>PDNT01000007.1:823153-1549421 GCA_003353625.1 Fusarium fracticaudum
TAAGTTTATTTATTTATTTATTTATTTATTTATTTTTTTTTTCTTCCTATTTACCTTATAAGGCTATTAAGCTTTTAACTTTTATCTAAAGGCTTAAATAGTAAGGCCCTTATAGTAAGCTAGTATCTTAAAACTTAATATTAGTAAATATTTATTTACCTTAGTAATGTAATTACTGCCTTAATTAAGCAGTATAAATACTACTTACCTCTTAGCAGCTATATCAGGTCCCTTCCTTTATCTTACCTAAAAGACATAGCTAGTATATTTATTATACTTAAGTATATTCCCTAACCTAACTTTCCCTTAACTAGTTTAATTTAACTTTAATAGTAATTACCTTTATAACTTATATACCTATTAGTTATAGTTACTAATATTAATTATAGCTATTAATATAATACTTATATAAAATAGCCTATAGCTATATAATTAGGCCTACTATATAACTAGCTATAACCTTAATATAGCTATTAGGCCTACCTTATAGATAGCTAATAAAAAAGAACTAAAAAAGATCTATATAATAGTAGCTACTATTAGAAAGAACTTCTTATTAAGGTACTAATCTAACCTTATTAAGATAGTAATCTTTAATTATATTTTAATTAAGTTAATATATTATATAAGTTAGGGCTACTTTCTTAGTTAAATTAATCTAATTTAGATTAATAAGGAGCTATCTAAGCTTAAAGACCTAAAAAGAGCCTTAAGGGAAAGTAATAAGCTTAGGTTAAACTAAGTAGCCTTTCTTATTACCTTTACAGGCCTAAACTTAGTTATATATAAAGAGTGGCTTCTTAATATATCTAAAAGGGTTATTACTATAGAGGGGGTCCTGTTATTAATATAACTAGAGGAAAAGATAGGCTGGTTATAGTCTAAGACTATAATAGCAAAGGACAGCGTATCTGTAAATAGAGTTGGATAAACGCGGGGTAATAGCAGGGTTGGACTAAAGGTTCTGTTAAAGTTAGAATTTAAAGTTTATTTATAACTTAAAGGTTAATATTATAATAAAAGTTATTTTAAATAAAACTTTAATAGGTTTTAATTTAAAATTTTATATTACTACTAAATATATTAGCTTTAAAGAAAAAGTCTTAAAAGTTTAATATAAAATAAAAAAACTATAAAAGTTAAGAAATAAGCTTATAATATATTAATAAAATATTACTAAAAAGTAAATAAAGTACTTTAATATAAAGTACTAAAAGATAGACTTTAAGTAAAAATAATTAGTTATACTTTTAACTAAGAACTTAAAGCTTAATAAAAAGAAGAAAAAATTAGCTTTAAAGTTTATTAAACCTTTTAAAATTACCTAGTATATTAAGCTATAAGTATATTAATTAGTCTTATTAAATTAATATATAAAGATATATAATATTTTTTATATAAGCCTTTTTAAAGTATATTAAATAAGGAATTATAAAAGGTATAATTTTTTACTAATATTAAACTTTAAGGAAAAAGATAATTAATAAAAAGTTAAAAAAAATAAAATAAAAAAAAGATTTATAGTATATTATATTATTTTATTAAATAAAAAGGATAGCTAGCTAAATATAATTAATAAATTACTATTAAAAATATAAAAAATACTTTTTAAATTATTATAATATAAAGAAAAAGCTAAGTTAAGTAAAAAGGTAAAAAGTAAAAGTTATAAATAAAAGTAACTTTATAAAAAAAAAAATAACTAAGAAAAAGTATTAATTAAATTTAAAAATATTAATTATAAAAATATTAAATATAAGTAAAAGTAATTATAAAAACTATAAGTAAATGTTTTTCTATTTTAACCTAAAAACTATTAAAATTAACTATAATAATAACTATAAAAACTAAACTATTATAATATTAATTAAGTACCTAAGCTAATTTATTATAATCCTTTATAATATAAGTTTAAAAGTAACTAGAAAAATATTTAATAAAGCCTTATATACTTAAAGAAAAATATTTATATTTCTTAAGGGTTATAAGGTTTAGACTTATAATAAGAAGTAAAATAGTTATTAATATTATTAAAATATTTATTATTTTAGCCTTTATAGTTATAAAAAAGAATAATAAGTTAAAATAAAAAAAGACTATTAAATACTAAGTTCTAATTATAAGTAATATTTTTTAAGTAGCTTAAGTAAAAAACCTTTAAGTAATAAAAAAAAACTAATTAAAAAGTAAAAAGTATATAAAAAGTAATTATAAAATATAACCTTAAAGGTACTTAGTACTTATAATTATATCTTAAAATTAAGTTATAATATTAATAAGTATTAAGATAAAATAAATAGTTAATATAAAACCTTTATAAAGGTTAGTAATTAACTTAAAGCTAAACTTAAAAAGCTTAGTAAAAAGCTTAAAGGTTTTAGTAAAATTATAACCTAAGCTTTTAATTACCTAAAAGTAAAAAGTAAAAATAATAACTTACTAAGCTATATACTTAATATTTATTAGCTTTAAGAATAAGATTTAAAAAATATAAAAATAAGCTTAATTTAAAAAAAGTTTATTATTATAAAGGTAAAGGTATATATTAATATAAATATAATAATAAGCTATAATAGTTTAGGTCTATAAAAATAAAGCTTTTTATATTAAGATATATTAATACTAATAAAAATAAATAAGTAACCTGATTTATAAAAATAGTCTTAGTATTAAATAAGAAAAAGATAATACTATAAGTAATATATAAGGCTATAAAAAATACTATTAATTAGTAAAAAGTATAAGTAAGTTTTTTATAAGTATTACTATAAAGTTAAGGCTAATTATTAATATTAATAGTAATTATTACTAAATATATAAAGTTATATAAAGTTATAATATTATTTTAATTATTTTTAAGGATTTTAAAAAGCTTAGTAAATATTAATAAGTAATAATATTATAAAAAAAAAGGAAAACTTATAAATAATAGTAGCCTTTATTAGTAATATATTTATTATACTTAAAGATAGCTAGGTTACTATAAGTATAAATAATATTAATAAAGTAATATAAATTACTTAATTTTTTAAGGTTTAAAAGAATAATCTTAAGACTTTTTTAAAAGTAATAAATATAAAAAAAATATACTTAAAAAGAAAAAATATAACTAAAAGGTTTAAAAAGAACTTTAAGCTTACTCAGGACTTTAATACTAGCTATAAGCTTATTAAACTTATTATTAAATATAATAATAAGAAAAAAAGGAAATTAAAGTAAAAATAATAATATAAAGGTTAAGTAAATAAAACTAAAAGTAAAAGGTAAAGAATAAAAGTAATATAAATTAAAAAGGTTATATAAAATAAAAAGAAAAAAAAAGAAAAAAAAAAAAGAAAAAAAAAAAAGATTAAATAAGTACTATAAAGGCTTACTTAAGAACCTTATAAAAGCTTAAGGAATTAAAAAGCTACTATAAGTTAAAAAGTCTTTTAATTAAAAGTAGCTATAAAAAATCTTTATATAATTACTTAGAAATTATAAATAATTAATATAATTAAAATAAAAATAATAATACTTTTATTTTAATATTATAGTTATAGTATAGATTATTATTATAAACTAATTATAAAAAAATAAAATAAAAATAAATTATATTAAAGTTAATTAAAATATAACTTTATTTAAAGATAATTAAATTAAAAAAAAAAGATAATTATAATAATAAATTAGTAATAAGGCTAACTAGCTTAATATATAACTTTATAATCCCTTAGACTTTTTTATAAAAATCCCTTAAGTTAGAATTTTACTTTTTTAAGCTTTAGTTAATATAATACTATTATACCTACTTAGCTTATTATTAAGATACTATAATATATATTAGCTAGTTTAAAAGGTATTATTATATATTTAAAATAACTATAGTAAGTATAAAAAGTAGTTTTTTTTTTTTTTTTTAAATATAAATTTAATAATAAATATTTTTAATATTAATTTTAAAGAAATACTTAGCTTTTTAAATTCTATTTATAATCTTTAAAATTAAAAGTAAAAAGTAATAATTATTAATAGTAATAATATTTAGTTCTTAATAATTTATATAAAAATATAATTTTTTATTCTTTTTAAGTATAAAAAGGATAAGTAACTTAACTAGGTTTTTAAAAAGATAGATTTAGTTAGTTTATAAGTTCTTTTAAATATATTTATAAAGTTTTTTAAGTTTTACTTAAAAAAGGAAATAAATTAAATTATAAAGTAACTTTTTTTTTAATAAAGTTAATTATATAATTAGTTTTTTTAAAATTAAGTATTTTAATTACTTTATTATAGCTAAAGACTTTAATATAAGCTTTAAGTTTAAAAAAGATATTTTTAAGTTAATTTAGTTTTTAAAATTCTTTATTAAAAAGTAAGTAAAGCTTATTAATAAAAGTAATAGTAAAGATCTTAGCTTTATTATAAGTTTTTTTAGAAAATTATTATAATTTAAGGAATTTAAGTTTTCTATAATATTCTTTAAATTATTTTTTTTTATATTAAAATTAATTATAATTTAAAGATCTTTTAAAGTAATTATAATAAAAGTATTAGTTTATTATATTTTTTTTATTAATTTTTATTAAACTTTAAATAATTTTATATATTTATTTTTAATAATTAATTAAAGTTAGTAATACTTTTTAGTATTTTAAAGTTTAAAGCTAATAATTATTAGCTTTTTAAAAAAAAATATTTATATTTTTTAATTTTTAAAATTCTTAGGATTTTATAAAAGTTTTATTAATATTATTTATTTTTATATTATAATTAAAATAAGCTTAAATTAATATAATTTTATAACTTTAAACTTTAATTATAATAAAAGTTTTCCTTTTAAATTTAATTTAAAGTATATTTAAGTTATATTTTATATTTATTATAAAGGTATTAACTAAAAATTAATTTATATTTTTAAGTAAATTTAGTTTTTTAACTTTTTAATTTAATTAGTCTTTTTAAGTATAAAGTAATTTTAAAAGTAATACTTAGTTTTATAATAATTATAGTATTTTATTAAATTTAAATTTTTATTTTTATTCTTATATTTATTTTTTAAGGTTTAAACTAGGTTTTAATTTAAATTACTTTTTTATAGGTATTAATAAAAATATATTTATATTATTTTTAAGGTTAATATAGTTTTTTTTTAATTAGTAAGATATTAGGTATAGTTTTAATATATTTATTCTTTTTATTTAAAGTATTTTATAACTATTATACTAATTAAACTAGTTTTTTTTATATTTTAAAAAATTTAACTTTTTCTTAAAATACTATAATATTTTTAAGTATTAATAATAGCTTTATATAATATTAATAAATATAAGTTATTAGCTTTATTTTATATAAAAAGTAATTTTTAATAAATATAAAGTATTTATAAAAGTCTTAGAAAAATTAGCTAGGTTATTATTAAGTATATTTAAGTTATATTATAATAAAAATTTAATAATTCTTTTTAGTTTTTATAAAAATTAAAAACTATTCTTTAAAAGCTTTTTAATTTCTTTTAAAGGTATTTTTTTTTTTTTTAAATTATTTATTAAACTAACTAAACTATATTAATTTAGTATTTAAAGTTATATTATTATAAGTAAAAAGGATTTTACTTTTATTAATATAGTATTACTTATATACTTTTTTAAAGCTATAGTTTATATTATTAAGCTATTTATTTTTTTTTTAAAAAAGTAATTAAGTATTTTAAAGTAATAATATTTTTTACTTTAACCTTACCTCTTTTTTTAAAAAAAAAAGCTTTTTTTAAATTATTAAAAACCTAATTAGTTATTATTTAAAGTTTAGTTAAAGTTTTTATTTTAAAAGGTAGCTTTTTAAGGTTTAAGATTATTTCTTTTTTAAGTATTAAAAAGGTTTTTATATCTATTATTATTTTTTTAAATTAATTATTTTTTTATTTTTTTTATTCTTTAAAAGTAAGTTTTACTTTAAGCTATTTAATTCTAGTCTTTAAAGTAATAATATAAATATTATAAGTAAATAGTTTACTAATTATATAAGTTATTATTTAAAATAACTTTTTTTAAGAAGTTTAAGTTAAGTTATTAATAATTTATAAAGTATAATAGTTATAGTTTTAAACAGAAAAACTAGTCTATATTAAGTTTATATTTATAGATTATATAAGGCATTATACTAAGTATATTAATTTAAAGCTATATCTTTTAATAGTTAATAGTACTAGTAAAACTTATTAAAGTAAAGAAGTATTATTAATAGCTAGTAAGCTAAGTTCTATCTAATACTAAATAAATATATATATATACTTAAGTAGCTTATAGTACAGTAAGTTAGGCTTATAGTAAGTTATAAGTTAAATTATAAGTTTAATATATAGCTTATAATAGTAATTCTCTAGTGTATTATAAGTTATATATTAATTAGAAAAAATAAGTAGGGTATATATAATATAAGTACTATTTCTAAGTTAGGTTATAATATAATCTCCCTCTCTCTATTAGTCTTATCCTTAAGGCCTACATTATCTATTTCTTTTTTCTTATTACCCTAGTAAGTATAACTTAATTTTATAATCCCTTTATTATAGTACTAATAGTATATTAAAGTCTAAAGCTACTTATAACTATTAGGTATAAGCAGTTTTAATTAAAAATACTAGTTTTTTTATTATACTATATAGTTATTATAAGCCTAGGAATCTATAGTATTAGGCCTTACCTAGCTATAAGTACTATTCCTAGTATATTTACTATAATTATAAATATAATAAGAAAGGTATTACTTCTATTAAGGGTTTATAGTTATTTTTCCTTTTATATAATCTTATTAACTATTATAGCTAATTATTTTACTGCTAAGAAGTATTATCTTAAATAAAAAAAAGAAGTAGCTAAGACTAAGCTATTATATTTATAGTAATAAGTAAATAAACATTTAAATTACTTAGTATTTTTAATAGCCTTAAGCTTATTAAGAGTTACTATATTTTATTAAAGTATCTTAAAACTATGCTTATTTAATTACCTTTTTTAATAATATAAATATATTAAGTCTTTTACTATTATAAAAGCATAGCTAGTAAGGGCTTCTAATATTATTAATTAGAATAAGGTCTTCCTTATAGATATTTTTAGTAGAAGTTTATTAAAAGTTACTAGGTATTAATAAGGTATTTAGGTAATTCCTATATATTTTTACTTTCTAGGTAGTTTTTCTATTTAATTAAATACTCTTTATTACTATTCTTTATTTATATTCCTTTAATTACCTTTACTTTATAGAGTTCTAGCCTATTAATTTCTTTTAGTTTATTATTAATTTTAATATATATTATATTAGCTACTAATTTAAGTAATATAATATAAAAAACTTTATAGAGTCTAACCCTTATTAATAAGTCTAGCTTATAGTTATTTTTTAAGATCTTTTTAATAATCTTATAAGGTTTAATATACTTAAAATTAAGCTTATAGCTTAGTTATTTTATAGTAATATTTTTTATAAATAAGTATACTATATTTTTTTCCTTAAAGGTTAGTCTTTCTAATCTTTTAGAATTATAGTACTATTATATCTATTTATTAATAAATTCCAGTTCTATTTAGAGTTTATTATATATGTTCTTTAGGTCCTTACTTTTAATTATAGCTATAAGATTAATAATTTTAGTTTATTATATATTATAATATACTTTTAAGGTATAATTAAAGTTAATATCTAATAGTATAATCTTAATACTCTTATTATAGGCAGTATTATAAGCTAGTTAGGCATATAGTAGCTTTTTAACCTAGTTATTTTATTTATAATTAATATAATATTATAAGTACTATTTTACTACTTAGTTTATTTATTTTATCTATTTATTTATTTAAGGTCTAAATGCTATTATAAGTCTATAGTTAACTCCTATATAGGCTATTAGTACTTACTAGAATTTACTAGTAAATATTATATTTCTATTAATAAGGATTTCTTTTAGTAATCTTTATTCTTATACTATTTTATTATAAAAAATATAAGCTATTTTTTTAATATTTATATTTTTTCTATAAAATATATAAATTAAGAACTTTATAAGTCTTTTAATAATAACTATAATACTATTATAAAAAACTCTAGTTAAAGGTTCTTTTAACTATAATAATTTAGTAATAAAATCTATTATAATTAAGCTTTATAGTACTTTTATAACTTTAAAAGGTTATAATTCTCTATAAGGCTTATATTAATATACCTTTATTTTAATATAAATATTATATTACTTAATAACCTTTTTTACTATAAGTTACTTAATCTAATATCTATACTATAAAAGTCTTTTTAAAGTCTTAATAACTCCTTAGTATCTATATACTAAGTATCTATAAAATTCTTATATAAATTCTTTAGGTTTACTTAGGATTTCTTTAGTAACTATTATTTATATTTATCCTAGTATTTATATTTATTAAGTAAATTTAAATTCTTTTTTTTTATTTCTTTTTAATACTTATTTCTTTATTTTTATAGTATTAGTATTATAATCTAATCTATAATTAATTATATTTACTTTACTATTTTCTATTTATTTATAGTAAATAATAATAAAGTTAAACTTATATAAATATTCTATATAGTATAGCTATTATTAGTTAAGTTTATATATTATAGTAAAGTAAAATATATTCTAGTAATTAATATAAACCTTAACTTAGTACTTACTTTTTATAAGGTAATATCTAAACTCCTTAAAGCAGTTAATAATTACTAGGAATTCTTTATTATAAATTAGGTAGTTAAGTTTTACTTTATATGGTTTATATAAATAAAATATAATAAGGTATAACTTTCCTATATTATCTTATTAACTAATTTATTTTTTTAAAGTAAAGTCTAATAAATCTATTTCTAGTTTAATTTCTTTATTTAGGTTAAAGATAGCTAAGATTAGTTTATTAATAATAGCTTTTTTTAACTATTTAAAGGCTATCTAGGCCTTATTATTCTATTTAAAGGATTTATCTTTTTTAATAAGTTTTATTAAAGGATTTATAATCTTACTAAAATCCTTAATAAATTATTAATAGTAGTTAGTAAAGCCTAAAAAGGCTTATATTTTTTTAATATTATTAAGTACTTTTTATTCTAAAACTATAAAGATTTTCTTTTTATTTATATTAATCTTTTTAAATATAATAATATATTTTAAGAAGTTTACCTTTATAATATAAAAGTAACTTTTCTTTAGTTTAACTAATAGCTTAGTATTTTATAGTATTTTAAAGACCTTATAAATATATTCTTTATATTCTTTTTTATTATTTAAGAAAATTAAAATATTATCTAGGTAATTAACTATAAAGATATTAAGGTACTATTAAAGTATATTATTAATTATTTACTAAAATATTATAAATATATTAGTAAAACTAAATAGTATTACTATATATTTAAAAAGTTTAAATTTAGTTTTAAATACTATTTTCTATTTATATTTTTTTTTAATATAAATTAGATTATATATACCTTTAAGGTTTAAAGTAATAAAGATCTTTTTATTTTATAATTAATCCTTAAGTTTTATAATAAATAAAAGTAAGGTTTAGTTTTTAATAGTATATATATTAATTAGTTAGTAGTTAATAATAGGTTTAGGTTTTTTATTTTTTTTTAATATAAAAAATATTAATAATACTAAGGCTAAGCTTAATTCTTTAATATAGCTTTTTTTAAGTATCTTATTAATATATACTTTTTATACTTTTAATTCTTTTTTATTAAGTAAATATAACTTCTAAAATAGAGGATTATTATCTATAAAATTAATTTTATAGTCCTATTAACTATATTTAAGGACTTTTATTTTTAGTTTTTTTATAAATAGTTTATTATATATTTAGTATTCTTTTAGTATATTTACTAATCTATCCTAGCTTATTATTAATTCTAGTTCTTTTCTTAGATTTTATTATTAAAAAATACCTAGGATCTATTTTTTACTTTATATACCTTTTTTATACTTTTATTATATTTTTTTTTAAACATAGTAATTACTTTATACTATATATACCTATACCTTTTTTAGTAATTTAGGTTTAAGATCTTTTATTATTCTTTATAATTATCTTTTTATTACTATTAGGGTTACTAAGGAAAGTAATCTAGCTATTTTTTTAATTAATAGATAGGTTTTCTTATTTAAGTTATATTATATTTAAAAGAATATTTATTTTTTATTCTAAAAGTATAATATTAAAATTTACTTTTTATTTCTTTTTTTTAATAAAGATCTTAAGGTAATTAATTTCTTAATTTATAATACTATTATTATAATTAAAAAGCTATCTTTTTATATTAATAAGTAAATAAAGTAATAACTTTTTCTTTTATAGTATTTTAAGCTTTATAACTATTTTTAGGTTAATAAAGTTTTATTATACTTTACTATTAACCTAAACTTTTAGCTATTTTCCTTTAATTTAAACTAGTAGTATTAGGTAAATTAATATACTTATTATTTATATTACTTTTAAAATATTTATATCTTATTATAGATTTTACTTTCTATATATCTATTACTTTATTATAAATAGTATTTAGCTTTTCTTAAGGTATTATAATAAACCTTTTTATAATTACTATTATAGTATCTTTTATTATTAGTATAGTTATTAGTAAACTCTTTATTAAATAGTTATTATTATAAATATTTTTTTAGTTTTATATTTTATTTATTAGTTATTTCTTACTAAGATTTATATTTTTTAAAGGAATATTATTCTTTTACTTCTTATTTTTTTAATAGTTTATTAGTATCTTTTAGTTTATAGTTTAAGTAAAGGCTATTTATTTCTTACTATTTTTATAGTTTCTTTATATCTTTAAAACTAGTATTATTAATTAATACTACCTTTTTAGTTATATATTTTCTTTAAGTTATTTTATTAAACTCTTTTTTTGCTTTTTTAATTATTTATTAAGACTATTTAATTTTACTTAAAAGGTTTTTTATTTTATAGATCTATTTATAAAGTAGTATACTAAATTATAGCTTTACTATATCTAGTTAGTTATATTATATCTAGACTAGGTACCTTTCTATTTCTTCTTATAGGTAAGGTCTATTATTAGGTATACCCTTTATAGTAACTAGGAAGTAATTATTATTTATTTTTTCTACTTTATATTATTTATATTAATAGTTTCTATATAAGACCTATAAGATTTTATTATATTTAGGGTTTATTAGTATTATTTAAATATTATTTTATATATTAAAATTAAATTTCTTATATAATAAGTTAAGTATATTATTAGTATAATAGGCTTTAATATAAATAGTACTTCTTTTTTTAATATTAGTATATTCTCTTACCTCTTATATATAAAGGTTATTATATATTTAGAAGATTCTAAGTCCTTATTTATTATATTTTACCTTATAGTCTTATATTTATATTTTAGTAATTTCTTTATTTTATTTTTAAAGGTATTATACTATTATCTATACTAATCTTCCTTTATATTCTATACTTTAAGATTATTAATAGTAAGATTATTATATATTATTTCTATCCTAGACTTCTTATATTTTTTTTTTCTTTTTTATTAAGTTTAGTTTTAATAAAGATATTATTTACTATTTATAATAACTATAATTATTCTAGGTTAAGGGTAGTTATTTTTCCCTATCTTATTATTCCTAAAGTTTATAGTTTTTTAAGCTTTATTTATTTTTTAAACTTTATAAATTCTTTATTCTTTACTTCTTAGTTTCTTTTTTATTATTATTAATAAATATATTCTTATTTTACTAAGTTCTTTATATATTTATAATAGTACTTAATTTATTATTTATTTTTTTAAAGCTTTTTTTACTTTAGTTCTTTTAAAATAAGTAATTCTTTCTTAGTAAGGTTTTTATCTTTTTTTTATCCTAGAATATAAAGTTCTAGCTCTACCTAGTAGATTTCTTAATTACTATTATATTATATATTATATTTACTATAAGTTATTTCTAAAGTCTAGGTCCTAGCTACTATTTATAGCTTAAGTTACTATATTAGTCCTAAAGCTTACTTATTTTAATTAGGATTTTATAGTTTTTATAGTTCTAGGTATTATTATACTATATATTTAAATTAGTTATAGTTATAATACTTATATTTAAATATATCTTATAGTTATTATTTATAGTTATTTAGCTAAGTAGCTTTTAGTATTATAAGGCTTAATTATATTTTATATAAAGTATTATTTTAGTTATTACCTTATTATTATTTTAGATTATAAAAGTTACCTTAATTATTATTATATCTTTAGTTAAGGTAGTAGGGATTAAAGTTATTTTTATATTTATAGTTAGCTTTTTCTTATTTATATTTATACTATTATTTATTAATTTTAATTACTATTATAATATATACTATTAAACCTTTACTATTTACTTTAAGTTTATTAGCCTTATATAGTTTATTTTTAACTTTATCTTTAAGTCTTTTATAATAGATTTTTATTAAGGCTTTATTATTTTAGTCTATTTTAGATATAAGCTATTAAAACTTAGCTAAGTATATAGTATATAAGTAAGTTTATTTAAGGGTTATAATCTTAGCTACTACTTATTATTCCTTATTAATTACTTTAAAGTTATTTTTAAATATACTTTTAAAGTTACTTTAATTAATAAAAATATTAATAGTTTCTTAATTTTATATAATCTTTTTATTTTTAAAATAGTTTTTAAGGATTAGTTTAAACTAGTTTTTAGTATTTCTTTAGATTAAAAGTATAGTAAAAAGTACTTTTTTTATAGTATTATTTAGTTTAGTTAGAAATAAGTAAAAGTATCCTTTTATTTTAATAAGGAATAAAACTATATTAATAGCTTATCCCTTAAATAGCTCTAATCTAAGCAGTTTAAGGTTTTCCTTAATATCTTATCTTATATACTACTAGACCTAATTAGTTCCTCTAGGTACTATATTTTATTTATAGGTATATACTTTTATATTATAGATAGTATTATAAAGTTAATAGATCTTAGCTATTATTTTAGTAAGGCTAGGTAGTTTTTTAGTATAAGAAAATATTAGGCTAGTATTACTAGATATTTTAATAGTATAATATTACTTAATTATTTTAATATAATATATTTTAAATAAAAGCTATTAATATATAATAGTTATAGTTTTAAATAGAGAAACTAGTTTATACTAGGTTTATATTTATAAATTATATAAAGTATTATACTAAATATATTAGTTTAAAGTTATATCTTTTAATAGTTAATAGTACTAGTAAAGCTTATTAAGGTAAAGAAGTATTATTAATAGCTAGTAAGCTAAGTTCTATTTAATACTAAATAAATATATATATATACTTAAATAGCTTATAGTATAGTAAGTCAGGCTTATAGTA
Organism: Fusarium fracticaudum; assembly: GCA_003353625.1. NCBI lineage: Eukaryota > Fungi > Ascomycota > Sordariomycetes > Hypocreales > Nectriaceae > Fusarium > Fusarium fracticaudum. The sequence goes on from PDNT01000007.1 coordinate 836,522, forward strand.
AATTATAAGTTAAATTATAAGTTTAATATATAGCTTATAATAGTAATTCTCTAGTATATTATAAGTTATATACTAATTAGAAAAAATAGGTAAGGTATATATAATGTAAGTGCTATTTCTAAGTTAGGTTGTAATATAAAGGGTTTATTACTAGCTTATTTAACTTAATACTAAAAGTAATAGTTCTTTAAGGGTTAACTATTATATTTAAGTAACTTAAAGTAAAAGCTTTAGAATTATTATAATATCTTAATAATAAGTTAAGTAAATATAATAGTATTATATTAATTAAAGCTTAAAGAAGCTAAATTTTAATTTAAGGGATTTTTATAAAAAAGTTTAAGGGGTTATAGAGTTATATATTAAGCTAGTTAGCCTTATCTCTAATTAGTTATTATAGTTAATTAGTAAAAGTTAAATTAACCTTTATTAATTAAATATATATACTAAAGTATATAACTAATTAACTTTATATTTAAAAAATAAATAAAGTAATATTAATAAAAAAGTAATAGTTTAAACTAAGGATTTCTAGCTATATATAACTCTTATATTTAAATTTTAATAATCTTTTCTATCTTAGCCTTTTATATATATTTTAAGCTTTTATACCTAACTTAGTTAGCTTAGTTAGTCCCCCCTGGCTTGAATTAATAGGTAAAAGAAATATATATATTACTAGTTTTACTAGCTAACTTACTAACTTCTAAGTTAGGACCTAGGTAAACTTAACTTATAGCCTTTATTCCTAACTTGTAAGTCGGGGGGTTGGGCTTAAATTAAATAAGCTGACTTGAGTTATTGGGAGCGTTGCTTAGGATAACAGCAGGCTGTTAGCATTAGCTTACAATCTTATTTATATCGGTACTATGTTTCAGATGTCAGCATAGGTGGAGCTACCTTCTTTTTACAGTAGTACAATTCTTTCTATAGTGCTTATTTTCAGGGGAAGTCATCATTCCAAAACTTCCTTCGTTACTTAACACTGTACCCAGAAGTTAACATTTTTAACCATCTGGACAGACAAAAGATGACTGTATTTATTAATCCTCTCTTGTACCAAAGCCAAGGGGTCGCGATTTCGGACTGGATCACTCTTCTCACTCTTTGTTTGGCTCCGCTCATTGCGCATGTTCTCATCGGTGCACCTTCACCGACTTATCTTTCCCTGAGTCGACCATCTTGGCACGAACGAATATGCCACTACAACCCGACTTCCATTCTCTGGCGATACGGAGCAATCACTGACCGTCGCATTCGGGCCAGGAACTGGGATAGATTCGATCTCGCTGCTAGCAATGCCTTGTTTTGGACTGACCAAGGCTGGGATGGATCCGAAGAGATGATCGCGTACAGCCGACCGCGTTGTGTTCAACTACCCGATGGAGACCGGGTTACGTTGTTATCAAGAGACGCGATCAAGACCCTCATTGTTACCGTTCAAGGCATGCAGGCCATAATCCTGCTATTGGGCAGTCAAATTGATCCTTCTGCCCCTAGTTTCACGCTGTTGATGGCTGTCGATATTATCTTCTTCCCCATAGCACTTTTCGGATTGCTGAGGCTGTGCAGCTGTCTCTGGCTTACGGACGAGTTCTCATTCGCCTCGATGGAGGACATCCCTGCTGGTTCTCCACAACCCATTGGCTGCAGCACGACATCATTCGAGCTATTGGCCAATCCTGCGACAATCGAAACCCAAAGATTTCATAACTCAGGGTTCTGGGGCAGCAGGATATTTCGATACACTTATGCTCTGATGCTCCTCGCTCTTCTGGGGCTGGCTCTGTCGTTCATGGTCCCACAGGGAGATACTTTCTACACTACGACGACTTTCGTGGTGATTATCTTCTACCTAGGCGTGATCGGGATGACTGCCCTGATAAGAGCCTGGTACATGGGTATCAAAGGAGCCAAATCTACTGTCTTGCCTTGCATATCGTCCATCTGGTACAAATTCTACACCGGCTTCCTGTTTGGCTTTGGAATTGCCGTGATTGTTATCGCATGCATTGAGACCCGCAAGACTCCCTGCGGAAAGTTCACAAGCGGTCCAGGTATACAGGCTGATCTGTTGGCGTGCTTGCGTGGCAAATTCGACAAGACCGAGCATCATGATATTGCTGACGGTCCATACAATGGCACCATTAGTTATGGCTTCCAACGCCCCAACAATGCCAGCTACGTGGTAGCTCACTACGAAGATGATCAGCAAAATGTTTTCAACTTTACTAGAATGTGTTTTAGTAGTATGTTTGGGATCTAAAAGGCGCGACAGCGCCGATGAACCAGGAAGAGTCAGAAATCTTTAGTTACGGCATAAGCAAAAGTTCTTATAACATAAATATAATGTGGCCATTAAAGCAATAAAGGCAGAGAAGTATAAGAGGACAACCAGGATTAATCGACATATTTTGGCACTAAATGACTTGCCGAGGAATGGACAGTTATAGTATAATAGAGAAAATGGGACCAAAGACAAAAACCAAGTCCACGCCTTATCTCACACTTGCGAGCTTTCAACGAAGGAAAGAGATAGCAATAGATAAGCCGAAACACCACATCTACATATCCTATATGGAGTATTATATCATCACATTCCAGAAGTTGGCAGTAATCGATTTAAGGTTTGCGTTATCCCTTTCAACAACGTGCTATATCGCACGGCACGCGAACCTGATTCGTTGAGTGCCAATTAGACTTTTCTCGCTTGCTAGTAAGAATAACGTCTTTGCTGCATTCGCTCTAGACCTTGAATGATCCTTTCGTGTTAGCGGAACTATTGTGTGGATCGGAGGTTGGCTGAGCAGCGGGCCATGAAATTGATCGGTTGCTCGGCAGTAGCTCAGCTGTAAAAGTGGTGCAACTATTTTAATCACAGTGGTTGGGTTTTCTGAAGTGCGATTGTGATGTCAAGTCCATCAGTCGGTTGTCTTAACATTGGCAAACCATTTGAAGAGTGGAGGTCTTTTACCGAGAGCCTCTTTTAGTTCAAACTTTGGGATATGTCATGGGAGAAAAAGGCACAGTAGAAGGAGGTCGGGGTGCTAACAGAATCAATGCTAGAGTTTTTCACCATGCGACTGACCATATCTATATAACCTCTGAGACATGCCGCCTGAGATTGAAACATCACCAACCCACGACAACACAGCAAAACGAGAACAAAGATACTTTCAATCTTCACACCCAATTACACAACTGTTCAACTTCATCCAACTCTCTCTCTCAGTCATGAATAAGCTCATCTCATTTTTGACTCTCGTTTCAGCGGCCTTGGCCCTTCCTTTCACATCCTACGATGAATGTGAGAAGGCTTACAATGCTTGCATCGCGGCTGGAACACCAGAAGTAGCATGCTCTTGCACCCTAACAGCTTGTGTTGGCGAAGATAGTGCACGTATTCGCGACTATTGTTCTTCTGCCACAGCATCTCTCGCGCAGCCCACCAAGACAGAAATTGCATCTGTGAGCAAGAACGATACACTTCCCGTTCAGACCTTCACTCCTATTCCTGGTATACCAGGAGGTTGCAATCCTGCTCATCCTGGATCATGCCCACCGCCTTATCATACGGGACTTCCCCCGACCTTCACCCCAATCCCTATTGTCCCTGGGGGATGCAGCCCAGCCCATCTAGAACTTTGCGTCTCAGCTCATATCACCTCTACTGCGACTTCAGCCGCAACCCACCCTTCCTATCCCATCCCGACCAACGGCACTCAACCAGTACCTGGCATATATCCCAGACCCACGCCTGTGATTGGCAAGACTTGGGCTATCCAGAATCTCACGCGTTACTGCGGTGAAGATGACGATGGATGTGACTATAACTTTATAGTTGAGGCCGATGGCAAGAACGAGAGATGTACCATCATCCGTATGCCTGGCTCCAATGCTGCCGCAGAAAGCTGGGCCAATGAACCTTGCACTGATGAATCTAGCTTGAGGATCTCTTGGGGCTATGTTACTGAGCCTGCTCCTGCTTTTGCTGTCATCACCGTCGTGAAAGTTAAGGAGCTTGCTTGGTTCGGCGTCAGCGATGTGAACGGCCAGAAGGTCACATCATCGAACCCCTACGGCTCTGGGGAGTATGGCTCTCTGGGGCCGGAACAGGTTTACACCTACTAGGCAATGAAGATAAATACTTACGCTTCATCTGAGAAACATAATAGACATGGATTTGATGAGGAGACGTTGTGATAGGAATAGAATAATACTGGAATAATAGATCATATAGACGGATCAAGATGGTAATTTACTATATATAGTTGTAATAGAAACCGGTAGCAGGAATTGAATCTAAGATTGAACTATTTTGCTGCTTGGTTTGTGGCTCATTCGATTGATACTCTCTGTATGTTGAGCATGAAGTAATCGACTTTCAATAACTCGATTATGGGACTACTTTGAGATTAGAGTTGAGTTCATATCATCGGTAGATTTCACGTCCAAGATTTGCCAAGGTCTTCCCTCATAGTTTCAAACTCGCCAAGTGTCTTGACAGACTTACACGGCCCGATCGTTTCTTGGATATCTTGGCTTCAATCAAACCTCGGGACAATAGGCTCCGCAACAAACCATTATGGGAATTACGCCCGACTATAGAGTTTGACGCGTGGCTTGGGGCAGGAAGAAGTAGCTGGAGATTAGAGATGAAATTTTCCGTCATTTGTGGAAATTTAAGCTTACTGTATCTTGGCTCAAGATCTTACTTGTAGTCTTCAGCAGCAACCTACACAGCCAAGAGTGCCGAGGTGCCAAGTGCGACGTGTATAATTACAGTGGTATCGTTAGAAACCCGAGCTTCCAGAAGGATGTAAAAGCATGGGTAGATGGAGCTACAAAAGGAAAGAAAAAGCCTCGTGAAATCAAATTTAAGCTTGAAGTAATTTCTTCTCGTCACTTTGTTTGTGGTTCTTTCGTGGGCTCGCTCCAATTTACATTCCTTCATCATGCTTCTCTTCAAGTATATACTCGCCGTGCTGCCTGCCGCCCTGGCCAAGGACATTTTCGTCGCTCCCAACGGATCCAGCAGTGGTTCTGGCTCTAGCAGCTCCCCTATGGCCGACATCCAGGATGCAATTAATGCTGCCAGCGCTGGAGACACTATCTATCTTAGAAAGGGAACCTACCGCCCTTCCAAGAACATACACTTCACCAAGAAGGGATCCTCTAGCAAGCCCTACACCATCAGGTCCTACAACAATGAAGAAGTCATCATTGACGGTGACAAGATGCCTGGAACTCCAGCTGCACTTGGCGCCAGTCTCGCTGGCAAAGATCGTGGTATCTTTCATGTCGAGAAGGCAGAGTACTGGAGATTCATCCACATCACCCTCACCAAGGGCCCCTACGGTGTCTACGTGAAGGATTCACACAACAACTACTTCGAGCGCTTGACCACCCACAGCAACTACGAGACTGGGTTTCACATGCAGAACAGCATCTCGAACAACGAGATCGTTTATCTTGACACCTATAACAACGCTGATCCACGCAACAATGGCCAGAATGCTGACGGCATGGCTATCAAGGAAGGCTCAGGCGCCGGTAATATCATCCGCGGCATTCGCAGCTACCAGAATGCCGATGATGGTATCGACCTGTACGAGTTCAAGTCTTCTGTCACCATCCTTGACAACATCATCTTCGACAACGGCGTGAACCGTTGGAACTTCAACCCTTACAGAGGAGATGGCATTGGTATCAAGCTCGGAGGTGGATCACCCGCCAATCGAGTCAACGTCAACCATGTCGCTCGGAACAACTTTTCCTTCCGTAACCGCCGTGGTTTCAGTGACAACAACATGCCCGGTGACATGACACTTATCCATAACACTGCTTGGAAGAACCGTGAGGAAGGTTTCAACCAACGCTCTTCCAAGGCTACCTACGAGAACAATCTTGCTGCCAATAATGCCGGCTCCAGCAGCCTGAGCAAGCAGAACACGCTCACTTCGGTCAAGGGTAAAGGGAACAACTGGGAGAAGGGTGGATCTTGGCAGGATGCAGACTTCAAGGCTACCTCTACTAGCCTTATCAAGGGACGTCGGCAGGTGAATGGCAAGATCACTGGAAGTGACTTTCTTCGCCCTGCTGATGGCGGCAACTACGGAGCCACTACTCACTGGGTCTGAAGCCCTTCATATGTGGCGATTGGCTGGCTTTCTAATTCGTCAGTAAACAGCGTTGAGGTTTGAACAGGGCAGGATCTTCAATACAGTCGAATCTCAGTTATCATCTTCACTCTTGCTTCTCAAGTGAATGTTTTTAGGTTGCATGAAATGGAAGGGTTCTGAACCCTTATATGTAAATTGAAGGCAATAGAGGAGACCGTGAATGATCGACAACGTGCATTGGTACAAGAGACAACACCAATGGCACAGTTTAGCAGCTAAGATCAGTGCCAAGTTTACGGAAGACCAGTCATTTTGACTTGGTCAATGCCCTTGTATCAATCAAGTCATCTTATTCTGGTTCGATGAATGGTCATTTCGGCCAGACATAAGAGCTCGGTTCTTGCCACCACTCTCATCAACTAAAGTGGGAGTATTCTTGAATCGCCAAGCAGGGATATTTCGGGCATAAAGCTCATCGAGCTCCCAGTAACTTCGACCATAGGTCTAAAAATGTTAGTGTAAGTCGCTTTGTAGTCATTTGGAGAGCACTGACCTCGGGGTAGAAGAACCAGAGAAGAACAGTCGTGGGTACCAATAGTCCGGCCCAGACAAACACAGCCTTGACCCCAAGATTACCAGCATCCGGGCTGATCATGTAGGAGACAGTCCATTGGAAGACAACACTGAAGATGATAGGTCAGTCAACAGTACGAGAATCGTAAAAAGTTACTTACAATCCAAGACCATAGCAGCCCAAATTGAATGAGGTAGTTTGAGCTCGTAGACGTGGGGTAGAGGTTTCGCCAGCTGCAACAAAACCGATCGGTCCAGCTGAACAGCCGTAAGCAATGACCCAGAGAAGAAGACATCCCAAGGCCGCCTTATCGGATGCTGGGTTCTTGAAGAAACCAGTAGTTCCAAGACCGACGTTGAAAAGCATCATGGCGAAACATCCACTGGATAATCGGTCAGCATCGGCTTCATCTGCTCTCTGATTCGGACTCACCCAACAAGAAGAGGTCTACGACCAATGAACTCGCACGCGATGAGAGACGATACAATTGCGATAATAAGTAGAACAAAGCTTAACCTGTTAGCGGAAGAAGAACGGTGGACTCGGCATTCCAATACTTACGTAATGATGGTGACGAGGAAAGGATCCTTCAGACCAGCAACAGCGAAGAAGTACTGGCAACGTACATGTCAGCTCTTTACAACATACACACACAACTACAGACAAGACTTACTGTCGAGTACGAAAACACAATTGGTGCTCCAGCAGCCCACTGACTGCAAATACCCATGCATCCAGCCAGTGTTCTTCGCCAGTTATGCTTGTCGAAGATCTCAAAGAAGGACGAAGACTTGGACTCGAGATGCAGCTGGCGCTCAGCTTCAATACCGTGCTGAATGACGTGGTACTCATGTTCCTAGTAGGTGATAACATCAACATCGGTTGCTGGACCTGTTTATGAGACGGTACTTACCACATCGTACCCATCAATATTGCCGTAGAGTGTGAGCATAGACTTCTTGGCCTTGTCATCCTCTCCCTTACGAGCGTAGTAGATATGTGACTCGGGAACGAACCATACCATCAAGATCAGAAGCTTAGAGAGGAACGTCAGTTTGCAACCCCCCAATTGTTAGACAGTGGATACATACTCCAGTAAAAATGAACTCAGTGGCAATCAGAGGTCTCCATTTAGTCGGCTGATGAATAGTAATGAGCTGCGTTGCGATCGCGCTGATGAGCTGTCCGATACCGAGGCAGAGCTGATAGGCGCCGATCATTAGACCTCGAATCTGGAAAGGTGTGAGCTCCGAGACGTAGGTAATAAGGATCGACTGTGCAAGTCCGACACCAAGCCGGACCAGAACGGCAGCTCCGAGCCAACTCTTCCAGTCGGAAGCTGTGATCTCGGCAATAGAGCCTCCGAGAAGTATAACGATCGCACCGCAGAGAGCCTTCCTGGAGACTAGTCAGCATGTTGACAGCGTCGAGCAAGTCCAAAGACTCACTTTCTACCCAACCTATCGGCAAAGTAACCACCAGTGAACATGCCGAGAGTCTTGGACATCTCAGCAAAGCCCTGCCAGTAGGAAACAACACGAGCGCTGACGGCTGGCTTGCCGTTGATGGTGGTGTCGTGCATGGTGTTGATGAAGGCTTGCATCGGGATGACGTTACCGGGGATCTGTTGCTGGAACTGCAGTGGACTTTTAGCAGAGATCAAGAGAGAGGTGCAGAGAAACACGCTTACGCCATCGTTCAAGGCTGCCCAGTTCAAGATCATGCAGAAAAGGAGAGCCTTCCAAAAGGTCTTGACGACGGCCCATCGTCCAAGGGCTAACAGACTCCCAGTCAGTAGCCACCAAGATATCCACGTTCGTTAGAACTTACATGCAAACTTGGTCTCGTAGACTTGGTTATCCATGCCCAATGACTCTTTGGTGAAGAGGTCAATTGGTTCTGGGTCGTGGATGACAGTTGGCTTCTCTGAATGTTTGGAAGTCATGTTGTGCAATTGCGTTTTGGGCAATTAGGGAGGCTTTAGAGATTGAGGTTGGTCTGATGGAACAAAGAGTCCAGTGAAAGAGGACCTTGTCGATTAAATAGTCAAGGAAACCTGTGAAGCAGAGAAACGCCCATATATAGTCTCACGGTCCACTGAACTCCGGGGGAGTTCGAGACCCCAGATTTTCCCCGCGGGGAATGCCCTCTTCGAGATTAGGTCCCAGACTAGTGGGATCATTCGAAAGGGTTAAAAGGGATAAAATCAACTCTAGTTCCATAGTGATCGGGGAGCTAGAACTACGACTAAACCTATTGTGCGTTCTGTTGAAACAAAGTGGCTGATAGCCAGCTGTGGGACCCTTCAGCCAAAAGGGATACTCCGACGAGCCTGGTGATGAAGACGGACTGGCCCAAACAGTCTGCTTTCAAGTTTACTACTCTCACTTTCTGCTTCTCTTCCTTTGTCCTCACACTCGCAGTGTTGTGAGGCGTCGTTTTTATTACAAATATTTGCCCGAGTCCATTCAACTACGGAGTACATGATGATATCTCGCTTTTAATCATGCTCCCCGCCTTCTGCCCCGGATCCCTAACTCCCTGACGATACACATGATGACAAAAGGAGAGCAAACTCCGAATTGCAGTTCTAGATTCCAGAAGCCAATTTGCGGTCACTGAATGGCCTGTCCCGCGGAACTAAAGCACCCAATCACGGCATCTGGTGACCTCTCAATGGTGTCGGTCACAGTGAGCCGTGACCCCGCATCAGATAGCCACGAGGGCGAGTCATGTATACTAATGTGCTTTTATCGGTCGACAAAACCCCGATATGGATGGAGATCAGAAAATCACCAACAACACTATAAATATTCTCACCGTCATTGAGAATGTGGCCAATCCTCGTTCTACACCAAATTGCAAGATCGCCACTAAAATGTCCATGGACGAATCCGACTGTACCGTCCTACGGGACGGCTTCCCTAGACCCTTTCCCGACACCCCTACCAATGTCTTGGAGCAATTCAAAATGACTGGCAAGGTAGTTGTTGTGACTGGTGGCGCTGACGGTATTGGCTATGCTGTTGCGGAGGGAATGGCCGAGGCCAACGCTCATGTGGTATTATGGTACAATTCGTAAGTCGTACTGTTCCAATCAAGACTCAAACTCAGTGACTGACAATCCTTCAGGAACGACGTGGCTATACAGAGAGCCCAGGATCTTGGGACGAAGCACAATGTCAAGACTGCTGCTTACAAAGTCGACGGTATGTTCACGGTGTCGTGTTGAAGCCTGGAAATCTGAATTTGACATGACGACAGTATCCGACGCTGAGTCTGTACAAAAGACTGTAAAGCAGGTTGTACAAGACTTTGGCAGAATAGACGTTTTCGTCGCCAACGCTGGAATGGCTATCAGCAAGCCGATCCTAGAACAGACCCTCCCCGAATTCGACAAGCAAATGTCCGTGAACGGTCTGTCAAGTCTATCTCGTGTCCCCCGTCGAATACCCATCTAACCTTTCGCAGTCAATGGCGTTGTCTACTGCTCCAAATACGTCGGCGAAGTCTTCAAGCACCAAGGCAGCGGTGTTCTCATCATCACCTCTAGTATGAGTGCGCACATCGTCAATGTTCCCGTTGACCAACCTATTTACAATGGCACCAAAGCATTCGTGACGCATTTTGGCAAGTCATTAGCCCGCGAGTGGAGAGAATTTGCCCGCGTCAACATCGTGTCGCCAGGTTTCTTTGATACCAAGATGGGAGCTGGTCCACTGGCACTCAACGAAGCTTATCGCATGTCGGTGCTAGGCAGACAAGGGCATGTAAAGGAGATTAAAGGCTTGTATTTGTATTTGGCCAGTGATGCTTCCACTTATACCACTGGATCAGACATCATCATTGATGGTGGTTATGTACTCCCTTAGTGTCCAAGAATGCCAACATACAGAATTTCCCCAAACTATCATTCTTCAAAAGCATCTTGGGGAAACCAATCGTTAAATAAAGTATCCATGGGTGCATTATCAAGGTAGCCCCATGGGGTATTATCCAGGATCATCCTCATTGTAGGATCTGATCCATCGTCGTTCAGTGTCCACGTCCCAATGGAGAGATCCCCGTCACCGAAAGTCTGTGGATCAGCCGGTGGAACCGATACTTCAGCGTCACCCACTGGGGGCTGGAGCGTAGCTGATACTTCCTCAACAAGCTCAGGTACTGTGAGAACAGTTCGCCGAGTGTTGGCTGCTGTTTCTGCCCTTCTGTTTATGAGTTCCAAAATCTCCAAGCACCGCTTGGCTGACCTGGTTCTCGCTGAGAAAGTCACTAGGCAACTCTGTGCCCTGTGAACCATCAGTCGCCAATCGGCCGTCTCGCTATCTAGCTTGTCTTGGGCCTCACGATCTAGATAGCTCGCTTCAAGGACGAGAGCGGCTTGGAACAGGAAATATGTGGCATACCAGACAATGCCCAAATGAAGGATACCTTCATTTGTACTGCAGAAAGCTGTTATATCGTTTATGCTTTGCATGGCAGCATCAAGACAGCGTGTTTCAGCATCGGTCTTGTTCGGTAGGTATGGATGATTTCGTTTACTTCCGCGCCAAAGAAGAATGCGCAAATTCTGCTCTTTCCACAAAACAACAGCCCGTGGACCAGCGAACCATACCGGGACGTCTGCAGAAGTGAAGTATTGTGGCAGTCTTTGCCGCCAATCGGTAAGGGTCCGTTCTATAGTCTCGGCGACTTGATACTCGACCTTTGTGTTGGATGTCTTCGCGGTGAGATACTCCAGATACAGTGAATTTGCGTGTTTCGCAAGTTCTGCTTGTGCGATGATGGCAGATAGCGTCGTTGGTGTGTCGACCTCGGGAGGGACTGGCATGGTGGGTTCGAGGTCCTGCTGTTGTTAGTATATCACAATCGACGTCGCTTTGCAGGAAAAACGAATAAGGCACAATTACCTTGTCATCGATATTTCTTGGCAGTGCAGTATCAATGATGCCTTCCTGCGCGTATGGCGGTCTTCCGGTTGTGATATTGAACCCGCTATCGAAGCAGTAAAGTACCCAGAACAACTGCCTCCGCCTTTCAAGTCCGACGTTGTCTTGCAATTTCGGCGATTCTCGATGCATTCCAAGTCCAAGTGCCATCTTGTACGCGATACCTGTGAACTGATATCCTGTGTTTGGCTTGTCCACCTTTTGCAGATAATTGCTCATCAGAAGAAGTGCTTGTAACGTTTCAAGCGTCCCAGACTCTAGCATATGAATTGACAACGAGTTCCTCGCAGCTGTATAGAATCGTGACCCTGCGTGGTGCTTATCCGACGTTGATATCCAGTGCCCGATGGCTAACACGAGGTAGTAGATGATGTTCCATGATGACTTGCCACGTCGCATGCCCCTAGCGGCAAGTTTCTGGCGGAATGATCGTTCGTGAAGAATTGGATACGAGACATTATAGAATAAGAAGTATGCATCGATGAAATAGTTTGTTAATGATTCGTTTGCTAGATTTGGCGGATCGAGGGACGGTTTTGACTTATGCGTCTGGCTGGGAGATTTTCCATGACTTGTGGCAGGGGAGTTTGACGCCGCCAGTTCTGGAAGCATCGATGCGATTTCTTGGAGAAGGTTTGCGCCGGAACTACTGCCTGATGGGAGTTAAATTCTGAACGTTTTGGCGTGAAGATGAGATGAATGATGGACCAACATACCTAAATACCCAGCATCGAGGCCATTGAGCGTAGCCATTCCATCCATAACCGCAGCCTCATCGTTTTGACTGTCAAAATCTGGTGGCAATGATGGTTCACTCCACTCATACTCATGTGCTGGCTCCTCATGCTCAGGAGAGTCATCGTCCGACTCTGGCTCAGTCCGTTGGACGACCTCTTGACCAGACTCTAGGTTGGCGAGGGCAACGTCAATATCTATATCAGGATGCAGCGACCGAATTAGAGCCTCCAGCTTATTGCAGCGCAGTTCAATGGCATCGAGATTCTTGCGCGTAAGCCGTGTCCGATCAGGTGGATTCACGAAGCTGCAGTCCTTGCCCGCGCGGGCGCAGTAGGAACATGGCCCAGGGCCATTCACGCTAGGTTGGCATCGGCTTTTGCGCTTCTGGCAATTGAGACAAGCTCGAAGTTGGCTCGAAGAGCCGTGCATCGGAGGGCGACCCATCTTTAGTCTCGCATATGTACGCGTTGTCACGAAGAGAAGGGGAGTTATCATGAGGGCAAGGTTCGGAACTAGCGTCATTCATTCATCGGAGCACTGTTGGCCGACGCCTGCGATAGCCACCAAGTGCGGAGTAACCAACTTCGGAGGCCTGGAGGCCGACAAATATGGGGATCATCAGAAGGTCCAACTTGACCAATTAGCCTCATGATCTACTTATTCAATGCAAATTGCAGTTCTATTGACTAGACGCAACTAGAGTAGCTTACAGGTCTTCGACACTTTTGACGATGATGCTCGGCTGAATCAGACCACGCCGTATATCCTCTCCATTCTTCATGTCATTGTTCCTTGCTCTATCCGTCGCCGCCTCTAGTGTTCTCTCAATGCCGCATGCAACATGCCTTTTCGCAACCCTTTGTAATGCTAATTGAGGGTCGACATCAACGAACCAAGTATCGTCTGCATAATTGGCAATCTGGTTCCAAGGGTGCTCATTGTACAAAAGCCAATTGCCCTCCACCAAAACAATCTTGACATCCGGGCTTATCTCAATGGCATCAGGAACCGGGTCTTTTATCTCATGATCGAAGCTCGGCATGTACAGCGTAGTGAATGGCCTCTCTCGCGAATCGTGTAATTGCTTGACCATATCCAGAACCGCATGACCGTCAAATGTCCAATGTGCGCCTCTTCGTGCATGAGCTTCGACGTGGTTTGGAAGACTATCGAGATGTGAACGCGAGTAATGATACCCATCCATTGGAAGGACTTTTGCGATCCGATTTAAATGGTGCGCGTTAATTCTGTGTACGACTTGAGCAGCGACAGTTGACTTTCCGGATCCTGGAGGGCCAGCCAGGATGATAATGGCCCTGGCATCTGAGGATCCTTGGTGTAATTGCTGCAGAAGGTTCAGCGCGCGTCGCTCAAGCTGTGTGTAGATATCATCCATGGTGATTATGTGCCTGAAGGAGTCAGAGAAATAAAATGGTAGACAAGTTGAAATATTGCAGAATACTCAATTGAACAAGAGCCGAACTTGTGGTTGTTATTGGACCTTGTCTCCACTGTTGTATGCGCAGCCTTTGCAACGTCTCGGGTGACAGTACTCCGATGAAGCATCAGACGTGGGGCACTTGCTCCAGGTTATAAAGGTGAATTTCGTGGTAACATCAAAGAATCAAATCAGCTACACTCATTCCACCCTTTTACTGACTCTCCGATTTATAGACGCAGTCAAAATGGCCCCCGGTGCTACAGAGCTTCCTAATAGGGACGCGCTTACTGCGAGAGCAGTCCCCTCCATGATCCTCAGCGACGGCTCAACATCGTCTTTGACTGCACCACCAAGCAACAAAACCGCGATTGATCCAACCACTGGAGCCAAAGAGCGCTTTTCAGTGCGCGGCAACTTCATCGTTACTGGGGGTACAGGTACCCTTGGACTTGCTTCATGCAACGCTCTGTTGGAACATGGACTTGAAGGTCTTACAATCCTGGACGTCAATCCAGCACAAGCCAAGGAGGAAGTCGCCTCTCTTCAAAAACGTTTCCCTCATGTAAAAATCACGACATTGAAGGTCGACGTTACAGATGAAAAGGCGGTGCAAGACGCCGTTGAGGAGACAGTGGCGACTCTCGGCTCAGTTGACGGTCTCGTCTGCTTTGTCGGTGTCGTTGGCTGTATTGAGACGATGGAAATGCCTGTATCTCAGTGGCGCAAGATCATTGACATCAACACGACTGGGTCGTTCATCTGTGCACAAGCCGTAGCCCGTCAGATGGTCAAGCAAGGCACTGGAGGATCAATCACCTTCACGTCTTCCATCTCAGCGCACCGCGTTAATTATCCCCAACCCCAAGCGGCTTATAATGTCAGCAAAGCAGCCTTACTAACGCTCAAGAACTGTCTGGCTGCGGAGTGGGCTCGGTATGGCATTCGCACCAACACCATTAGTCCGGGATATATGGACACCATCTTAAATGAGGGCGATGGAATATCAGGGCATCGTAAGATCTGGGCGGAACGGAACCCGAGTGGCCGTATGGGTGCTCCTTGCGAGTTGACGGGTGCGGTGGTGTTGTTAGCAAGCTCTGCGGGAACTTACATGAACGGAACGGATGTTGTCGTAGACGGAGGGGCAATCGTATTCTAGATAGAGGGTCAATAGAGTTGCATATTCAGGTTAATACCCCTAGAGCGATCCCGCGGCGGCTACAGTAAGTTCAAATGTGCAGTAAATAACCATATTTGGCTTGGTAGATTGGTCGACATAGTTTAGAGAAACGCAGTTGAAGTGATCTCTCAACCATTGAATAGCAATTGCTTACTTCGGTGAACCATTGTGATCACGTAATATAATGTGACTTCATGAATTCTTCTATCGCAGACATCGTGACATAGAGCCGCGAGTTGATACGGGACTGCCTAATGGCCCTCGCTTTGACGACGACCGACTAAACTTGCTCTCTGCTTATTGAAGCTCTCAACCACAACTCTCAACTACAATAAAACAACTAGCTACGGAGTAGTAACTGGGACATTATACCACGACGACGACCCACACCAGTGGGTGGGCTCATCTTGACCATCCATTATCTCATCATCCGAAGCTTCGAGAATCCAATACCCAGCGACTTGCTCATCTTCTTGGACGACCTGGTATGGAGGCCTGGGATAGCTGTCGACATATGGCAACACCACAGCCGCCATGTTTCCATTGAAGTCTCGCCAGACCTGCTGGTAAGACCTTCTATTATAATAAGACCTTATGCCATCGCTATTCTCAAGAGTTTCTGTAGCTTCATGATGCAGCGTTCGAAAGAAGTAGTCCGGAAGTGCAAAAGCGCACTCCGTGAGGTGAGTCATGCGCTGAATGAATGAATCCAATAGTCGAAGAATGATCTCCTTATATGTCCCAAGGCCAGAAATCCCGAGGAAGCATTCTTGACCGTCGTTAAACCAGATGTAAAGGCGTCGCAATGCAGGAAATTGGGATGGCAACAGCAGATCCAACACAGATCTGAGATGGTCCTGATCTAGATCATCATATTCTTTGTGGGGAGTGCACTTGGTCTTGAAAGGCCAGATAACTTCGAGAGAAGTCACTGTGGCAAGACGCTGAGGGAGTAACATCTGTGGGAGACGATTGATCATACGTGAACCTTGTAGTATCAGAGTGTTTGTGGAGTACAGGATATCAATTGTCTCCGAGTAACTGCCAATATCAGTTAGTACCATGAGTCTTTCGGCGGAATAGAAGATAAACTCAGCCACATACTTCTGACGGCAAGAAAGAAGCCAGCCCATTACACCAACGTGACAGGCTAAAGGCCCTTCCTGTTCTTTCCATGCCTCGCAAATACTAGAGTCGCCTCCGTTGCGACAACAGTCAACCCATGGCCCTAAAGCCCCCCCTCGGGTCATAGGACCTTGGCCCTTTATCTCGTCAGGATAGGAGCGGTGACATCTCGAACTCCACCATCGCCATGTCGCTGGCTTAATTTCATCAAGAACCCTAGTCTCTTCACCTGGATACTCTCCGGGACCGACGACGATCCCACAGTGAAGACTAGAACTCTCCGGATGGGCAATATGCGGATGGTTGTACTCCAGGTTTATATGAATGCGGGTGTCTCCGAATGCTAGTCTAAGAATGTCCCTCCGGATATTTGGTGGAACTCGAAACCAGAAGCAAGTCTCTTGATACCTGGGCCTCGGACCGGAGGCAGAAGCAGTGGAGGTAATAGAGCTGGATAGAAGGTATAAATCCGGCGTTAGGGCGCGAGGTCTAGGATTGGGAAGCAGAGTGAGTTCCTCAACACGAGCCTCCCAACGCTCATTCCGTTCACGCTCCTTTTCTTCAGCGTCGGGGTCTCGAGGGCTAAAACTCATAGCTACGGGATTGCAAAGCGGTGTTTTTCGATGATGATTGCGGAGGGAAGAACAGGTGCGCGAAATTAGGTTAACATCAACGACGAGGTATAACGTGTTGGTCGTAAGTAGTTGGTGGTTGGTTACCTATGCATTTGGTGTGTTTCAGAATTGCTATGGGCCACTGAGAGTGGGGGCACCTGCTGATTCGTGAAACAACATGGGCGCTAAACCGCTGATCCTGAAGATTCCAGCGCACTGGGCCGTTGATCAAAGCGCTTAATGTGATCAATTGCTTTAGGCAGCTAAACCTTCACAAGAGAGTCATAACAAGATGTGGGTGAGCATCGGCATACCCTCTCAATAATCTGAAGACAAGTTGATTTCTTTTCGACTACCTAGTGTTTCTTGAAATATTTCCTCTAGGATTTCCAAAATCTGTACTGTATCGTGAAATATTGCTTCGCTCATAGCTTTTTACTGTTCCCGACATGGCTCTTTTGCACAAATCTCAAGAAGCCCTGCCCCCATGATCTCCACCAGGCCTCTTCCTAGATCCTGGTACCCTTGCAATAGCATCCAAAGACCAATCCCATTGGTCGTAATACCTATGACAACATCAGTACTAGCATCCTGGTGATAGCGACGAAGAAGACTCACATCGCCAGAGCAAATAATGCCAGTGAATCGGCATTCTTGAGAGCTTTTTCGGGGCCGCAGTAATTTTTGTTTACCTTGTCTTCGCACATTGCAAGGTTAAAAACCAGGTTGCTACCGTCTGAGCACCAAGCAGTCAATACTAAGCTTTCCATGCAGCGTAGATCACATTCGCAGGGCAACTTACATGTCATAACACGCTCGTAACCCTTTATTTCGGCCTCAATGCGGCTTGGCTCGACTTCTAAAGCCCTGTTTCTGTAATTTATCTTATAAATCGGCCGACCGTTTCCATCTATGGCAGTTTGGTCATCGACAACTAATAGACATGAGTTAGGCGGATAATCAACGACAGGAGGCAGCAACATACTAGGCCCTGGGATGCCCTTCGCATCCCTCACTGCACCACCAAACCAATGACAAAGCTCATGAACCATGATGACGGATAAGTGATTCTGGTGATAGTCATTCAATTTGGCACCTGCTACAATGCCTGATCTCTTCCATTCCCGGGGCGATTTGGTGGCCTTCGCTTGAGCCTGAAACATCTCATCGCAGAAGACTACAATATCTTTGTCCCAGGCAACGGCACCGAGCCAGCCATCTTGGCAGATAATTGGCTTCTCGTCTTCGTTATCAGCCCATATAAGACGATGGTCAAACGCCCATAATCCTGGATATTCGAAGGCGATTTTTCGATATTGTTCCATATCAGAAATAGGTACACGCTCACCAGGCAAGATATCGGTGACACTGTACCACTTCCACTTCTCTTCTCCTGCTTTCTCACCACACATTAACTTTGGCTTAGCGTTAGGAAGATCCCTCAGTCCGTAGACATATCCGTGGGCTGGGTCCCCCTGATCAGCAGGAATGTTTTGTTTCATCTTCGCAAAAAGAGCTTGATGGCTGTTAGTGACAAAAGCATGCTTCCCACCCAACTAGGAACGCACCTGTGACTTCTCGGAGGTAATTAGTCTGTTTAGCAGGCTTGAAGCCTAAGAACCCCATGCAGCACTTGTAAATAGACTTCCATCTATTTAGGCGTTCTTTTTGTGTTATCTCGTCCGGCATTGGGCCAGCGACGAATTCAAGAGCGTCGTGGGCAGCAGTAACAATGTCCAGAGCAATACTCATTGAGTCTTCAACATACTGAATCTCTTTATTGCAGCCACTATCAAGGTCCCAGATCTTGAGGAGACTGGCGGTCGTGGCGGTGGACTCATCTGCTGTAGTCGTTTCAGCCGCTTGGGCGAGCAAAACGATCAACCCAAGCGTAAGCCAGAGATAGCCGAAGAGAATCATAATTCTTGCCAATTGGAACCTGAGGGACACAGCCAGAGCTGACTGGATGTGCTGATAAGTACAGAACAAGTTGGTAGCTTGAGCAAAGGCTGAGAAACGTCTCCTTATACAAAGCTGTCCAAGAATGAAGTTGTATTATTGTGAAAGTATTGGAAAGACACAGAAGAAACAGAATGCTGAGATTCTATGGAAGACTCAGCTCCATTTTGGGTAGCCAAGTCCTAAGACTGGAAATCTTCATTTCTACAGCGCCGGTCGCGTTGGTTGTTGGTTGTTGGCTGTTAGTCGACAACCCTGTAAACCTCGCATCATGACCTGATAATCTATGCAGGGGCTAGAACAAAGCGCTAAAATCCCAGTCAAGTTAATTTTAGTCCATGGATTTCTTCGTTTTAACTGTTCCGCACGGTTGTCTGCTTAAAGCGCTGATATCAAAAGGACTCGCAAAGTTGTTAGAACCAACAGCTACCCACTGATGCAACCTAATTGATCGCACGCATTGGTCCAGGAAATCGGGTGACATTGCGCGTTACGCTCCTCTTAATCTCGGCGCGAAACTGATGCCTTTTCGAATAGATTACACCAGCCTCAATGTGTTGGTCAGACTGTTGTTGGCTGGTCATGGCCATGCCAACATGTTCTTTCTGGTATCTCGCCGTACCCAGGTTCGCAATGTTCAATGATTCGATGTCTCCTCGATTCCTCCATTGATCTCAATCTAGTATCTCATTTTCCTCTTCACTCACTCACTCATTCATTCGATATCGCCATCATACAATGGCCTTTCATTCCCTGCTTTGTGTAATTTTTCTTAGCCTCTTGGCGAAAATATCTGAAGCCAATCTTCTAGGTGACACTCATCTGTTGAAAAGATATTCCCAGGTGTATTATGTGCCACCGGTTTCCACTCACTCGGCCAACGATGTTCTTTCTGGTAATCCCAATGCCACCAGAACTCTCATTCACAGTCTCCTCCCTGCCTCGACACTTCGAATGGTCGATGGTACTTCGCTTAGCTCAACTTCTTTCTTCAAGAGTACTGGCCTCGAGACTGATACCAACACTAATGCTTACATTGATCCTGGCACTTCCGAAGTTCTCAGCCAAACAACTGATAGCATCTCTGACCCCGTCTCAGATGGTCAGGGCATATCTGCAACTCCCATCGAGGTCGACTGGACGGGATTACTTCCTGTCACTCCTTCAACCCGGGAACCCCTCTTCAAAACGACGCGTCCGTTGACTAGGCAAGACCCAGCTGCCACCGACCGTGCTACTGGCATCACGCCAGATGCCGGCACATCCTACGATACTAGTAGTAGCAGGGTCATTAAGCCAATTACTACATACAACTGGCCTAAAATAACTTCAATTGCTAATTCAGATACCTCTATCGCGATTCCCGAAAGTTCTGAAGCTTCCCGAAGTGGAACTGAGTCCAAAGAGCTCGGTACTCCTGACGACTCGACAGTGTTTCCAAGCCAAACCTCGCAGGCTTTCCAGGACTCAACGGGTCGGCCATTCACAACGTTTCCAGACCAGACCACTGGTACAGGCGACTCAACATCTACTACAGTTCAATCGGCCGATGAGCTGGAAAGTACAAGTCTATCTTCTGAAGCCCTAACCGTATCTGATGGAGCTTCTCGGACCCTTGAAAGTTCGCAGCCTACCATGGAAACCGGTACAGCCGAATTGGGAAGTCCATCGACTCTGACACACTCAGCAGATCGCTCTCCGCCCTTGACCACCCTTGAGAAAACAGTGCCAGTCACAAAGTCTGACCACAAGACCCTAACTAGGGAAAAAACGTCAGAAATCACCAACCTACCCATAGCAACGGGTAGCTTAGCCTCATCAACTATGACCTCAGAAGATGGCATTGTCACAGGGACGGATGGTACAGTGGCAACATATGTTCCTGAGCAAAATAAAGACTACATCTCATCCACTGGCACGACTACCACTACAGATGATGATGGTGCGGCTATTGTCATCTTCCCTTTTGGGTGGTTTTGGAAGTTGGGCGGCGTTCCTGGAGGAGGCGGTGTGGCTAAGCCTCCTGCACCAACTGCCAACCCTGACCCGGAGAAAGAGCCCGGTGACAAGAACGAGGATGATAACGATAACGACGACGACGCCTCGACCAAGGAAGATGAAAAGTCTACAATGGTATCTACGGTACTGTCAACTACGCAAGAGCCTACTTCAGCCACCACCACTTCAGAGGAAACAACTACCTCAGAGGACTGTACAGTTGCAACACAGCCAGAATGTACTAGGACCGTCTCATACATGACTTCCGACGGAACTCAGATCATGTAAGTACTTAACTGTATATCTTAAATACCCTGGAAGGACACTGATCGTGCGGTTTAGGACGGAATTCGGTGACTGTCCGACAATCGCCAGCTGTGATACGGGGACTCAGGCCACAGAAACCGTGACTTTGACGTCGAAGTTTGTTTGGGCTGGGGTTCCCAACACCAATCCTGTCGGTGTCATTCCGGAGGACGCTTACACCGCTGATGTTGATCCAGAGATAGGCGCAGCTCTAGAGGCTGAATGGGCCGAAATCTTTGGTGACGATGATGGTTGGAATGATACTGAGACAGCGACAAGTTCTGGTTCTACAACGGTAGACGAGTCAACCGTGACTAGCCTGACCGATTCAGAAGCAGTCTCCACCGTCATCTCCGAAGATTCTACGACTGTACAATCGAACAGTTTGACTTCGAATACAGAAGCAACTGCTACTTTCACAACAACCTCTGATACATATTCAGTCACAAAAGCCCCCAGCACGTTGATCACCAAGACCAGAGGCACTAGCGATACCACTGACACGCCGATATCTACTGGCGAGGAAGTAACTCGTACATCCTACCCATGTGTCATCCATGGCGGCCCTGCAGTTGAGACGCCATATTGTCAGTGCTCAACTACTATCAGCGGTGAAGGATACTACGCAACGACGAGCTTGGTTGACGACCAGTGCACCGCATACACAGAATTCCCATCAAAAATTACCGCAGCACCTGAAACTGGCCCCATCACCGATGAGCCTATCCAGCAACCCATCACCACCACTACAGACGGGACGGTCTTGGTCTGGTCAGCTTACATGCTCGATTATATCAACATCCCAGGTATTACAAAGATCACCCAGTCAGTCGGCGTAGGTGAACCTTCAACAGTGTCCACTCCGTTGCCGAGTCAGGCTGCTGTGGATAACGATGGTGGTGGACAATGCAGTACTGGCGATGGTCTATCTAAGAAGGGACTTCGTGACGCTTGCGACAGAGCGATCGACAAGTTTGAGGATGATACCGTATACAGCGACTATGCTTCTCGCTACAGCCGCTTGACCAAAGGTATCCTTGTCGCAGCTTCCTTCGGCCAAGCTGCATGCGTTGCTAAATTTGAGTGTGACGATTACGGTATCGGCATGAAAGGCTCAGACATCAAAGAGGCGTAAGTTATGGTCCGCTTCAGATAAGACCCATGCTAACAGAAGATTTTCTAGTCGAGAGAGTGCCAAAGAGAATGACGGTGTTGATATCTGCGGACACATACGCCTTTCCAACTCGTGTACTATCATCATGGACTACTGTACCAACTGCAAAACTCGAGGCTAGACGTTACGTTAAAGTTTTAAATACTGGGTCTTTCTATTTGTCACATATGCCTAAATTATGCTTAATACTAAAAAGATTATTTGCATGAACTTTTGTGAGCCTGATGCTATAAACTTTCGCTTCGAATCCTTCCGGTGTTATTGCAGCTGACATGCAGCAATTCGCCAATCGTTGATATGCTGCAACTGGGTCTTGCAATGGGGCAAGCAGGCTTAACCCACTTTTCACTGGTATCATGTACAATACGGTAAGGATTAGATTGCAAAGTCAAAGTCAAAGTGCCGAGTAGCCGTAGTAGTCAATATGTCGTCCAATGGCTTGACCAATTCACCATCAATTATGTTGAGAATGTGCAGTCCTCCTCAGTACAGTGAATATTAAATGTGGCATTTCATGTTAGTGTCATGAAGGAAAGGATCCCAGTAATGACAAAACAACTGTAGATTATCAATATGAGATCGACTCGGAGTATTGTTTTGCCTCTGATCTTATCATCGAGCCCTTTATATCTATCAAAAACTTAAACAGAAGCGAGTTACAGCTCTCATCACACCAACTTCTACCTCCACTCGTCGTTGATGGTACTGCTGCTTCCGCACTTGCTGCCCGTCGCAGCACTGTTGTTCGGGTCACTCTCCCATGTAACAGTTCCATCACTCGTCTTCTTGATGTACTTATACTCGAAGCTAGTATCAGAGGGAATCTTCACCTTCACCGTCCACAAGCCCTTGGTGCTTGTGGATTTGTCAAGTGCAATACCGTCAGCAGGAGCCCAGTTGGAAAGTTGAGTGATCCCGCCAACAATGTAAACCTTCTGGTCAGCCGTCACATCAACGTTCTTCACATTGAATGTGATGGTGGTGTCGCATGCTGGAGCTGCTTCGCAAACAGCGGGCACCTTGTTGGCGCTGCTCTCGCCCCAAGCTGGTGGAACGACGCCAGTGCGACGCTCAGCGGCACCGACAAAAGAAGCGTAAGACCAGGTGAGGTGAACAGCCGACTTGGGAGTTCCAGTAGACTTGTCGAACTGCTCCGCGAGGGAGCCATCCTTGGGAGTGTAGGTCTGCACAACAGCGACAAATCCATCGGCATATGAAGTGACAGCCTTGATAATAGCCTTGTATGCCTTGCTGTTCTTGCGATAGGTGCCCTTGGAGACCTTTGGGACAAGGTCACTGAAGAAGGGGAGCGACACACTGTCAATAGTGATTGAACCAATCTTATTCCATTGATAGGTAGCAGCATAGAGTTGCTCAGCAGCGGCAAGAGTAGCCAAGTACCAGGGGTTGCCGTCGTAGTACACATCCTCACTATATCGACCGACAGCAGCAGCTTTGCCTTTACCTCTGTTCTTGTTGACACCGTAAATGGAGCGGAAGGAGTCCACTACTGCCTTGTGGTTCGCAAGAGCCCTTGATGAACAAGGCTGGAAGGTTGAGTCTGTGCACTTCGAAGAAGGATCAAAGGTATGAATTGACGAGAGAATGGAGTTGGCATCAAGACCCTTGCGACCATCGTTGACGTTGATATTCGAGTCGACATAGGTGCCGGTCCAGAAGCTCTGCATGAAGCAGAGAACACGAGGAGCGTTGGTTGTGCAGTCGGAGCAAGACTTGCCAAGCTTCTTAGCAAGGGCAGCTCCCTCAACGAGAGCACGATGTGTAGCAGAGAGGGTGAAGAACGAAGAACCGTTGACCTCCTCCCAGAGATCATAGCCGGTTCTGTTCCAGAACTTGACGGTGTATGCAAGATCCTTCTCGATGACCGGCCAGACCTTGTTGATGGCCTTAGAGCGGTCGCCACGAGAAACAAGCCAGTTAGCGTACAGAGTCAATGCAGTAGCTCTCAGAGGAGGGCCGTCGCGTTGAGGACGACCCCAAGATCCTGTGAATGCTGTGAGATTGACGTGAAACTTGGGCTCGCCAAGACCGCCTGACTCGGGACCACCGGATGGGTTGGTAACGCCCTGGAGCTTGGCTTGGGCCGAGACGTATTCATCAATCTTGCGCTGGAGAGACTTGTCTCCATGGATGAAGCGCTCGACGAGGACTTTGTATGTCAAGGCGGAGTCTCGGGTCCATGTGTACCAGTCTGGATAACGTCTCAGTCATCAATTTTCGATAGTATTCTGCATATCGACTTACAGTCTGGGTCTGTTCTCGATGGACTTGCTACAACGGCACCAGGAGCAGCGCCCTGAGCTCGCTCGCCATCGGCGCCAATATTGGCAAGGACGCCCTTGAGGGAGATGCCGGCCTCTTTCGAAATGAAGCGATCAAGGCTAGAACCGCCAGGTGAAGCAGTGGCCTGGCCTTGGAAGGCCGACAAGACCGTGAGGCCATACAAGATCTGAGTAAACATTCTCCGTGGATGCCAGAAGGGAGAATGGTTGGTTATGATTAACGAAGGACACAGAGGACTGTTGATACAATCACTAGCAGGATGATCTGGGTTATATATCTAACTCAAAGAGACGCGGAATCATTCCCCATCATGAAGCCGTTAGGTCTTGCATATTTCCGACTGCACTATCGAATTAATTACGCCGAGAATCTGGAGCCTCCGTAACCAATAGCAACCTCAACCCCAGAAACCTCGATTTAGCCTCATGACGTTTCTGGGGTAGGTTCGCTGATCATCCCATCATCCCCGCACTCGAGATGCTCCCCTGGGCTTAGCTCATCAGGTCACATCGGTCCTTTTCACGCACCAGATGATACTGATGAGATCGTGAGTGCGGCGCGGTAAATATGCTGTTCATAAGTATCGGGCCTTTTCACTTGTTTTATGGAGTGAACTGAATCGAATTGAGCGTTTTCTCCGGCGGCCGTTGAATCTGACGATATCACATGGATCCCGCTCGGCTATGACCTCGATGAGCCGAAAGCTTAATGATTGGGTGGCTAGACTGTTTTGGGTAATAACCGCGGCAGCCTGGATGTTGGGATGAAGTGAGCGTCTGTAGCCGCGACGTTTGTCTGCTGCCTTTGGCTCCTGATTGTTTGAGACTGGTGGTTGATTGATGATTTCATCCGTGAGCCAGGTTTTACTGACACAGCAAAAGCTGTTAGCTGACATATAACCCGCGTCAGCAACAATAACAGATGAAAGATGTTTGAATCACGAGGAATGAGAAATCCACTTACTCTCTCCCATGATATGTCGGTTTCTAAATAAATAATGGAACATTATTGTTCACGTTCGCCGCATTGTATTAATGCACTAGCCAAAATATCTTGGTTGTCATTCTGTTGCCATTGGTGATGTAGGGTATCTTCGGATCGAAACAGAAAGTGACTGCAGCAGCAAGAGCCAGTTCGTGAGCGAGCTCTTCCTCTCAATGAGATACCTAATGAATATAAAGTAAAACTACCATATTCTGGTTAATCTATCCATCTTTTTAAAGCCTTACTTTACAATTAATGTCACTATCGTGATAATAATCCATTCGTTAAGTAGATTTTCGACAGTTACAATAGCGGGCCTGCAGCACCAACAGAGCTCCAACAAATACAAGTCAATCACAGCAAAGTAGTAAGACTTGTTAATTATTGCGCAAAACGAACGAGGATGATAGCAGTTGCCTTTCATTTTCTAGTGTCCGCAAGATTATTACTCCCATGATCTGAGTTCTCTGGTATCCATTACGTAAGGCGCAGTGGCAGAGTGGTCTAATGCGATAGACTAGAAATCTATTCTCTTCGGAGGCGTCTGTTCGAATCAGGCCTGCGTCGTTTGGATGTCTTTTTTGCAATGTCTTGGTATACATGCCATGCAATGTTTTTATCTTTTGGCTCAACGTTTTAATGAATTGGTTCTATGAAACTTGCTACCGAGGTTGAATTGTCATTATGGGTCGGGGATAAGTCTGTAAAAACACGACTCTTGGTTGGAAGACCTTACATATCACATCATCACAGCCGCTAGATCACTCAGTTGATAAACCCCTTACGCTGAGACTATGATACTCTTTTTGCTTACTGTATGTCTACGAATTTGAACACAAATAATTACGACAAGAGGCGGCTTTGCTGTTTGTCACAAATTGGTGGCCGTTCATGCAGGTAGTCGGAGTTGGCTGTTTTGACAACCAGATCAGCATCACTGCTAGAGGCGACTTGAAAGCCTACTTCATCTGCACGGCAATCTACGATCTACAACATTGTATCTTATTGGAATTGTTGATCTGAGCATTAACCAATGCTGCCCGAGACATCTCAAGATAGGAGGGTATTTCCAAGATCAAAGGAATTCGGAGATAGTCAGCATTCCTCATCCAGCCCGTCTTACCAACAACCAACAACCCAGAGCCAACACTCACAAACCGGGTTTCGAACTGCATACACGAAAGCCACAATGATTGGAACGGAAGTTGAAGTACCAACTGAAATGGAAGTCAATTTCTCGTATACGGACGGGTATCTAAAGTGGGCTTTGACCCTTTCCTTCTAGAAGCGAAAACCCCCTTGTTCTCGCCCGAAGGGTCAGCTCACGACATCATTCCACGCAATTCGCTTCTCGCTACTCGCTTCTCGTCCCCAACAATTCTTCGCCTAAGGGAGCTTCATCATGCGAGTCCTCTTCACTTCTGGACCATCGTTGCCAAGATACCTGAATGTGTATAGACTGTTGATCTCGTCAGCATATCAAAGTCAATTGAAAGGGGCGGCTGCACGTACCTCCAGTGAAGGTTGCCGAGTGCGATATTTCGGCAACCATTGACAAACTTTATGACATCCCTGTCAATGCCCTCGCCCCAGAACGGCAGATTCGCCAAGGCCATGTGCCATCTTCGGTAGCAGTCATATAGCATCTCCCCAATCTGGTCAACCGCTTGCTGATCAGTCATGCCCTGATCCTTCAGGATGAAGATGATGTTACTCTCTTCACCCTGGATTAAATCTTTTCGGTACGAGCACAAGTCGTTTTGTCTGCCGTTGTTAGTGGGGAGAATGGAAGGCTTCTGGAAGGTCTTACAATGTGACCAAGTCGCATGTGATTCGGGATATAGCCTGCATTGAGGGATGGTCCATGACGTATTGGGGGATATCAATGCCTTCGGCAAACCTGAATGGCCCAGTCAGTGAGGTTCTGTTACTGTGATTGGCTGACTGTAATGCCTGGAACTTTTCCGCTCAGTGGCCGATTGGGCGCCAAACGAGTCGAACTACCGTGGAATGATTGCTTGCAGCTTGGCCAGAACAAGGATAGCCTTAGGCGAAGGTGAAACCGCCAAAAACTTTAGAAGAGTTTTCCAACCACGCTTGTGTTTTTACAGTGACATTTACAGTGCAGCGACTGAAACCGCGGATCGCAATCAACGAAATGGTAGGGCACGGTACTTACTCCATGAGACCAATGCAGGGGTAAGCTCCCACGCAACCAGCGCGCATGTCCATGTACTCTTCGATTGTAGGCCGTGTCGCCCTATGCTGGACGCCAACCTGTTGCAGCACGCCGACACAGTACATGGTAAGGTGCTTCTTCCATCTGTACTGTAGACTGGGGCTCGATCGCTCTCTGAACCGCATCCAGCAGGATTGGAGGGTATGTCGCAGTGGGTTCTCGTCGGGTGATACTATGGGATGGATATTATCGAGGGTCGCGAGTGTATAGATGACTTCTTCAGCTGCTTTGATGGGGTCATTGGCAAATGTTCCCTCGTCAAAGGCTATTATTCTGTTAGCGGAAGCCACATTTTTTATTCTCCCCAGCCGTGGAATGCTATGTCTGCAAACGCGGCGCGGGCCGTTCTAGAATATTGGAGTCGCGGATTTGTTTGCTTGAACTTACGGTCATCGAATGCAAAGACCCATCCATTCCAGTCATTCATCAGCTTCAGTGTTTCGAGATCAGCATGCGGGGCACATATTGCGCTCATGTAGGCAATATCGAGCCGACTCCAGACGGTCGCTGTCTTGTCGTTCATGCGCAATGCACTGTATAATAGGGCTGTTAGCGAGCAATGTCTCAAACATTATGGAGTACCAAATGGACGGAGCTGAAGTAGGTAGACTTACGTTTTCAGCCATTCGTCTGATAAAGCTTTCGATGTCTTGTACAAGGGATTGACTTCTGGTTCCACTGCCATAATTGACGAAAACAGCGCTTCTGGAAGCTTAATCCAGTGACCCTCGGTTTCGGCACCGTTGACCGGGTACTGACAGGCATCCTTTGGTAGTGTGGCTTCTCCAGAGCGGCTTGGAGGCGGTGTGATTAGGCTGGGTACCATTTTGCGTATGATGATTTTCGTTTAGGCCGCAAGATAAAGACTCGGACTGACTTTGGGGTAGCAAACGAGCTGTTCGCCTACATGAACGATGATTGAAGCTAGGTAGGCCTGGTAGGGGACTGGCTACTTTTTGAAAGCGAGCGGGAGCGGAAGATACGGGGTTTAAGGGACTTTGCAACTCCACCACTGACCTGCATGTTGGCTGTTGGTTGATACTCACTAGAGCGAGCTCCAACTAGTATGAGGCCTGATTCTTGTATCTGGTCTGTTGGTCCGGTTTGATTACAGAGGGAGGGAGTGTACGGGCACGACGCTAGAGATGACCTCCGAGGACGGTTCCGTCTGCGTGCCGGGGATGGTTCCTAGGGGCAGTCTAGACCAGGTTAGTGGAGAGGGGGGGCGGGGATGTAATAAAAGTGGGAGCTTGGACAGGGGGGAAGGGAAGAAAAAGAATTGCCTGCTCTGAACCATCTTCTTGGGTTTATCCTTACATATTGCTGACAAGCAGTGCCGAGAGTGGACTGCCACGACCTTCCCGACACATCGACGTGCATAAGATACGCGAACGAACCAACAACCAACACACGGAGGAACCAACAGCCCGTCACGGAGGTTCGCATTAATTGACTGCCCATTACGCTGTATTGCATTACCGCGTTACTAGCTACCTACGGGTGCCTCACCATACGAAAATGGCATCCGAATTACGACGACCAAGGATCAATTACTCCAGATTGAGCACCTCCAAAGACGAGGTCCGTTTCTTGGAGATTGAACCTGCAAATACAGTCAATGACCAAGTCGTCTGTCGCCTCGTCACTCTCCCCTTAAGCCGAGACGTCGAATTCATCGCCATCTCCTCATTGCTCGGCGACCCCGCAGACCAAGACAGAATCATTCTCGACCGAAGTCCCATTCCCGTCCCCGTCCACATCGCCCTCGCCCTCAAACATGTCCGAGCCGTATTCTACCCCGCCGTAAGCAAATCGAGCGAGACTCTGGGCAGGGAGAGGAAATCACCGAATTGGCTGAGGAGCCTTCTCAGGCATTTGGGCGGGAGAGAGGCGGACAACAGGCCGAAGCTGCGGGTATGGATCGACTGCATCTGCATCAACTCGATGGACTCGAGGGAGAATTCCAAGAGCAGAGTCATCATGTACCACGTGTACCAGCGCGCGCAGATGGTAGTGGGCTGGGTGGGACTCAAGATACCGCAGACTGATATTGGCATCCAGCTCATCCAAGCATTTGACAATGCTATGCCCGAGACGTGGCAGGAACCTGGTGACAAGGAGGAACACCCCGAGAACTACTCACCCCATCACGAGTGGGCAATTCCCATTATCCACTTATTCGACCCCCAAGCCGACTCTGCCATTGGAACTGCAGACTTTCTCAACAGGAACTTCTTCCACCGGCGCTGGATCCTCGAAGAGATGGCCATGGCCAGGGTGCCGACCTTTTTAATTGGTGATGCGATTGTCTCGTGGAAACAATTACTACGACTGAATCTTGCCATGGAGGAGTTCAAGGATCACGAGTCAAACGTCTGCCCCGCATCTACAAGGCCCTTGATACACGAGTTTCCATTGGGCACGATCCATGCATTGCTGGATGAGTTTGAGAAGAGGAAAAAGATGGCCAAGATGGAGTCACTCAACAGCACCTCTGTCACAGGAAGTGTCACGAGTGCAGACTCGATAAGCCACCAGGACTCCAACACGAGGTCGATACCATGAACAAAAGGTTACGGAGTAGAAGGGATATCCATGTTTTAGCAGCCTTGATACCGCTTGATTTCTAGCTAGCACTTACGAACTTAGTTCACGTTTCTTATGTTTCAATAAAAATACCAATTCGTTTCTAGAACCAACAAGTAAGTGTCATTCAGAATGGATCCCCGGTGATAACGCGGAGTAGCATCAAGTCAGTTGGCGCTGGTTGATGACCACTATCGAGTGTCCACATGAAACGTTATGGCTTGGGATAGTTAGGGCCATGCAGCTCAATCGCATTCATTCTAGTTTCCGATCGAAGATGCTTTTCTGAATCAGCGTCGAAACTTGTATGAAGCATGATAATCAAACTCAATGTTGATTCCATGCGCCTCGGCTGCTACACCTTCTTTTCTGATGACACTCTGAAGGTTACAACACGGCCTGTCACTAGAGCCAGAACCTCGGTACCGCCAAGCTCAATGCTACTTCGATTCCAGAAACAGAGTCGTATCATGCTTCAAGCCTTCCTCATCAGCACAAAACACTGGAGAAAGGTAATAACGGCCACTAGAACAAATGAGGTCAGGATACCGAATAACAAGGTTTCAACCATGCAAAGAGCTGGTGAGAATTACGCAAACCACCACCATTACGGACTACCCTTCACTGATTGCATCAGGTGGCTTACCCTGAGACTAGCCCGTACAGTAATAATCCCTAGAGCAACGGTTTTCTTCAGTGGCACGAATTGCTTCTAGCTGCGGGCTGGCGGGTGAGGCTTAGTGACGGACCCTTGACCTTGCCAGCATGATATAGCTTCGCTAGCATTGGTTTAACACCTGATACTGACTCGAATCGATATGACATGACGATAAAGTGGCAATTTGTGTCTTGTGCGATGCTTCACTGATCAACAGACGATTACAAGCATATCAAGCCAAATCAGAGCCCGACACGTCTCTTTGCTGCCATTCAATTCCGTCTGTCCAAGTCTTTGGAGAGACCGTTACTTTGCTAGCCAGGGACAGGGTTTATGACTGGGGCAAATTTGCTCTAGTGCAAACGGCTCTGAAAATAGCATGACCATTCGCTGGTGGCTGCTGTTTAGTGCCGAGCTAATGATAGGTAGTGGTATGAGGAAATGATAACGAGGGGGCAATTCTGCGATCTTTGCGAATTGACGCAATCTGTTTTAATATTTAAACGTATTCAGTACGATTAATTAACCCAATCTTCTTAGATTAGTATGCCAAGCGACGTACGTGTAAATACGCGGAGTCACTGACAACATGGGCATACATATCTAATGTTACACCACTAAAGCACCTGTCAAAGGCAGCCCGCAAAATATGCCCGCAATCTGTATCTTGCTAATGTACCGCCTGCAAGAGGCACTCCCGGATCCTCTCGCTGGGAACAAGTGGGTAGCAGCACACGTTGCTGCAATCAAGCATAGGCTCAATCGTACGCCCTCGTCTAACTAAATAAAATCACTCATCAACGATGGACACACAAACCCCATCCCCATCCCCATCGCCGCTGTAGAGTAACATGGCCTTGTCTAGTGTGCCCTGAAAATCCAGGCAGTAACCTTGCAGACCGTCCTTTTGTGGTCTGGCGCGTGCTGCGACGTGAGTATTACGAATACTTCAGAACTGCTAGTGGCCCTTCTGCAATTTGTTGTTTAGCCCCGGATGGCCTTCCGGTCCGCTCCCGCACGTGCCGTTCAGTGTTATATTAACTCGGTTTCTGCTCCAGAAAGGCATGTGGCTGGCCTGAACTGAATGTTAGTGTTTGTTGTTGGTTCTAATAAACTCTCACCGGAACCGCATGCATACGACGAACTTTGTTGGTTGGGTTCACCTTGCTTCATGCTGAGCTTGCATCTTCCGAAAAGTCGGCATTTGGCTGCCAAGTTATCAGTTGCAGTAGCGTTGACATACCCAGTCGTAACGCCGAGGCAAGCTCATTTTGGCCACTGGACCGATGATATATCACATTTCTGCACTCTTCGCCTGCCATGTGGATAAGCGGGATCCACGAGTTTTCTCACCCTAGCGGTCGACAAAATATTTGGGACTCAGATTAGTGGTAGTTGGTGGGATCTAGTGGAGGCCAGTCTGACGTTTTCTGTCAGACAGAGGTCAGCTAAGATATAGACAGCGGCAATCCCACGTTCACGATGCACGACCGACATGTCGATCCATCGTCTGACATGTCGAGTATCGAATGAGGGAATATCCAGCGTTTAGACATGCGTAAGTTGTTACCTAGTCTAGTATAGTGAGCGCTGCATGTGTAGTTATCTTTTACAAAAACAATCCATCTGATCTGATCGTCCATCCTATCAATTCGTGAGCCTGATTTTCTCGGAGCGATGAGTCAAAGGCCGACTAGGACTTTCGGAGCGAGTCCTCTATGACTTGGATGGTCTTTTGAATGCATTCCAGCCCCTCCCGAGCCTGCAGATATGCATCTTCCTTCTCTTTAACCTCTTGAGCCATTCGCTTGAGCTTCTTTTTCATCTCTCTTAGTAATGATTCCTCACTCCAGTCATCATCCTTTTCCGACCTCGACCTTTTCCTAACGCTGCTCTCTGCTGACGAACCCTCTGATAATGGTTGCGCGGGCTGTAGCTCATCAGGTAAGGCTGGCGTTGAAATTGGATGAGACAATGATCGCTCTTCCATTCCGCCCGACTCGGCCGATGACGTTGAAACATTCGGATTGTGTTTGCAAACTCGAAGATGCCTATTCAAGTTGTAAAGACGTTTGAAGGGAGACCCTCCCCCAGACCTCTTGCAGCCTCTATACGGGCATGAAAACGACTCTTCATCGCTTGATGCTGCATCCTTGTGCGCTTCTGTCTGATGTCGGTTGAGAGTAAAGGATGTTGCAAATGTCTGCTGGCATTTCGGACATGTAAAGTAAGATGTTCTCTTCTGGCCACTGCTTGCATTTGAGTTTAGTACTTGATGTGACGCCACGTAGGTTTTTCGTTACGTACCCAGTATTTTGAACTCCCTGGCCAGCCGATGCAACGTTAACCATTGGATTGAATGGCTCTCGGCGGTCTGGTTCTCCGTAGGCCTGTAGTGTTGGATCTGGAGTGACAACAGCTGGTAGCACTCCAGTGAGGTCTTCCTTCGCGGACGTTTCCGGGATCCCTACACTGGTCCTCTGCAACACGTCCAAGGACAGAAAGTCTGGATCTTGGGGAGCAGCTTGGACTGAGTATATAGGGTCGATGGAGACACCCTCGTCATTAAACAAGAAACTATCGATAGCAAGGTGCTGATCAAAGCCTGTAGTACTAGGTTCGGGCATAAGAGCGCTCTGTAGGCCAACTGCTAACTGTTAGAAGTGTCTAAATAAAGAAATAAAGACATCTTACGTTCGTAGAAGACTGGGCCGGAGTTGTCAAGGAAGCCATAGGCAGCTGAAGATGGTGAGAACGTCGGGACAGGCGCTTTAAACTTCTCTGGCTCAAGATCGCCAGGGCCGATGATGAACATCCAACAAACGCCCCATAGTACCAGCAACGCAGGTAAGATAGTCCAGGGCATTGTCGTACATATATGCCGCATATTATTGGGGAACTCAAATATTATCTGAGTTGTTGCGTTCCTGCATTTCAGTTCCTCATATGCGGATTTGAATCTCAAGTTCAACCGTGTAATGATCGACGTGATCAAATCAAACAGTCCCGTAAGAATCGTGTCTGTGAGATCTAGTAACGAACTGTATTTGCTAAGTATGTCGGAGAGAGAGCTAATCAATGTCATGAATTCGACAAACCGTACGCATGAAGGGGGACCTTTTGTAGTTTGCAAAAGTGGTTGTAATCGACTGTTGAGTCGGCAGAAACTCGGCGAGCGTAGAGACACTTCGGACAGAAGCTCTCCAAGTTCGTAATCATACGATGTCTTGAGAGAAGGGGGCTTGAAGGGGCCATCATTCTCATACAATAAATGGGGGGGATGGGGCCCAATGCGCCGCAGCAATTCTTGGTATTCTTGGTATTTTTGGTATTCGTCACGGGTGAGAACTCCCGCGGCAGACTGAACATTGGCGACTCCAATGCATTGTGATTCTAACATAACGAGGCCGGCATAAATGCTTTTAACCTCAGCGGCGAGCTGATCCAGGCTGAGAAACTGATTCTCTGGTTGCCGCATT
Source organism: Fusarium fracticaudum (assembly GCA_003353625.1). Classification (NCBI taxonomy): domain Eukaryota; kingdom Fungi; phylum Ascomycota; class Sordariomycetes; order Hypocreales; family Nectriaceae; genus Fusarium; species Fusarium fracticaudum. Next base: position 870,952 of record PDNT01000007.1, read on the forward strand.
ATGTTTGACTCGCTCCCAGGGACTGGGTTTGGAAGGGGATGGTTTTGGGGCTCGTCCTTTGCAAGGCGCCTTGGGGTGGCTGATGGGCTATTGTGGTTGACGCATTCGCTTGGTGATACCGACGCAGGAGATCCTGCTCGGCAACGCCTTGAATAAGTCTCATACTTTGAGTCCACTACCTGTTCTGGCGACCTGTGGATACCGATGTGGTCTCTCGCGTACGCTCTGCGAGGGCTGTGCTGTACTTTTTGATAATTGTCAGAATCAGCCACGGGCGTAGCAATTCTCGAGTCACCCGTCTCTAACTCATTCGAGTCAGACCAGAGGGAACATCTCGAGAGTGGCTGCACTCTCCGTGACTGAGTTTGTCGCAGGCATTCCGACTCTTCTCCGTCATCTGGATCATGGTCAAGCTGGGGGTTGGCCATGGCGGATGATGCGTTAATTCTGCCACAAGTATCATCAGAGAAAAAGAATGTCGGCATAGAAAAATTTCGTATTAAAAGGCTAATGAACTGAGGCAAAATCGACCTTTTTAAAAGACTGAACGTCTGGGGCGAGATTGAGGTTGATGAGTTTGAGGTGCATTTCGGGGTGCAGCGGGGTTGGTTTTGGGGTGTGAGGCAAGGCAATCAGCGGACCAGTTGCCTTACAGGACATAGCCAATCAAGAATCTTGATCGAAGCCTCATTCACCCCAAGCCCTGAAACGTCGGTCCTACAAGAAACGCAATTGGCCTTTCGTGTTGGGCATGTTCCTCCAGAGACATTGGGTCGCAATGTGGCGTATATCGAGGTGCGCGATACTATACTTAGATACTTCAGGGTGAAAATAGAACTTTCCATATAGAAACTATTGGCCAGCTCATAAGGCGATGTAAAAAGGCTGTATGGTCTAGAGATCTTACTACATAGGCTTCACCAACAAGTAGCAAACAACAACGAGATATGCCAACCAAAAATGATCAGCAATTTTTCACGGTCCAAGCTCTATAGCATGCTTCAGATCAAAACAATATGATCAAGGTCGACTGCGGAGAAACGATCTAAGAGATGACCATATCAATGTAGTGGTTAGATTTATAAAGGGGCTGCAAGATTACATACATGAAAGGTACTGATGAGGACCCATTGTTCGATTCCCTTGACGGCACCTTGGTAAATATAAATTCGATTCCATGACAACAAAAGCACATCGACTACACCCTTCCATCTAGTGAGCACAAGCTCCTCTCTTACAAGCCACCCAACCTACTGCAGGCACAGTCGCTCAGAGTAGACGTGAAAGGCGTACCGAGGCCTCCTGTGATGATGTAACCGCATTCGATCCTATGAGCACCAAAACACTGTCCATGTGATGTAGGAAAAGTGATATTTTGATAAGGTGCCATAGCCTCTGTAGTCGTGGAGGCCGCCTCAGTGGTGGTCTCAACCAATGTCAAGGTTGTCGCGGCAGTTGTCGTTATAGTTTCGGCGGCAGAGTTTACCCATGATTCTATTAGTGCTTATTGGCTCAGACATCGAAGTCTCGCTGGGCGCGGCGGCGGACGTTATCTCGAGGAGCGAGGTAGTAATAGACTTTTCACAGAAAACGACAGAAGAGCTTTGTGGTTTGCAATGTCCAGCTACAGCTACAGCAGCGGCCATAGAAAGCATCGAGAAACGAATGACGGCCATGGCAAAGACCAGTGATATTAAGCAACTAAGTAAGAGGCTAAAGAATACAAGCAGAAAGTGAAGTTGAAGGTCGAAAAAGAACAAGCCGGATTGACACAGTCTTTGTTCATCTTTTAGAAAAGTCCCATTTCCACCAAATGCATCCGGGTAAACACTAATGGGGATGCTTGACTAGAGTAGGAATCACAATTATAGAATTGGATTTAACATGTCAATAATCCTCCTTCTAGACTGTTAAGCTAGAAGTCGACGAGAAACATTTCCTTGCAATCAAGACCCATTTGCTTCGGCAGATAATGCTACCATGTTCGGTTTCTCACCGCTCGCTCATAGGCTCATACTTTTCTAGTTATGGGGAAATACCCAGCCTTTCTTTATAGGTAAGCTCCTCATGAAGCTGTGCACCCTCTTTCGCCAACCGATCCGCTTCAGTATTCCACTCTCGCGGAATCTTCCAAAGCTGAATCTTGACAGCATACTCATCCCAACGCTCTACCTCCCCAAGAAAGGCCTGCCACATTTCCACATTACTTACGACCGCTCCGTCACTTTTCCTCCAGCCCCTCCGCAGCCATGCTCGGATCCACTCTGTTGCACCTTTGACGACATATTCTGAATCCGTCGCCAGGACAAGAGTGGTGAAGCCTTCGCTTGCCCAGTTCCTGTAACGGAGAGCACCGATGATAGCTCGAAGCTCTGCTCTGTTGCTGGTTGGGTGGGCATAATCGCCCAATGGACCCTGATTTTCCAGACGTTCGTTTACACTCGCAGTGGTGTTTCGTTCTTGAGGCCCGAAGACAAAAGCCCATCCTCCCTTAGGCTCAACTTGTCCATTGCCAAGGCATGCACCGTCGGTATAGATAAGAAAAGACTTTGAATCCTCCACTCGAATAAATCGTGTCACAGGTGGGTGAGCTTTGCGGCTAATGCCTGCAGGAAACAGGCTTTGGGGAGTTGCCGAAGGGGGCGGTGCGAAGACTGTTGGTAGGACTGATCCTCGACCTATAGACATTTCCATGCGGCGAATGGGATCCAGTCTCTCGACATCTAGAGAGCCAGCGTGGTCGAGATCGTCTTCATACTCTTCTGGAAGTCTCACTCGCCCCTCGATTGAGTCCTCGTCAACGACGTCATCCATGAAACTGTAGTCGACGCAGCAGCGTCCGCAAACGACCAAGCCATGAGTACCACAGACCAAACGGCCATCAGCTAATTCAACTGGTGAATCGGGGGCCCAACTCATGTTGATGAAGTCTATCCTGTGAGATGGATGATTTGCTTTGGTAGGAGACAATGCGTCTCGATGTGGAAAAATTCGTGCCTTGGATATGAGGCTTGAAGTTTGGCACAGAATCTTGCGTGTCCAATTCAAAGATAAATTTCAGCAGATAATCGGAGAATGATAACTAGTACTACTAGGATGGTGCATTTGAGTAAATCATTTCAGATTGACAGGTCGTGAATAATCGCTGCTGATTAATGCTGTAGGCTTCGGCAGCCCGTGAAATCAATTTGGGTGGAGTGTGCTAGGTTAGATCAATGGTCGCATTGGGAGCACATGGTGTTAGCCTTTTAACAAAGTGACTTCAATGTAATAGGAAGTTGAGGTGGAGCCGAAAGTACTCCAGCATAAGTCAGGCGCAGGTGGTCACACGGACCGTTCTCGATGAGCGTAGGGTAATCACTCAAATTTTTGAGCTTCTATAGAAACACCAAAACAAATGACATTTATGAAGAGATGCAATGGATTGGAGAGAGACAAGAAGAAGATTGCAGAAAAAGGCCAGAGACTTGTATCCCCAACGAGAGTCTCATAGATAGGCAGTGCTTTCTTTGATTCAGACCCATACCTCGACATAAATGCGTGACTGAGTTATGCAGAATGGGCGTGGGATGAGGCGTAACCCACGGTCAGCACTGTAGTAATTTAAACCGTTTGGTCAAGCGTTACTCGTTTCAATATACAAACCTTATCATTCTTGCGAAAGTGGCCAGTAAGTTCTGTCGGAAACTTCTATCACGAGAGTCGTTTTTCGAAGAGCGGACGATGAAACCTCCGTGGACATTTGTTCCTCCGACCAGTCAGGTCACCCTGCGGCAATCATTGGTCAACTCCAGACCCTCCATCCCTATCAACAAATAACTAGATATTCATTGATAATCATGGCAAGTATCCTAGCATCATCAGCCGTATTATGATAATATTCCAGTATAATAGGAACATCAAAAGTCAGCCTTGAAGGCGACTACTCAATGCCCGTAGGGCGCTGGCCGCGAGCAAGCCGAGACAATGGCGCGTTGGCTTGACGACAGCGCTCTGTACTGTAATGAAGCGAAATTGAAGGAGGCATGATGAAGCTTCGTGACACTCAACTGCATGCCCATATTAGATTACGAGCTTGGCGATAGCATCTTACATAGATACTCTCTCGTCACTCCGAAGACCCCAACGGAGGTTCTCCAAAGCCTCTTAACTGAATCAAGTAATTGCAAGCGTCTCAACCCCATCATCAACATGCACCTTTAACAGCTATGTTGCCCCTCCGCACCCCAATGGCGGCCTTTTCTTCCTCCGCCACTAAACCACGAGAGTATGAGGCGTCGAGGTCTGGACTGGATCTAGCAAATGTTGATCTGGGGGAAATCCGGGGCCCCAGGAAAATCACCCATGCAGAAGGTCTGTCCCTAGCCACGAGACCCAAGATATATAACATGCCAGATCACTCGCTCCATTCTTGGCTTCCTCAGCACTTTACTCATCTCTACAACCTCTTGACCATTCATCATGACTGCTTATTCCAAGCGCGGAAGCATCGAGCAAAAGCCTGAAGACAACTTTGTCGAAATGTCTGTTGCCGATGGAGCTGAGAAGCCTGGTGTCCTTGTTGACCCAGAGGCGGATTACTCTGGTGCGGTGAAGAAGACAGACCCAGCTGAGATTCGTCTTGTTCGCAAGTTGGACTTTCGCATCATGCCTACTCTTTGGGCAATGTACTTCCTCAACTACGTGAGTTTGATCCCGGCTGCTGGGGAGACTATGCTGATGTTGGTAGCTTGATCGAAATGCCATTGCCCAGGCGCGACTGAACGGTCTTGAGGATCATCTTGGCCTCAAGGGAACACAGTACAACACGTGTATCTCGATCCTTTTCGTTGGGTATGATAAATGCCTTCACCTCTTGTTGTGAAGAGGCTAACCTTTGAAAGTTACTTGCTCATGCAGATCCCATCGAACATGCTCATCTCCTCGAAACGCGTCCGTCCCTCGCTGTACATGTCCATCTGCATGATGGGCTGGGCTATCGTGTCTGCTTGCACCGCCCTCGTCAAAGACTACAAAGGTCTCGTCGTTGTTCGATTCTTCCTCGGTGTCGCTGAAGCCCCCTTTTATCCAGGCGCCCTTTACCTACTCGCGATTTTCTATACACGAAAGGAGATTGCTATGCGACTATCGATTTTATACTCCGGAAACATCTTCGCAACGTCCTTTTCCGGGTTGATCGCCGCGGCGACATTTGGCACGATTGATGGACACCACGGTCTCAAGGGTTGGCAGTGGCTATTTATCATTGAAGGTGTCTTGACCTTTGCTGTCGGCATTATTGGAATATTCACTCTGGCTGACAGCCCCTTGACGACTCGATGGTTGACCGAAGAAGAACGACAACTTGCACACGATCGAATGCTACGCGATACTGTTGGTCTGGAGGAGAGCAAGGGAGCTCGAGCAGGGTTTTTCCAAGCTATCCGCGATCCTCGCCTGTGGCTCTTCTGCTTTATCCAGAACATGCATCTCTCTGCTTGTTCTTTCAACAACTTCTTCCCTACCGTTGTCGGCTCCCTTGGCTTCAACAGTACCATTACTCTGGTTCTGACTTGCCCGCCCTACCTTGTCTCTGGTTTCTTTGGATACCTCGCAGGATGGTCTTCTGGTCGATTCAATGAACGAACTTGGCATATCACTGCCTGCATGGGAATGGCACTCGTCGGATACATCATCTCCTGTGTTACGCTCAATACGCCTGCCCGATACATTGCTTGTTTCTTGTTCGCCAGTGGTGCATATGCAGTCAACTCGATGATCCTTGGCTGGGTTTCTGCAACGCTTGGCTCGACAGCTGAGAAGAAGTCGGTCAGCTTGTCAATCGTCAACGTTATCGCTAACGCCTCGTATATCTACACTGCGTATCTGTACCCAAAATCAGACGGCCCACGATATCTCATCGGAATGGCAAGCAATGCCGGATTTGCGACTATGTGTATTGCGGCCGTTTGGGCCATGAAGATCTGGCTTGTTAAAACCAACAAGAAGCTCGATCGGGAAGGAAACACAGCTGCTACACGATACGCTTACTAGAGCCTCGCCTGGCTGGGTATTCACGTAGATCAAGCATGTTCAGATAGTGAATCATGTCTTGTGTCAAAATTATTCATACAATCTCAATGGTCCTTCGTCAGTTTGTTGGCATCAAGAACAATCACATGGTATCTCATTACATCCCTTGGCATGCGTACCGTGAACCAGGATCATTATCGATGCAACATCGGCTGGTAGAGACCTCTAGAAACCTTTTATCCTGATGGGCTGAAACTACGACTCTGTGAATGAAAGGCTCAATACTTCTCATCAGAGCAATCTAATTACGTGATGAATGGCTTACTCTGACTGACAGATCCAAAGCTGATGCAAAGGCGCATCACCGCAGTGGACCAAGCTATAAAAAACGAATAACGGCGAGCATCTTCTCCCAAAATATTTCGCACCAACTACATTCCACTGGGTAAAGAGCTCGTCACAACTCCCTGCATTCTACACAAGTCTCCGTCACAATAACCCGTCAATAATGGAGCATTATCCGTACGACCCCGCTGAGGAGAATCCTGACCGCTCCCCATCCCCCCAGTCTCTAAATGCATGGGCGGGGAATACTATGGAAGTTAGAAACACTCCCGATGGCCGTATCGAATTCCGAATAAGTCTGTCCAACTGGCCCTGCTGTACCTTTGAATACATAGTGCCCTTGGATGCAGCAGACAAGGAGCAGTTGGTCCAGCAAACCCTGTGGGAACGGAAGCATATGATGAGCCAGAAGGTTCAGATAGAAATGGATCTTTTCACTGGCCGTCTACTTGATGATGATGGTTTTCTACGCCAACTGAGGCAGCTTGCACAGCTGTCGCATGATATGTTGATAGGCGAGCTGATATTGCATTGCGCTAAACGCTGGCCTTATGAGGCTGCCTTGGGACATGGTTACAGGCGTTGGATGATGGGTAGACACTAGTCGAAGACGACTCTCAATAGGAGAGTATAATTTTCTTATCTCGGGGACTTAGTCGCTCATTATAGGAATTAGCACTCGTGATATTCTCATGGCATTGGCCATTCAGGCGAGCAAAGATGATTGTTGAGGTTTTCTTCGTGCATGTACATTGCGGCTAGATCTGCTTGTACAGCGTGGCCGCAGCTGGGCTATAGTCTACTAAGCTCGGAGATCCTTGAACATCATGAGATATTTATGTTTTATAATGCCTACCATTCTATTATAAGGTCAACAAGGATGTTCAAGAAGAAATACACACCATGTGCAACTCAGCGTGTGATGGCGCGTGCACTAGTTACAGCGCTCTATCCGTCGGTAGTCCATAGGATTAGGGTTGTCGATAGCGCAGCAATCACTACAAGCTGCACTGAAGCGCCTGTATTTTCCCCCGAAATTGAATCGATAAACCTCCACTTCTTGTCGACCACCGGCGGATTCGAACAGATGCTCAACACATGCACATGTAAAATCACCCAGATTACAAAGTTAAAATAGACTTAGTTTGTCCATCGGCTAGGGTGAGTAAGAGATGAAAATTATGAAGGCAGGATTCAACCTACACATGCGTATACAAGACTTCAATCTATCATGAACTTATGTAGAACTTCAGAGCCGAGATATCTCAAGTTCAAACGAGATTCAACACCGCCATGAGATTGTGGAGGGTTGATGGCTCCTGAATTCATCTTCAGAACGACCATAAGCTTCATATTCATATGTCTACCCCGCCTCCGTGATGTTTCTGTTAGCACTTATGCGGACAACATTAGCTAGCCATTATATGCACGGCGGCCAAACGCAGTGGCCTAATTGTCATGACCCCGATAGAATGCGAACCAGAATGAAGCACACCGCTGATATGCACATATGGCGAGCTATCGAATGCCTCAGCTAGTTATGCATCCGTACAAGACATATTCAACAAGTCCTGCTTTGAGCACCAATCATTCGCTATGTGTCGTGCTCCGATCTGCCCGTTTCTTCTAACATGGAAAAGATCACCAGCTAGCTCAAAGCTGAATCTGCACTAGAGAATGTGACAGCTCACTTATGGTATCCAGTGAAGCCTCTGTTATCCAACAAGGTGGCTTTGGTGATATCTTGTGCTATAAAGTATGCTCGTAGATAAATCATGTACTGGTGATGTACTTGGTTTGTAAAGACTGGAGAAAACACAGCCTGAAATCCCAAGCCGCCACCTTTGATCTGAAACGTATATGCTCCGATCATCGGTGTTCCTAGACCTTTCTCTCAAATCGCTACTTGAGACTTTCACTCACACGGCTGATCGAAAGTTGGCAACTGCACAGGGATGGTTGCAAGTTCCAAGATTGGTGATTAGCGTTGTCTTGGAGAAGTAATTTAGGATCGAAATGGTAACTGTGCTTTGATGCTGGCGATGTAGTGCATATGTTGTCTCAGGAGCCGAGGCTGAAAAGTCAATTTAAGACCATCAATTCGTCAATGGATAGTTGGCAACTTGCTTTCCGCATTTACTAATTTCTGACTACAAGCACAAAGACGTCAGCCGTGCGGGTCATACCATAACTTATCCGCCAAGAAACATGAGACATGCAGGGCACTACTGAAAGCATCAAGCGCCAATTGGACACATTCCGAGATGCTGATCTCACATCCTCAACAAACCCCTCATACATTTGCTATTAGTGTAGATCAGTTGCCAGGCCTCAATGTATCTGTTTAAAAGCGAGAAAGATCAACCAGTAGCTGGAAGCTGACACCCAAACTAGGGACCATCTGCGACGCGTATTCTGTCTAGTCTGTCTCAACGCTTTGACATTGATAGGCGGTGAAGTTACGGAGTATTGGGCATCGTATAAGCGGCAGATTTGGGTCACCTTCTACGATATGAACAGCGTGAACAATGGTGGGGAAGTTTCTTGACTTGAAGTATTTATATTGAGGTCCTCCCGCACGAAACTCTCTGTTCTCTCCTCATCCAACAGCAGACAAAGCCTTATCCTACAAAGATATCCTTACTCAACCTTTACATTCACAAATTCAAGGTACGTCACTTATATATCTTGATTAGTACTGACTAGCCTCTAACTCTTCACAGATGTCTTCTGCCCCGGGGTTTATCAAGTCTAACGGGCCTGGTAAATTCACCGCTGAATTCGCTATCGACGATGGTGTGTACATCCTTTCGGGTACCGTCAACCCGCCAACTCAGCCTTTCCAAAGCAACTCTGCGACCTTGGAATATAGCTCTGTTGATAGCCTCCAGGGGTCTCAGCAGTTCACCGGAATTATCGGAAGTCGCAACGAGGCCTCATTCACGTTTAGCGATGGCACCGCGATCAAGGGGCCTCTTGATATTCCGGTTAATCCTGCGTCTCAAGTTAGTGGAATGGGATTCTGGTCCCAGGGGTAGCCTATCTCGATCAAATTCGATAGGTGACAGATCCCAGTAGGGAGAGGTTGTGTAAGAGGGGGGGACTGTATACAAAGTCAAGACCTATTTCGTGGCCACGCATAACATATCAGTCAATGCTACACAATGGTCCTAATGAAATATGCCACTATAATAACACAGTGAATGGCGAACAGTTATCAGTGAAGGTTTAACAGAAATAAGTTTATACCGAATCTGACGGAAGGACCTTCGAGGACGCTAGTTGAACACGTAGCACGCAGGACACTAGTAGTACGGCCAGCCTCTTCCAGCAAGGATCTGCACAGTCCTCCAAGCCAATCTAGAGACTTTCAAATTGTGAAAAGAAATGATCGACGCCTAGTTGCGAGCTGAAAAAAAGCTATAGAATGGCCAAGGCCCTACGTACTCTATATGAATCCCTGCTTGCAATCAATCAAATTGCTGAATCCGTCTTGCGCTGATGCGAATTGAAGGTCAAAGCGGAATACCTGAACTTCCTGGAGTATGGTGTCGGCATTCTCATCGCCCCAATCCCCATCGATATTTCTGATGAGTTAGCACGCCAGTCTTGGATCGCATATCTTTAATCCCCCATATCGTATGTTCGCGTCGAAAAATTCAATCACAGCCTCTTTCATCACCCTGTCTCATTTTTTGTGAGGAAAATAATGTTCTGTATCAGAGTAGTCACTGAAAAAGAGGCCCTTTGACTTACTTGATAGCTCAATGAAAAAAGAGTACAATCATACTGCGGATCCAAAGCCGTTTTGACATAGAAGGCCATCACAGCTACTCTAGGACGATAGATTTCAAAGACGGATATCCGGCCACCATATCGTCAGCCTATTGTCGGGAGTAGAGAATATCCTTTGTATGGTGGAGATGCAAAGTCTGAAGACGCTTTTTATGATATATTTCTCATAGCAAGGGAAAGTTACGAACGCTGTAAGCCAAGGAAAATGTGCTTAAGTCACTACTAATAATACCATTATTCACCGCAAGAGTCAACGTTTTGTCAATACTGGGCCAACTTTGAACTGAGACCTATGCATCATGACTTAGATATCCTCCGCTGTATAGCGATAAGTCTCATATCCCACTCGAATGGATTAGATGATAGCCAGCTGGCGAAGTCTGGAGTGAGAGGGTATACTGGCAACGTAAAAAGACATATAAGCACTGCTAAGATTGATAAAGTATGACCTGTGAGCTTGACCCTTCCATCCTCTCGTCAGCATAAGAGACGACCCGCTCTTTGAACTCATCAAGATCAAACTTTGTTACCCAGCCTTGCTCCTGAAGGGCCTGTACGGCATACACGATCCAAGTCACACAGCTCTGCTGGGGGTGCGTGTTCTTTACCGGTAGAGATATAGAGTGAAACAGGCCATCTAGTTGAGCAAACGTGACATCCTCTGGCACTTCTCCGATAATGATACACCCAAGCGGTTTGACGTTCTCATCTGGCTTGACATTTTCCTCGGCTCGGAGCCACCAAGTCATGGTAGGGTTGTGCATTCGGAAAGTAACTGGATTGATCTCGGATACATCGGTGGCAGAGAAAGCATGGTAGTCTCGTTCCTCGTGACCATCGGGCATGATGATGATGCCCCAGTGGTATGCCTCATAGCCAAAGACTCGCCGCTTGTCCCCGCGAGAGAAGTCGCCCCGGTCATACAATGCCACAGCGACTTGCTGTACCATGGCGAACAACTGCGCTTATCAGTCTCCTAGTATTGCGATGCAGCGCAGTAACTGACCAGTCGAAAGGCTCATTCGAAGCCTGAAAGCTCTAGGGAACACGGTGGCCTTGCCAGAACACGACGCGGGCTGGTTTAAACTCGATATCCTGGTGCCAGACCAGGTTTTTTCAATGACCAGTATCGTAATTCACGGGTTGCGCCGTCATCAACAGAGTTTGGGCTGGAGTTTAGGCGCGCGATATATGAAACTGATCATCTTGGGATTTCTCCGCGCCCAACGTTCAAAGTGGAGTGACGATCGACATCGCGTGCAACGAAGATTCGTCGAGCGCTCACACGTGATCTGGCGCGACAACCAATGAGGCGACGGACAGTTGACTGAGGACTCGAAAAGAGGAAACAGAGTGGGCGTCCAAAAAAGTGCAGTCAGCATGCAAAATATAAGACTGCAATTTCGTAAACATTCCATTGCTGCCCCATTACGAGGCAGAAACTTGCACCGTAAGCTTATTGGCGTAGAGTATGGGCTTAGATCAGCCGGAATGGATTTTATGCATCTTGTCTCTGGGGAATTACGATATAGGATTTTCAGCCAGGGCATAGCCTCATGCAGTCATCCAGATTAGTTCACCAAGGTTGGTACTGAGCCCCGGATAAATGACTCGATCCACTGAGCTTACTCACTCTGAGAATTCTCGCATTTGGGCGTCACCTACAAATGTCGGCTTACTTTCATGTCACGCGATACATTACTCACAAGATCCCTTCATAGCCTCATATTCTTGTTCTCAACATAAGTAGCTCCTGTGAGTCTGTCCCAAAGCAGCAGCGGCCGTAAGGGTGTCGCCGTATAGGCTGTTCGTTTCAGCCAGTATTGACAGAGTCGATTTTGGGTGGGGGCTTTGTTAAGGGCACTCTGATTGAAAGCTTGATTGAGCAATGCGGAGAACGACAAGGGTCATGGTAACGAGAACCTCGAAGCGAAGGTGGAGGCTGCTTACATTGGAGGGATTGGGAACTGGCCGATTATTACGTGGCCTGACAGACTATGCATTGTTGCTGCAATTTTCGTTTAGCCAAAACATGATGTCGAAGGAAGTATAAAAAACCGTCTTATGCCCAAGTAAATCCAAGGCATCAGACGACAAAGCAACTCCGTCATCGAAGAACATCATTACCAAAATAGGCCTCGTGCATCATGTATTTCCCAACCATTCTCGCCGGCCTCGCCGCATTCTCTACCACTGTCACCGCCGTCCCTGCGGAAAAGCCTCACGTTGGCGTCGCCATCCTCACCGTCAACGGACCCGAGGACAGCACTCTTCCTCTCAACGTCCCTCTCGGTGTTCTCACCCACCAGAAGAACAATAAGCTCACAGAGCTGGAGCTCGTCAACGTGTACTCTACTGTGAAGGGCGTCAAGCCCCCGAAGATGGACCAGATCAGGTGCCAGATGTACAAGGATCAGTATGGCACTGTGCCTATCACCAAGGATCTCACTGCGGAAAATGGTATTGTTAGCAAGAAGCCGATCTACCTTGGATGGGTTCTCTGCCGTGTTAAGGCGCAGAAGTAGGCTGCAGTAGTTGGGTCATTTGGATGTTTTATTTGTCTCATCATGTGATAAGTGCAGCTTTTAACATCGAAGACAGTACCAAGTGTAATGACATGAGCTTCAATTTGATGATTAAGAAAATTATCAGAGGTCGAGTAGCTGCATTTTCGAGTCAGGCTACCCAGTGTACCCCCGTGTCTAAGAAATGTAGTGACAATTTTAGTCTCCGTCCACAAAGTAGTCGTGAAGATCGTGAGACTGAGGCTGGAACAAGTATCGAATATTCACTCGAAGATTCTCATTGCCTACTATGTTCATGTGTCCTAGTCGATGATATGGTAGTGGCCTTGTGATAAAGGTCACGAGGGGCATAGTTTCGCCATAGCAGTTTCAACAAAAATGTTGCCCTAAACAACACGCGTGCACCTCCGTCACAGTGCTCATCTTGCTGTTTATTATCTAGTAATAGTCTAGGGGTATTTTTCACGTACGCCGTTGCTGGGCTGACGATAACGGCATTGAGTTTATCGTGCCTAGAGAAATGAAAAGTAAGAGCATGATTCTGTAAAACCTGAGAGCAATGGTGAAACCAGGCCAATGCTTCTGGATGCTTCAACTTCCTAGCTTATTTAAGCAACGAATAATTACAGTACTTTTAATGTCTTTGGTGTTTGTCATGAGACAGTTTTGTTGCATGGAGAACCTACACTCAGCTCGTCGCAAAGCGCCACAGCAAAGAGAACTGTTCAACTTGGACCCGAACTCCCTCTTTTGACTCAAACTATTGCGTCAACTAACAGCAACTTCCTAGGAAGGCTATCGAAACTCCTGCTCGCTGTAAACGCCTGGGGTCTAATTGCAGTTCGATCGACAACAACATCCAATAGCGTAATTGGTTTAGTGGTAAAATTCTCCGTTGCCATTCGAGCAGCGTCGGGGAGCCCAGGGTTCGATTCCCTGATTACGCATTACCATCTTTGAAGCTTCAAGAGTTTCTCTTTTGCCGTTCATGATTCATTTTTGTGGTGTTTTGGATGACACGATTATGCTCAGCAAAGTCAGTTGTTTTGCTTTCCTTTGTCAGTTGATGGAGAGGTGGAGCAGAATTACAGGGCGTTACAGCGACCTTGGGGCATGTGGCCCACTGGATAATTACCTAAATACCTAATAACGATACTGGCGGGGCAGTCATCTTTCGATGTTACTACATTTCCTAGGAACAGCGATGAGCACCGCTTGTTACACTGCTGCGGTTAAGTCGGCCGCGGCCTCCAACTTCTTGCCCATCTTCAGAACTTGTATTCTTTTACTCATGCTCCGCCTGTCATTCATTTCCTTTACGCGACGCGTGTCACTGGCACGCTTTCGTTCATTTGATACCCGGTTTTCTGCGACTCATCGCCCTTACTCCGAAGCATCCCATAAAACTACGTCTACGCCAAGTGTCAGATATAAGTACATTGAAGAAGTTGAGTTGCTTGAATATTATCGACCAGGAGGCTACCATCCTGTTCAGATTAGCGATACTCTACATCACGATCGTTACCAGATAGTGCACAAACTTGGGCATGGTACATTTTCAACCGCCTGGCTTGCCCTCGACCGACATTCATTCACCTACGTTGCAGTGAAGGTTGGAACTGCAGACGCGGATAAGGATGAGGTCGATATTCTCTTGAGGGTCGCAATGGCGGATACAGATGAAACAATGATCCCGCGAGTTCTTGACTGTTTTATTGTTAAAGGGCCCAACGGATCACATCCATGTCTTGTCACGACACCTGCGCGATGTAGCCTCATAGATACGAAAGATGCGTCTGACTCGGGCCTCTTTCAACTAGACGTGGCCCGGTCTCTGGCTGTTCAGGTTATAAAAGCTGTGGCCCATGTTCACTCGCGCGGTTATGCTCATGGAGGTTAGTTTCTGATGCCTTCATCCAACCATTCGCTAAAGTCTATCGCAAGATCTCCACTTGGGTAACCTATTGCTACGACTTCCGGCCTCCCTCAACAACTTGACCATCGACCAGCTGTATGCAAAGTTCGGTGCTCCGGCACTGGAGCCCATTGTTCGTCTGGACGGGTCTGTAGAACCGTTACCAACAGGCGTGCCTTCTCATGCTGTTCTCCCTGTCTGGCTTGGCTTACCAAGTGATGATATCTCCCTGTGCGATGCCAAACTCTTACTGAGTGACTTTGGTGTCGCCTTCCGGCCAGAAGATAAGACAAAATGCGAGTCCAATGCACCCCTTGTGGTCCGGCCTCCCGAGCCTTATTTCGAGCCAACAAAGCCTCTCACCTTCGAATCAGACATCTGGAGCCTCAGCTGTCTGATATTCGAGTTATTTGCCCATCGCTCCCTCATTGATGGCATTATCGCTCCCCAGGACGACATTACTGCGCAACAAGTTCATTTGCAGGGAGTTCTACCGCCTGAATGGTGGGACAAATGGGGCAAGCGCTCGAAATGGTTTGATATTAAAGGTCAGGCGCTCAGTAACGAGCGGGATATCTGGTCATGGGACAGGCGTTTCAGCCAATGGATACAGGAGCTGAGGAGATCGGAGGGTACGGAAACTATCAGCTCAGAGGAGGCGGCTGCGCTGTTGAACTTACTAAAACGAATGCTTGCATGGAAGCCTGAGAATCGACCTCCGGCGCAGCAAGTTTTGGAGTCCGAATGGGTGAAGGAATGGGCTTTGCCAGCCTACAACAAAACCAAGATAACTTCAGAAGTCGCAATAGCATGAAACTTTGCTTACCTGAGATATGCGTGTAATAGTAAAAGAACCATAGAATAGGATTAATAAACACATCTGCTCAGTTGAGGATCGGTGAATTGGCATTGTCCGAACCGTCGTACAGCTTTGGGGCGGTGAAACGCTGTGACTCTTATCACCTTGGCATATGTCGATATACCCAGCCACCACGGGATCCTCGGACACCTCTATCACCATCCCACGCATGCCGAAGTCCCTCAAAATAAGAAAAGTATCAGTTGATTCCAAACCAATTCAGGCCATTATCTTATCTAATCCGTTATATTCGGACTCCACGTCATCCCCCGGCATTTGAATCTCTTCCGCGCCCCCCGAAAGCGATGATGTCAGCAAGCCCCCACACAAACCCCTGTTCAAGGCTGAGAAATTCGCATTCGTCACAAGGGTTGTGAGGCGCTTCGAGAAGGCGATTGGTCAGAGTCCGAGTCTATTTTTGTGATCGACGGATTGAGGAGTTGGGATTCGTCCACGCCACGGAGCAAGCCTCGTTCTGACTACTCATTGAGTGGCTCATGTTAGACAGCACTTACGAAGCCCGCCGGAGAAGTCAGCTCTTTTACGGAAGCCATGGGAAATCGGTCTTTAAATATGCGCTGGCATGCGGGTATCTGGTGGCAATTTATCGCAGCCGCATTCGGTCCTTTCTAGCTCCTCGTCTTTTGCATATTTTTCGTCTGTTTTGCAAGCGCTCTAGTTTCAATGGATAGTTACGACGATTTTCAGAGCACGCCTACTGGCAAAGTCTCAAAGGCCAAAAAGGGAAAGCCAGTTCACGTTTGTTCCGAATGCCAAAAGGTACGTTATTTTACACAAGAGGTGGATTACCTGCTAACAAAACCAGGTATACACACGAGCTGAGCATTTGAGGTACAACTTCTGCACTTACACTTGAGACGAAGACAGTATGCTCACCAGTTGATAGACGGCATCAATCTTCACACCAAGAGCCCCAGTTTGAATGCCCAGTATGCCAAAGGCGCTTCCATCGCAAGGATCTACTAGAAAGGCACTATAAACGGTGAGTTGAAGAGTCTTCGCAAACACGAAATGGTCCTGACGATAATTTGCATAAGACATGAAGAAGGAATCGATGAGCCCTCAGGTTCTGGATATATGGAGTAATCACATGACGTTAAAGGAGTTTGGGGGTTTGTTTCCTTATACATTTGGTTATTATCAACAGAGTACACGAATGGGGCAACGAGAAAGATAGACGTAATTTTATGAGGGACGACAGTGGGTATATAGCTATGGATTATTCGTTGGTTTAGAGCATAGATGTACTGTATATATAAGTCAGTTTCAGCGATTTGGAATCCGATAATTATAGATGGCTTCAGGTATGTCCGAAATGATAATGGTCTACTCAGTCAAGGTGCTTTATACTCAACGGCCTGAGTGTGATTATGAATTTGGTCCGATCAGGTGTTATTACTATGGCTTCTTAGCTATTATCTAGAAGTAAAAAATGCGCCTGAGTCCAAATCATTGTTGTGATAATACTGCGACAACTTAAGAGTTCATAGAATCCAAGTGAGCAAGAATATCACCAGCAGGTGCGTGCATCTTACAGGGTAGCACAGCCCCAGTCTTCTCCGCCTCGCGTCATCCTATTGGCCACCTGCTATTGAATAGCCCCTTACTACCTACTTTAGTGGACGCTCTTATTTTTAAGCAAAAGACTAATTATTGTAAAATTTCTTCGAACAGTTGTCTTTTGGGTCATCAGTCTGTACATCCCTGGTGCTCATGAACAGACCTTTCCCTGCAGAAACGATAGCTTGTCAGGACAGAAGAGAAGGTGTCACTTCTTGGTCTCTGAACACGAAATTCAACATAGAAGTATCTTCTGACATAAGGTACTTTGTCTTCGACTTTAGCGATGAGGTACGTCTGTCGTACTAAAGGTATTCCCTCATAGAAAGCATTATTGACATTGATCTATAGCGCAACTACTATGCCGGACATGGTAGAGAAGCCAATACGCCTATACCAAGAAAAGGATTCAAACAGTGATGGTTTTCTTAACTACATCAGCTATAATGCACACCCAGATCACAGTGGCTTCAGTTTGGAGGAGTACAGGTTTGAGTCTTACAAGAAAACGAAAACGAATGTCTCTGCGAACGTTCTTGCCGATCAATATAGTGTGCCTTACGTAGCACAAGGAAGGCCCTTGGATTTGTTTATCTGCCACCAAATTATCGATGAAACGAAACTAATCCTGACAGACTCCGTGGGGCTGGTACTTTCATCTCAGTTGGCTCGACTGACGAGGCTAGGGCAGCCAATGTGTGGTCTCTGCCCATAGCATTGATCTCGCGTCATTCCCCCTACCTGAAAGCAATGTTCCCGAGTCCTGACTTCTCTCCAAAACCGCATATCAACCTCCAGAATGTTGATGCTGTAGTATTTGGTCTTTTTGTGGAATGGCTATACTATGGAACTTATGATGACTTCAAATTACCGTCGTCTTTCAATGTTCATGTACGATGTTGGATTCTTGGTGACAAGCTCCTTTGCAATGAGTTCAAGAACCATGCTATGGGCCGTCTGTATAAACAACATATGGAGTTTGCGACGACATGCCATCATGTGGAGTTTGCATTCACGAATACATCTGCTGGTTCAAAATTGAGACAGTTTTATACGGACTTTGTGATACAAACCTTCTCGGACCCGAAGAAGCTGCACGGGCCTATTGGAAACTGGGATGCAATTTTGCAGAAGGATGCAGATCTTCGCATTTCATTACTCTTAAGCATCCGACAAAATTCATCCTCCCAGTGTCACCTCAAATACCTGAGAGACTATCTGGATTTCGACGAAGTCTTCTTCACAGCACTTACACCGCCAGCTGTAGAATCTATACCATTGCCATTTAGGCAGAAGAGGAAAAATAAGAAAAAGACTTCAATGGCCAAGATGAGGAGCAAGGAAAATGTAAGTAAGAAGAACTGTTAGGTTTTGGGCTCAAATTGGATCTATCTATCTGATAGGAGCATGCAGGGGATACTTCTGACTACAAGGCACAAAAGAACAGAACTTTGGCTAACAAAATTTACAGCACGAATCTCCCGATTCCAGCGTTGGAGCTACAAGGATTAAGCAGGAATTTCCTGGAGGGCATGAATCTGAGCCAGTACAAGCTTCGGTCAGTGGTGATGTTACGAAACCGGTATGTCTGAGCTTGGAAAAGGCTACGACCTCGCTCCAGACGGTAGAGCGGAAGGAATACACTGAGGATAGTGTCAAGCCAGAGCCACTTTTGCCATAAGAGAAAAGGCTTTTTGAGGTTTGCTTTGAAGGAGAATGAACAAGGAACTACTGTAGGCGATAATTTACTAATTCCTGTGAAAAGTGTTGTGTAAAAGATTGTATCAAGCCGAGCTCAAATCTGTAGTATAGAAGTACTACAAACTGCTATGTTTTGAAAGCTTTGAGGATATGGACTCTTCCTAGCAGTATCCTGAAATCTCTATTTTAGACGTCAGAATTGTCCAAATGCCTGACCTCTCGGGATACATCAGGAGGGCATCGTAGCAATCCGGCGCCATTGTCAACACTGGACACGAATACCTCGCAAGTCCAGGAAGCAAATGGTAGAAATCAATCGACGATGTTGGGTATGTATCTTACGTTGTTCGCCTTGTGAATGTATCACTGGGGGTTCGGGTCTTTCAGGCCAAGGTCCTCCTCAACGAAGCCGTGCCGGAAATCATTGGCCCCCATTGGTTAGCAAGACTGTGAGGATGTAGCTACAAACGGTCGATATAATCTAGAACTAATTCCTATCTAGTACATACGACCAAAGCTCGTAGAAAATACGGGATCCCGTCTGCTCTCCCATAGTCAAGCTGCGAAGCGCTGGATTAGTAGTTGGGTCGGTGACGACCAGCGAATCCCCGGTGTTGTATGTTTTTTGCCGTCTAGCTATCCTTGATTATAAGAAGATTCAGATTCAATTCCCTTTTTTGATCGCTGTGTATTATTTAATTACTAGTAATTTCTTCTTTATTCTTCTGGCTCTGATTCTTCCGCTGGCATCTCAACCCCGAGCCCTACTAAAAACTCCGCGATAGCCGGGTTCTCGCGAGAGCATTCTAATAAATCCTCCTCATCTAGCGCATTGATATCTGCACCGTGGCTAATGAGCAGTCTGACCGATTCCAAGCACCCAAATACAATCGCATGAGCTAAAGGCGTAAGCCCATCTTCATCAACTGCAGCGACATTGGCCCCGTGTTCTAAGAGCCGTTTCACTGTATGTGATGAGTCTCCAATCTCAGCTGCAATATGCAACGCTGTTTGTCCATTCGCCGCCTGAGCCTCAAGGTTGTCACCGCGATCAACAAGTAACTGGATCAGTGTCTCCCTGGCTCCAAAATGAGCTGCGAGGTGAAGGGGAGTATATCCCCTCGTGTAACACCGCCATCTCTCTTCCTCAGCTTCAAACTCATCATAGCTCTCTTCATCAATGTACGGCCATGCTTCGGCAGCTTGAAGATAAGAGTCTACCGACCTATGCGAAGTTGTCATTTTTAGAAAGTCTCTGTCATAAGGTAGCGAAGGCAAAGCCGCAAGGCTTGGTGACAGAGTTCTGGCGGCGTAGCAAAGAAACGGATGTGCTTTCAATCTCTCTTTTAGTTCTAGAGATGACCTACACGCGCCTTCGTGGTCGTTTCTTGTCAGATACAGAAATGCCGCCTTGATGTGTCGTGCATGGTATTTGTGGTCAAATACTTCATTTCGCAAGTAGTCCAACAGTAGCGGTGATCGCAACTTTATGACCTTCGTTTTAGTGTCGATGAAGGCAAAGTCGGCGCACGCGTTCGATATTTGTGCCAAAGTAAACACTGTGTTGTCCTCGTCTCTGATACCCCAGGCGATGAGAGCCTCCCATAGCATTGACGGAGTAAAGGTGTATCCATTTTCCTCGCCGTAGACCAGGTAGTAAAGCGAGCAGAGGACCATGTCTGAATGCTTTGAAGTTTCGATGCCGTCGACTAGAGCTTTGCAAAAGGACGGGGACACATCGATACTAGAGTTTGGTGACCAGGAGTCAACCAGCCTGAGAAAAGTCGTGTCCGGTTGTGATGCGATGTTGCTGAACCAAGTCGGTATAATAGGAAGAAACCTATTTATCTTAGCGGATGCTATCGCAAATACACAGTGAGGCTTACCGGCCGTCTGCCATGTCTATAAGTTTCTGGTAAAACAACCTGGTACGGGAATTATCCAGCACCTTTGCATCGACAGGTGCCTCGTCAATAGCTCTGGCGTGGTATAGACTCAAATCCTGGTCGGTAGCGCGGGCTGCGATCGTGTTGATACCAAAGCCGTGAGACAGCGTGCGTGATGGCGGACCCCTGCTGGTCAACATTATTCGTAATTGGGCCTTTTCTTCCAACAGGATTTCCATCAGCTCACGCAAGCCAACCTCGTTTGAGAAGTCGACCCCATCCAGGATGATGATAATCCTATGAAACGCCGATGCCAGCATCTTCAGTATAGTCACGGTACTGTCGGTGTCTCCCAATCCATCGTCAATAGTCTCCAAGATTTGGGCTGGTAGCGTAGATTGCTCCGGAAGTTGTGATACCAGCTGTCTAGTGATTGAGCGCAGCGCAAGGTTGTAGTCAGCGAGGTTGTACTGCAGCTCATGCCGACCAAAATGGTACACGGCGGCTCCGGTATTTGGTAGGATCTGGTCATCTAGAATATGGCTGACGAGATTTGAGGTAATAAAAGTCTTGCCAGTGGCGCCTGATGTTCGTTAGCCGTGGACAAAGGAGCAAAGGAAGTTGGTGAGATACTTGGTCCATGGAGCCAAAGCACGCGACTGTCACTTCCCGTCAGCCAATCCTGTGTCGTCTCATGGTCAAAAAACAACTGCGCGACGCCGGGAATACGCGCATCACTGAGAAGTCTCTGCTGAGTGGCTGATTGATCACCCGGATTTAACCGCCGAAGCAAGATCTTCCGGTCACTCAGCTGCATTATGAGAGATGTCATGCAAGTATAAATAAACGTTTAAAGTATTTAATAACTCAGGGCTAAGTATTTATCTGATGTGACCTTGGGCGAATGTCCGTGGCTCGGCGGAGAAATGCACAGCCCCAACTCAAGGATTGGCTCTGTCGTATAATAATCATCCCCGCTCGCTAGTTTTGTTTTGAAACAAGCCCCGTATTACAAAAAGGGAGCCTGATCCAGGCATCAACTAATTATCCAGTCGTAAGATTCTCGAAGATCGAATCAATTCTCTGTTTGCCCTTCGCGTCATATTTGTCAACGTATCTCTCCCCAAATGGCTGCATCCAAGTGTATGCAACATACGTATCAGTAGAGGCCACGCAATAGGCAGCAGAATTACTCACCATATGTCGTCTGAGGCTTCGTAACACAAAGCCAGATGATAGTGTCATTGACACTGTCTTTAAGATCACCTTTCGGAGAGGCTTTAGCAATTGCAGCATAGTCTCCTCCCGAAACGCAATAGCCTGGTCCCAAAAAGTCCATTGCGATGCCCTTCGATACAACCTGCACATCAAGTTTCTTGAAATATGATATAGACCTTTCTGTGTGAAGTGCGATCGCATGCCATACAAGCTGAACACTCCTCTCATGCCAAAACCTTCCATCTTGGTGCTGCTGTATGAAATCAAGCGCTGTGAAAGCCCCGTCTACTTCGAGCCGACGGTCAGCGCTGATAATGGACGATTCTTCTGTCGTGTCCCAGCCAAGGTCGTGCAGCAGGGTCGCGACAGCGTGAACTTCGAGGTCGATACTATTACTAAGTGTTTCATTGGCATTGATCATGAGGACTCCATAGAGCCAAGACCGCATGACGTGCTTGTAGATGGGGTAGTTACTATGTTCCAACGCCAACGCTTCAGCATCTTAAACAATTGGTGTGTTGACGACTATGATGCCAGCGACTTTTCGCGTAGGAAATGAAGATCCATTGCTGTTAGCTTCACAACTGCCACAGAAATGGGTCGCAAAAAAGACAAGAAGTCTGATCCAATGGATGAACATGATGATGGTATTTACGCGCTACTTCTTGGTTCAAGGGGCTCCATCATCTTTAATTGGCCCCCGAAAAATATATAATGAATACCGTTAGAAATCCACACAATTATAGAATTGATAATCCATTAGGTTTGAGCAAGATTTGCTGACGCGAGACTCAGCAATGCATGAGCAGATGTCCTGCGGACCGACGGTACAAAAACCTCTCTGGACATCCTTTATTATCATGGCAGTGATGAAGTATTTTAAAAAGGAAACTGGGGAAATGTAGTATTTGTATAAGACAAGAGTCACTTAACCTGCGGAATGATTTCGCGCATCTCGCTTTGCTCTAACATTTGAGTTCAGTACTGTTACTTTTACTGTTATTGTCAAAGTATTGTAATGTGCTGCCTTGAGACGTGCACTGATGTCTCTCAAGGTCTAAGTCCATATTTCAAAACTCTATCGTGATCTTTAAGCCCATTACTTAGGTTCTAATCTGTATTTATTGCCGTGGACTTGGCATTCCTACTTGTGGCTAGTCTGCTTTTAAGACCTGAGTACAGGGAGTTGCATCATCACACCTTGCTGACCTCCTGAAGAGGCCAAACCATGTCAGGAATGCGATACCCCAGTCTATCCATGTAGTATGAGGTATCAAGTCCGTGAACTCTCCAAGCAATCACTCTCTCACCACGCTCTTCAACTAAACCAAAGTTAGGCTTCATTATCTCCAAGTGAGGACTTACATGTCTCGAAGCATCAGGCATCTCCCAGACTGACATCATAAGTAGCTCATCACCGGTTAGAAGAGTCATCAGCTGTACGAATTTGTCATTCGAAACCGTTATGACTTCAATATCGCCAGGCTTCATCAGCTGGCAGCATTGGCGAGTACCTGGCTGGACCTCTTTTGATCTCGATAGCGTGAAAGCTGTCCATGATGTCCATTTACCCATAAACATGTTGAGGGGGAACGGCTGAGGGGCAGTGTTTGAAGGGATCGGATGACGCCTAAAGAGGTGAGAAGTTGCAACCTTGCGGCTCAAGACGAATTCCACAAGATCGTGTGCAATTGAGAGGTTGGGATGGGGGTTGACGGTGGCGACATGACCGTTCTCATCAGTAGCCTCCCTGCGGACGAAATCCATGGCAGAATTCATAAGCATTTCCTCCTGCTTACGGCATTCCGCTTCCTTCACCTCATGACCAATTTCATGTCTGTCAGAATAAGATTCAATGAACGTCAATACATCGAAGTCCTTATCGGCTTCAACATCCGATCGTCGACTTGGAATAGCTCCCGGCTTCTCCTCAACAGGCTTGACGACAAGAGAGTTGTGACGGTTCATAGTGCAAAATGCTGCTGTAATTTTCGGGTTATTCTTGTTTGGTGCGGGTAATTCTGTGATTAGCCAAAAAGATAGAGGTCAGACAGAATAATCGGTATCCCAGGCTCTTAAATATTAAAAGACTGACGCATTCGCGCAATGCGGCGTTCTGTTCTCATGTTCAGCATCATATCTTGAAATTCTGAAAGGGCTTTGTGTAGACAAAGGGCGATGCTATAGAGCACTGAACAAGAGCATTATGTCCCAAACATTAGGGGGACAAAGCAAAGCCAACTACCCAAAGGCCATGAAGACAAGCTATTGTAGTTTGACGAACATGATGCTGCCTGAAGTATGTAGTTTCTATGCCAAAGCAAGAGACAATTCCATCGTCGCCCAAACCCGTCTAGCGTGCACTAGGAACTTTTGCATCTTAAGCTTATTCGTATGGTTCATGATCCCTGTACCCAAGCTCCTCATCCACCTTCCAAAACCGTGCAACCTCAAGAAAAAACTGCCAATTGCCCAATTAAAGCCTCTCGGCATTCTTGGTCTCGCGGGGTTATCATTCTCTGCCAAGATGACCCTCATCTGGTGCAACGTCGATCGGGCTTGGTCACATTTTAGTGCAGTAAAAGTTCGACTCTCGTTGGTGCAAGCAAAAGTGCCTGGGAGTCGTCACCGCTAGCGATAAAGCCTCCACTAAAGAAGTCTGATGGCGATCATCATAACAGCTTCTTGGCTAGATATGACCTTCCAGAAGCGAAAGTGTTTCCGTGAACTTGTGTTCGTCATGATTCCCCGCCACGGACTCGCTTTCTTGGCATTGAGATTGCCTCTGATTGCGTGACTTGTTTATCTGTATGCATAAATAGAGACCTTCCGCCTTTGTGCGACTCCCCGCTTTCGTTGTTACCACCAGTTCAAGTATCGAACATCGTCAACATGAAGTTCAGCACTGGTGTCGCTACACTGTTGGCGCTGGCTCCCAGCCATGGCCTCGCAAAGACTCACAAGTTGGAGTCTAAGAAGATCCAAGCTGATATGAAGACCAAGAAGTAATTAACCCTCAATCCTCGAACCAGCGGGAAAGTGTTAACAGCAGGCAGCCTCATGTCGAACCTCGAGGTCTTCAACGACATTGCCTTTGCCAACGGCGGTAACAGAGCCTTTGGTCTTCCCGGATACGACGCTTCGGTGGATTACATCTTCAAGCGTATCTCAAAAGTCAAGACCGCAAAAGTCTGGAAGCAAAACTTCCCCGCGCTCTTTGCATTTGTGGACTCAATTGAGCTGAAAGTTGAAGAGACTCCCGTATATGTCTATGGCCTGACCTACTCCCCCTCCACGTCCGCAGAAGGCATCACCGCCGAGATCGCGCTCGGTCCCGAAGGTGCAGCAGGTTGTGACGCCTCATCATACGATGATCTCGATGTCAAGGGTAAAATAGTTCTCATCCAGCGCTTCCGCTGTCCTACCGGCGGAACTCTTGCTGGAAGAGTGATCCCTGCTGCTGCGGCTGGTGCATCCGCTGTGATTATCTACCATGATCTTACCACGAATGTGACTGCTGGTTCTCTTAGCCAGCCTGATCCCGAGAAGCATGTCCCAGCTGGCTTTATCAACCTTGTTGATGGTGAGAAGATCAAGGAGAGGATTGAGGCTGGCGAGACCGTCACGGCGCATTTTCAGCAGACCCAGACTATTGAGGAAAGGATTACCCAGAATGTCATTGCTGAGACTAAGGGCGGCGATCCTCGTAATGTCATCATGGTTTGTAACTGAGTCCGATGAGCAATAGCCATACTAATGACCACCCAGCTCGGCGCACATCTTGACAGTGTCCAAGCCGGTCCCGGTATCAACGACGATGGTATTTCACCCTGCCGCGTTTCATCATGACTCCACTAACACAGTTAGGCTCCGGCTCATCCCTCATCCTCGAACTATTCCTCGCCCTCTCAAAGTACAAGACAAAGAACAAGATCCGCTTCGCATGGTGGGGAGCCGAAGAGAACGGTCTGCTCGGCAGCAAGCACTACACATCCACCCTTCCCGCCAAGGACGTCAACGAACTTCTCGTCTATCTCAACTTTGACATGGTTTCCAAGGGTTTCTTCGGCGTTGCCGATACAGATGGAAGCTCTCATGGATCAAAAGCTCCTAAGGGCTCTGAGGTCACGGAGAAGATCTTCACAGAGTACTTTGAGAGCAAGGGTATTGAGGTTACACCCGCTGTTTTGACGAATGGCAGTGACTATGCACCTTTCTGGCAGAACTTGAACAAGCCTTTTGGATTCCTGCATACCGTAGGTGAAATTATTCGATTGTGACTTTACAACTAACGAAGGCTTAGGGCACAGCTGTTGCACAGGATCCTTGCTACCATCAGGCTTGTGACACGATTGACAACCCCGATTCCAAGACTCTCACTATCAACGCCAAGGTAAGCCTTCTACTCAGGCCCTACTACTTATGACCCTAACACAAACAGGCTGCTGCACATATTCTGGCTGTCCTCGACGACAGAGGTACAAAGCTCATCCCCAAGACCAAGACCACTGCGGCTTCGTTGCAGGGTCTCCAGGAGCGAAGTGTCGGACCTGATCTGGCTCAAATTGACGAGCTTGAGGCGATGGGTATTCGACACTTGGGATGCGGTATTCACGAGATCTAGAAACTTAGATCGTACAGTTAGATCGATTTAGAAAATACGTGATGAGTTATGAAGAGCACTTTGTCGATAGAGGAAAGCAATCTGAACGCATTCGACAGATGAATTCATTCGCCCGTGAACGTGTCAACAGACCTCCACTTCCAATTCCTAAACCTCTCATAAGACATTGGGTCAGTGCCCCAATAGTGGCATATGTCCTCCGCCGTCAACATCCTCCAATCCCTTTCAAACTCAGGCGGTCTCGGCGCCGACGTATCAACCCCTTCATCCCACGCTATCGCATCTTTTCTCTTGGCCCAGTCTTCACCCGTAACTTTACAGCCTTTATTACGCTTACATCTCTGTCCACAGGATTCACACTTATAGTTCTTCCAATCTTCTGCGTGATCGGCTTTCCAAGCGTCGGATTTGCCGTGGGGGTATGAACATGATCTCCTAGTATGGCCCATCTTGTTCTTGAGTCTATTATCGTAGTACCGTTGTGAGAGTTCTTGAGTGTTGTAGCGCTGAGGATGGCCATGGCGAAGGGAGTCGCGATAGAGTACGTCTGTTGTTATCCAACTGCTTGAGCCTCTTTCTAGATATGTCTCGAGAACGTAATCACTTTTAGTGAGCATCACTCCATCACATATGTCTTCTGTATCAAACTCTCTCGGCATGGATGAGTCGACGACCGTGACCTTCACCCGTTCTACTTCAAGCTTCTGGAGGAGTTCTTTGTTTGCTGGATCTTTCATCTGTGCCTCGCAAAGGAAAACTTCAAAGTCATCGCGAGACATCCTCCAACTATCGGGCTTGGAGTTCTCCAGAAGCCATTCAAGCACAAGAGCGTCGAAAGGATTGGAATAGCCAATGATGTAGTGGTGACGGAGACCAGGCGGAGGTGAGCTGCGAAGTCGTGGAGCACCAGTTCCAGCAGGGTCGTTATGAACTTTCTGGCCGACCCATGACCATAGAAACATTCTGAGATTGGCCCAACAGCTTTCGTAATATTCTCTTTCCTTGTCTTTGTCAATAATGGTTCGTACGTAGGCGATTCTCGTTGTTGTCGGTGGAGCCGTCATGTCTTCCATTGCTGCTCGAACAAGTCGATTCGCGTATCCGATGGAATTGAAGATTAACGCCTGGAGGGTAAAACAGCCCGTGGAAGGATAAGACTCAATGTTGGTGATCTATTGATTCAACGTTGCTAACAATCTTGGACAATTCGTTTTTATCGCTGCCAGGCGAAATATGAAGGATGAAGTCGGCAAGTGACTCACTGCGAATCGAATCATCTCAAATACGAAACAGACCTGGTTTTGGTGTTTAGATCATTAATAAAGTAGCCCCAAGTAGCTGCCAGCCTGACTGAAGTGCCCAAGTGACCTTGCCGGTACCCGCCTCAAACCCGACGCTAAATTAGTCCTTTGTCTTTGTCATGCCTCAGTCAGATTTCTTCCAATTTCTTACGACAACCTTTCACTGCTAGATCCAGCAAGTCAGTTAAGACTAGCACAATCCATGGGATAATAACTTATCTTAGAATTCTGGGTATTGCATATTTCATTTCTTCTACAATCTACGGAGTACGACCAATCCTTTTACTGAAACTTGATGCCCTCAGCCTTTTCATAAGCATAAGGAACACTAGGCGTCGTCCATCGTGGCGTCGCTTCGTCATCGCTAAAGCTAACAACAGGCTTCAGGATACTCAACTTCTTTCCATCAAAAGCGCTTGTCTCAAAGCTCTGGTACCATCCATCATCTTCCGCCAACTCCTCGTTAAGGACTCTCTTCCAGCCATCCCAAACCGTCATCAAAAGATCAAGAACATGGTGTGATCCCCTCATCTCGGCCCACTGGAAACGCTTAGCACACTCGGCTACTGTTTCGGGTGAGTAGAGGCCGACGTCAGGTCGAAGAGCGAATGCGTTGACTGCGACGAGGGATGCGTGAACGGCGTAGCTTCCGCCCTTGATGGCGCGATCGCGAAGTGCGAGAAGTGTACCTACTGCGCCGAGGGCGCCGGTAGTCATGTCGCTGATTGGTAGTGAAGGCAGAACAGCTTCGTTGTTGGGCAAGTTAAGAGAACGGCCAGTGACATATGCTGATCCAGCAGCCGCATCAGCGATTTGTTGCCAACCGGGCCTCTCAGCATAATAGCCATCGGGTCCATAGCAGTTCTCCGAGACGTGAACAATACCACGACCTCGTTCTCCAGCCATGTTGAGGATGTCGTTCAATCCAAGGCCAAACTTGGGCATCTTATTCATACGGAAGCCTTGAATGAATACATCTGCATCAGCGATAAGAGACTTGACGATAGCTGCATCCTCAGGCTTCCGCAGATCAATAGCGATAGTGCGCTTTCCAGCGTTAAGAGTAAGCTGCATAATGTTGATATCAGGTAGGTGAGGGGGATTGACCCGGATAACATCAGCGCCGAAGCTGGAAAGAATCGTGCCGATCTGAGGGCCAGCGATAACACGAGTCATCTCAACGACCTTGATACCCGCCAGCGGGCGCTTATCGGCTGGATCAAGAGGAGGGAAAGCAACGGGAGGTGTAGGAATAGCTTGAGGTTGAGCTTTGACGTTGATAAGGGGATGAGCAGCGAGAGACTTGCCCATCTCGCTTTCATTCCATTTCTTGGGTGTGAAGCAAATACTACCGCAATTACCGTTGACAAGGTTGGTAAACTCAAGCTTCTCAGGTGAGATCTTGCTTGTGAACTTTGCGATATGCTCGGCTGCTTCTTCATTTGAGGCGACGGTATCAGATGGGTCCACGCCGATAGAGTTCAGAACTGGATCTGCATTCATGGAGCCATGGAGTGAATACCAAACATCGGGATCAGAGGTAGGATAAAGCCCTGTGGTGCGGAATTTCAGAGGTGTATCAACCCATCCTCGCTCCCAATCTGGTAGCAACTTCCTTAGCTCTCCAGACATGGCCAACGCAAGGACATCCTTGCCACCAACATATGCAGTAGCGATCTTGCCAAACCAAAGTCCAACGTGGGTAGTATTGACAGTCACTTTTCGCTCCTTATCCTCGAGACCTCGGAGAGCAAGGATCTCGTCAGCTACTACACCAGCCATGGCGTGGAGAGCGGCAGCTACTGAGACAGCCTTGATAGGACCGGAGATGACTGGGAACTCATCGCCGGTGAATCTGACTTTCGAAAGGATAGATTCATCTTGGGTGAAGCCGGGAGTTTGAGAGGTGATCAGACGGAAGATGCGTGTTGTGTCTTGGGGAACGGGGACGAATGTGTGGTCAGTATGAGTACCGGGACCGTATAAATCACGGATTCTGGGTTCTTGTGACATATTGAAATGCCTGCGAGAGAAGTTAGGGTGTACCCAAGAGCAATGAGTGAAGAGGTGAAGCACGTCAAGATATAAATTGGTGAGATAGTTCGGACAATAGTCGGATGCTCGACTTTTATTACTTCAGAATGATAAAGACGGTGAAATGACAAGTTCTCGATCGCAAATCTTTAAACACCAAGAATCTCATTTTTTAACTCCACAAGAATCATGCATCGTCACCATGTCCATGATCGGCCCCCGATCCGCACTTCGCAGATCTTCAACTCGGCAGTTTTAAACGCGAGCGCGAGCGGAAATCGGACATAGGAGAAGTAAGTGGAATTCCATCTCCACGCAATTGTTACATGAGGCTCGAAAAACCGCCACGAGAAAAGACATTTCCAGGGACGAGAAGCTGATTTGTTGTGTTTTCTCCACGATGACGCAGAGACGGAACCGAAGAGTGGAGACACGCGGACACTTCCGCACGAGACGAAACCTGAAAAATTTCTGGAAGCTGAAACGAAGAAATGGATGAGATAAGTCCGTGAAAATTGGATCCTCGAGGACCGGCCCGAGTTTTACAGGTTGGACCAATTCAAGTGCCGATGTGACGTTGATGGCATTCGATGCCGAAGCACGGCCGAGATGCAAAACGAAGTCATCTGACATCTATTGGGCTCGAATGACACCAGTGATACATTCTGAAAGTGAATCTTGCCTTCAGAATCCAAACCAAGTCTTATTCTCCATTGTGTCATTTTTTTGTCGCCTGAAATCTAGTCTCGAAGAGTTGCCATGAGTAGTTCGTCCACGGCATCATCGATTCCGGTCGTCTCCTTTTCTGGTGACCAACCATCGTCTAGTTAATTCATTCCCTAGATATGATTTGGATTCTCTCAAGGCTAAGACGTGCCGACTTCATAACTAATATACTGCATTCGTGTTTTCCTTTGTTGCGGCAGTCCCGTACCACGCAAGTATCTCTGTGCCAAAACTGGGTCCCTGGTGATACTGAACTCCACGCCTACTGGTTTGGAAAAGTGTTTGTGAACGATTTCACAAGTCATATGCCTAGCTTCATCGCTGCTGAGACTGACGAGACCTTTTTGTTCTGTCAATGCTTCGTCACTCGGCCACTGAGGCATCCAATCGCCACGGCGTGGAAAGCCTCTTGAGGCCTTTCACACGTCCTCTACAGGCTGTGATGCCACCTGATGTCATACTCCTTGGTCACAGAAGGAGCATCACTGTTCGCCAAGTCATCGTGCTGATCTGGGTATCCATCACGGGTCAGGGGCTGCGTTGACGGGCGTTGTATAAAATAGGACTGCGATAAGATATAGTTCCTCTAGACCGCCGCTTGCATTGCTCTCTCTGATGGTTGCGATCCAGTCAATTTGTAGCTTATCCATAAAGGATTTCCCAAGAGCTAGAACCTTAAGCTGAGGCAACGTTCCAACTTCACGGAGATCCATTCACGGGAACTAGCGCCAGTATTTGGTGTAGTCTAAAGGGATAGAGTTATGAGATGATCCCCTACACTTGGTGGTAGCCAAGTCGAGTGTAGCTTCTGCTGGAATTCATGCCTTTCTTGGGGAAAGTAAGTCTTATTTTGGACCTATGATACTCTCTAGTAATTAACAGCT
This sequence comes from Fusarium fracticaudum, assembly GCA_003353625.1. Taxonomy (NCBI): domain Eukaryota; kingdom Fungi; phylum Ascomycota; class Sordariomycetes; order Hypocreales; family Nectriaceae; genus Fusarium; species Fusarium fracticaudum. Next base: position 902,358 of record PDNT01000007.1, read on the forward strand.
GCAATTCCTGCAAGCGAGATAGACGGAGTAGTTTGCTGTCAAGCATTTGAACAAGCCAGATTGGGATCATGATAATCGGCAAAGTTGGATATTGTGAGCTCTTCAAGGTGCTCTGCACACCCAGCGACGAATTCTGGGTCATTATCTCGACATCTAGGTTCGAAACAACGAACATTTGCCGTCTCATCGATTTTGACATCTTTTGACCGTGACCAAGATCTCACAATGCAGTGAGAAACAGTATCAAGGATTCCATGCTGGAACGGCCGACCGTCCCACGCCCTTGCTGGTTGTCCTTCTCGCAAGATTCACAGAACCTTAAGTGCAGGCTAGTGCGTTTAGAAATGTAGTGGGTGTAGGGAAGGGCGTCAAAGAAGCCAGTGGATAATTCTTAGGTATCTTTGGAGGTGGTTTCCCATAGGCCAATATTCGTGTCAATCGTAATCTCCCTCGTGTAGCTCCGCCGATGTGGTGATGTGGTGATGTGGTGACAGAGTCGTGATGGTTCCAAAAAGTCTAAAATAAAAGACCCTGAAAACGAATGGAGTCGCTGTATCATGTAATTGATGAGTGGCCAACCTCAAACGAAGCAGTTCGGGTTTCGGCAGAGTCAAACATCTCAATGTGACGATCTCTGGCGGAAGAGGAAGGTCGCTTTGACGTTCGGTCTCCATTGTCGAATACGAAGGTCTTTCAGGTTCCAGAATGTGATGATGATGCAGATGCAGATGCAACTGTGTCCGAGCTGAAGTTCTCGACACAGTGGAACTTGGTCTGGAGCCACTTTCATATGAACTTGGCCATTAACCCACAATACTTTATGAAATGCGTATGTATAATATGTAAGGTATTTGAGATACAAATGACCGGAACATTTTACAGTCGTAGATCATACCCAATAATTACTGTAGAAAGAGTAACAAGAGTGAATCGGCTGTACAGCGTGGTTGATGATCGGCGCCTAACACGAAGCATATGCTGTTTTGACCTTCGGGATACGACATTGACGATGATGGTCTATGCTGAGATGAATAGCTGCAGCGCTGCAGATACGTAATTAAATGTCACATATACGAGCTTTATAATATGTCTGCGGCTTATGAAGCATTACAAACTTGTTACGAAAGAGGAATAGTCCATATCCCGCTGGCGGCGGAACCATACAGGGAACGTACGATAGCCTCATTCCTGTGATGATCCAAAGTACTTTTGCCGCAGGATGAGAGTTTGCGGCATCTGCCGTAGCTTTGAGGCCAAATCTCTGGACGACATGCCGAGGGTAGTGTTGATGGCATATTTCTCTTCGCATGTGTATCGACAACTCAGAGAGAGAGGGAGTTATGTATAAATGAAGTGATGTTTCCGGCCAAGAATTCAAATTCTCAACTCACAACAGTCTCCATCATCTCACAAAAGCTTCAAAGCCCATCACATTCCACCAAGTCCTTCACAACTCACTCAGAGCCAATTTCGAGTAAGAGATCCTGTCAACCTAAGATACCCTCTACTAACAAATTCGATTCAGAATGCATTTCACCACTCTCCTCGCTTCTGCTGCTCTTGCTATTGGTGTCTCTGCCGAGGGCATCAACTGCCACGGCAGCAGCAACTGCGCCAACGTCGGTTTCAAGCTGACTGGCCTTCTCCAAACCGCCCAGAAGCTTAACGACAACAAGTGGTACTACAACGGCCAGCACATCGCTTGCTGGCAGAACGTCGCCGGGACCGGATTCTGTGCTTTCCTCCAGAACACCGGTGGCCTGCCTGGCAAGGACATCAAGAGGCTGCTCCAGGAACTGGTCAACCATGGATGCGCCAAGTGTGGCAGCGTTCCTGCGTTCTATCCTAGCGACAACGATCTCAACTCTCACGGAATGCTCACTGTCAACTACGTCGCTAAGCCAAACTGCAACGGAATCTGCTAGAGGTTGAGCGGATGAATGCAGCTATCATCGGCAATGGCTCACGAAAGTTACCTCGCCGCACGTGCTTCTGAGGACATGTTGATTATCAAGTCCATGTGCGAAGACCACCGTTCAATTCTTTCTTAGTTTAGCTATCTAGACTATCCTATCTTTCATAGAAAATTACCAACGATTTTCCTGCATAAATACTATTAGCTCTAACTTCTTGAAAGATATATAATCATTACACTCAGATACCTGCCAATGGGCTTCCTCGCCCATAATTACATACCGGGGGGGGGGTTGTCTGATACCATTAGTATGATGAGTGCAGATGACAGACTGACTTATCTGTATTTATCAGCTACATGCATGCCTAAAGTGAAATCTCCCTTGGTCGATCCTCAAGGGATCGCATCGAATAGGCTGTTAGTATGCTGCACAGGTTGATCAAGTTCAGTACGCGTCCGTCGCTGAATAACCTCAAAGCTTGATGGCAAGACAACCAATACTTATCAACCTCGTGACTCATCACCAAAATCATATCAGCCAAGAAACCTTAATTCCACCAGGCAGTAGCATGATGCAGACACAGTGAAAGCTAGATAATAGACATTAGGCGCTGTGTTTTTCGTGTTGGGGGACACTGCTCAATGTGTTTCTTTAGCCTCACGGCTAGAGATACCGCTACGGCCTTTTTTTCTTCTTCCTTTGCCTACCGTTCTATGAGGCGCATGTTCGAATCCCTTTACATTCAGGCCCCAAACACGCTCGAAGATTGCTGGTGAGTCCAATTCAACCTGAGTGAGGGGACAATGCAGGTGCGGACCCTTGCACTCGGAGTTCACTCCGAGTAGACCTTCTCTTCGTTCTGCGTTGAGGGTGTATTAGTAGTCACACCTCGTGATTTGCGAACCTTTTGCTGTTGTGACCTGATGTGAACCAGGGGAGGCCGCAAAAATGTCTGGGTAATTATTGTTGATTAACGGACATAGGCTTATGGTAAAATAAGACTCGGATTCGAGCCGATGTGGTTGTTGTGGTGGTGAAATGAATCACAGGGGAGACGTTGAAGTAATTGCATGATGCCCAAAAGTTGAGAGAAGATGGGATATGTAGCCCTAGAGGTGCTCCAGAGCCATTACTGGTAGCATGACGTCCATGGTTAAGATTTGTTAGGTTGGCATTACGTGGTCGAGACAACCGCGTGTGAGTACAGTCCTCATGAACTTTACTCGTTCCTTGAATAGTCTGGCAGCCAGCTCAGGGGTCATACCCTATCAATCAAGTTGACCAACGAACGAAGAAAACTGCCAGGTGCTGTTGGATTATACCTGTCGTCAGAGTATCGTGCTGGTCTCAGATTAATATACCTTTATGATAATTCAATCAATTGGCTTATTACTAGCTGCTGGGGTATAAGAAGACATCTCAGACCTGATCCTTCATTGCTAGAAGCAGGTAAAATTGGCCATGATCAGCAGAGTATTGCTCGACTTAAACTACTCGCGATGCATCTGAAGTGCTCGCAAGAACCCCCCTTGACACACATCTGGGGAGTACCGTGCCAGACTCGTCAGCTGCCACGTAACTACAATCTGACTTCGAGAAATCGGTCGGTAAGAGGCTGAGCCCGATAACAGTTGATGAATAACCAGGGGTTTTAAATCTCTATCGCTAGACTCGAAACTATAGCCTGGCAAACGCTGGGTATTCAATAGCCACAGCCTCCTTGATGACCATTTCCATGTTGTTCCTATCACGGATAGCAGCCTCCTCCCAACAGTCTATATCATTCATTGTCGAGCCTCATCTAGGGTTCGCTCTATCAGGCTAGACGTTCTTTGCTATTACTAGATGACTTTTTTCTCTGGCTCGTTCACGTCTGCGTATCAACTTCGGTGATTGCATATATTATAGATACCTTCAGTGCCCTCTTTGTGGTCTGAGCACTCTCCTTGTCAGTGATCCCCTGTATCTCTTGCACTATGCGCTATGCACCGAAACACCAAAGGTCTGTTTCTTGATTCCACGGCGTTTTGGAAGAGATCCGGCCGAACTCTGTCCTTGAGGAATAATCTATCCATTTCCGGATCACAGAGCCTTTCTCCAGTGCCGGCCTTCTGTGGGGTTGCTATATCCTCGGTTTCCCTCAAGATTAGCATAATACCCTTCGTATCATGCTTCGAGCTATTATTTTGCTAAATAAATTTATAGCTGTAGCTATTTCGAGTGATACGTGAGTTGAAGACGATAGTGGGCGCATAATGCAGCGTCTCCTACTCCTTGATAGTGTCGCAAACATGACCCTCTGACTTTGTTCGCTGCTTCAGCGATGCTATACGCCGATGTATGTAATAGTTTTCTCGGACTAGAGCGAGCCGCCTAAGGGTTGATGGAGACGTGGAAGAAGGACGCTGCCGTCGTAGTCTATTCCGTGACAGGATCGATCCGTGGATATTAGACGCGATGTTCCGGTCAATTCCATCAAGTAATCGGCAAGGTTCGGTAGTGAAAAGGCTTGGTTAACCCTGGGTAAAGACGCCTGGTTGGATCTTGTCGGTATCGCCGTGTATTGAACGAGCTCGGCAATTCTGGGAAGCTTTTTCTCACTTCGAAGTGGTAACTGTTTCTGAATCGGGGCCAACTCTAATTCCGGGTTTTCTGCGATACGAGACTCCAAAGATGGTGGATGCGCTGAATGATGGTGTCCTTCTAGAACGACAACGCTTGAAGTACGCCTGGGCAATGGAGGTTGTATTTGAAAAGGCGCCGGTGGTAGTGAAGGCGTGTAGCAGATAGTCGGAGGCGGCGAGTCATCAAGCTCAAAAACCTCGATGGTACTCGTGTCTTGGTTCCGTTTTTTCGTTGAGATTCTGGGCTCGACGGGTGCATAGCCATCACAGATCACCCCATGGACGAGACAGCGACGACAATGAGGACGACGTTCATCGCATTTGATATGTCGGATCCTATCTAGTAAGCAATCTCTTCTCCTCGGACGACCCCGAAGTCGATGGGCACGTAAACTCACTTGCTGCGGCAATCCTGTTAGCAGAAGGTTCCGAAGAGCACAGCACTGCCTTTGACTGACCATGTTTTGCAGCCTGTTCGGACTTTGCGGGCAGATGCACGTCTGTACTTGGGCTTGGCACTCTCAGAAGTGTCCGTCTTGGCTGTCATTCTACTTTGGCAGATGTCGCGCAACAAGAAAAAAGTCGAAAAATTAGGGATGCTATAAGGCAAGTCTAAAGTTCATGCATGCTACATGATATGACTCAAGCAGCCCATTAGCGGAGTGTCGTTGATAAGCCGGATCAAAAGTGGGATAGGATCAAGGGATGTGGGTTCTTCCCGATAGAAAATTACGCGTCAAAACAATCAGCCAGTAAGGGCCACGTCAGCTGAATTCGGCTTGGTAACGAATCAGGAGTCAAGAGAATTATTCTATGTATGTATGGACAATTAGCTGAGAATCCTGCAATACGAGTATACGAGGAGTATACGCAATAGCTAGATATTAAATACGAATTGACCCCGGATACAGATTGACTCCGGCCCGAGCCAGACACAGCCCACAAGGTTTCTGGTCAATGCTGTAAGGCTAGTCAATACAACGCAAGACCCTAGCGTACCGGGAACGGCAACAACAAGTAAGATTAAGCATCTCACGTAGATCCATAATCTTTATAAACAGGCGCTACCCGATAAAGGCCGATAACAGAACCTACAGCATTAGTTGCAGAGGCAATGAAGGAAAACTATCTCAAGGTAAGTCAGGTTAGGTAAAGCAGCACAGCTGGATGTTGGCTCAGTTCAACTTCCTGCGTTATTCATTGGTGTTTGTGGATTCCTAACTACAGCCTTTTGTTCGTCGCGTCTGAGGGATGGCAGGGCGACTAGTCTACCCTTAGTTCCAAGGCGCTCACAGCACAAGATGGGTCCGGTCCTTGTCATCACGGGAAGCTCGGCAGAGCGGCCGAGTTCATGATGCAGGCTTTGTCTCGCGGCGCGAAGTCGGCGCCGACTGTCCTCGTAAGCCCGGTACGTGGATCTGTACCTAACCGATCTCCGATGGCAATCCTATGATGAAATTCCACCATTTTTGGACTTCTCAAAGTGGAGACATGCCTTCCATGAAGGACCACGACTTTTGAGTTCTCGGGCCTGAATCAGAATAGTTGCGTGCAATCAACACAGTCGCACACGACTCTTGACTAATCCTTCTTATTCCCATCCTATAATCTTGCAATCCTTCAGCTTACCCCGTCTTTACATCTCCGACACAGACTTGTCCGATTTTCCTAATCCTGAATGTCGCATGCATCCTATCATATTATACAGACGGAAGCAATCTTTGAACCGGCCATGATTAGATGAAAACTAAGCCGGATGGCATCACGATTAATCACCAAAATAGCTTCATGTACTAGAAAAACGAGAATTTCACCTTCAAATACAATGATAGCTCCATTAGGCGCTCAAAATTAGACGGCTCCGAAAGAACAAATGTTATGGGCACTGGTACTCTCCGTATTTGTACCACGAAGCAAATTGCTCTTGCACGACAGTCAGAAGTTGTACTGGTGCGATAGAAAAGAAATGGAGGTCATGCCCTATAATCTTGATAGTTCCGACGTCGAGGTCTTAGTATCAACTAGCTCAAGTGCAGAGGACAGAAGAGATATGTGCCGTTGGTGCGCTGGTATTACGGTAGATGAGCCGAAGGGGTACTTCTACTGGCCACAAAAAAGGTCTATCAAAAGGATCTCAAGGGCGTATCTTTCGAGCCAAGATTGATCGCCCAACACAAGTCGAGACAGTTTTTGACGAACTCCCCGATTCTATTGACTTGAAAGTCCACGAGAGAACACAAGCTTTGTTCTGGAAATATCTTGGCGATGCTCCATCTGAAAATTCACTGAATCGAGCCTTTATCGGAGATCTTGGCGCCTCGCCTAAGTGGGAGGTTATAGCTAGGCGACTATACGTGATTGGTCTTCTTTTAGATACGAATACTGCAGCGGTATATGTAACGGATGTCAGGAGGCGTAGATGCTGTCGACCTGAAGACGAAGCTAAAGACAGTGCTGTTTCCTGAGCTGGGAAATATCACAGGTATCGTGTTGGCGCGAAGAATGGATGGAAGATGGAAGATAATAGACTGTTAATCAATCGTAATACCCATTTTTCAACGATGAGTTCAACTTCGCATGCGTGTGGTGTGATTTGTCCGAATCAATAGTGAACCGATATGACTGTGATAAGGTTCAGAGGTTAAAAGAAGCTTCAGCCTCAAGGGCACAAGGTAAAGAATACTGTGGTCAAGCTGGGCGATCTATTTGTTGGGAGGCAATTCAAAGCAACTAGAGCCAATATCAAAAGATAAAGCTCCGTCTGTACCCAGGCGATTAAAATAGAGTAAGGTTCTAGTATTGCACGTTAAATTGGATAAATTAAAGTATGTTAAGCTGTCGTTCAATCAACAACCTCCAGTCCTGAAAGTATAGTAGTATATATCAAAGTAACATTGCGTTGATTATATAGAAAGCTTCCATCAAGTCATGGTACGGAAATTGACGCAAAAATATATAACGAAGCCAGTCCAAACCATTCGCCATGAATTTCTTCTTACTAAGTCCTAATTCATTGTTCATTCTTCTTCTCCTAGCCTGCCACACTATTATCTCGACGTATACTTTATAAGAAAAGATCGATCAAAATGCCACGAAAAGCTCAAGATATCGCACGCCAGTCGACAAATCTCACCGAAGAAGTAGAGATAGTAGTCTCACTTCCCAACGGCTCAGAAAGAGCTGGCATCCCTCCACCTGATACAGAACCCGAAACGTCGATACGAACCGTTCGGGTACCTGAAATCCAGGCATTACCAGCGGGTGTACCCCCTTGCCCGACAGCGCTCGAGACCGAAGACTACTACGGCCTCTGGCGCAACAAACCCCGACTCCTCGCGCGATCAAACTACCCCGAGGATCAATGGTCAGGCCTATGCAACGACTGGTCACGTGCCGAAGATTCGCATCCATTCAGACGTCTATGGTCAGATCCAGAGGGAATTATCCAGAAGGAGCTGGCTGGTGCGCTGGAGTATACGAAGTGGAAATTCTTCGAGCCCTGTCGCATCGGAAGTGCACAGCAAGAGAGTCAGGTGAAACTTTTGATTGTTGTCGAGGCCGAGTCTACGACTTGGTCTCATGCCTGGGTTGTGGCCAGGATGTGTAGGGATATCTTGAGGGGTTACGACATTACGGATGTTGAGGTTGAGGTTCAGGAGTGTGCCGGTTGTTGGGTTATCACGCGGATACGGGAGTCGGTGGGACCCGAGGTGACTGTACAAGATTGTCCTTTTTGTTAACAGATATTTTGTTATTCAGCCAGAGCGACCAAATATGGCTATGTTGTTGTTGTTAATTATAGAGAAATATCATCTCAAATTGGTTTGACGTTGACTTGGCAAAGCTTATCGTGTCATCTTGTGCGCTATTGGTTGAAACGTTGCTCAAAGGGCTGAAGATGACGAGAAAATAGTGGGTCAAGTCAACCTTACATGGCGCCTCAGACTCATCGTCTCCAACGTTGACATGACCTCTCTGCTAGGGAATGGCTCGTCAACATGGAACACACCGACAGAGAGACCAGCGTCAATGATGGGACTCTTGTATTCCCGAGCGAATTTCCCGACTTTAGCGAGCTGCTAGACCAGCCCGACTTTTCTGGTCTTGACTTCGCCTCCTTTCAGTCCCCGTTCAGTAACGGAGTTGATCCTCAATTCTTACACCCAGCCTCGGGCTTTGAAGGCAGCTCAGAGGTCAACTCAATTTCTCTATGCAGGCCCGCTGAGACTCTAGCTCCTACTACATCAAGCCTGCAAGCTGAAGCTGGGCCAAACACCATCACAACCCCGCCGCCCAAGGCTGGAAAGCGACTCTCTCTCAACTCAGTCCGCATTCTCAACAAATGGCTCTCGAATCATACACATCACCCTTATCCCAGTGTCCGAGATGTCGAAGCGATCGAGAGGCAGACGGGCTTGACTCGACAACAAATCCTCAATTGGTTCGCCAACGCTCGACGTAGGAAGAAGTTCAACCCGCCAGAGACTACGGATACAAGTTCAGCAGAGGCTAGCCCCCGAGACATACCCCTGCGTCGGCCACCTACACCGATTGTCCAACAAAGTCCACTCGAGCGATGGAAGAACTCGCCACCTGAAGATGAGCCATCCACCATGGCCGCTATTGTAAGGGCGGTATCGGGCGCAAGTGGTTCCATCGACCAACCGCGCGGTGCAAGAACCAGGCATGGCAGGGCACCATCGTCTACCGGTACCTGGGCAACAACCGACACCTCTGATTCAAGTCGAAGCTCGCAAGCCTCGGGCTACTCACATACATCCAATCGGTCACTCAATAGAGTCATCAAAAAGCGTCGGCGAGGAGGTCTACGGACCAGGAATGATGAAAAGAGAGGTCTCTCTGTTGTTTGCCATCGCTTTCAGTGTACATTCTGCACTGAGACGTTCAAGTTGAAACATACATGGTCCAGACATGAGAAAACACAACACCTGTCCCTTGAGCAATGGGAGTGTTCTCCTCTTGGTCCAACAGCTCTCAATGAGGATTCTGAGACCGTCTGTGTTTATTGCGGCTTTGGAGACCCAGGTGAATCTCACTTCGAGGAGCATAATCATGACTTGTGCCATAAACGTGAAAGAGGAGAGCGGGTATTCTATAGGAAGGATCATCTACGACAGCATCTTCGGCTCGTCCACGGATCGCAATTTATGAAGTGGCCAATGGAGGAATGGAAGTCTAAGCATGAGGAGGTCATATCACGCTGTGGCTTCTGTGACATTACCATGACGACTTGGTCAGAGCGGGTGAATCATCTTGCAGAGCACTTTAAGGAGGGCAGGACTATGGCAGATTGGAAAGGGAACTGGGGATTCGACGCTGCGACGCTCGATATGGTGGAGAATCACATGCCGCCATGTAAGTGAATAACTCCAAGCTCAGGCATCTTACTCACGGTTGAGAAGACCTCATTGATTACGAACGCAACTCGCCTCTTCCGTTCTCTACGCAACAGGGTGCACCATATAGTTCAACAAGCGCCTTCGAATTACTGCAGCTGGAGCTCGACTACTTCTACTCCAACTATACTGACATCAATCACTGCATCCCCTCCGACGAGACTCTGCATCTTGAAGCTTGCTGCATCATATTCGGCGCAGAAATGAACTATCAGGACCCCTCAGCAGCATCATCATGGCTTCGCGATCTTGTAATGAACACACCGGATGTCGTTAACAAAGCGCGAATGACGCCTATGAAGAGTGCAGCCAGGTCTCGATTCTCAGAGCTGAAGATTCATAGCAAGAAAGACATATTCGAGGGCTGTAAGCTTGAGACGTCGCTACGGCAGTATGTTGACATGCTGCAATTGTTGAACCTGGAGATTGAAGATATCGAGTTGCAAAAGGAGGCTTGCTCGATCATCAACCATATGCCTGATGTTTCGCCTATGTTTAGCCAGTTGTTGATTGGTTTGGTCTATAAGTCGACGGGCTGGTTGGCTTCGTTCCGGGAGAGGGTAGGACTGCCGCCGTCTGAAGTTGTTTCATCAAACGCGCAAGAAGGCCTTGCTCCTCCTCTGGTTTCCTCCGGCGGTCTCCCTGTCATATCCAACAATGATCTTGGGCATCAGAGTCCACCGAGCGGTCCCAATTCACCACCTATACATATGGGACAGAAGATCGTGTCGCTGAACGACGGCAACATGTACAGAGGTCTGACCAGAGACTTGACCCGCTACGTCGCGAGAACCATCTCGCCTCTGAATCCAACAAGCCACATCCCAACTGACGAAGAACTCCAATATCAAGCACGATGGATCATGTACGACAGGTAAGAACCACGATCTTCTCACGCAAATCCCCACTGACCTAGTTTCCAGCCACGACGTTTGGAATCAGACTCCGGCCGATAATCTAGATTGGCTCACCGAGTTCAAGAGAGACTCTGGCTTTTTCTAGTTCTCGCCAAGATCGATAGTTTCATTCTGCACATGAACCATGGTGGACATCAGGGCTGATGATTGCTTTAAATCGCTCACACTTTTCCGGCCTTGTTTAGTGTTGAACCGGGAGACTGGATATGCCAAGCCGAATTCCCCAATAAATAAGCCTCTTTTGGCCCCGTTTGGCAGGGTAGACTCGGTCAGCGGCCGACCCTCGAAAGAAGTCCCACCTGGTCGTAAAAAATTACTTATCCGCGTAAAGAGAATTCCACCTGCAAATAAGCATATTTCCAAGGCAAAAAGTCTCATGATGTTTCAAGACCAAGAGCCCTCCAAAACTCGACATACAAACGTCCACTGTGACCGGCACGACTAATAAAAAACCCTCACTAAAACGCTCACATTTGCCATCTCCATTCAAAATCAAATCCTCCAGAATGCTACAGTCTCTTGGCAAAACCAAGTCTAGATTACCATCATCAGCTCAGGGTCCACTCAACACTAAGCCATTTTTTATCCTACGCCGCCGAAATACGACGTTAGCTTCGGCAGTTCAACCAAACTTTATGGGCAATGTTACCCTTCGAGGCCAAGACGAGAAATTTTGCTTGTTTATCTTATAAATCTGATAATCAGAGTGGAGAACGTGAGGAGGAGTAACTGATTGATAAGTCTGACCATTTCTCTCTTGTCAGTTTAGCTTTGGGTACTGATCTCAACGTCCTGGTAATTTCGTTTCTTGATCAAAATGGCTGAAAAGTTTGGACTTGGTGAAAGCCTTCGCAGTGAGTGTGCATTACGGTGTGTTTGAGAAATGTACTGATGGTTTTTAGCGTTCTTTCTGGGAGCGGCGGCAAAGTCGAAGGAGGAGAGACGCCTTGTCAGAAAGCTAGGTTTGTTCATTTATAGCCGCTTGTATTTGCAGATGCTGACATTTGGCAGATTTTTTTATTATGGTATGCTGCCAAAGCACTTAATCAGATTTGACGATACTGACAGAATCAGACCTACTGCTGTCTTAGCTACTTCTTTAACTTCCTTGGTAAGACAAATTCTCACGATGCAGCAGACCATCCAACTGACCAATGATACATAGATCGTGCAGCATTCGCAAACGCCTATGTAAGCTCAGCTATGCCAATCTGTTGGCGGGCATACTGACGATCCAGGTCGCTGGTCTTCGTGAATCTCTCAACATGACTGGCCACGATTACAATAATGTTCTTTCTGTCACCACCGCAGGGTACGTCTTGTGGACCATATCAAAAGCGACTACTTACCATGACTAGAATGGCCATTGGTCAACTTCCTCACGGCATCATCATCCAAAAGGTCGCACCTCGAATCTGGTTCCCATCCATGGTCGTCATCTGGGCTGGTCTGACTGTAGGCTAACTGCATATCGTTACTATCGAAATGGCCAACTAACATATCACAGATGGCTAGTGCCGCTGCCAAGACCGTTACTCAACTATGTGTCATCAGATTCTTCCTCGGCTTGGCTGAGGCCAGTACTTATGCGGGAACTATTTACATCATCGGAGCATGGTACAAGCCTGAAGAAATATCCAAGAGAACTGCCCTCTTCACTGCCTCGGGCCAAGTCGGCACCATGTTTGCTGGCGTCATGATGACGGCCATTCACAAGGGTATGAGAGGCATGTCCGGCCTTCAAGGATGGCAGTGGGTGTTTTTGATCGGTAAGTCGAGTCAACCACAGCGATGAACCGGAGCTAACAGCTACAGACGGCATAATCACCCTTCCCATTGCCCTGTTTGGCTTTCTCTACTTCCCCGATATTCCAGAAATCACTAAGGCGAAATACTTATCCCAAGATGAGAGGAAACTGGCAGTCTCCAGACTCCCCCCGATCAAGAACGATGGCCACAATGTCATGCCTATGTCTCTCATCAAACGAGTGTTTCTTACCCCCATGTTGTAAGCCTCTCCGTCAAATCTTGGGTAGTTTGCTTCTAACTATCCCAACAGCTGGATCCTCTTCTTTTGGTCACCTGTCTGCGCCAGCGTCGAGGGTTTCCCCTTCCAAAACACCTTTCTCCTCTGGCTCAAGTATTACAACGACAAATTCTCACAAACCCAAATCAACACTTACCCTCTTGGTGTGCAAGCTGTTGGTATCGCTGCAAATATGCTTGCAGCCTGGCACATGGACGCAACCGGCCAACGTGTTCCAATGGCTATCCTCGCCGTCCTTCTTCAGGTCGTTGTAGGAGCTATGCTTCTCGTGAGGAATCTGTCTGACGCCGGGGTCATGTTTGCCTTTTATCTTGCTGGGTCAGCGTACATGGTCAACCCCCTCATCTTTGGCTGGGCAAACATCATTCTGCAGCGAACAGGCGACGATGCCGTGCGTAGTGTGACGCTGTACTCCATGAATATCGGCTCCATGGTCCTTTGGACATTCTGGGGCATCATATTCTACAGTGCTGCTGATGCACCTTATTGGAAGAAGGGCGCCATCTCGCTTCTTGTTTGCTGTGGTGTTATGTTCTGTTATATCTGGCTGGTTAATTACGTAAGTGCTATATTACTGAGTCCGCCATCTCACAACTACTAACCAAGCATTTCTAGCTAGATAAACTCACCATGAAGAAGTACGGTGATCGAACTGTAGAAGATCTCGAGGAGCCCATCGAAGTTAGCGAATCTGACAAGGGTGATGCTACCAAGGTGTCGGAAAAGAACGTGACTTCATGAACTCGTTATTGCTAAAGGGACGCATAGCATAGAGAGGATGTGAAATAATTTAGGATCATGGTTTATGTCGTACGCTAGTAAGCTCATTGCTTGTAGGTTGGGCATAGACCTTCAAAATTGTCACATAGTCTAAAGAAATGAAGAAAGATAAGCGCCAGATAAGTCTAGACAAAACGTATATCCTTGGTATGATCCTACTTTCTCTCCCAGGGCTATACTATAGTCTCAATTGAGCCGTGGCTTGCAGGTTCCTATCTACGTAGCCCACTACTAGCTGAATAATCTGTTGAAGCTGGCATTGAGGTTATGATTTTCTGGCGCAGTATATGACGCTCCCTTGGCATAGGCACTAGCAACCATGACTAGAACAAATAGAAGCAATAATCGGGCAACGGTCAGCACATCACATTAACTAAGATTGATAATTGTGAAAGCATAATAACTAGTACGGCTACTACTACATATATAATCTCAAATCTCGAGTAATAGCCTGGTCGCTGTCCCAAATACTGCCCATATGAGCCCTTGAGAGACTCATCCAGCTTGTATGGGTCGACAACATGTTTCTCAGAAATATGAGCATCAAGTTCGTTCAAATCATACTTATTGAAACTTCCAGGCTTGTCGTTGACGCATGCCCGACACATGTACTCATTCGGTGCACCCTCAACGTGCGACCAGAGAACGCCGTTCTGCTTCAACAGGAAATAGCTCACGATGACATCGTCCACCGCCTTATCAGAATCATGCCAGCCACAGCCACAAACAAACGTTCCAGTTTCTGTTTTGTGGGGGAACCTGTCACAAAACATGGGATGGTCTGGCTTTCCGGGGCCCGACTGGATATTCGTACCCCAGAACATGATTCCTCCTGATTGTTTATGGTGTTAGATGGCTTGAACGTAGAATGGTAAGAAATGACTGTCGACGTACCAAAGTTCTGGATGCGGTTATCCTTAGAGGGGTCAAGCCTCTGGATGATACGCTGGCCTTGTTTGTCATTCATGCTCTTGATGGCAAGCATGACACGAGGGATCTGATTGCTATCAAGGCTTTGAACAGTGTGGCTCAATTGAGTGTCGTCGAGTCGCTGCAGGGCACCCGGAAGTTCAACGTCGTCAATTTCTTCGACGGAAAGGTGATTACTCATGTTATCTTGGCTCTGAGAGTTGAGTAATGGTTCGGTTGTGAATCTCGAGTTTCTGAGCAGGAGACGAACGAACTATGGTCAGCGCAGTCTTTATAACCGGTGATTGGGCCTCGATAGTATCATTCACATGCTGCATTTCGCTAACAATTCTCTCCCAACCCATCCATGTTCAGCCTCAATTGCGTCACCTTACGTCAGACCAGAATTTCAGAGCCTCATTCCAACCCTTTTGCCAATTACTGCGACAGTCTCACCATGCACTATGCTGTAAAAGCGGAAGTATTATGCCGCAAATCCGATATTACAAAGGCAGTCAGCGAATAGTATGCTTCCAATGACGTTTCGGTATGAATAAGTGCGGTGAGGGAAACTTCTTGATTCGACGTGTCGCTCAGCCGCAGATGTTGAGGGTGGTGTAGCTTAGGGCCTGACGGGAAGGGATGGTTGCAATATAATAAATCACAATCCTTCACATTTCAGCCTAAATTGATGGTCATTCATACGGTTTCTGGTAGCATTCTTCCACTATATTGCACACATGGTTCAATTCAGAACTTGAGTCCACTTATATTGTTTTATAACTCTGATCGTGGTGTTGATGCCCTCATCCAACCAATTTACACAAACAAGGGAGGTGAACTCCAACTTTGACAAGTAGTTTTGACCTCGATTTCTAGATCAAGGCTCATAACTGACTTTCCACGAACAAGGCCCAAGTCATGTAAGTCTCCTGTAAAGTGACCTGTTGGGGACTCTGTAACGAGGGGGCGGCACGTAATACCACGTCAGGTACCATACAACAGGTGCCCACCAATACTCATAGCTGAGGTAATAATCCCCGCAGTATGGAACATTGTTAATTGAGCTATCATAGTAATACCAGTTCCAGTCGTATGTATAGTATCCAGTCCCTCGATAGGCCTGGTATTGGTTCTGATATGGGTTCTGATATGGGTTCTGATAGTAGTATTCGTTCATTTCTAGAGGGTCGCGCGGCCAAGGTTGAGCTTCTACAATTGTCTGCGCGTCTCGAGGCCACGGTTGAACTTCTACAAATGGCAATAGTTGTCAGAGAATATCATTACCGGACAGACTTGGATGTTGAATGAAAAGAATCACCATACCGCTATTGTTAAGGCGTCGATTCCTACGTAAGCACTGAATGATGCGGTGAACTTGATCGGTGTCAATTGCTCTTAAACCGGCGGCGAGTTGGGTGTCGTCTAGACCTTGGACGACCTCTTGAAGACTGTGGCTAGGCTGGTTCGGTACAGCTAGCTGTTCTACCATGTTATCGGCTTCTTGCTGATTGTTATGCGAGGTGGCTCGGGCGCAACGTGTGAATTCAGTGGGAAGGACCTGGCGTCAGATCTGGTAGAGCAGTCTTGCATGCACTTCCGCTATCTCAGCTGTATGCAAATCCCAGGTCTAGGTCCATAAAAGCATTGTTAGGTACCAAAAAGGTTGCGTAGAAAGCTGTCCGCCTTAATCGTTCTTTGCCTCATAACAGATTAGGCATTGACAAAGAGCCTCGTTTCAACCTCTGCCCCAGCCAGTACAGCCCGAACACAAAGGTCTACGTGGCAGTAGGTACATATGACGTGCCAGAAATTAGAGATAGCATAAAAAGCCAATTAATTGCTATTACAGGTTACGCCATAGATGTAGAGTGGTCCGGTGTAAGTCTCGTGTATCGTGGTGCTAACGAAAATGAGAGTTAGGCAGCACGACGAGTAAAGGTAGGTAGTTAGTCAGGCGGGGATGCTAGTTGCAGGAGTGCGTCAAACCAAGAGTGCCTAATACTGCAAACCCTCATACAGTTATTGCTATCTCTATAATTGGACCAAGATCTTTAGTATTGTCTCCGGGCCGGTCAAATGCTTGAGGGAGAAGACGTCAACTAAACCTGAAGTCGACTTTTAGTGGATACTGGCCTGTTTACGGCTGTCTTCAGTGGATCAGTCGCCGGTTATAGGTCTAACTGACAGTGAAACAAGCACATACGACCATACCTGCAGGAAAATACGGGATCCCGTCCGCTCTCCCATAGTCAAGCCTGTAAGGGGCGGATCAGTAGTTGGGTCGGTGACGACCAGCGAATCCCCGCTGTTGTATGTTATTTTTTGCATTTCAGAGAGCATGTATCAATTAATAACTTAAATGGCCAGACACTCTTAGCCAAACTTTTACAGTGCGGTCGAATCCTTATCGTTACAAACTACTATTTTCCTAGCTGTATATTGGTCATTTACCACTACTACCGTTTACTGTAAAACAGAATTCATTAGCATCTAATGAGATCCAGCGCCCTATGAATCAACTATGCCACCCTAGAGATTTAGGTGTTAAGTTGGAGTACTTGGAGACTTGGAGTATGGCCTAACAGCATTCACAGGAAACGCTTTTCCTAATCCGGGCAAAAAGTGCAATATATAGGGAGGTTAACTTTGTTTCTATACAGGTTCTGATTATGCTTGGCATCTTTATCTATCCGGCAATCGGATTGGCTTGCTCCGAGGCCCTCTACTCTTGCTGCCCTTTTTTATTTTTCATCTCTATTGTTGATTCTGAAGTTCCGAGTTGCGGACGTGCGACATTATGTAACTAAGATCTTTGGAGACAGATTATAACTATTATTAATTATACGTATATCGACTGGTAGATACGTACATCAAAATGAAACAACCTGGTGCTGCTTTCATACACGGTCGTGTATACACTATCAATGACAAGCAGCCATGGGCCGAAGCCTTCATTGTTTCCCCATCCGGATGTTTTGAGGCAGTTGGGACCGACCAAGAGATCCAAGCCCTGGCTAGCGAGAAAGGCCTGCCAATCCACGATCTTGACTACACTATCGTGATGCCTGGGATCCACGATGCACATACGCATCTTCTAGTAGCCTCGCTGCAAAAGATAAGTGAAATCAGCATCGGATTTGATAGCAACGCTGCGACTATTGCAGAGAACATCAAGAAAGGACAAGCCAGTTGTGACTGTGCCCAAGCTCATTTTCGAGGTGATTGGCTTGTTGCAAACTTCTACGCCGGTCAGAACTTTCCGGGTGGAAAGATGGGTCTCTAGACGATGTCTTTCCTGAGCAGCCGGTACTTGTTCGGGATGTCTCTTGTCACGACGTCGCGCTCAACACCGCAGCTCTCAAGCGTGTTGGGTATGGGAATGATGTTCAGGATCCCCCTGGGGGCGACTACATGCAGGCTAGACGGTTAGTTAGCTGGGGAGCTGGTGGAAGCCGCATCTGGTGAGGTCTTGGCCAGCCTACCTCAGCCACCGGTGTCGTTTGTCAAAGAAGCTATTATCTACGGGATCAAGATGTCTCACAAGTTCGACATCGCTTCGATACAAGAGGCGTCCGCTAACACCCTCTACCTTCAAGGCCTTCAGGAGCTGGATAGTGAAGGGCGACTGGACATGCAGATTTTCCCCCATATTGTCCATGCGCCTGTGGGCTTTGCTCGGGAGAAAGCCGAAAGTCTGCATAGTCTCATCGATAATGCTGAAAGTTTCTGTAGCCAGCACGTAGATACACGGTTTGTCAAGTTTTGGATGGATGGGGCGCCCATACCGCCTCACTTCACTCAATGCGATATTGGACCCGATGGACATCCCAACGAGGAGAGGCTAATACTTGGATTCGAAGAGTTGTTGGAAGCTTTGAATAAGCACGATGCAAAGGGTTTGACATGCAAGATCCACTGTGCCGGTGATGGCTCTGCAAGGCGAGTCCTCGATGTTTCTGAGCGAGTTCGGCAGTCGAATCCTTCAGGGCCAGTGCCCGAACTGGCACACTGCAACGCCATCCATCAAGGCAAGTCTATTTCCCAGTGTTTCTGTGTCAATACTGATATGTCTATCAAGATGACATCAACCGAATGGCGAAACTGCGAATCACGGCCGAGATGTCACCCGCAATATTTCACGACACAAATCTCACATCCAACTACCCCCATATCTTCAAATGGCCGTTCAAGGAGCTCCAGGACACTGGTGTCCATGTCACCGTAGGTTCCGACTGGTTCTTGACCGACACGCCAGACCTTTTCCCAGCCCTATCGGCCGTTGTGGAGCGCTCCGGCACGCAGGAGGGCAAGACGGCGAAAGAGGTCGGAGGTGCAAAGATGTGTCGTATCATAACACTAGAGGGTGCGGAGGCAGTAGGAAAGGCTTCAGAGATGGGAAGTATTGAGACAGGAAAAAAGGCTAATTTCATTGCGGTTGATCGAGACTTGAGTCGTGGTGAATTTAGTGGAGCGAAGGTCCTAAAGACATGGTTCGAGGGGAAGATGGTCTGGGAAGACACAGACAATGCGGTATCTATTTAGCAAGATCAAACTACGGGTGCTTGTCCTGGAGACCAAGTCCCTGCATTGCTTAGGCTAAATACAACCGGTGCTCTAATTTCCCTTTCTCGAGAAAGCCTTGACACGGCATCACCATCAGAAAAGCCCATTTCGCTCAATCCATCCAACTCATCAGCCTCTCGCAGAACTTCAGCCGGTGCCTCGACTTCAAACACAGCCTGTATGTCGCCGTGCGGCGAGAAACCCGTAAACGTCCACATTCTCGAGACTTTGGCTGCGTTAGGTCCAAAGGTCCATAGGCGTCGGCGTTCATAGAAACCGACGCAAAACAAGAGAGGTGCATTGACAAGTCGTGCAAGGAAGACATGAATCGAGTAGAACTCGAGTGGTGACAGGAATGGTTTGACAGGAAGCAGTATGAGCAGAGCAAATAGATTGAAGGGCGGCGGATATGCAAAGATGGCGTCGCTTTTCACGCCTTCAAACGTGAGGACGGCTTTTCGAAACTGGATCTCAACATCCTCAGATGTTACTATGGTACTGAATCTGTTAGTGAGGAGTGAGACGAGGATGGTGAGAAACAGAGTGTTGCCGAGAAAGGCAAAGGCAATGGTAAGTGCCGGTCCTAAGATGACGTGAAACTGAACAGATTCCTCAATTCCTGTTCCATCCAGTCCGAACCAGATCCACAATAGCCATTTGATTATGGTGAAGTCATTTGGAATCGAGCCATCTCCTGGAGAAAGCCATTGCAGCGCCAATAGGAACCCTGTGAAACACCATATGGCGAGGAATGTGAGGATCAGAAATTCTTTCATCATAGCGTGTAGCGAAATGAAGACGATATGGTCTGGTAGAATGTTGAAGGCCAGTCTAGTCAGAAGAATTGGGGCTGCGAGACATAATATGTTATGTGCCATGCCATTCTGCACACTACTTACAGCAAGCTCATATGCCCGGACTGTGATGTAGGCCATGAAGATGACCGTGTATGAGAGATCCAAGAACGACCATAACGTTTGTGAGTGAATCATCCATCCATGCTCAATGATGGCAGCAAGCTCATGGAGTACCCAACCAGCAGAGTAGAGAATGAAAACAACCTCATTTCCAGTCAAGTTCTCAGGATCTCGATACTGCATCGTGTAAACATACATAAGAGTGAGAATGATATAGTGCACTAGCTCGATCATGTACCGGGTGCGCGGAACCACGAGACGGTGATGGTCAAGCAGCGGTGCCTTTCGCGGCTCGTACAAAGACACCGGGAGATACTCATAATGATTCGGCAGTATGTCAACGAACGACAAAGGGGTGTACACAATCTGACCACGATATACCGCATCAATCACCCTTCTACATCCAGAAGAACTGACAAAGTTCTTGCTCTCAGATATGATGGCGAGTTCGAGTGCTGTCAGCTTCCTCTCATGGCCGCCACGTTTCTGGATAGGCCATTGCGGGTAGCGCCCGTACTGTTCAACTTCGGGTGGAGCGCCATGGAAGGGATCAAAGCCCTGGACCAGGATCTTGGAGAGCAACAAGAGACCGTCTAGACCTGGGTTGTCGTCGTGAAAGTTACGCAGAATTTTGATAGCCAGGAGCTCGCATAATGTTGCACGAGCTATGCTGGTGCTCTGGTCAATGACGCTGGACTGTTCGCGTAAGAACTGCACTCGGTTTGCGAGGAGACAATAGACTGCAGTGGTCAGTATTATGGCAGGACATATGGTGAATTGGGAAAGTGGGTTGCGCACCAACAGAGTAGTCATTCTCATCATACAGACGATCTACTAGCGGACGAACAATGAGGTGGTTGACTCGCGGGCTCTTCAGCTGTTCCAGAGAGTAGGGATCATCTAGCGAATAGCATTAGACGATATAAGTCATATAACAGAACGCTGGGATGCACCTATGCTTGCGAGTACAAATTTTCTTATGCTGTCACCGACGTCCGATTAGCGCGCTGAACAAAGTGTAAATGCGAAGGATTGGTACCGATGCAGGGTGACGAAGATGGAGGGTTGAGGCCATTCGCTCTCGTGCTCAGTATCTGTCTCAGTCCTGAAACTTGCAGTCGCATCATTCAACAAAGTGCTCTCGTCTGGTTCGATGGTGTCCCTGAAATCTGAGGAAAGGCCATCTAAATCTTGGCTCATCGTACTCTCACAGAAACATAGATCAAATACAGGCGACAAAGGAACGGGTGCAGCCACCAAGAAATTGCGTCTCAGCACATGTTTTATTCACGGAAGCGGGGTGGAGCTCTCATCTTAGCTGGGTTTGTGGATCGAAGCCCTGAGGTCAGGTCAGGTCAGGTCGATGATGCTATGCTACAAGTAGAGAGCAATTGGCCATTAGACACAGTCATTTCCACCAAACCTTTACAATCAACTCAATCGTGATTATGCTTATTGCCACATTAAATTTATCCTCCGATCTACTGCCGGCCCAGTGGTTGGTGAAAGTTGTCTCTTCTCTCAACAGTCATCGTGATACCCCAAGCGAGTCTCAGTTGGCATGACTTGCAGGAATTCTTGGGTGGGAGGGGGGTTTGACAAAACGACGATCCGTTTGGGGCTGTGTACTGAGTGAAGCATGGACTGCGCCCCCTTCGGTTGCACCCGGCTTGGCCAGCGTCAGGTATTTTATAGCTCCAACATGTCAACGGAAAGGCAAATGCTCCTGTGCTGTGCCCGTGAGTATGACGTACGCGCCAATTTCCTTGCCTGTCTTTGTTTGCGAGGAATGGATCGCCAGTGTCAGATGCTTGGTCTTGGTTTTGTGTGTCCGTAGCAGCACTGGTGAGATTGCACAGAGCAGCGGTGTGACCTAAGGTGAGCGTGCATGATATGATATGACTGGGCAAGAAACAAGCACGAAGCGGTGTTGAAGAAGGGACGGGCTGAAACAAGAGGGCGTGTACGACAGAACAAGTATCATCTGCTACTGAACTTGGAGTGCAGTGACAGGACAATTGAGTGGATGCTTATTACAGACAAGCTTTTTAGCGCCGGTGGTAGAATTCAAGGGTCTACGATGAGATGAGAATGCACGCGTGCACGCCTCGGAGAATAGAGACGAGCCCAGTGAAGTCTGTCCAGTCTCAGGCGCTCAAAGACAGGCTCGTGACAGTTTGTTTACGAGGCGGGGTTTGCATGGAATTGTCTCGACCATGCATGCGGCATTTATTTTATTTCGCTGGCCTTTTCACGAGCGCAAAATTACGACTGCGACGATGCTGTTCTTGGACTGATCATCAGCCCTTTTGTAGTGGCATCAATTGTAGCTGGCAGGTATTTATCTCAGCTTGCGATTAAGCTTAGAGACTACAGCGGTACAGTGTGGTCTGTGCCCTGTGGAGATGCCCTGTACTCCGTAACTTTGGGGAGCTTTGACAGGATCAGCAACCGGAAAGTTAGGTCGGTACCCCTCACAGGCGGCCTCTGGAACTGCAGGGAGGTTTGGTCGCGAGTGAGACAGATTGTGTAATAAGAATCATACCTGGCTTTGTGCTCATTTGGCATTAGCCGAGTTGATAATAGCTGAGGAATTTGCTGAGCTCCGATATATCCTGTCAAGTCATTGGTGTCTTTGGGTAGTCCTTACAACACTCACCTTTGTTTGTCATGGGATCGCCAACAGATCACCATGTAGTCTAACTAATTGCCGCTTTCGCGGCCGGGAAGAAAAATATTTTGTATTTTTATCTGAAGCGCATGTGCATTACAGTATGAAGGAAGCTCCCTGGCCATGCTCCTCGTCGCAAATCGCTAGTCATTGTCTCGTTGCCATCTCGTAGTGTCCATAGACTATCATCGTCTCGAAGCATGTGAATGATATGCACGCTCTCGTGCAGCAAATGAATATACCGCCTGTGGTTTCGTCAAATTAATCAGAGTAGCCAGATCGACACGGCTTCATAAGAGAGAGGCGCTTTGTCAGCTAGATGGATTTCATCGGGCATGGTGATAAAACTGACCATAATGGGCAAGTCCGCGATCTTCCAATCAGCCAAGGATCAATGCATGATGGATGAAAGAGGTGGCCGCACGGTAACTTCCTGAGATTTGTTCCCTCAATGAAATCTTCAGTGCATATAGAACACGCTGGTGAAGCACGCTCATCTGCCTGTCGTATGCTTCGCTCGTTGGCGCTTGAAGAACGAATCGACAAGTTGGGCATAGTGAAATAGCGCTGCAACTTCTCGAGTTTTGGTTTTCGTTGCTTTCGAAACATGTATGGAGTCGTTTGGGCTTGCGTGTGAATCTGCTTCGAGTGTATCCCATGATGATAAGTCACGGTCGGCATGCTCTCCACGGCGAGCTTTCCCAGGCCGGAGCTCGTTCGAAACCGTGGAAGTTGTGTTTCCAGACGCCGAGGCATATGATTATTTCGCATCAGCCAGTGTACGAAGCAAATGATGCAGATGACGAGAATGACTACAACACAAAGGATAATCCCCCACATTGTAGTCGTTTTGTTATCATTGTTGGTGTCATGGCTGTTTGACGGGTCCTCGGATTGTGCCATGCGCGCCACGAGTATTACTAGTTTAAAAAATGGGATAGAAATAAGATGAGAATGAATATCGGGAGTTGTTTCTTCATAAGCATTTTCCCTGGCTGGTCTAGACAATTGGCTCTTTTTTTGTCTGACATCAAGGATCTGAAAGAAGAGCGCTAATTGGTGTGTATGCGGCATTTGTTTCCGAGGGTCTGAGAGCACATGTCTGATCTCCCTTAGCATGCCGGGAATGCGGTCAAGGGGATCGCTGAGGGGTGAGTCTAAAACTCTCAAGTACTCCAACGTAAGGGGGAAAGCTTGGCCCAAAAGATCGATGTCAGTGTCATGACGGTGCATCTTCTTTATTGCCTAATTCGCCATCTTTTCCGACATGTTGGGTTACGGCTAGTATTAGGACATTCGTCCCAGAGCCCCGATGACTATAGCTAACGGCCACTAAGTCCAAATTAATAAATGAAGCATATCATATTACTTGCTGCTCTTGGAACCGTATCTAGTAAAGCTGATAATTGCAAGGGGAGATATGCCGTAGAAGAAACGGTCTGATCAACTGAACTTTCATCATCAGAGCTGACTACACAGTTACAACCAAGGGAGAAAGATACCCAGTATAAACATGTCCTCTGGTAAATAGTCCCCCACGATCAAGTTTTGCAGACAATCCGCTTATCGACCGCGAAAGGCCCTTATTGTAGTTGCGACTAGTGGCTGGGAGCTTATAGTAGGACATATAACTTAGTCATCCGTGCTCGTCAAGGCGTGGCATGCACTCAAGATATTGACTGTTTGTACTCTCATCCCTGCCTTGGGCCTCTCTTACTTTTTATACCGCTCGTAATATCATGAGGGGAAGGATTACAATGCCCATTTGCAGTAAATTGTGTTTTTTACTCCCATGCGTTGAGGCCGAAGCCTCTATTAAACTCTCAACCATTTCATTGTGAATCCATGAAGCTTATACTGGAGAAAGGTCTCGGTCACATGGTACACGGAATCACATATTCTCTATAGTTTCAGCAGTTTAGAAAAGACGGGACGGAAGTCGACATTACGGTCAAAGGCTTCGTTTCTTGCTTATTCGTCACATAACTTAGACAACGACGTGACGGTGAAAATCGTGTTACTAAAGGCACCGATTTTCATTAACAAGGACTAGTTGTGACATCTAATGCGCTTCCGTGCCACTGCATCTTCTTGCCCAGCCTTGATGTATCTCAAGTTCTGAACACGCAGTGAGGCAAACCCTCATTCCCCTCGTAGCATGTGACAGTCATGCCTCCTGGGATCTTCACCCAAATGTTTTTCTTCATTACTTCATGTATTCTTTCTGATCCTGGGAGGGCTGCATGAAGGAAGTAGCTATTATTGGTGAAGGTGAATGCATGGACTTGGCGGGTTGGGAAAAGGGGGAATCCACTGAGCGTTTCTCCAGGAGCTATGTCGAACTGCGCGCACTTGTGCTTACTGTCGCCTATAAGCCACGTGGACAATTTACCCATTAAAGATTCCCTTGGCATTGGGCAGCGCTCATTCAGGGTTGTGTTCGTAGGTGTGTCAGGTGCCTTGATCAGGGCACCTCTCAAAGGCCAGGTCGTGTTATTCTCGAGAAGCTCGGGGCGGAATTGATAATCCTGGGCAACAGATACATCGCCGAGGAGGAGAGCTCCAAAAGCAAGGATTGTAGATAGTTTCATGGCGACCTTGGGGGTGACAAGGTTAGCTTTGAGGCGTACAGCAGAGTCAAAGTGTTTGGGAAAGCTTACAGTCGCAAATTGATGCTTGGGAGTGATGTCTCTTGTTCAATTGATGGCATGTCCAGAGATGCGAAGATGCGAAGGCGGTCGGACTTTATACCTGTCAGTGTCTTTGTCTTTCATCCCATCAAGGCTCAATCTCGTACTATATTTGAGCAATCCTGTAGTTCAGAGCTTGAGCTTATGTTGAGAACTTTACCGCATCGTAATTACCCGTGTTGGGAGTCTAGTGCTTAACCTTACTGCCAGTATGTGGCTCTATACTTTCGTATTGGTCGAAACCTTTGCGGCTCTTACATACACGGTTTCGATCTTGCAGCCACCATTTACTTTAAACACAACAACAATGACCTCGTTATGTTGAGGTAGTGAAGGGAAAGCCAGAATTACTTCTCCTCAGCCGTCTACAGATAGGATCTAAGAGATCCTAGATCTCACTGGTCAAGCTCTTGTTACCTTCAGGTACCGATGCTTTATTTGAAATGCCAAAGCATTAGTGTACAGAAAAGGGTTGACTACCTTTTGCTCCGATGCATAACCAATGCCGAGCTGTATGGTGGGGGAATGAAATGAGCCCGAGTCCCAACATAAGCAAAAACAACGAAATCCAGAAGAGACAGGCTACATGTGCCTCGTCCCTCTCCTCGGGGGCATCAAGAGGCGTTAGAGTTAAAAAGAAGTCTAGTCTCGGCTGATAAGAGAGTCTTATTGTTTGAGAATTGACGCCGACGGAACATTTGTTCCACGCCCTATGGCTCTTGATATGTATTTTTGTTGTCTGTATTTACTCTGGTAAGGAGGGAGAAAGTGACCTCAAAAACCGCAACAAGATAAATATATGGTCTATTTGACTTTATCTACTCCTTTGGGACCGAGACTACTGGCAATTTCCTTAAAACACATCTGTTGTAATTTCCGTCGTCGTACTCAATAGTCCGCGGCCAAGATCAATAGAATTCTATCTAAATATCAACGACCGATCGGGAGGACTTTGGCTGCGATGTCCGCAATAATTGCCGCGTCGGGGAGTTGCGCCTCGTATCAGGATGCATTTGACGAAAGGTCGACTAGGCGTTATGCTTCATAACAAACGCCACTGCCTTGCATCGAAGTATAAATCCAGATCTTGAAAGGCGAAGAATAACAAATGAATTACATGTGCCATGCCCTATCTAACAAAGACTCCGTGCTCTACATTTTGCAATAATTTGTGGATGGCCTCGACGCAGCCTTAGGGTGCACCTAGAGGGACATCTAGCTATTTCTTTTGAATTAATTGCTGCAAAGCATCTTATATCAAGATTGGAGGTAACCTGCAGGTCAAAAGCTGAATAGCTGTAATCTGTAGTCGCTGTACTATTCTGTTCTGTTCTGTTCGTGGGCTAACGGTGAACTCTACCTTTTTGGGTTTGACACCGTAACGCCCCACGCTTGGCCAATCGGAACCGGTCCAAATGCCTGACAGCAGAACCACTTCTCAGCGCCTGGGACCAGTAAGGAAGCGTTTCTTTCAGGGTCTTGCAGGGAATGACAGCAGGCGGAACTTCGGCAATCGCTTCACTGTACATATTTGGCAGCGTCTGCAACGTTGTGTTGGTTCGTGTCATGCATGTTGGTCGTCAGTTTTGTAGCACAGCATCGGACGAGAAAAGAGAAAACAATGCAGGTTTTAAAGCTCGGATCATGTGCGTACCACATGCGGCATTTAAGACAGACAAACAAACATTTCACGATAGTTTCTCGGGTCTCTTTGTAATTCGAGAGCAAAGATCTACAATGACAACCATTGAAGCGCATCCCGTCGTAGACGCTGACGATAACGTTAGTTCCCGCTGGATCCGACCCACTGAAGCTACTTAGCTAACTAACGGCCACAGCACTCTGACGCTGACTCGTCACTTGGTGAGGTATGAGAGGATCAGCCCATGGACATCATGTTACAGCTCTGTTGCTCATGTTATGGCGTAGGATAATGCATCTTCGACAGACAGCTTGAGAAGTTCAATTCTTGACTTCCGTCAAGAGAATGGAAGAACATACCATGCTTTTCGAGACGGCAGTATGTAGCTCCTCTATTATACGAGGCATATCACTGACGTGCCCAATCGCAGAATACAATCTCCCGAACGATGACGAGGAAAACGAAAGACTGGGTATGTACTCTCAGATACTGCCGAACGTAGCATAACAATAATAATAACATAACAACATAGATCTGCAACATAACTTGTTCTTACTCACTCTTGGTAACAAGCTCGGTCTAAGCCCTCCTAACCTTCCTGAATCCAAGGTTAAGCGCGTCCTTGACGTTGGCACCGGAACCGGTATCTGGGCAATTGACTTTGGCGACGAGCATCCCGAGGCAACAGTGAGCTACGCCATTACAGCTTATACAGAATAGCCGCTGACAAGATAGGTCATTGGCGTTGACCTCTCGCCGAGCCAGCCGAACTTGTATGGATGAGTTAAGCTTATAGCCAAAGGTGGATAAGACTGATGATTCATAGTGTGCCACCAAATGTTCGCTTCGAGATTGATGATATCGACGAGGAATGGACTTACAGCGAACCATTCGACTTTATTCACAGCAGATTTATGAACTTTAGCATTCAGAACTGGAAGTCGTACTTCACCAAGATCTACCAGTTAAATCACTCTCACCATTCACCAAATGAACCATACTGACGCAAGCAGGAACTTGGCCCCGGGCGGCTATGTTGAACTACAAGATGTCGATGTCATCATGGGCAGCGACGATGGCACCCTCAAGGAAGACCATACCATGTACAAATGGTGCCGACTTCTTGACGAAGCAGCCGGAAAGTTCAACCGCTCTTTCGAACGCACCACCAACTTCAAGGATATGCTGAAGGAGGTCGGATTCGTTGATGTTGTTGAGACGCGATACAAGTGGCCTACCAACCATTGGCCCAAAGACAAGAAGTACAAGGAGCTGGGCCAGTGGAATAACGTCAACGCAGCCTCTGCTCTAGAGGCGCTGACTATGGCGCCTTTCACGAGAGGACTGGGCTGGAGCCGTGAGGAGGTAGAGGTGTTTTTGGTGAATCTGAGACAGGACTGGAATAACCCCAAGATCCATGCTTATTGGCCCATGCGAGTGTCTTGCTTTGTTGTGAGAGATTGTGGCTAACTGTTTGTAGTTGCGTTACTTATGCTAAGAAGCCCGAAGCGTAGTGCTGGTTACGAGATTCAGGTCTTCAGTGGGGGTTAGGATTGTTTGGTAACCTGCATATTGTATAAACGGAGCTGGCAATAGAATTGACCTCAACAATTGTCCATTGTGCATCGTGCTTGATAAGCTTTGAGGCTGCCTCCTTCAAACTGAGTTCGTGGCGAAGTGTCCATCCTGTCTGAGCGAGCGGTATTCGTTTCGGGCCTTGTCCCCAGTGACGCGTGCATGTAATAACTGACAAAAAAACAGTAAGAGTCCGGACTTTTTTCGTCACTCAACAGGACCAAACGTAGTATTACGTAGTTTTCATGTACCTGAACAGTCTTTTGGTGTCTCAGGCAATGCGTGCGTCCATATGCTCGCAATCGGTCGGTTGCTGCCCAACGAACTCAGGACAACGTGGCCGAGTGGTTAAGGCGATGCCCTGCTATCTCTTCCGAGACATCATAGGCATTGTGTTCGCACGCGTAGGTTCGAATCCTGCCGTTGTCGATGTTCTTTTTATCTCTTTTTGTCGTTTTCTAGTTTGTTTGGTCATTTCAGGACATGGAGCAATACATACACAGTTGGTGGTGATGGAGCACCTTGACCTGACGAGACCCCGACTGTGGCTCGCCTGTGTCTCTTGACACCAATTGGCAGAAGGAATTATAAGCTAATTCTCATGTCCTATGTATTTTCAGTCTCGGATTGAACATTAGATCATTTTCCAAGTGATTGTTTTGGCTTGGGGCTTTTAGCAAGACCAGTTTCTACATTTGCAGTTCGCGTCGTGGGTGGGGCGCAACAATGCGACGCGATCTCGGTCAAGCATAAATCGCACCGATTGTTATCGTCTAATAGTTATAACAATACCAACGCGTGCTTTTACAATGGCTACAATTTCTTCACCAGCTATGTCATGCGATTGGTGTTTGTTGGTTTGTGCAATCGAGGTGCGAGCCGTGCTGAGGTTGACCTTACTCCGACCACTGGAGTTATGTATCCTTGAGTTCAACACGTGTGCCAATGATAAGTTAAAGGAAGTCCTCGAGGGGCTCCTTCTCCTTTCACCTTCTATCTCAGCTCTGTTCTGCAGAATATTCTTGTAATTTTAATGCTCAGGCGCCCATTTCACCTTGTCTCATTTGTAAGAGTGGTTCTTCAGGGTAACCAAAGCGCCTGAGATAGTGTCCAAGAGTAGCCCTCCAGCGTGTAACCTTTTAACGCAATTAGGATATTGGCAAATGAACCCATACATACAACAACGCTGTAAATAAAATGCATTATACGTTATCTGTCAATAGAGACATAACACAATTGGCAAAAAAAGAATCGCCTGTGTAACACAGGTGGCTGGATCTCTCCCGCCGGGAATTGAACCCGGGTCTCAAGCGTGACAAGCTTGCATACTGACCACTATACTACGGAAGATGAACAGGCTGAAACCTGCTGTAGTGGGGGTTGCGGTTGGCAGTCGCAGCAGGATCCATAGACGCATGAGTCGCAGACGCTGTGGGGAAAAAAAAGAAAAACATGGACAACACTCTTACGAAAATCGCCTGGACAACGCATCCGCGCCCGTACCTCACAGCCAGAAAGTGTCTAACGACAACAGAGCAAAAAGGCAATTGTTGTAATTCGCAAAAAACATGCAACAGCGGGGATTCGCTGGTCGTCACCGACCCAACTACTAATCCGCCGGTTAGGGGCTTGACTATGGGAGAGCGGACGGGATCCCGTATTTTCCACTACCTTTGGTCGCATGTATTAGCTGTGGCCTGGAGACGACCTATGTCCACAACAGTGCCCTGTAAGCCACAAGCTGCAGAAGCTCTTGTTGAAAGCATAGCGTAGTGCAGCATTGACCCGAGATAGCGCCTTGACTTCTTATCACTGAGAATATCTTACACACTGATCCATAGATTTAAGCTGTCTTGATTCTTATTTGATCTATCTAGATAGCTTAGCGTGTCGGTTTACATCCTTGTATAACAAGTACCTGAACTTGCCAGGTCCACCAGCATAGCACGCCTGGGGACAAAAAGCCCGCAACCACATAAAATCACCAGCCTCAACCTCGACCCAATCCTGATTCAGTCGGTAAACAGCCTTTCCCTCAAGAACATAAAGACCATGCTCCATCACATGTGTCTCAGCGAAGGGAATAATACCACCAGGCTGGAAAGTCACAATGTTCACATGCATGTCGTGTCGAACATCTGTAGGATCAACGAAGCGTGTTGTCGCCCAAGCTCCATTTGTATCGGGCATTTCTCTAGGCTCAATGTCCTTCTCATTCGCGAAGAAGGCCTCGGGTGCATCGAGACCAGGGACAGACTCATAAGCTTTGCGGACCCAGTGGAAGCGAGCTGCTTCGCTAGAGTTGTTCCGGAGCGTCCAGCCGCTTTTGGGAGGGAGGAAAGCATAACCTCCCGATGACAGAGTGTGTGCTTCGCCAGCTAGCGTAACGGTGATTTCACCCTCGACAACGAACAAGACACCCTCAGCAGTGTCATCCATCTCAGCGCGATCACTGCCACCGCCTGGTTGAACCTCCATGATGTACTGAGAGAATGTCTCAGCAAAGCCCGACAGCGGGCGAGCGATAACCCATAGTCGTGTTTGCTCCCAGAAGGGAAGAAAGCTGGTGACGATGTCGCTGAAGCAGCCTTTGGGGATGACGGCGTAAGACTCGGTGAACATAGCCCGGTCGGTGAGGATTTGGGTTTGTGGGGGCAAGCCGCCCTTTGGTGCGTAGTAAGCACCCACTGTGTTGTTGTTGCCGCTCATTTTGAGATACGATTTGAGTATTCAAGAAAAGTATATCGAAAATGCTGAGAATGAAGATTATTTTTTAAGAGGGAGATTAGAACTCTCGGTCATCAAGTCCGATATCGAAAAGAGCTCACTTGCTACACCAAAAGTACCCCGCATGAACCCCTCCGAAGCGGACTGGACCCTTTATGGAATGCGGCCAATCGGGCCTTTGGCAATTCAGTCGCTTTCGTCTGAAGTTGGTGCTATTCCTAATCCAGCTACGAAATGGGCGACTTAGCAATAGACTTCGGAAGAGTAACCCGAAGAATCGGGCTTGTCAAAAGCAATAGTCTTCATATTGAGGAACTGTACGAGCCTGAAGTACACTGATCAATGCTTTAGCTAGAGCGGCATGAAGATCCCTGAGACTGTGTGCAATCGCTACGAGACAGAGAAAGAGTTTTCTCTTTCTTTGCAGACGCATTGATCGACACAGGATCCTCGACGATAATCTCCTTTCCTTCCGGAGCAGGACGAGTGATGGAAAACTCATCCAGCTTATAGTCGGACTTCCCAGTCAACGCCATCTCAGCGAGTGCTTTGCCCAGAGTTGGCACAAATTTCATAGCCCAACCAGCCGTGAAGATAGCAATACTCTTCTCCGCGCCGCCTTGGAGATACTTCTCTGGCAAGAAGTCCAACACAAACATGTTATCTACTTATATTAGCATGCACCTAGGAGAGTAGTGCGATGGCCTTACCGAAAACATTGGTCTGGAGACAGCTAACAGTCGAGGCCGGAACGGTGGCATCAACGCCGACGACGTGATCTCTGACGAAGTCTTGAGTGTCTTGGATGTCTCTCGGGTCAAAAACATTGGCTTGGCGTTGACTTGGGTCGTCAATTGTCCGAGTAGCAGCATCCACTGCAATTCTCACAACATTTGGCGGACCCCATGGCAAAGCTGGGAAGCCGTAGAAGAGTTGGGACCTGCCATTCACCGATGGCCCGAACTGGAACCACATGCCTTGCATCGTTAGTAGTGTAGATCAAAGCATCAAGATAAACCTACTAGGGAAAATAGTTCCGTTTGGTCCGGGATTGGTGTTGAAGTAGGTAGCAACCATTTCCCAAATTTCCAGTCTCAGACCAATGTTGAAGCTCGGTTTCAGTACATGATTGACGTAAGCTCCAGTAGTAATAATGATCTTCTTTGTCAAGTACTTGACCTCTTTGTCATGAACCGTTGCGTGGACTTCCCAGATGGACTTATCGCTATCTAGAGGACGAAGCTGCTTAACCTGAGTGTGCTGCTTTGCCTGGGCCCCGTAGTCCTTCGCGAGACCGTACAAGGTGCGGAGGAGGAGTTGGACGTTGATGACACCGTTATCCGGGGCGAAGAGACCGATCCAACTAGGATCGAGCTTCTTGAAGGGATATTGCTCTTCGATCTGCTCAGCAGTGACTGTCCTGGTCAGAATGAGAGGTAGAGTAAGAGTGGGTATACTTACGCTCCTTGTAGAACATTCCAAACTTGTCCAAGTTTTTCTTGGGTCCCAGCAGTGATCCTATCCCCGTCAGTACTGCCTCACAGACGCACAAGCATCTTACCTTCTGGAGTATCGCCGCCCATGTCCTTATCACCAAAGTTCAGAAGTCCTCCCATCCAACGGAGCGACACTCCGGCATCTTTCTCAAGGGCATCCCAATGCTTCATAGCCTCAATCGCGAGCTTGGCCATGAACTCCTCAGTGTACCTATGTTATCAGTAGGGTTCATTGGACTTGTTCTGTAATAGACTTACATAGTGCGAAACATGCGGGCCAGATCGCCAGAACTACCAGCTTGGTTGAAGAAATTATTTTGTTCAAGAATCATTACCTTGCTTCCAGCCTTGGCGACTTCGTATCCTGCGGCTAGACCAACAGGTCCTCCGCCGATAACGACGACATCGAAGACGTCTGAGTTCGAGTCTGAGTAGGCCATGATGTTAAAGTAGATGTCAAAATATTACTGTTTCTTGGTTCCTGTTCCGCGTCAACAATTTCCTCAGGAATATAAAAACCCAGAGCCAAATGACAGTCAGAGGTGAGGACCTCGCCCTTCTTGTAAGGAGATACGGCGCTATAGACTAGGAACGGCCCGGCATCTCTGCCGTCGCAATCACATTCCATCCTGCAGATAATTACAATAGTTTCTCATGCAGAATGCAGAATGTGCTGTAAGTGGTATAAGTGAGGGGTAAATCTCACACATCGTATTCAGCTTGTTGCCGTGTCTCAGCTCGTGCAGGACCGCAAGTATTTATACAAGAACTAATAGACCAGTAGAAGAGAAAATCCAGTACAAGCTACACAGGTAATGACGCTGCTATGCATATCACCCTCTCGCTACGCTGGCAAGAGTTTCCGTAACGCGTTAGGATTATCGACTTGGCTTCTGTATTTGGATCACGCATTGGTTCAGGCGTAGCTGAATGTAAGACAACATACACTACTGCTGTTATGGACCAGCGGTGTGATGTGATAGTGGTTGTTTGGGCAGCTGCCAAGATGCGCATGTGACGGAAACAATTTGTTCCCTCGCAGTCATCGCACGTCGGTCGCGTTTTTGTCATAAAATACAACGAAAGACTTTCGACCTCTACTACATAAGAAGCGCCTACCATTGGGAACCAGCCCGTGTTCAGGTTAGTCTCGGCTGAGCCCAAGATTATTCACGAAGACTGTCTTGCTAAAAAGGTGTTCGAGGGCGAATGGATCATTGAGGTCGCTTCAAGTGCTTTCATTCGCGAGCCGCAATTGGTAAGAGCCAGACCTGCTTGTTCATGACATATCTATGCAAAGCTGTCTATAAGGCTGGGATGTGTCGCCTTTTGTCCCAAGATCGTAGTAAATGCAGCCCGATTTCAGTGGAAGACAGGTTAGAGGTCGACACTCAGGAGATTGGCCAGCGCCTAGCTGTAAGATGTATGCGATAAAAATGGTGGAACCGAAACAAAGTCATTCGTAATTCCTTCACCAGCTCATCTTATTGCTGGGACATCTAAGCACCACATCATACTGACATCTACAGTCAATTGAGTTGATACAAATGGAGAGCGGATGCGCGTATGGCGGCCTTGCCCCGTCGATAAGATTGATCTGCTTCAGAACATTCTGCCTCTCTGAGCTGTAGCCTTTTGTAGAATAGAGAATCTTAAGGAGACGAAGAGCGATGTTTCGTGATTCCCTCTCATCAAGATCTTGCAATCCGTCTAGGATGCTGAGGCTTGCCATATATCAAGGAAATTGACGTATTATCATATACCGGTAGTCTAGCAAGATCTGAGAGATTTACCAGAGAGCCGAGCATCGAAAGCCAAATAAGCCTTTGGGGATAGCGCTTACTCTTGAGACGATGGCTTGACCCAGTGGCCAAAATCGTTGAAGAACACGGCATCGAAGTCGCGATTGTTACGCGAGCTATGAATGCGCTTAGGATCACTAAATATTAAAGTATCATTCCGATG
This sequence comes from Fusarium fracticaudum, assembly GCA_003353625.1. Taxonomy (NCBI): domain Eukaryota; kingdom Fungi; phylum Ascomycota; class Sordariomycetes; order Hypocreales; family Nectriaceae; genus Fusarium; species Fusarium fracticaudum. The sequence continues at coordinate 937,217 of PDNT01000007.1, forward strand.
GATTTCATATGAATTAGGCTTATCAATCGAAATCCTAAACAGCCTTTTCTTAACAATGTTTCTTGGGTTTATTCCCATTGCAACGCCCGCAATTCCCTGATGACGAGAACATTCATCTGTGTTTGGACAAGGCGCCAGGTCCAGTGCAATCTAATCAGCCACAAGGCGTTGAATCAGCTCCTCTGATAGGTCTTTCGGACCTGGGCGCTGCTTAAACCCGAATTCATCCACGAAGCTGGGAAAGCCACATTCCAGTGCCTGCTACCGCCAACCTTACGAGGGTCAGCACGGACGCAGGAGCGGCAACACCTGGGAATGACGGTTCGATGATCTTCCGAGCGACTGGGGAATAACAGGAGAATGAACCCCGTCCCCTGGCCCTGGATCCAACGTTGGTTCATCGTGACGTTGCACTCCCCTCGACCCCTGCGTCGATATCCACAACACCATGAATATTACTGCCCAAGAAATGGCAGCCAAGGCGGGCGAGTCTAGGTCCGGAGTCGTGATTGGAGTATGTGTTTCGTTGATGGCTCTGTCAGCTGTCATGGTCGGGCTACGACTCTGGTGTCGGCGGGAGAGGCAGATGCTAGGGCTTGACGATGTGACTGCAGTGGTGGCTCTGGTAAGTTGGACCAAGATCTTTCTAACCGAGATGAAGAATCTCTGACACCGTTTACTCCAGGCTTGTATTTTTGGATGCGGATCATCAATGGTTGCCAGTATGTTTCTCTTCTTTGCATCGACAATACTAGCTAAACTACGATCGCAGTGACGCATTATGGATTGGGCCGCCATATCTATACATTATCCCCTCAACAGATAAAGCTATACCTCCGAGTACGTGGGAAAGACCTCTGCCTACGTCAAGACTTCTCTAACACGTAGTCGGCAGTGCTTCTGGTTATCAATCGTGTTCTACACCTACGCGCTTTTCGCCATCAAGTTGACGTTTCTAATCCACTATTACCGAATAATGTCTGTCTCCAACATGAGATGGGTATATTTGGGCGCACTCGGGTTCATCATCCTTTGGGGTACTTATCAAGGCATCGGAGTATTCCTCTTTTGCATCCCAATCCAGTCTTTTTGGGATTCAGTGGTCAAGGGACGATGCCTCCTTGCTCAGCCTACTATGTGGCTCGTCAGTGGTATCGTAAACATCGTCACTGACTTCGCAATCATCGTCATGCCTCTACCCATTGTTTGGAAGCTCCAACTTCCACGACCTCAGAAGATTTATCTCACTGGTATCTTTGGCCTAGGAACACTGTACGTATTACATCTGGGTTTCCATATGATTTACTGATGTATTCTTCAGTACTCTCGCGATTGCTCTTCTCCGCGTGCAGTGGCTTGACCCTGTTGCAGATATTACATGGTGGAACGTAACAGCTGCGTCATGGTCCATGGCAGAGATCGTGTCTGGAATAACTTGTGCTTGCCTTCCGACCTTTAAGCCTTTGCTGGTTGGTATCAAGAACTGGTTTTCTCAATCTAATGACGGAGATAGCGCCATCTATCTTCAGGACCAAGGAATCGAAGGTCTAGGACTTACTGGATCAACCTTGGCTGCATTTGAGGCTCATGGAGGCGTCGGTACTGGACCGAAAGTACCCACCAGCATCTCAATGTATGGAACACATACGAGCATATCAGCATTCAAGAGCGGAAATAAATCGAAGAGAAAGCCCGTACAGACGGTATAGTGGTGCTATCATATATAGATGTTGATACTTGTATAAATTTGTAATTCATAAGGAATTGATTCCGCGGAACGAAAAGATGCGTAAACTCATTCAGTGGAGACCAACATCTTTGCCCTCATGCATTGTCGATGTTTGGCACAAATGCACAACCCACATATGCCCATAAGAGACAATTTCTGCTACAATATATTTGCCAAAGTAAACGCAAATACTTCTCGACCTCTTGCGGATCTACACCATCCCGCCTGCAGTCAAACATCGCCATAGGGCGAAAAGGGCGCTAATGTCATGTCATCTAGGGCGCAGCTTTAGTGGAGCTCTACTCCGCCATTACTGGCTTCATCTTCTCACTGTTAATTTATCCAAGAACATTCCAACTTTGTATTACACCGAAAGCATGACAATCCGCTTGATTGAAGCCTTAGAAGAGCATCTTCCTGCCATAGCTCGTATCGCAACTTCGGCTTTCCACCCAAACACAGATGCTCTATCCCGGCGCTTATTTCCCCCTCATCTGCAACCGAAGGATCTCCCTGATGGCGAGGCAGCGTATGACTGGCGCTTTGCGCGCAAAGCATCGAGTCTAGCATCGCCAGAGTCTCATCTCGTTGTAGCCATTGATGAAGAAGAAGGAAAAGATGACCGGGTCGTCGGCTTCTCGCTATGGGATACCCCTCCTGCTACTGGCGGTGACTCTAGACCCAGCAAGGAGATACAATGCACAGCACTCGATAGGGAGGCCTACAATGAGATGAAAAAGACTGTGAATCAAGATGCTGCCGACACCTTTGGAGACAAGGGAATCGCTGGAGTCTGGCGTATGTTTCCCACTTGACTTTTATCTGCTACAGTGACTGACCCCCCAGATCTCGACTATATTGGTGTCAGCCCAGGTAATCAGAGACGCGGTATCGGCAAGATGCTATTACAGTGGGGTCTTGATCACGCAGCTGCGGAAGGAAAAGATTGCTACTTAGTAGCTACTGAAGCAGGTCGACCTTTATATGTGGCTGCGGGCTTCAAGGATATTCGCATTGTATCAATTCTTGGCATTCCTCATTATTCGATGATTCTGAGAGCTGATAGTTCGTAATATACAGACGCCACATTATAGAGTGAGACTCCATGAATATACTACCAAAGCCTAACTTGCTATTCCTCAAGTCTTGTTTGTGAGGTGTGATTGAGTTGGGGTTGCCGGCAGGATTGTACCTAGAGTCACGAATAGTACTTGATGCTCCCAAATGTCAGCCGTCAGTCAAGCGTCTCGAACCCGGAGAGGCTCTGTCATGGTACGATTTCTATTCCCCATTGCTCCTTTTTCTCCGGATAAGATAAGAAACCACGAGCCGACAGACAGGAGTCACTATACCATATCGAGAGTGGGCTATTGGCTTGGCGCAACCAATTGTCAACATTTATCAGCGAACTATCGATTTTCGTCAGACGTTAGTGCACATGTAATTTTAAAGATGCTCCACGGTGACAACGGAAGCACTAACTAACTTAGTTAGATACTTAAGTACTTCAAAATCGTTTTCCTTCAGTTATGGACTTTTACTTGCATTTTCTCACTCCTTTCCCTTTGGGTCATCACGTTCGTTACAGCAACTATCTTATCCACTCATTCTAAGATGGTATCGCAAAGACTTTTCGCTGCATTCGCGGCCCTCTCCATCCTCATTGGGTCTGAGGCTAGCCCCTGCAAGCCTATTTCTTCCACCACTGAGATTCAGGCTACATCAACCTTCTCTTCTGAGACTGAGACAGCCACTGCTAGCGACGCCACTTTCACCACTGAAGTGACCTCAACCGAGTCGAGCTACGTCACGGATATCACCGTCACCGACAGTGAGACAGAGACAACAAGTGCAGCTGAGTCTACCGTGGTTGTTTCCACTACCGAGACTTCCGCTTTTACCTCTACCACCGAAGCTGCCTCTACTACCTCAGCTGCACCTGTCGAGGCACCTACACTTGTCGTCAACGGCGACTTTGAAAGTGGCAGCGTTACACCATGGTCCAATTCCGGCCTCGGCGCCTTTGCCAACATCGACTCTTCAACAGTCCATGCAGGCTCTTATTCTCTCAAGATGGGTTCCCAGGCTAGCGAATGGTCAAACACCGTACAAACTCTCAGCAAGTCAGCACTCGTCGCGAACGTACCCTACAGTCTTACCCTCTACGCCAAGGTCAGCTCTGGATCTTCTTGCACTGGTGTCCAGGCTTTCATCGACAACAACGACCTCAATGATTCGTTTGGGCCGAGGATTAGTGTTTCTGGTAACCAGATTGCTAGTGACTTTACTGGCCTTTCAGGCGAGTTTACTTTGACACAGAGTGCTTTGGACAGTAGCACTCCTATCCGAGTTGTTATCAGGGCGAAGTGCAGTAACGGTTACGTGGCGTGGGTAGATGACGTTCATCTGGGTATTTCAGATTGATCTCACTCATCGTCAGGATACTGTCAGGGTCAATGGTTTGAAGGAGCAGTGGCCAAGAGCCAAGGAGCATTTTTAGACGAACATCATCATAGCAGGTCCCCTGGTTCGCAGATAGGGCTTCGCTGTATATAATTACCTATCTCGCATCCTTTGATGGTTGCAAAATATAGACTTTCTATTCTCAACGTGTTATTCGGTCCCACTAACCACAACTATCTAAATTGTACTGATAATATACAAGTCTCGCTCTCAGCGTCATGGGCGGGTAGCTAACAGAGACTAAACAGAACATGAGACAGGTGAGGAAATGCAAAAAAGAAAGCCTCGCAAACGCTCGTAATCGTAATATAGGAACAGCCCGATGCGGGGGTCGAACCCGCAACCTTGAGATCGCGTACTCGTAAGAGTCTCACGCTCTACCGATTGAGCTAACCGGGCGTGGCTCTTAATTGATGGTCGGCCTGGCTCGTGGAGCGACCAAGAACATGGGGGATGTGATTCAGTCGTAAGTGAATTTTGGGAAGTATTACTGACAGGAGATTGTGTATATGGAAAGGAGCAGTCTTGGATTTCGGCGGTCTCTTTGGTTGATTGCTGATGCTCGCTTAAAACGGTGGTACAGGGTGGCCTTTTTTGCTGGTGAGACGTGTAAAGTTTGCGGTGGGGGGGAGCTTCGCTGGTTCCTCGACAGAGTTCAAAAGCAATAGGGCAATGCGACCTCGTGGTGTGATTGTGATTAATCTTCTGCGAGAACTCAAAAGAGATGAAGGAGGGAGCTCATCTTCTTATTAGATGTGCTTGGAAACGTGGTTCAACAAAGGCAACTCGTTTGCTAATGGAACTAAGTCGTTCCATTCCGCATGACGGATAATGGTTTCCATGCGTTAGAATTAATCGAAAGAGTAGTGATCAGACTTCAGTTTATACTTAGAATGTCTTGAGAGCTCGATCGCCACTTGGGCCACGGTGAGTGAACTCTCAGCTCCCTACGAACCTAGCACTATCAACAGAGTACCAAACGACGCTTGGAGTAACCCAGCGTAAAAGCTCAGACAGAATGAGGAGAGCTTCGGATCTTCCCATCTATGCTGTTATTGCGTTTTCGACGGCACAAGACTGGGATGAGAAATTCTGCAGAAGGATATATAAGATTACCTCTTCAGCACGGCTTCCCACCAAAGTATATGTTCAGTAGCCCAAAAGGTCTTTGTGACTCAAATCCCTTTCACCGTGGAAGATCCGACTACGGCGCTGCCGAAAACTTATTTATTTTGTTGAGTAGTAATATTCTCACCGATAATGAAATTATGTTAATCTGGTTCTATACTAAATTTGTCCCATTGTTATGTACTCAGCTCGCCTACAATAGTAAGATAAGGTTTTACTAGGATTTGTTGTTGTATGAATTCCGTACGCAAAAATACCGCCATCGAAAAGTCTCAGTGGAGCTCATGCTTCATATGTCAGTTTAGTATACTGGAAAATAGGCATCACGTCCCTCCGTCGTATAACGAAGTTCCAGGCTCGATCTCAGTTGTGCCTTGAACTAATGAACGAAGTCTGATAGCACAGCGTCATAGATTGTAGAATCTATCCGAAAAGTGGAATATGAAGAGTTCTCGAGTCGAATCGCCTGATCGAAGCCAGAAACAGGAATTCTACCATATTAGATAAGTTCTGTGGGATAAACACAGAGTTATTTCTACTATAGCATTTTTTCCATGTTACAGCAACTGAAGACAAATATGGGAAACATGCATATGGTAAAGGCCGCTATGTGATCTCCGTGTGTGGAGAGCCGGTGGTTACTTGGAATGTGATGAAAGAAGTAAGAAAATTTATCATGTTTGAACTAGCAGAACGGGACCAAATCATTGTTCGCTCCATAGTCTTCTAATAAAGGCCAGACAGGTTTGATAGTTTAGGTGGGATATGTGGGACCTGAAAATCAGGATCAAAATATCTTACGAGTCGTATCTCTCGGCTGAAAAATAAGCCGCGGCGTAGTCGGAATTCCCGATACAAGATAATCCAAAGATTCCTAGTCAGTCCTGGTGAGATTTTCCTGTCTTACCCGCCAATGCTTGGCGACCTGATGATTCAAGACTTTGACGTTCATGACACAAGCAACTGCAGCCCGGCGGGCATCTTCAAGTCTAACTTACTTTAATTTGGGAAGATTGAATGAACACCATGCCTATATATTTTTTCCCCGGGGCTCATTGGCTCTGAGATGAAACAAGATGGCGTTCATGTCTGGCCGAGTTTACCTGTTTGATGTATGACGCCGGAGCTGGAATTTATTTTTCCGCCCCCTTTGCTCAACCATTCGGGTACCACGCCAAAACACGTGACGGACTGGACCGTGTTTACCGTTTACCTCATGGGTCGCAAACACATCACCACCCTTTCAATAATCAATCACATCAGCTCATCTTGAGCACATTCGGTTTCAACGATACTCACATCCCTCATCAACTTAATCAAATTTTTCATCATTTGTCATGACGCCAAAGACCTCATCCACGCGTCATCGCGGTCGACCGCCGCCAGGCGTCAAGGCTCAATCATCACCAGAATATCCATCTCATCGGGCTTATCACGCAGCGTCGCGCATTCATCAGCTCAGCGGAATGTGGCCAAACGAACTGTGCAAAGGCTTTGTTCCTGACATGTGGGGAATTCGACTCATCGAAGGTCTCTCTGCGCTGGTGTCGCTCGTGGTGTCCAACAGAGTCGATATTGAAGAGGTGCGACGCAGACTGAAAGGCCATGCGAACCACCATCCGCGCACAAAGTATCCCCAGCTTCGAAAATCTGATATCCTCAAAGTCCGGAAGTGGCTTCGTGGTATGGGGATTGACACTAAGCACACAAATCCAAATGAGTCTTTGACAGGGAATGACCACCAGAGCGACGATGAGATGGGCTACAGTGACGCGACTGAAGCAGACTCTGAACCTGTTGATGAAATTGTAGCTTTGGGTTTGCCCGAGGATCAGATGGAAGTGGATACCGATGAGGAGGAGGATGAGGATGAAGAGGAGGAGGAGGAGGAGGCTGAAGAGCAAGTTGAGGAACGGGGGCAGGTTCAAGAAGATGAAGGTGAAGAACAAGGAGAGGAAGAGGAGGAGGAAATAGAGGAAGTTGAGGAGCTCGAGGATGAGAATGATCTCGACTGGGCTGCGCCAAAGAAACAGAGTACGCCCAGAGAAAGACGTCGTTCACCAGCCAAAGAAGTTGTCGAGATCGACGATGACGAGTCAGATGAGGAAACAGTGGTAGATCCAGGTGATGACGGCTTCATGCCGAACGAAAGTCCAGAGCCCGTACAGTCAAATGGCCAATCTGGACCTGATCACGGAACATCAACACCCAACTCTGTATCAGCAGCCTCACATCGTCCGCGGCGCAGTATCCAACAGCCATCGAGATTGGTTTCAGATACACCCAGGAGCTCTGTTCGACAAAGCACTGGCTCAGAAGAGTACACGTCTGCAACTCTCGCTGTTAGGAGTCCGCCGGGTTCGCAACAACAAACACCAAGTTCTCAAGTACCGGTGCCTAAACCTGTAACTGCTCAGGGCCATATGCGCCCTCCTCAACAACCTACACCAACTACCTCTCCAGCAAACACGATGCAGAATTTTGTCAAACCTCGCCCACAATCACATACAGCAGTGCCTCTTCCTCCAATCCCCGGTACTAAAAGTGCAACGCAACTCCAACGATCCAATAGCCAGCCATCGGCTCCAACCTCCGCTTCAAATTCTCAAAGCTCCGCAACTCCCCGCACACAAGCCAGCTCTCAGCCATTGGCGTCGCCCCGCACCAGTATTATTTTTTTGACTCCTCAGCAGCAACCAGGCCCCTGGTCATCGGCATCTAATCCCGTGGCTCCTCAAGGGGCTTACAACCAATCGACGAGTAGTCAGCAACCGACGCCTCATCACCTGGCTCCATCTCGGGGCAATAAGCGCCCGGCTGAATCATCACCAACAGCATCATATACGAGTCATACTCAAACGAACACCTCACGATCTGGAGCAAAGAGGCAAAGGTCATCTAATGCTCTACCGCATCGTCAGTCTCAATCGTCTAGAGCCATCAATTGGGACGCAGTTTTGGTGAGGATCTTCCCTTCTAAGTTCTAACCTTTCTATCATAATCTAACAATTTGTAGCCCTCTGGAGACGAGTTCAAAGAAAGTTTGAAAAATGCTTCCGATGCCATAAAGCCAGTTCTCCACAAGTTCGAAGAGCTATTAGCCGACATCAACGACGAGCAACGCAGGCTCTCTACCGTTCAGAGCAGCCTTTTCCAGAAAAAGAATGATTACGCAAACGACCAAAAGAAAGCCCAGGACGCTCTCAAAGACGTTGAAAAGTCCACGGCCAACGAAAACACAACGCTCAGAGGGCTTGAGGAAGTTTACCAGCAGAACCCGGGGGATGCTGAGCTCCGCACCTTCATCAACAAGCGAAAACAGACAATTCTCGAGCACAAGGAGGTATATGTGATTGTCAAAAGCCAGCTCGACAAGAGCATCGCTGGGATATACAAGACCGACCATGAGATTGCGCTTGTCACCAAGAGACTGGGACAGCTTGATGCTGAGAGAACAGAGGTTCTGAGAGAGAAGGAGGGTGTTGACAAGGCGGCGAAGCGGGTGACGATCATGTCGAAATTCATGGAACCTTCATGGCAGGCTACGCTGGACATGCTTCTCCAGTCTGTGGGCCCTGATGTTCTGGAGAAGGCTTTCTGAGAGGGATATTCATTGTTATGGGTACATTTCGAATGTGTAATACCTAGGGCAAAGGCTTTATCAAGCAGGGCGTTTTCTCGGATGGGATACCTTGTATGTTTATAGTATAGTGTAATCAAAATGCTTCAAAGTTCTACAACCGCTGGAACCACCCTATTGTCAAGCTGTAAATGTATAAGGCGAAAGAACTCGTTTCAAAAGAGGGAAGCTGCGTAAGCGGATGGCCAGCAGTGTGCTTATGAGTCTGGAGACTTTGCTGGTACCTTTTGTGCCTGATGAGAAACTTTGTCCAAGAGCCCTTTAGAATTTAGGAAGTGTCCTTGCAGAACTATACCAAAGCTAGGCGATATTTACATAAGATATTTTAATGCTTTTATAACTCAAGTAAGACGTCATTCCTAGACAAATTGATTTATGCTTCAGACATACCCTCCTTCTTTAACATCATCCTGCAAGAGGTAATGTGACGCTTCCCCGCACATCGGGCACTCATGGTAAGCCCAAGCTGACAAACAGACGATACTAGATAGCCAATTGCTCTAATTACAAGGTCACGCAACTCAATTGTTTATCACCATCTTCATTAAAATACGGGGCAGACAAAGGGTCAACCTTGAGTATAATGCTCTTCCAGCTGAAAGATCCGACGCTTGCTGAACCTCCAGTAGGTGTATATCAGCTGCGGCGAACCGGCTTGAGTGCCGCCCTTACAGCATCAGGCCAAGAAAGAAAGAATTTGTATATGAATAGCACTTCTGAGATGGATCACAGCTACTACTAATCACTTTGAGAACCTTTACGTTGTGGGTGCGACAGTACCCTGTTGGTCTATTCCCGGGTTTTGGGGCAAAGATGAGGCCGGAAAACTAGTTCCCTCAACACAATTATTGTCAGCGAGCCAATCTCATGGTCCTCGGAGACGCAGTGAGCTCATGCAGCCGTGCTACTATCTCGTTGGCATGGGGTTGACACGCGGTGGAAGACCTTAGGAATTGCTGACTTCGACCTTTCGCAGCATTTTTTAGAAGGACATGCCATTCGGAGTCACCGATTCGTGGCAGGATGTTAATTGTCTTTAATAGCATGGCTGACGCATGGAGCGTTAATTTGAATTCGTTGTTTTCGCAAATGGCTAATTCTGCAAACGGATGGGGGAAACCAAGGAGTAGTCCTAGTTTCAGCTTGACGAAAAATTCGAGTCTGTTGACTGATTTCGTAATGTATATTGGGGGCTTTGGTGAGCTCACTCAAATTTAGCGAAACCCTTATAGCCGGTACATATTATATCGTCTTACGTGAGTACACTGCGAAGTTTGCCTCATAGCTTTTCCAATAACATAAAGTCATTTGGGATGGTATCCCAGCTCGCATTGTTGATAGCAAGCTCATGGTCTCATCTTCGATGAAGATCTGCATCAGTGAGGATCTACCAAGAAAATCAGTAGACTCCCGCTGCATCTATTAATATGTGCTACCCACTTCTTAGGACTGTCATCTCTCTGATGGCAAGGATGCCGAGGCTATTCCAGGTGAAACAGGCATCGAGGGGAGGGTTGTCTACGCAAGCGCCACCACTCGTCGTGACGGGGATCTTCGAGTTTCCATTGAGGCTATCTCTGATACTTTTGATCAAGATCAACTGCCAGGGAGTCAAGGCCTGTGGGCTTCTCTATACCACCAGTGGGTTGTCCAAGAGCATAACACTGCCTGTGGAACGACAATCTGCGTAGTGGATTCGTAGCTTCGTTATGGGCTTCGCGAAGATGTAGCCAGAATTCTGGGCCCATCATTCGCCCATCTTGGGATCTTGATGCGTAGGTACGTGGACGATTCTTTATTTGAACAGGTTTATCGCTTTAATTTTGGTGTGAAAATCGACAGTACTTTCCCATTTCCCGTAGAAGTCACAGTTGTTCTCGAGAGCCTTGTAAGTGTGAATGAAAATGAGAAGTTCGATACCAAAATCACGAGCCTTAATCCAGCGGGTGTCATCCCATTCATCCAGACTAGTCTAATGCAATTCCATGTAGTCGTTGACGGTGTTTTTTTTGTACCTCCGGATCGGCCTTCAGACTTGTTCAGCTGGCATCATGGTACTCACGGTATGATCGAGAGTTTCTTATCTTCAAGCTATAAAGGATCAGTGAACTGAATTAGTTGATAAATTTCGAATATCCCAAGGCCTAGCACTTCAACTAGGATCTGAATACAGTCCTCACTTCTTTAGGCTGCCACATTTACGGCACCTTCTTCGTCTCCACTGACAATCATACTGTTAGCGTTTTGCAGCAAAGTACAATTTATGTTGGTGATAATTCATCGATTATAAGCAAGAATCTTTAGTATCCTTTTCTTACATGGAATAGTCGCCGTTGTCTCACCTCAGTTTTTCATTACCACGGTTATCACAAACTCATTGGCGGGTGCGTCCCTTGCCTTTGTATGCGTCAACGCTGGGCCATACCATCCTTCATTATCGGTTCCTTCTACTTGGAGTGAGGCCACTACTACCATCACACCCAACGCCAAACTAGTCGTGTAAGTTGTCATTGTGGTAAGTCATTGCTAGAATACTACTAGAAGTCACATTATAACAGTTTCCGTCGAAGCTGTATCACCGTGGTAGTGATCAAGATATATCAGAGTTCTATCTGTGAAATCAATACGGCGATGTATCTCTTTCTATCAAAACAGCACCGTCAAGAGAGAAAGTAACAGAAGCACAAATCATGCTCACATAAACATAGGGTCCAGCATCAAGCTGAGCTTCATTCCAAGTGCAGCTAACAGCTCCCAAAGCCCATGTATTCAAAGGCCCCCCAAACGCGCCCGAACCAGCGTCGGATGGTCCTGCACCACATCCCAACCTCTGGACCGTACAAGCACTAGACGCTGTGGTCTTCTGAAAGATGGAAAAGCGATACTCTTTCCGACGGTGATCTTGGAAGGGTCAATGTCAATATCTTGTGTGACGGACCAGTCATACGGTTGGATAAGCCTGCGCGAGAGTCCTGTAGGCGGCACTGAAGAATCGAAAACGCCGCACTGGAGTGATCCTGGGCGAGACGTGTCGCTGTGAATTGATAGCCACCCGCGATTTGCGATCTTTTCTGTCGCCCAAGGCGCGAAGGTAGGGTCTTCAAAACCGGGGTTGCGAATTAAGTTGGTGGGCTGCTGCTTAACAGATGTCGTCGTGGCGGGTGTCTCACTAATTGATGTCTTAATTGAAGTTGTTGCTAAGGTCGTAGAGACTGAGGGCTCATGTAGCGTGGCGCTTTCGGCAATAGTTGTTGTCTCAGAGGAGGTTATGGTTGACAATTCTGTTTCTATTTCTGTTTTTGTTTCTGCCACCGAAGCTGATGAGGGCACAGTTGTCGATGTGAGAGATTCGGTCTCTACGGAAAGGATACTGGAAGACAAGGCCGTAAATGTGGCAGACTCTGTCGTTATGGAGGTTGTCGACAATATGTCTGTACTGGCTGTCTCAGCATCACCAGAGCTGGAGGCACTGGTAGAGGTAATAGAATTGGCTGTCGGAGAAGAAGGCTTGCATGGTGAGGCCAAAGTTAGCTCGCACAGCGCCAAGAGCTGAATGAATGGGTGCGTGAGTCTCATAACCACGATCTCGATGTCCTGGAGGGACTGCGATGATGCCAGGGAAAAGAAGCCAGTACAGAAGGTAGCCAGGGAAGAATGACGAGGAGCCAGACGCAATTAAGCATAAGAGCTTGCGCTAAATCAGCTTGAATAACAAATTGGTTCAGCTCCGCGGACCAAATTTTCTTTTTTTCTTACTGTTGGTAGCTGCTCATCGTCTATTGTAGAACTGTTGAATGTGGCGTTGCTGAATTGAACCTCGGACCAGCATGCACCCCTGGCTTGTGGGCCTCCGCCGTGAGAAGATACAGGAAATAATTGTTTGTTATTAGCATGCGCTCTTTGGTTCAATGGATATACAACCGTAACCCATAAACAGTTTAAACTAATCCGATGTCTCAGTTGCGACCAGAGAAGCATCATCAGCTAGAAACGTCAGAGCGTTGCACACTCCCGAGACCTGAACACTCGGTCCAGCATCTAGAGCAGCCTGATTCCACGAACAAGTGACCGTTGTCAATATCCAACCATTGGCCTGCATCGCACCCCAATTCGCCGAGTTAACGAAACCTGTTCCTGCGCCACATGCAATTGTTTGCGAGATGCAAAAGTTGGAGGCTGTAACTTTGGTGTATACAGAAAAGCGATACTCTTTATCAGCGGCGATCGACGACGGATCAATTTCCTGTTCGATGCCCATGTTGGCGAGGTTTTGTCCAGAGGCGCTGAATTGCCCTGCTTGGGTTGATGGGGGAATGCCTGACTCGCTGTCTATACTCAAGGTTCCGATGTTGTTGTATACGGTCCAAGGCGCGACGGTTGAGTCTTCAAAACCAGGGTTGCTGATCAGATTGGTAGGTCCAGATGCGGCAGTGGTCGTAGTTGTGGTTTCAGCCTCGGCGCTGGAGGTCGCAACGGAAGTGGTGATGGTATATGACTCTGTCTCGCTGGCCTCAGTGGTGCTTGCTGGCGCCGCGGAAATGACAGCTGAAGAAGAAGGTTTGCATGGCGATGCTGACGCGATTTGACACAGCGCCAAAAGCTGAAGAACTGAAGATGTAAATTTCATGATAACGGTAATGACAGTATGGATGTTGCGAAAAGAGAGAACAAGGCGTCACGATACTCGTGGTAATGGGGAAACATGTTGCCTAAAAATGCGCCGCTTCCCTCTTACAGCTTCGATGCATGTTCGGCAAAGATTTCCTCCTGTCTTAATCGTGAAAGCAGTGTAGCTCGGTCTTGGTGTTGCCAAACTATTGAATGTGGCGTCGCTGGGACCAACAATCTCCCCTGTATTCTCGAGATTAGTGGGGTTGTGGAAATGAGATTCAGGGCTGTCGGTTCAGCTGCATGTTTCCTTACCGGTTCGCATTTGAGACTTGCTTTATTCTTTATATGCAGTTCTCTATTATTAGATTCTCACTAGAGATTCATGTATACATCAAAAGTTCAAAAGAAAAATCCATAACATCATATTTTACCGGTTTCTTTTGGTAAATACTATCATTTGATCATGGCCGTCTGCAGCTATAGAAAACAGTAACCGACTACAAAGCTCTCCCATTACAGAACAGCCTCTTTTTACTCCTTCAATTTCGTAAACTTGATCAGGCATTTGGATTCCTAGAAATAGTCAGTCGCACACCATGATAACCAGAATGAAGAGAAGGCTAACCTGAACCTTGGGGAATCGATCATCGTAAAAAGTCTCGACACGAGCTGTAATGGCAGGTGTAGTATCCTCGAACCCTGGAGCAATTGTCGTTCTAAACTGTCGGTACATGGTAGCTGTGAGTGTTGTCATCTCAGCCATAGCAAGACTATTCCGTGTTAGTAGTCAAGACTTGACGACCCTGCATGGAGAGAAGCAACTTACTGCATGCCAATGCACATCCGCCCTCCACTTGAGAATCCCCAGAACCATCTGTTCAGCTCCGCTGCATCAGATCCAAGCCATCGATCAGGGTTGAAGACCAAGGGATCCTTGAATACCGACTCGTTGCGATGCATGATCCAAGGCGACATGCCGACAACAGTATCACCAGGAATGGTATATCCATCAATAACCGAATCAATGCCCATCGAACGAGGTTCAGTGCTTGGTAATGGAGCATAGAGCCGCAGAGTCTCCTTGATGACGGCGTTGATGTACGTGCATCGATCACTTGCTTCGGCTCTCGGATTGCCCCATTGGTTCAGTCCATCGCCTGAGATGGCCATGACTTCTTCTCGTAGCTTCTCCTGATACTTCTCGTTTCCTGGAAGTGAGAGCGCCCAAACAAGAAACATGAGGGTGTCGCTAGTGGTGTCGATGCCAGCGAGGAAGTGGTCAGCGCATTCGGATGCCATCTGCAAATCGCGGAGTCCACCAGGTTTCTGAGATTCATGGTGTTGCCAGAGATTTTCCACAATTGAAACATGCTCATCTGCCATCTTTGTCAGCTGGCTGTATACAGAAGCCATAAACACCACTTACCCTCTGAATGAGTGATCTTCTCCACATCAGCTCGGAAAGCCTCAAAAGCCCGCAAAGCATATCCTCGGATGCCGGTGTATGTAGTAGGCTGCTGCATCGGAAGAACGGGCTTAACAAGTTGGCCCATCAATCCTGATTGGCGATACAGCCATTGAGTCAAAGTCTTCATATGCAAGATAGACCAAGAAAGCCTTCGACGAGAGGGATGCAGAATATCCGCGATAAGCTCCCGATGAATCTTTGAGCCTCGAATCGCTGCAGTCTGGCCATACTTTCCGTAGACAAAGGCGGTGATGTTGTCCAGCGAGTAATAATGTAAAGTGCTGAAAATCTCACTGACGTTCTCAGGTTCAGCTTCAATCAGATCCAGGTACTGACGAACCCTCCTCTCGACCATTTTCGCGGTCGGCGATTTGAGAACAACGGACTTGGAATAAGCGTGTGATAGCAGCTTCTTCCTATCACCATGTTCCTTGGGAGAATGGAATGTGAATAGATTCTGCTCGCCATAGACATCAAACATGCGATAGAAATTGGTTCGGCCATATCGGCTTCCGGGTCCGTAGATGGATCGCAGTGCTGAGAGGCTATTGAACGAGACCTCATGAGGACCGATGCGCACGACTGGTCCGTATTGTTGATGGAGTTGAAAAATGGTGCGAGTCCGCGTTCCTTTCCAGTCTTCGTAGGCAAGACGCCATTTTGTAGCGGCGAAGGATTTGGGGCCGGGGACGTGGCGAAGGGGGCTGAGGATGAGGGGATCGAGAAAGATGTGCTTGATGAAGAGCACGACAGCGAGTACAGCTGCCGCAATCGGGAGGATGGCCATATTACTGTCTGTAGCAACAGTAAAGGAAGAAGTATTTGTCGATACGAAACCAAGCAAATGATATACGTTAAATATCAAGCTTCTTAACTGGTCAATCAAACCCTTGTCGGTCCGTCAAATCGGTAGTGAATGTAATGCCCCGCACACGAGAGAACTTGTTGCGCCAGGGCGTAGACTTCAGAGCAAGGGCGCGCCTTTTTCTACCTACAAACAGGTCATCTGAGCGACCTGCAGATAAAGACCGCAGTGGATCTGATAGACAACTTGGCACTGGACTCAATGTTTATCAGGGCGGAGAAAGATCATGATTGCCGGTTCGCGGAGGCCTTGGACCGACGGGGCTCGGCAATTGAGGCCGTTGCCGGGGACTAGACTTGATGTAGGTCATGGAAACTGGAGAAGATACTAACTGAACCAATTAGACATCAGACATTCCAAAGATTGGCTTATCTGATAAGGGCTTCATGATATGCCCCGCGAAGGGATGGCCGATTGATCATAGTCAGATAAACAATCAGACACATCTACTAGGGTGAATGAATTGCCCTTGTGCGCGAGTGTCAGTCATTCGAGCGTGAGTATCTATACAGACTTTGAAACTGATCCAAGCAACGTGAGCTGAGGGAACGCAGATGAGATTCGTGGTCTTAAGAGACGGCACAAGACAGGTCTGGTTCCAGATGACATCTGTAGGATAGAGACTGCTCAAGTCTGATCTGAGGTTAATGAAATATTATTCACATGTTTATTTCAATTTCCAGATGGCGAAAGTGGAAAGCTCGGTGTTCTCGTACCCTTATTGACGAGTTTATGACAAGTCCTTACAAAGCAGATTTGTGTTCGTCAAACTGTCTGCTTGCCAACTACTTTGAACCGGCCAATACCATATACGTAGTTCAAGACTGACGGTTGAGGGCACTTGTCCAATAGACGTTCCTCCTCATCACGGCGTAGCTCCAAGGCTGGGTTCGGCTACGCTCAGCATGCGTTGCATCTGCCGTAAGGTGTGCCCGCCTACAAGGAGCATTCTTTCTTGTGATTTGGGAACTCCAAGCCAGCCATCATATGATCAGTTCAGTCAGCTTAGTATGATCAAAAAGCTATGATATCATGGGCGGCTGGGTGGAAAGAGGAACAGTCTTGTGCTAGCAATGCTATCGAGAATCAGACACGAAAACAGAATCCAAAAATGCCGGTCAAATCAAGGCCACCGCGCTATAAGAGCCATTGTACTTCAGAGGCTCATGTTGATCCTTCTTTGGTCCTCTCAACATCTTGCGAACAACCCCAGCAGTGTACATCAAGAATGTCACCAGACCAACCACGCTATATCCAATAATGAGCTTCATGGATGCACCAGCAAGCTGCAAGCCGAGCCCGCCGTTGACAATTGCAAGGATCATTAGAGCTCTCCCGTACCAGATGTGAGCGTGGCTGATGCCTGTTCGGCGCTGATGCTGGACAAAGTTCCTGTGATGCAGCCATCCCAAGATTGGCTGCACGGCTATCAAACTGCAAACGACCGTGCCGATGATGACATGAGGAGCATTGAACCACTGAAAAAAAGTTAGTGAGTACTTCAAGAAGATAAGGCTTGGCTAATTACATCGCCGCTACGGTCAGCAGCCAACTTGCCGGTAACGAACCCAGCCCACATGCCGATAAAGACGATCATCTGCCACGTTGCGTGGATGAACCACTTTCCGATTATAGGCATCAACAGAGATCCCAGCGGGTAGCCCAATAGGAAGACCACCGACATGATAATACCGTGGATGGTGCTGGTATTGCCTTGTCCCCCACCACCAGACGCTGCACCACTCGGTATAGCAGTCGTCATTTGAATGAAGGGGTTACTGTTGGAGCTCACAACAGCCTCGGAGAAGTCAATTGAGAAGCTGTTGTGTCCTTCATGTTCTTCAATATCAGCATCAATTCCGGTCGTATGCAAAGAACTTCCAGTCTTCCAAGCACTGATCCAGTGGTTGGATCCCTTGAAACGCATATTTCCGAGATCGCCACAATGGATGTTGGCAACCATCGTCTTGTTCACGACACCACTGCCCTCGATGAGTCTCACAGAGCGCATGCGGCTGTGTTCAGGCATCCCATGGCCATGGCCCATCCTCGTGCTCAGGGTGACGTTGCCAGTACCGTCTTGGTAGATGACGAACATGGTGGAACCACTCATCTTATCACCTGTGCCAAGACCGACCCATTGGTATTCAGTAGGGGCTTGAATGCGGATGAACAAGTTGCCGGAGTTGGACGAGGCTGTTGAGGATGGAACGGCCCAGGTGTAGCATATCTTGTTGGATTTGCCGTTGCAGTATGACGTTGGGGATGCTGAGGAACAGCCAACGACTAAGTAAAGACTGTTAAGAAGATGCTGTTTTTCTTGTATTGGTTCTTATTACTTACAAAGTGCTAAGGCCGCTGGCATAGTAATGCTTGTAAGAGACTTCATATTGCCGAATCGTGGGCCACTGATACTATGACTTGGCATCTGTGTGAAATGGATGACAGAGAGGGCAATTCATCAGGTCTTCAGTTCGTCTCCTGGATTAAGTGGCTTCTTATGTAAGATTGTTGCTCAAGTCAGCTTCCGCCTAAACACATGATGATCCGGTAGCTTCCAAGCCACTTAGCCCAGTAAGCGTAATCTTCCCCGAGAGCTAAGGTACTACAAAAATAGGTTCAACTCAAGCTCCTTTGCTCTTCCAATCAAGAGCACAGCTGGCCTCCCTAGATCTCGGTAGGGCTTACTCGGCTGGATGGATGCTGCCGGCTGGGTAAGTTGCCGAACCTTGATGCAGGGCAATGTCAGCATCCGTTTGGAACGGTTAAGGCTCATTCTCATCTTCTGTCTGTGTGCCAGCCGCATTTCTTTGAGATGTCCGGTCCTCACTACTCAAATCTAACTTATTGTTCTCAACTCTGCAGCAAAGTCATTGTGTTCATGGGGTGGCTGGTCTCAAAAAAGATCTCTCAAGGCGGCGGGATAACCCGTTACACTGAATTAAGGTCCGGCAGTGATTGAGTTCCCGGCCATGGACATCAGCGAATGATGCTCATCGCTTGCAATCTAGACAGACCGTAAGCACTGTATTCCGAACTCGCGCGTGACAAGCTTTATGCCGTGGACACCTCCAAAGCAATTAGGCAAAGGCTATTAGGATCTTCGGTCTCAAGCTGAAAACACGGCCGAGAACTTTTGAACACAGCCCAGTTTCAGCAGCCAATTGGGAGAGGTGTCAAATTATTGTACTTTGTAGTGAATAGAGGCCTTTCGGAATCGGCTGCTGCTCGTCAAGATTGAAGATTACATACAGCGGCATTCCCCTGGCACGTTATGTAGATAATTTATGGGAGGACGAGGGGCCATTGCAAAGACGGTCTCTCCCATCACTTGACATGCAGAACGTCAAAATGGGGAATGGGCACAGCAATGCCATCTGCCGCTTGGGCTCGGGATATTCCGAGAGGTCGATGGTGGAGTGAGACAGTGTAGAGTCTATATCACCAACGATAGCACAGTGGAAGAAAGCAAGCGACTCATTTCTTGATGAATGAAAAATATGTTCCATTTCTCGAAGGTATGAGCAGAAAGAATTTACGTCTACCAGCTTCGCTTCCGTGATGGTCGCACGAGTATCCTAAGGCCGCCACATAAATCCAGGATGCTTCCAATCCATAACACGAATCTCGGCATCCGTCTTCCCAGCCAGAGCCTGGCCGACCTCAATCGCAGCTCTTCTTCTATTATCCCAAGTCATGTAAACTTGTAGTACGATGGTAAGAAGGAAGATAGATGAGCACGCGCCAAGGTTGAGGCCATTGCCGATTGGATAGTTTGGTCCATCGAAGGGCAAAAAGCACCATGTCGAGATCAATCCTCCCACGTTACCAAGCATGACGTTCAGACCGATTCCTGAAGCGCGCGCTGTGTCACTGACTAAGTTGGCTGATACTTGAGCATTGGATAGAGCACCGTTGGCAAAGGTGCCTGCGCAGATGAGGAACGTGCCAGCGTAGCGGACATAAGCTGAGATGAGTTAGTTAGTGTACCAGAATGAAGTGGGCTTTGAACTTACGGTTTGTAGTGCTGAGGAACATGATGTATCCCGCGATGACTGGAAGCTGTGACAAGTTGATGAACATATTTCGCTTATCAATGCGAGTCGACAAGAAGCTGATGGTGACGGTGCAGAAGGTACCGACGATATAAGGCGGCACAGTACGCAATTGCTGTTGAACGACTGAATGGTTGGGGTAGATAGTCCTCACAATGGTAGGTGCGAAGAAAGCAAGGCCCTGCACGGTGATGTTGGTGAACAGGAAGATGGTGGAAGTTCCAATGGTAACAGGCGAGCTGATACCCCGACGCGCCAGTTTCCAGGAGAACTTCTCAAGGACTTCGGTGGCACCAACACGCTCAGACTTGATGCGCGCAATAGCTAGGTCCTTCTCCTCTTCTGACAACCATCGTGCAGTGCTAGGCCGATCCGTCATGGTAAAGAAGGCAATGAGCGCCAGTCCAATAGTGCAGATACCCTCAATAGCAAAGATCATCCGCCATCTTGTCAATGAACCAAAGTGATCTAACTTCAGAATACCAGAGGCCAGGAGACCGCCAAACGCTCCGCCGAAGGAACCCATGGCGACGTATATAGCCAAACGGAAGGCAAGTTCGCTGCGTCTATACCAGCGGCTGAGGTAGTATGCGATACCAGGCAACATGCCTGCTTCGAAGATACCGAGGATGAAGCGCACGGCACAAGCTTGGCCCATTGTGTGAACGAAAGCGGTTCCGAGGGAGGCGACACCGAATGCTACAGAGGTTGCGGGGATGAACCAGCCGGGTCCTATCCATTTGCAGACCATGTTGAGGGGGAGTTCGAAGACGATGTAAGACTAACAACCAGATCTATGTCAGGGTGGCGCTTCAGTAGATAAGGGGTAATACGCACGATGTAGAAGACTGTGAGCAATATGTTGTAGTCATAACCGGCAAGACCGAGATCTGCCTCGAGTCCGGCCAACCGAGCATTACCAATATTGGCACGATCGACGAAGCACATCAAGTACAAGATAGTAACTGATGGCATGATATACCAGTCTAGCTTACGACGAAGCTTCTTCTCAGCCTCCGCGTCGAAAGTTGCAATGGGATTGCCATGCCTAACAACGTCAACGGGGCTCAAACAAAGGGGCAGTCCACTTACTCGTCAGTGGCAAGATGTCCTCTCGCAGCAGCATCATGAGCATCAGCATGCTCAAATTCTTTGCTCCAAGGCTCCTTTCCATTGCCCCTCTCTGCGTCAGAATCTCTTGAAGTCATGATGATATACAGATTCGCAGATGTCCTGAAGATGACAGTGTCAACAAGAACAGCTGTCGATCAGGGAGAAGAGAGCCGTTTAATACTGGCTCTTGTAAACGCCATGTCCAACCATGAGCGAGCCGAGAATGCCAAGAGTGAGGGGGAGTCGATAGTGCATCGGATGACGGACCGAACAGTGTCGGATACCGGGTTGAGCTATGATTGTGGACGAAAGTAGTAATCAGTAACAATCTAGGGAGGGAATTGGCCAGTAGGAATGGTTCTGTTTAGCATGGGTAGCAAAAGATAAGCTTAACCATCGGGGGAGAATCTGGGGAATCAGATTGTGGGGGAGACCCGCTGGCGGCTATGGGATCATCACCGTCACTGCACTTGAAGGGGTATATCCGGTGATTGACCTTGTCGCTCAAATAACCCGTGGTTTGTCGCATCTTATCTGATAAATCTCTTGTATCTTCTCTATATCACCATGAGATACAAAGATTGTATGATTCCACCGCGGTCATATCTGCTCGGCACCCACAGCCAAGGCTCTTCGAGCATCCAGAGACAGACACTCGGTTCCGAGCACCAGAACATATCAGATTTGATCGAACCTGCCATAACACGCCTTTGTCAAATAATTTCGGATGAAATATGGATAGTACTGATTTATTGTGTTAGGTTGTGATGTCGGTGTTTTCCCGACGTGTTCCCTCGATCCACATGATGGATGAGACGCGTCAGTTTGCCTTCTGCATCATCATGTCTGGACGCGTCAGATAGTTCAGCGGAATAAAATGGCTTCAAAGCCCCAGTCTCTCATTTTCCAAGATCACATGCGTAATCTTCTATAACGCGATCATATCCTTGATGTTGTCAATCAGCCAAAGCGCGTCTGCCACGCGTTGGACCAATTTTGTTGTGACGCCTTCCGAGTGCAAATCATATGACAATCACTCTTCAACAGACGTTTACGCTCTATAAATCTCTTGCTCTACCAGATCGACATTGTAAATTTTATTGTCCGTTTATATATGCCATAAGCTCATCGCGTCGCGTCGAGTAGGAGGATAGAATTGGTACGACTCGGCAATCCAGCCAACAACTCCCATTCATAGTAAAATTATTCTGTTATACTTTCACGAGTGACTAAACTTGATATTGTCTTGGTCCAGATGCCTAGGTGGCTATGACCTTGTGTTGGAACCATACA
This sequence comes from Fusarium fracticaudum, assembly GCA_003353625.1. Classification (NCBI taxonomy): domain Eukaryota; kingdom Fungi; phylum Ascomycota; class Sordariomycetes; order Hypocreales; family Nectriaceae; genus Fusarium; species Fusarium fracticaudum. The sequence goes on from PDNT01000007.1 coordinate 959,582, forward strand.
CTATGTGCATCTTGACCACGAAATTGTACAACTGCTGATGCCTGTTGGCTATTGTCTTCATGGTTTGCTCGTGCGTCATGTCTTCCAATCATTCCCGCGTGATTTTTATACAATTTTCTTTATCAAGTGGGCAAGACAATATAGTGATGCCATTACTCCAACAGCAAGTCCCAGACAATGTCTAAATAGCCTCAGTACGCGATCTCAAGTGTACGAAAATTCAATGGTGCAGGGTAATCAAACTCCCTCTTTCAGATTTGGAGAAATCCAGAACTTGGTAGCGTACGTATCGGTACCCCAAGCGCACACTAATTCAAGGCACTATTGAAGTGCCCATACTTGCTCCTCCAAGTTTTCGTGACCCACTGGAATGGGGGACACGCGACAGCTAGAATTTTTACGCGGGGCCCCAGGTTCTTCTGACGAACCGTGGGCGCTGAGCGCGTGTGTAAGGTAGCCTAAACCCAGTCGCCAGCGCAAAGAACCCCCCTTTTGGGTAAATGAATGACCAATGCCAACTTGGAAGTCCACTTGGACTGTTTTGAAGGTGGTGAAGTTGGAGACGTCGCGTGTTTGATCGAGAAATTGATGATGATGATGATGTAGGAGTGCTTGCGAGATGACCTGGCGTCAATTAACTTTGTATCCTAAAGCACATCAATTACAGTCGCCGAATTGAGGAGCACCTGTTGAGGAACAAAAAAGTGAAGTATACGTAAAAGGGAGCCTCAAGAGTTGGTACATACTCTGGTGATCAGTCTCCAATTGAAGATGTCATCACCCCAGTTCTCTCGCCTCCGGCACTCGCTCGCCGGTGGTGGTCAGACCAAAACCCACACTATTCCCAAACGAGGGGTCTTAGCCTACCACTTTCTCGCCCATAACATCTCCGTAGTAAACTCCAGAAAACCAAATCCCCCAGTCAAATTGCCTGGGGTACAAAAATGTTTAAAAGACTCGGACTCTCTCCCCATACCCCAGATTTCATCACATCAACCTCCCCCACAGCCTCGTCCTCACTTCACCATGTCTACCTCGGACGGTCCTTATACCTTGGAGCCTACAGCTCCCAAGAAGACTATCTGGAAGTCTATTCGGGAGAACCCAAAGGTCATCTTTATTGCTTTTTTTGCCTCGTAAGTACTTCTCACGTCACATGTGTAAGTGATTGGTTTATTGACGGATATAGACTTGGTGGTTTTGAGTATGGTTACCAACAGGGTGTTTTGGGTCAATCCCTCGTCATGACCCGCTTCACACAAAACTTTCCCTCTGTTGTTGAGTCATCCTCTGCAACAGGATGGCTCACATCTATCCTCCAACTTGGCGGTATTCTTGGATCGCTTTCAGCTGGTGTTTCTAGCGAACTTATCTCGCGAAAGTACACCATGTTCATCGCTTGCTTATGGGTCGTTGTCGGCAGTTATCTTTACGTCGGTGCCACTGCAGGAAACCCCCAGCTTCTTTATGCTGGTCGATTCTTGACCGGTGTTGGCGTTGGTCTTTTCAGCGGTGTTGGACCTCTCTACAACGCTGAGCTTTCTTCGCCTGAGATGCGAGGTCTTCTTGTGTCGTTTTACCAACTTGCCACTATTTTGGGCATTATGCTTTCGTTCTGGTGCGGTTATGGAAGTAACTACATCGGCGGAACAGGCGACTCTCAGTCCGACCTCGCCTGGCGTCTTCCCTCTATCATCCAGGGCATTCCCGCTGCTATGCTCGCTGTTGGTATCTGGTTCATGCCCTTCTCTCCCCGATGGCTCGTCAAGGTCGGCCGCGACGAGGAAGCCAAGTCTACTCTTGCCTGGATGCGAAAGCTTCCCATCGACGACGACGCTGTTCAGGTTGAGTATCTCGAGATCAAGGCTGAGGCAGTCTTTGAGCAGAAGGTGTTTGCTAGAGACTTTCCTCACCTTGCTGAGAAGGGTAAGAGCCGTTTCATGCAGCAGATTGCTCAATATGTGACTTGCTTCCGATCAATGGATAACCTCAAGCGTGTCTGCACTGCTTGGCTTATCATGTTCTTCCAGCAGTGGTCTGGTATTGATGCTATCATCTACTACGCTTCCAACGTCTTCATCAGCCTGGGTCTTACTGGAGGAACTATTGCTCTTCTTGCTACTGGTGTGACTGGCGTTGTCTTCCTCATCAGCACCATTCCTGCTATGGTAAGTTGCTCGATGGCTCGATGCCCTGAACATATGCTAACATTGCCTCTCACAGTTGATCATTGATCGCGTTGGTCGCAAGCCTCTTCTTTTGATCGGCTCTGTGGTTATGGGTGCCAGTATGGTCACTGTCGGTATCATCGTTGCCAAGTTCCGCCACGACTGGCCCAACCACGTTGCTGCTGGTTGGACTGCAGTTGGTAAGTCAATGCTTCATTTCACAGCATGTTATAATTACTCACATCAAACTAGCTCTCATCTGGGTTTACATCGCTGGCTTCGGCGCTACATGGGGTCCCGTCTCCTGGACTCTCGTCTCCGAGATCTTCCCCCTCTCCATCCGTGCCAAGGGAGCTTCCATCGGTGCTTCAAGCAACTGGGTCAACAACTTCGCCATCGCCTTTTTCGTTCCTCCCATGCTCGAGTCTTGGGAATGGGGAACTTACATCTTCTTCGCCGTCTTCCTCTTCGTCGGTATTCTCTGGGTCTGGTTCTTCTTGCCCGAGACCAAGAATGCTTCTCTCGAGGAGATGGACCGCGTCTTCAAGAGCCGTGCTGGTGAACAGGATGCTGAGCTGCTTCGTGAGGCCCAGGCCGAGGTTGGACTTATGGGTTCTGCGGCCGGACGCAAAGCTTCTTTTGAGAAGGAGGGTGAGAAGCATGTTGAGGCTCTGTAAACAGGAGCAGTCGTAACGATAGGATAGTCCCGAGCGGGGTTGAGATGCTTATGGTGATGATGAGGTTGTAATGTTAGATACCACGCTATGCATAATGATCATTTTGGACATTTCTTAATCTATCTGCCTATACCATTTTGCTTGATAACTACTGAAAGACAAAGCATGGTCTCTCTCTAATGCATATGTCCAAACATGTATGTACGTCCATTCAAGACTCATCTCTACGCCAAGACAACCACGGAAGACAATCCGTAGGGCTGGCTAAATCTGAATTTATCGCTTATAATAATCGTATATACAAAGAGATAATCTCTTGCAAAGTTTCTACCATCTTGTCGCAGAACAAACGGACGCTGACGAGCCAGCTGGGGTGAGGACATGGCAATGACATCATCCAGAATTGACCAGTGCCATAAGATCTCGTAAGTGATTAAATAGCATATGTCAGAACACTTCAACCACGAAGACAGAATGAAGCTTCTGTAACGAAATACTCTGCCTCTACAGAAGTCAGGCAGGACGACCGCGACGTGATGTTTACATGAGCGGGGCCCAATCGCCACTATTAGCATACGAACAGTCTGATTTAAAGTCACAGTCTCGCGCGGGGAACTTTACTTTACTTTACCTTGTCGCAGTCTGTGCTTTCTGGGGCAATTCAGAAGCTCAAGTTACCTAGAAAATGGAGCCTTTGCTTCCTCCGGTTGTTACGTTACCGAGTCATGGCCTCAGCATCGCGTCGCCTACGGACCCCGAATACGGCTTAGTCCATCAAGATCGAAACTTTGGAGAAACTTGATGATTGGCCAATTGCAATTCCAATTGGTGAGTGGTCACCTTGGAATGGATCCTTCGGGGATCACCGGCTTCTGGAAAATTACCTTGTTTCTGTCACACTTGACAAATGAATCGAGAGTGGCCAGGAGGAGGCTACAATTCCGCTTTGGGGTCGTATCTGCACTCATCATCACATTCTTCCTTGATGTCGCTCATGTCGTGTCGTGCCGCGTATAGGCGATCAACCTAGCTCTCCATCAATACTCCACTTGTCATCTCACAATGGCCTTTTTCCCATCAGAAGACTTCTCCCTCGATCCCCGCTTCATCGAGCTGCAGGAAGAGCTCCGCACAGTCCTCTTCGCGGGTCTGTCTGGCTTGTCACCCAGCGCATCAGTCACGCCAGAAGCAGACTCATCATCACCACCAACATCATCCCTCAATCTCTCCAGCGTAACAGTCAATATTCCCAATGATAGATTAATATGCTATCTTCAGAATTGGGTCACAGAATGTGCGCCGTACCTGGACAAGTTTGATGAGGATAAGCATTTCCAGATTCATGTTCCGCTTATGGCGCAGAAGAGCCCGGCACTATTATATGCTATGCTTGCCTTTTCGTCACGGCAGATGGAACGTAGAGGTTTGACGCAGGAAGGGGGATGTGATAGTCTGGAGTTGTATCAGGAGAGTATTAGGCTTTTGAGTCCCGGATTACAAGCCAAGGACCCCAATATGCTTGTTACGGCTTGCATTCTTGCTGTTTTTGAGCTCATGTCTGGCGGTTCCAAGAACTGGAAGCGTCATGTCGAGGGCTGCGCGTCGCTATTTGAGTTCTTTGGAGTTGATGGCTTCTCCGGTGGCCTACCGCAGGCTGTCTTCTGGTGCTATGCCAGGATGGAGTTGTGCGGAGCAATTATATCAGATGGGACAGAAACAGCTGTTCTTCCTCTATCAAAATGGGCCCCATCGCCACCCGAATCGCTGATATCCTCTGAACAAGTCGAGCGATATGTGCGAGACATGTTTCATCGAAGAAGCCGAGATTGTCCAGACATGCAGGCTAACTGGGCGATTTATCTCTGCACAAAAGTCTGCGATCTGAAATTTCGAAGAACACAGAGTCTCGAACTGGGGAGAGTAGATGTTCAAGATGACAGGCCGTTTCAAGAACAATGGCAACAGCTCTGGAACGAGCTGCAATACTGGCTTGATGAGCGCCCAGCAACAATGAAGCAAATCAGTATGGTCGAAGCAGGCGATAAACAGATCTTCCCAGCCATGCTATTCCCCCACTGGGCAGCTATTTCAAGTAATCAGATCTACCACACTGCATGTATCCTCATGCTGGAAATGCGTCATGACTTGGACTCCCAGTGCTTGGCGCTGTGGCATGCACGACAAGTCTGTGGAATATCCTGCGCAAATCTTCATCCGGGAAGCCTTGTGAATTCTATACAGCCACTCTATATAGCAGGAAAGCTCTTCTCACATGTCAACGAGAGGAAACAGATTGCTAGGCTGTTGAAGAGCATTGATAGGACGACGGGATGGGGAGCTTTGTGGAGGTTGACGGATCTTGAGGCTGAATGGGGCTACGATGTTGGCGCGCTGCTAAAGACGCTCTGAGGACTTGCGACAGGGATTTTAGCGAACAAGAGACCCAGAGAACTGGTAACATATCATAATAATAAGCATGATCCCACTAGACCCCGTTCACATGCTTCTTGATCGACTATCCGCCATCGCATAACACACCCATTTTCAGGATAGCGTGCCCAGAGCGAGTGGAGTCCGTCGCCAACACTCAGCGGTCTTGCATTGCCCGTATAAAGGTTTTCGTCTTTTAGAAGATCCCTGCCTCGTCTTTCATTATCTACAAACATTTGTATCTTCCAGATAAACGTCATGGCGTCACCAAGACCAGTCATCAGTGTCCTCGGATCACTGAACATCGACCTCGTATCATATGTCCCTCATCATCCCCTCCCCGGTGAGACAATAACTTCAAACCGGTTCAATGTCTTCCCTGGTGGAAAGGGCGCCAACCAAGCTGTTGCTTGTGCGAAGCTTTCGAGGACTTCGGATCTGAAGAACCCAAGCGTTGATGTTGCCATGATTGGTGCCATTGGAGCTGATGCTTATGGCTCCGTACTCCTTGACAGTCTCAAGTCATATGAAGTTGGAACCGACTCTATCATTGTGAATAAGGATGGAGGCGCCGAGTCTCAGAGCGGAATTGCCATGATCATTGTCGATGAACCAACTGGTCAAAACCGCATCATCCTATCACCAGGAGCCAACAATTCTCTGCAGCCAAGCCACTTCACCGAGATCCCTGGTCCAACACCATCATTGCTTATCATGCAGCTGGAGATCCCTCTGGAGACAGTCATCCAGGCATTCAAAGCAGCCAAGACGACAGGAACTCCCGTTTTGCTCAACCCCGCCCCCGCTCAAGTGCTGCCAGCTGAGATCTACCAAGGTCTAGCTCACTTGATCCTCAACGAGACCGAAGCGGCTTTGTTGTCAGACAAGGACGAGTCCGAGTTTGAGGATGTATCTGTTGTTGAAAAGGCCGCTGCCGATTTCCTTGCTCGAGGCGTTCGAAACGTTGTGATTACTCTGGGTGGGAAGGGTGCATACTACGCCAACGACACAGGCGCCAAGGGCCTCATCCCTGCTCTGAAGGTTGAGGTTGTGGATACGACTGCCGCTGGTGACACATTCATCGGAGCTTATGCAGTTGAACTTGCGGGCGCTGAGCAACGGTCGGAGCAGTTCGACATTGAGAAGGCTGTCAGGTCAGGGATCTGGGCGTCATCGAAGACAGTCGTGCGAAGGGGTGCGCAAGTGTCTATACCGTGGAAGGACGAATTGGAGTCAACAAAGTAACGAAAAAATAACAATCTAATACAATTCTCATGGCTCTATCTTATCCGCTTCGCTATCATAAAGTGTCAGGAGTGCGCATTTGTCGGCGCGCTGGTATGTCGAGAAGAAGACCAAAACTGCTGCAGATCCGCGATCTCAATTTGGAGAGGAATCTTGGTCGCATCCCCAATCCTCTGAAAACACGAGAGTAATGCTTCCTGCTGGGAAGGATATGTCATATCTCTCGCTATACGCACAACAGTTGCAACGACGACAGGGTCCCATTGATCAGAAAAGTTATTCCACAGAGCAAGTTTAGCGAGCTTTTGGGCGTGCCAGCTTCGTGAGGATAAGCGATGTGGTATCGATGATAATTTGACTAAACGTGGTTTATATGATAGTAGTAAAAGGGCTGAAAAATGAATCGCTAGGTTTGCTTGAACCGCAATGGCGCTTGAATAGACGTCTGCTGTAAATGGGGTATTCGTGGAGGCTGCATGGTCAACTTCCGGACTCTCTAGTAAGGGGATCATATCGGGAGGGCGATCTCGAAACCATTGGACACAGCGTGCCCATAGTTTGGACCATGTTGACCAAACGAGAGAATAAGAATCATGAGTTGGTGATTGCGCGGGTGCGATCCCGTTGAAGAGAGGGATGATTTCGTCGTGGATTAGGTGGCAGCATGCCGCGAGATGTGTCAGACTGTCGTCGTAAATGCTCAGCGGTGTCAGGGCAGAGGTTAAGAATGTGTCGTTGATTAGTGGTAGCGACTGTAGTGAAGGGGACTTGGTGGTAATAATAAAAGCAGCAAGCTCTGTTGGCAAAGGTCAGCTCGTCTCTTACAAAACACCAGATCAACCATAGTACCTGTCTTGAAGTGAAAGCGATCAAGAGTTTTGAGAGGCTCTTCCTGACTCTCAAAGAACTGACAGCGTTCTCTCACATCTACGCAATCAGAATGCAAATTTGCCCACTCGGATGGGCCAGTATAAAAGAAGTTGCCAAGAGCAAGCAGTGACCGCCCGATGTTAGCGATGAAAGCATCCTCCAGGGATAGCCGATGCTGGAACTGTTGGACAAGGTGAGTATCGCCTTCATGGGTCGTGGAGCTCGAACTCCTCCTACTGCGGCGCATCGCAACCCATATGATGATATCCATTATGGTAGACTTCTCTGCTGCTAATGTCATCATCTTTGGTCCAAATGTTGATCTGGGAGCATTTGAGTCTAGCCAGGGGACTATTTGATAGCGAAACCGAAGCATTGCTGTTTGTCTCTCTGAGGAGTTCTGCTCTGATAGAACTGTTTCGTTCCATCTTGAGGGCGTGGGGATTTGGTTCCCGTCGTGTTGGTGATGATTATTGGTCGAAGGGACTGGTCGAGGGACATCTGTTGTCGTGTTGTGAATAGAGTCAAGTCTTTCTGCCCGAGCAGTAGTGGCTACGGGGCTTTCAAAGACCGGCTCGACGGGAGCAGGACTTGACTCGACAAAGGACAGCAAACTATCTTGAATGGGCTGAAGGGACTGTTAGTAGTAGATCGACTGGCCCGTAGAATATAAAGGACTGACCAGAGATGAATCAGCATCATCGGTGTTGTCCCCTAGGACGCTTCCATCTTTCCGCAGTGACGAGCTCACCCCCGGCACAAAGGTCCACTCTTTGAACTCGCACGTCACATTCCTCCCGATACAACTGCCGCATTGAGGTCTTTGCTCATCACCTTGTACCGAACCAAATGTTAGACAAAGTCACTGGGAGAGACGCGACTGACTAACATTTTCTTCGACGTCTCCGACAGGGGATACAGCCTGTGCGGGACCGTCTTTTGTTATCGGGTATTCGTCTCACGACTGGCATTGCGATAAGGTATCCGTACACGCACGCGTTTTTGACGAGAAAAAGATGGATCTAGCGATGGGAAAAGAGGAGTCTCGAGGGCGGTGGAGATGGGCAGAAACTAAACTTAAATTTCTCGAGGCCGACGATTTGATCAAACAACACAAAAAGATATCCTACTTTGGAATGTGATTGCGGATTCTCATGTTATAGGAAATTCTGTGGAATAGTTGATGGAATCCATGAGAAGGGTTCTTTATCTATTTCTTGGCTGACGACATGGCATGGACCTGCCAACGGCACATTCCCCAGTCATGATACTAGACCAGAACAGGAAAGGTTCTCGAAACCCCGCTGTGCATCCTCTATACCAGAGCTTAGACGTTGGTCATCATCATATCAATCAAGATGGTCAATACCACCAAAAAGCAACGACAATGGCTCTCATGAAAGCTAATCAGCACCCCAATTGCTGTCAGGCCACCAATCGCCGCTAAAGAAAATCCGAGGACCAGAGTAGAACGCCACCCAGCAAGAATTCACTGGGTAATGAACGAATTGATTGACGGAGAAACTCCACTAATGCCATAGCACAACAGACTATGGGACGGAAGGCGCCGCAAGAGTCTAACAAATCTTTGTGAAGCCAGTCTAACTGGGCTGCAGTCTTGTGATCCTGACCGTTTGGCTTGAGTGATGGGGACCAGGGGAGGGCGTGGTCAAAGAGGGACGCCATCGTGGAAAAGCAATCTCAGCCCCAGAAGCCAGGGCCACAGACTATAGATGCGGCTGAGAATATCCAATTCATCATTGGTCTTTTCTATATGGGTCTAATGCGAGGCGCTCCTAAACTGCATGAGAATGTCACACCTCCGCAATGAAACGGCCCAAATATCGTATGGAGGATGCGCACACATTGCATATATACCCGCAAGGCCGAGGAGATTAAAATGACCGAAATTTGAAAACAAACTGCATTACCATCTTAAATATGATGAAACTGCTGCTCCTACTCTTTGCTCTCTGTGCATCGCTTGTACAAGCCCAGTGGAAGGGTTGTTCCAGTCCCTGGCTCAACGTTACCCCCGGTACTCAATTCACCCTCAAGGACAAATGCCACACTCTAGCAGGCTATCCAAAGAAGTTTGAGAAGGCTGATGTAGAAGTCACCGTGGCGTATACGCAGCAATGGAGTCGTCTACCCAGTAAGACCAAAACAGCCGTAAACACAATCCTCAAAGAATCTCTCGAAAAAAGCATAGAACTCTACCGCAAATTCGCAAAACTTCCATCGAGCATTGTCGTCATCTTGACAACAGAAAGTGACGGAAATTTCACAGCCGAGACTTACTATCCTAATCTTAGAAAGCCACCGTGTCAAATCAAGTTGTTCAAGAGATGGACCACTGAAGCAGCGACTAATAAACCTCGGGTGTTACAGGCTCTTGCGCATGAGATATATCATTGCATACAGAGTCTCGGGAAACTTGGGAATCATCCTGATCCGCAGTGGGTTCGTGAAGGCTCTGCGAATTACTTCAGTAACCTCGTCTTTCCTGACTCCAACGCCGAATGGCCTGATAAAAAGCATAGCGGCGTGGCGTATAGGCCGAATCTGCCAATCTATGCACATGCCGGTTTAGAAGCCTACGCGACTAGCATATTTTTACAAGCTCAAGACAAGGTGGATGACAATGCCTTGCACAGCTTTGTTCTGGCAACACCTGGAGGATCAAGCGGGCTTAAGGAACGAACTCGTCTATCGCATCTATCAGGATTTACTGAAGAGTTTTTCAAATTCGCGAAAGATTTCGCACTACAGCAGATCAAAGACGTCAATGGGGGTATCATTCCGATCGACAAGATTGATCCCGTTTCTGCATCAATCAAGTTTGACAAAGCGGGCACTACCGGCACCGCAACGCTCACAAGCACGCCGTTCACTATCTCGATCTTCAAAATTACCATTGACCCCGGGAGGACGGCAAAAATCTACTCATCGGCGAATTCTAACCAGAAGCTTGCTTACCGAAAGTCAGACGCCAAATCATGGACCGACATGGCCACCGATTCCTCTTCTGGACGCACTATTGATCTTGCATGCGATCAGAAAAACACTAAACAGACATACATCGTTTTATTCGTCTCAACGAAGGATGTGAAGGGTGACAAAGTTAAAATCACGGTTGCGACGGGTAAACCGAAAAAGTGCGGCGCAAGAAGCGGCTTCGTTCTGTATCCTCTCTTTAATCCTACAACTAGCGGCGGATACTGTCCCAAGGGAACACATTCTTCTAGGCTAGCAATTTGGTGCTGCCCAGATGGGACACAATTGGATGAGCATGTAGCGCAGCAAGTCAGCATCTGCTGTCCAACAGGTCAGTCTCGTGCTGTAGATCTTGTTACGCTGATAGGCTAATGGTCAAAGACGCGGATTGCAGCAAGGAAATTGTCCCGGATCATCTCAGATGCGCTAATCCGGAGTGGACGCTCTGGAACAAACAGAACAGAGAAGCCGGATGCTGTCAAGCCGGATTTTACCCTACAGCAAACAGATATTGCATTACGGATCCTGCGGCATGGGATAAACGCTTCGTGAAGGTAATCGAATACATGCTTTCACTAAATTACAAGAGTTTACTAACATCGAGATCGACAGATTTCACAGAGTAGTTAGTCAAGCTACACCAAGATCACATCAGAGATTTTCGTTGAGAATGGGAATTTTAATAGCATTCACTTGTGCTTCATCGTGTTTGCGGTATTTCGTGGGTAAATTCATAGCGATAGGGTAGTCCGAAAACTCAAAATTGAACTTACTTGTCACATTGCTTAGCCTATCACAGCATAAGTGATCTTCCTCCCAAGCCATATTCGGATCTAGTCAAGCTGCAAAAACCTCAGTGTCTAGACCTCTCAAGGTGCGAACCCTCGGACGAAGATACAAACCGACGGATAGACAACCACGGATAGACAACCCTCATCGGGGATCGCTTAGCTAGCGTTCTGGTTGCTTGAAACATGGGATTCTGGTATGCGAATTCCAATTTCGCTGCGTTTGGACTGGTCTAAGACTATGTTGTGAAGGGATGCACTGCCTATTGGACGGCTCGTATCAATGCTGAACTCAAAGCGCTGATATCTCTACTGGTGCTTGCAACATGATATGACTCTACATGGATGACTACGCGTTCGATAAGGCTGCACCAGATACAATTGAAGGATCGGACTGTCTCGTCCGGTTCGCTCTAAGCCGCATCGCGAACGTTTTACCGAGCCAAAAACCTAGAACGCCCAGCTTACGAGGCGCGTGTTAAAGCCGCAGCATGCAAGAGCGGGGCTTGAGGAACTGTTATGCTTAATCGATAGCTGTCGAAGCTGCATGCAGCTCGATAGTTAGTTCCAGGCCAGCAATCACATCTTCCCTCACGCCATGGCTCAAGCTCTTAGACGCGCAAGCATGGGCTTTGGGGAATAGTGTATTAAAATGGCGCAGCTGAGAGTAAAAAAGTGCATTGTTTGATAGCCCGAAGTGGGAAAGGTCGTACGAGCACGTTATTGACTCTCTGCCACGTTCATGTGTAGGTTACGGGGCTAAATGTGTTGGTTGAGTCGCGCAACTCTGTTTGGTGATAGTCTTATCGGTAATAAACAGAGTCGAGACAGTAAGACTCCAAAGATTGACTGTTTTGGTTATAAGTGACTGTGATAGTGACAGGACTACCTGGGGCTTGGCTCTGGATTAATACGAGCTGTTTTGTGAATGGCTTGCGCTATGGACGAATTCGAAGCTAGATCCGACGCGAGCCAATAGGTGGTGAGAAATAAGTGTCGTGATGCCGCCTAGCCCGAGTTTTACATACCAGAGCCGCGAGCGATGAGGCACAACATACCGACCCTGGTTCCTGTAATGGGCAGTGACAGTCGAGAGCTCTACAGAATGCCATTGGAACACGGGGAACCCTGCTTGAGTGGACCATGATTTGCGTCTGGATGTTTGCAGATCAGCGAGTGACTAAAAAGCTTGTCTGGGTGATCGTCCGGCGTTGGAAAGTAAATTCATTTGGCCATGGCAGTCCATGTGAGTCGCGACTCTCGCCAAAAGGCAAGTGGAGATGATCCAGTACATTGGGAATTACACAAAGTGACTTATCACTGTACGCACGCAATTGAGGTTATAGAATGATGGCGATGTCGAGATATGGCGGCTTGGTGGAGATAAGCCCAGATTCAAGCCTCTCGGCGAAACAGGCACACGGCTGAGAGACATCGCTTAGCCTCTGCTCCGTCAACGGAAAAATGAAAAATGGTGTAGTGAACGGTTTTGCAGGTAATGCCTGCAGAAAAACATCTAGACCCTACGCCAACGCCACAAGGAGGAGCCGCACAATCGCCAAGGTGTCTCTGCAGCGGGAGCCCGGGTAGTCGGGACTCTCGACAAAGGTTCTGCCAAGGAAACTAGATCCGCGTGGTTCTGCAAGGGGCAAAGACTCGTCCTCTGTTAAGAATGGAAAGGATCAGCCTGGAATGTAAAGGGACCTGCGTCTTTCCCGGCCTGTGGCGCCACGGGTAGGCCCGTTTTTGCATGCCGTTATTGGAATGGTGTCTTCTGTCTCGGTTCAGCTCTCCGATCTAGACCGTGCCTCTCGAGAACAGGGGACTTGAGTCGCTAGAGAAGACCTTATTTCACCATTTCCTTGGTTATTTCGACAATTGATGGAGATAGTAATTGATTGCAACAGGACTAGCTATTCTCTGCCTTGTTTTTCTATCTCCATATCATGTCACTACCGTATCAATATGCTGCCGTTTACAGACCCTCTACCAAAGAGTCCCGGGCTCCTGGTACTCTTATCACTCACAATTCCATACGCAGAAAGCCGAAAATAGAAATTGAGTTCACACAACAGTACACACCTTTTTAGCCCTGGTCCCTGGAAGGGTCTTCTTGTGGCTAGAATGAGGCGGGAATAACATTGAGTTTATACTGAATATCTCGACTAAACAAACTTTCGACCCAGACGGATTAGGAAACACGCCAACTTGAGGTTATCGGCCATCGGCCAAGATGGAATGAAATGTTATTATAAAAAACCCTCATAGATCTGACCAGAAATGATTTTATTCTCATCAACAATCTCACAGTCTACTACATCCATCAAGAGCAGTATATTCGTTACATTGTCTTTTTCGCAATGCATTTCATCAAGGCTATTGTCTGGGGTATATCCCTTGCTGCTGTCAACGCGGCTGCTCTGCCCGCCGATGGATCTAGTGTCACTACCTGCGAGTTCTCCGGCGGCGACCGAGCCTGCGAAGCTCATGTGAGTACAATGGGATATCTGGCCTGGTAACAGTATGGACTAACAATTTCAACAGTGCATTGAGAAGGGTAAAACCTTTGTATCTTGTGCACCGTGAGTATCCAGCCGAGTCAGCTTTGAGATGTAGCTAACATTCGACAGTGAGTGTACATGTTCCGGCCGCCTGGGCAATCCCCTGAGACGTCTTGTCAAGAGGAAGACTACATCGTCTGCCAAGCCTACCACTGTCAAGGTTCAGGCTACTACTTCCAAGAAGCCTACTACTACTTCGAAGCCTGCTACGACCACCAAGAAGGCCTCCACCACGAGCAAGCCGGTTACTACTTCTAAGAAGCCTACGACTACCTCCAAGCCTGCTACCACTTCCAAGCCGGTCACCACTAGCAAGAAGCCTACGACTACCTCCAAGCCTGCTACTACTACTTCCAAGAAGCCAACTACTACTTCGAAGCCCGCTACCACTTCTAAGCCGGTTACAACTTCTAAGAAGCCAACGACCACGTCTAAGCCTGCTACGACCTCCAAGCCTGTGACTACTTCCAAGAAGCCCACTACTACTTCGAAGCCTGCCACTACATCTAAGCCTGTCACTACCTCCAAGAAGCCAACGACCACCAGCAAGCCTACTACTACCAGCAAGCCCGCTACAACCTCCAAGCCTGCTACAACCTCCAAGCCTGCTACCACCAGCAAGCCTGCTACCACCAGCAAGCCAGCTACAACCTCAAAGCCCGCTACCACTTCCAAGCCTGCCACTACATCGAAGCCTCCCACCACAACTTCAAAGCCAACGACAACCTCTAAGCCTACTACAACTTCTAAGCCTGTGACCACCACTTCCAAGGCTGCGACCACCACTTCCAAGGCTGCGACTACCACTTCCAAGGCTGCAACAACAACCTCCAAGCCTTCATCGAGCTCATCGTCTTCCAGCACCAGCTCCAAGGTTTCTACTTCTACTAGTGCCCCTGCTTCCACTAGCAAGGCTTCCACCTCTACCAGTCCTCCCGCTTCTACAAGCAAGGCTTCAACCAGCACAAGCTCAGCTGCAGCTTCCACTAGCTCTTCTGCTTCTACCTCAGCTGCAGCTTCCACCTCATCGTCCGCTGCTGTCTCATCCTCTTCTGCTGCTGTCTCATCCAGTGCTGCGTCTAGCCAGGCCACTGGTGCCCCTGCTGGCGGTGTCACAACCTCTACTTCCGATGATGATGAGTCTACCACCAGCACTCCCAGCCAGTCCTCCAGTGCTGCCGCTTCTTCAAGCACCGCTGTGACTTCTGAGTCTGACGACGAGACTACCACTGCCGTATCCTCTACTTCCGCTGGTCAGTCTTCTTCCACTGCCGTTGTCGATGATGAGACCACCACGACATCTGCTGCTGCTGGAACTACTACCACTTCCGCCGCTGCTGGTACCACCTCTGAGGCTGACGATGAGACCACCTCATCATCTGCTGCTGCCGGAACTACTACCACTTCTGCCGCTGCTGGTACTACCAGTGAGGCCGATGAGGAGACCAGCACCTCAGCTGCTGCTTCCAGTACCGACGTCGAGGAGGAGACCTCTACTTCTGCTGCCGCTGCTAGCACCACCACCTCTGCTGCCGCCGCCGGTACTACCACTTCAGCAGCTGCTGGCACCACCACTTCTGAGGCTGACGAAGAGACCACTTCATCTGACGCTGGTACTTCCACCTCAGTTGCTGATGATGAGACATCCAGCGCTACTACCCTTGTCACCCTGACCCGCACCACCAGCACTGCCGATGAGGAGTCATCCACTGCTACCTCTGAGAATCTCACCGGTGCCCCTGCTGGAATCTCTACCACTTCTTCTACCGCCGACGAGGAGTCATCCACTCAGGCCGCTTCTTCTACATCGGTTGCTGATGATGAGACTACCTCTAGCCAAGCTGCTTCGTCTACCTCTGCTGCCGATGACGAGACCTCTACTTCCGCCGCTGCCTCTACTACTTCCGTCGCTGATGAGACCACTAGCCAAGCCGCTGCGACAACATCTTCATCTGTTGATGAGTCCACTAGCCAGGCCGCTTCATCCACTTCTGTTGCCGATGACGAGACTACCTCTGCTGCCGCTTCTACCTCATCTTCTGCTGCCGATGAGTCCACCAGCCAAGCCGCCTCTAGCACATCTGTTGCTGAGTCCACTAGCACATCTGTTGCTGAGTCCACTAGCACATCTGTTGCTGAGTCCACTAGCACATCTGTTGCTGAGTCCACTAGCACATCTGTTGCTGAGTCCACTAGCACATCTGTTGCTGAGTCCACTAGCACATCTGTTGCTGAGTCCACTAGCTCTGCTGGTGCCTCGACTTCATCAACTGCCGATGAGGAGTCTACTAGTCAGGCTGCTTCCAGCACCTCTGCCGCCGATGAGACTACTACTTCTGCTGCCGCGACAACCTCATCAGCTGCCGATGTGACATCTAGCCAAGCCGCTTCATCCACCTCTGAGCAGTTGACTGGTAACCCTGCTGGAATTTCCACCTCTTCATCTGCTGAGGAGTCCACCTCTGCTGCTGCCACCAGCTCTGCTGCTGATTCTAGCTCCGCTGCTGTCACTACCTCATCCTCTGTCGACCAGTCTACCAGCCAGGCCGCCAGCACCAGTTCTACTGCTGCTGATGAGACGACTAGCTCCGCTGCCGCCTCTACCTCATCTGATGCTGAGACATCCTCCTCTGCTGCTGGCGTCACATCTACTTCAGCCGCTGAGACCTCTTCCTCTGTCGCCCAGACCTCGTCTTCTGCTGCGGATGAGACTTCCAGCTCTGTCGCCGAGACTTCATCTTCTGTTGCTGCTTCCAGCACCTCTGCAGCTGATGCCACATCCTCTTCTGCTGCTGTGACATCTTCATCTGTTGCTGAGTCTACATCGGTTGCTCAGACCTCCAGCTCTGCTGCTGAGACGTCTTCCTCCGCTGCCGCTGAGACCTCGTCTTCTGCAGCCGAGACCTCCTCTTCTGCTGCCTCAACCTCGGCTGCTGAGACATCCTCATCCGCTGCTGGGTCTACCTCCGCCGCCACTTCGTCCTCCACTGCTGAAACCTCCAGCTCTGCCGTCGAGACATCTTCCGTTGCTGCCTCCAGCACCTCCGCTGCTGCTTCAACTTCCTCTGATGCTACATCCTCGTCAGCTGCTCAGACCTCTAGCTCTGCCGCTGAGACCTCTTCCTCAGCTGCCTCTAGTACCTCAGCTGATGCTACATCCTCGTCAGCTGCCTCTAGCACCTCTGCTCCTGCTACATCCTCGTCAGCTGCTGAGACTTCCTCCTCCGCTGCTGAGACCTCTTCCTCAGCTGCCTCTAGCACCTCCGCTGCTGCTACATCCTCCTCCGCTGCTGAGACCTCTTCATCAGCTGCCTCTAGCACCTCTGCTGATGCTACATCCTCGTCAGCTGCTGTTACATCCTCGTCTGCTGCTGAGACTTCCAGCTCTGCTGCTGCAACCTCCAGTTCAGCTGCTGAAACCTCTTCCTCTGCTGCTGCAACCTCCAGTTCTGCCGCCGAGACCTCTAGCTCTGCTGCTGCTACATCGTCCTCAGCTGCTGAGACTTCCTCCTCTGCCGCTGCAACCTCCAGTTCAGCTGCTGAGACCTCTTCCTCGGCTGCCTCCAGCACCTCTGCAGCTGACACTACATCTTCCTCTGCCGCCCAGACCTCTTCTTCAGCTGCTGAAACTTCGTCCTCCGCTGCTGCAACCTCTAGCTCAGCTGCTGAGACCTCTAGTTCTGCCGCCCAGACCTCTTCTTCGTCAGCCGCCGAGACCTCTAGCTCTGCTGCTGCTACATCCTCCTCAGCTGCTGAGACTTCCTCTTCATCAGCTGCTCAGACGTCTAGCTCTGCAGCTGAGACCACCTCTTCCTCTGCTGCCTCTAGCACTTCTGCAGCTGACACAACATCATCTTCAGCCGCCGAGACATCCTCCTCAGCTTCTCAAACCTCTAGCTCTGCTGCTGAGACCTCATCTTCTTCTGCTGCTGAGACCTCAAGCTCTGCTGCCTCCACCACCTCTGAGACTTTCAGCCAGCCCACGACCTTTGCCACAGTCACACGAACTGAGTCGGAGTCCTCTTCATCTGAGGCAGCTACCACCACTACTGCATAGATCTAGACGATGGGGTCTGAGACGCGATGCCTTGACGCGATTGCGCATTGCGGTGGTGACAGGTCTTTAGAGAGACCAA
Organism: Fusarium fracticaudum; assembly: GCA_003353625.1. Lineage (NCBI taxonomy): Eukaryota > Fungi > Ascomycota > Sordariomycetes > Hypocreales > Nectriaceae > Fusarium > Fusarium fracticaudum. The sequence continues at coordinate 977,454 of PDNT01000007.1, forward strand.
CCTAATACACATGATAATCTACTTACTATTAGAGACTGTGATATAGTTTAGATTAGCTTGAATCTCATTACTGTTTCATCCTTTATGTGCTTGACTCATCTGGTCACTTGGTGAACTTGTCGACTGTCTTGTTTTCGCGCTTTTGGCTATGCCTAACTTGGTTGTGTTGGCATGGCTTTAGTTAAGACCCAGTAAAAGCCACTGAGCTTTGTCCATCTCGTACTTCCACCAATCAAGAGCTCGGTAAGCGACGCGTCTTGAGTTCCTCACCTTCATTCCAGCTTCACTAGCTAGCATCGGACAGACCGACTTGAAAGCGAATGAACGGTACCACGCGTCATACTCACAGTTTTTCGCACAATTTGTTACCTCTTTATTCATCCTAAACTCGGAATAAAAGACTCTTTCAATTCGAGAATAACAGAGAGCTAAGATTATCGCGGATTGTGATTAGTTATGCCCTATGGTGTCTAATCTCACATTCGGCTAAGACATGGCTAACGCGCCTCAGTGTGAACATGCGGGCTGGATCACGCCCATCATTTTCCCTGTCTGAATCATCCACTGGGCCAGAGACATAAGCTACTGCTACGAGTAATCAAGTATGAGTAACTTCAATGTGAAGTGTTCTTTCGACTTTAGCTGCCGTTTGCCTTTGCTTTGACCTCAGCCAAGAACCCCCACTGAGTCCCTGTCCTTTCTGTCTCTCGCCAGGAGAAAACGCCCCTCCCGCACCAACGACAGGATCACCGAGTGCCTCTGTTGTTCCAAGTCGGTCTGGTGGTCTAGTGGTATGATTCTCGCTTAGGGAAAACCCTATAGCTCAGCTTGCGAGAGGTCCCGGGTTCAATCCCCGGCCAGACCCTTGTCTTTTATCTCTTTTTGCTCTCTTTGAACTGTCATGGTGGTAGAGCACGCAGTTTGCTCTCTCCCAGGGCTTTAATTTTGTTAAAGGTGGCTAAAGGATAGGATTGGTAGACAGGGTTCGAGGAATATGGAGTTACAGCTGTGAGCATAAGTCAGTAAAGTTGACTGCCTGGATCCCGATTGTATCAAAACAGTGTTTCATTGCGTTCAAACCTGGAAAGCCCCCGGAGGCACGAATGTGGCCTCCTAGTTTGTTTGAAAGCGCCATCATTATGGCCAGATGTATCAAACAACGGCAGGGCTTGGGTAACTCAGGACTCATGCGTCTTTTACCGCGAAGGAAATATATGATGTTATGCTTCTTCTGGGCTGGATTGTAGCTGAGGATTTCCGCGCGTTTATTGTGTCGCGGTGCTGTGAAGATCAAGAAAATGCATTGAGCCTTGATTTATATTAGAATTCGCCACGAGAGTTAGTGCTCGGTGGCAACACCATATCTCTCGGAGGCGCATGCACTTGTGTAACAGACCACTTCAAGAAAGAAGCTCTACCCGCTGTTAAACGTTCGTAACGGTGTGGGAGCCATCCTCAGCTGAGGTCTAAGTTATCAGCTTGTGTAACGCTTCGACTTGGCAAAGTTGCCACGTGATTCACGGCTCGACATTTCACCATCTCAGGGCCCACTTTAATGTGTTGATGCTCGGGCAGGCGCGTCTCAATGCAATCGCAGCATTCATGCCCGCTCGCTCGCTATTCATATGATGCGGCAAACCTCTGACTGAAATGCCGCGGCGAAGATGTATATCGCTCGAAAGAAAGGCCTCAAAATCCGAAATGGCGTCACTGTCAACGAGACCGGACAGGGACAATCTTCAAGCCCCCTGAGGCCACGTTCAGAGAAGCTTCTGTGGTGCAGCTCAGAATGCTGGAATGGCCCTACGCAATTCCCCTTTGCATAAACAATATAAAGGTGGGTTCAGGCGGCCGCGAGGCAGAAAATGACTGACGTTCGGGAAGTGAATAACAGCCGACGACCAAGATATGCCCCCCAGCGCAACCAAGCTACGATCTGTACTTTCCCAGACGCCGAATGAACACCCCAAGACTGGCGCCAGAAGTACCCTACTTGCATACCGATGCCGTATGGTTCTTCATTGCATCGACCTACTGGACAGTCCCCGCCAAAACGTCACCCGAAAGGCCTTCCAATCGCCGACAAAAATATTCGAACCGATTGTGTCGCGCAGTTCGACCATGCCTCTAACAAAAGCATTTCACGACACCCAAGAAACAGCCGCACAACCTGGGATCATCTTACTGGTTAATCGAGCAGTTACGACGATGGCTTCGCCGACTGCCGAGTACGAGGCCACCCAGGCCAGCTCCTTCCTCAAGGATGGAACATCGAGATGACGATCACGGGCGGCCACATCAGACTCGCCTTACCTCAGCATCACGCAGACTATTGAGTTTCAGTTCCTCCTGGCCAGGGCCAAAGTACGCCAGATCGCTTGCAAGGTGGTTGTTGGCTATACTGACTACTGTGTGTAGTACAACCAGGAGAAAGCCCGGGACCTTCGGGCCAGGCCGAAGTAAGTTCCAATTATCACCAATCCATGATCTCAATTGCTAACATTTGACAGAATCTCGAAGAATGGTGGAAATTAAGTGTAAGATCTCTCATATTAGACAAGTACAGTCACTGACATTGCCTACAGAAAGACACAAAGGAGGCCGCCGTAGCGACAACAAGTATATCAGAAAAGAGAACTGCTCTGACGATCGCAACATTTCAGCGCCACAACATTGATGGAGAGGTAAGTTGCCGTCATCAATTCGAACTTTTTACTTTGCTAATAACAAGTATAGAAATTGGCTGCAAAGGAGGGGGGTCCCTCCACTGTCGACGTAAGTCAACCCCTTATTGGAATGAGTTCCACATGCTAACTGGGAACAGGAACTGTTCGAGAAGACTTGCGCAAGTGGCATCTTTTTCAGCCAAGTCCAAGATCAATGACTAACAGCACTGCACTGTAGCTTGAGATGGCAGCTGAAGAGGCCGAAGAGGCCGAGAATGCCGATCCCGCCGAGAATGTCGGTTCTGAATTTTATTCGCGTGATGGCTCAGTCTGCGTTATTCAGTTGTACACACGTACAAACACTGCCGTCATCCTCATTACATTTCAAGTCCAAGGTAAGAAACATCCCAACACGTCGTTGACCAAACTGACCCCGTGCATTAGTTCCAAGTCATGAAACAGGACCGTGGCTTCGACTACTCGTGCATCCCTCAAGCGTGCACGCTCTACAGCGAGCTTGAACGAAGCGGAGAAAATCTTCTCGCCGTTTCCCCCCCCCCCTTCTGCAAACTTCCAACAACTCGTCCACGGTAAGTCCCCCTTGTCCATGAGCTCTACCGGAATCATTGATCCAGAATTGCTCAAGACTAATTGAGACCATGTCACTAACACGCAGTTTTCCCATACGCAGACGATTCACAAATTTCTCAAACGTAAGCCCTCGCTCCATGCGAATTTGTCTCTCAACTAACATATTTGTGCTTACGTTTAGACTTCCCGTTCAACCAATGTAAGTTTCCCTTTGTGTGGTACTCAGCTATCACCAGTCCAAGGAACTCTCAATTGACCTGTCGTGTAGCAAACAATTGCACAGTAAAGTCTCTTGTCAACCAACAGGTGCCATTCTCGCTGTCTGCAGGGTTATTGATATCCCTGACAGATGGCACCCAAGAAGACCGTAAGTCGACACTCCACTGCCCTGACACGCAGCACATGCGAACACATTCACCAGCCCACAAAAGCGATTGCTAACTACTTTCTTAAGACTCTGAAGGCCGGAAAGGCCGGAAAGGCCGTAAGTCACTCTTTCTTTTCACTTGAGACCCGAAGCTAATATGTTTGCAGAAGTCTTCCCGTCATGTCTCTTCGGAGACAAAGGTATGCCTCAGTCTCTTACCCCGGACCACCACAGATCTTACACATCCTTTTTTCATTCATTCGCTACCGTCTTTACGATTCAAATACTGATCATACACTTGCAGTCTCGAAACGCCGTACGTTTGACCCTCTATCGACCGATGCCACGCCGAGACCTCGATGAGCATATCTAACAAGAGAAATCTAGTCCTCTGCGTCCATCAACTCGGCCCACGCCGCCGAATGTAGCCTTGAAGCGCTGTATGTTTGATGGAAACGCCTTTCGAGGGGCTTGTAGTCTGGTTCGGGTTATCTTGGTCTAGGGCCTGTATCAAAGTATTCTGAGATGAGGAGAACAAAGTAACTCATGAATTGTTTAAAAGACTTTATTTGGATCGACTAGCCCCGAGATGAACTCACCCGTGAAGATTCTGTCATTCAGCAAGCCTTATTATTGCGCAGGATTGAAACAATTCGAACTGAATTGACTAGGAGGGAAAGTAAACTTAGGATTTTGAACCTAAATGACAAAAGGACTTGCCTAAACTAGCACAAGTTTAGGCTATATTTACTAAGTTTAGGATATCTTTGCCAAGTTTAGGATAAACTTTGGTAACTTTATTTTAATATCCTGCACTGCACATATGGGGTAATGCAAATGTACCAAATTGCACCGGGCCATGTTCTTACAGGATACTCATCTGCACATATTGATTTAGCTTTTGCACTGGAAAATCTTAGCAACAAAATTTGACAACAGGCTTTGTGAAAGTAAATCTGCAGAATGAGTCATACCCAACCAGAAGAGAGGGCTGACTGGTTCTGGCCCATCGCTGGGTATAGGCGACATTTTGGCTCGACTCCAAATCAAATAAACTTGGATTTCCCGATGTTGTAGGTCTACATGTGTCGTCGATATCTATCGGGTATGTCTAAATTTTGAAGTGTGAATACGATACATGGTCAAAATACAAAATGATGTATGAGAACAAGGTTTTGCTAAAGAGTTTCATAGCAAATGATACAGCAACATCAAGAAAGTGACGGGTCACGCCGAAAAGCATAATAGGGCGAGTATAAATATATGACCCCCCGCAGCTTCTTGTACCTCAAACTTATCTCTTTATTTCTCCTGATCATCTCCTCTGATCGCCAAGAGTCGAGACAGACTTGGGACTTATCGTTACCTCATTTTCGAATTATCTTTTTATTTTAAGCCGAATCTTTGAGCAACTATGATTACTTTCACAAGGTTTTCAGAGCTTCCTCGAGAGCTTCGAGATCTAATCTGGAGTCTTGCCATCCGTGATGACCACCCAGGAGCACATATCTTCGGACAATATGTGACTGGAAGCCGTCGTCTCCAATCTCGGGACAGTATCTGTTTTGATTTGACCGAGCCTTCGTGGAGACGGTACTTCGATAGCTTGGATGAATATCGCAGCGACGAGAATATTTCGACATATCTTATAGACGGCGGCTTATGGGCCGCCTGTCACGAGTCACGATGCATTATGGAAAACCACTTCAAACAGTCAACACGACAATTAGCTCCACGTGATCTTTATGACCATCGAAGAAGTTTCAGCCATGAAGAACTTTTCAAAACCGCCACGTCAGGCAACTTCGATGGCACTCCTCTCGAAAGAGTGACAGTTTTCCCCCTCAGAGATCTTTTTATTGTGCAGCATGAAGACTTGGATAAGATCTATTGGGATGGCCTTGACTTCGACCTTGCTCTGGCATCAATAAGAGAAGGATTTTATGGTGTGGAACATATCGCAATAGAGTACGATCGGGCGTGGGCGGATGGACCTTGCAACGATGATGCTATCTTTACGTTTTCACAAGCCTGTGTCGGAGTAACCTACACCCTCTGGTTCCTCGACCGCTCTCTGAAACGAAAAAGTCAAGCTCCAGTGTTTGAAGAAGAGTCAGAACCTGACTGGAAGATCAATGCTTTCTATGCTAGCGACAGGAAATTTCTGGAGATCAAAGACTACGGCACCCTCTTCAAGGACTGGGAATATATCGGGCCGGTGGAAACCTATTGGTACGATCATATCGGTGATTCCCTGGATTTTGTCCACGAATTAGAGGCCAAACTCGATGAACAGAAAATTACTGATGGCTCTGAAGCCGAGGACCACTGTTTCGTTAAGCTTCTCGGATGGGCCCCTTTCTGAGCTACCAGGGGTGAATGGGGGAAGGCCCCAGTTATATGATGGAAAAGAAAAGAAGACAATCTTACTAAATAAATAACAACGAGCTATATTTAAAATTATGACCCCAAGACGTGTTTGTTTATGTCGTTGGTGGCTAATACTGTCGTGTTTGACGGACGAATGAGTTTGCCCAACGAGACCTGATGCGAGTTCCGTCGCCCTTCCCTGATACCGATGAAAGGATTTGACCTCGACTTCTCCCAATCTGCTGGCCAAGTAGCGCTGTAGATAACTTTCCGGCAACCGCCTGGGCACTCTTTGTCATTTGAACTCTGTGTTCGCAGCGATTCGTAGCCAAATTAATTGACGATGTTTCGACCCATTAGAAAAACTTTGTGTTTTACGACCAGTGGTGTAGGCGCTTTCATGTTTTTCATGTCATCGCCGGCGCTCGTGGTTGATCTGCTGGGCCACGGATGCTATGGGCTCTGTCGTCACAAAATAACCTTCTGCCCCATCAAAAGTATTTCCCGTGAGCGGCGATAAGCCTTCGATCAAGCTTTTTCTCGTCTACGTGACCTACAGCCAGTTGCTGGTAGATACAGCGCACGATTCGGATGGCATATCAACATCCCCAAATATGGGTCCCCGTTTACGCGCCGCCTGTGGTAACGGTTGAAGTCATCTGAGGCCAGGTGATGGTTTATTCATCGAGGATGAGGACGGATTTGGGGAGAGTTTCGTCGAAAAGTCGCAATCATTCGAATTGTCGGAGTTGGATGTGGTTGTCATGGTATTTCAGTCGCATTTCAGTCGTTGTTCCTAATAAAGATCCTGTCATCATGATTAGCAAGTCTCAGGATTCAAAGTGAGTGAGTCCAAGCGACGTGTCGTACCTTCGATTTGTTAGAAAAGCAGTATGAGAGCCTGCATCATTTCTCAGTGATCAAAGGCCGTTCCGTAGTACGACTGACAGTTGAATACAAGAAGCTACTTGCGTTGCTCACGATGTCATGATGCCTTCTCTGTGATAAGCGTGCGACTCTTGCTCAAAGCGTAATTTTCGACGAAGGGTATCTTGGACATGGACCAGGTTGTAGGCTGAGAATAGAGTTGGCTCATTTCTTTTCATGGGGACAATATGATCAAGGACCGGTAAGATATCGGAGTCTGCTGACAATCTCGTCGTTAGCCAAGGTCAACACTCGTATGCGCTATGAAATACAGGTCGCGAGATGTGAGACCCTATGATATGGCTCTCCTAGTACGACTCAATGCAACTGACGGTTGATGCTCGAGACTGAATTGATTGGTAGATGCCACAGTCGCTTCGTGTCGATATTCGTGGTAAGGAAAATCAGGAGAGGAATGCAACGGCATGGGTCATGTGGCAGATGGTACTTTAGAGAAGACGAAAATGGGCGTAAGATCGCTCCTTGATTCAATGATGCGAAAAGTGCTGTTCGTCGTGGGGGCTCTTGTGCTGGCTTGACGCGGCATACAAAATGATGCGAACACTAGTATCAGTCAGAGGTCATTGAGATGAATATAGGTTACTTGGTTCATATCTTAAACGTGGTCCGTAGTTCGCTGACTTGGAGTTATACTTCGGAAATGATAAACGGTGACAGCGGCGGCGGTGGTACCAACTGCACGCTTCTTTAATCCAAGAGCATCCCGAATCGCGCCCATTGAACAGGTTGATCCATTGCTCTCTATTCTTGAGAATCTGAAAAGCATGGTCGGCACTGGGATGAGGGGCGATTTGCTCTGAGCCTCGTGACTCTCTTCCGAGATCGGCTGCCACCAGGCCTGCATCGATTTCGCTGTCATGCTTGGCTTGGCGAAGACAGAAGGGTCTGAGGTCGTGCTTACAGCCAGTTGACTCGTCAGTTTGACGATGTTCTGTGGTTTGGCTTCCTTTCGATATGGGTTCTCGTCTATTGATCGCCATAATTTCGACGGTTATCCTGTGTTCTGAGCGAGCCTAGGTATTTCTGACGATCGGCTAGGAGTATGCCGCTAGAGTTTGTTGGTCTTCTCGGCTGTGTTTTTCTAAAGGTTGGGGGTCGACTAGGAAGTATAAACATCAATCACAGTACTCATAACACGGACAACAGTCATTTGAAACTGTAAACATCGTTAATTTCTTCTACCTTATAGCGGAGACAAAGACCAGGTTATGATATGCTACTGCCATGAAGAGATTCGAGCAGTTGGATCAAGCGGAAAATGGTGAGGGAGCAGGTGTCGGCAAAGTCGCGGGTAAATGGGGCCACTGGAGCGGCTGCATCTCATGTTTGCACCAGAGCATTCCCTGGCGACCCGCACCACAACATTTACTCCCATTCTTTCTAATTCATCTTGCATCACGATAAAAGCGTCGGCGCCTTGATCCTATCACAGAAGGCGCGTCTTCTTTTGTTTACCAGCCTCGTGATTCCTCTCTCTTTCCGAACTCGACATGCCGTTTAACTCGACAACAGTCCACACGATTTCTCGACTCGGCGTGAGATCTCTTGACAAGCCACCCTGAGGTTCGTACGTTGCCGACTCCAATTTTCATGACCATTTCTAATGTCGTCCTATGATATTGCAGACCTTTCCGCTGTCAAGAATTACAGTCATTTGAAGCTCGACATCACCCAAGAACTCTACCACGTCGTCCTTTGGCTTACGACCTCAACTACATCATGCCTGAGATCTATCCCCACCTTGGCAATTCCAGATAACTCAGAAGATCCCGGAGTGGCGGTAATGGTCGAGGGCCTCCACCCCGGGTTGAGGAGAAACCTGATCGAGATCAGTAGTTACTCCAGCGAACGTAGCTTTGTTCATCATGTCTTACGAGGACAAGGAGGACAATGTCGCGGCCATGAAGGCTAGAGGCATGTGCTCCCTCGAAAGCTTGCTGGGCAATTTGGACAACGCACTCACATCTCGCGAATCTCTTTCTGTCGTCAACGTGAGCGTTGCTCGCGAGGACTACATTTCTGAACTATCTGGCGACGGCGTCAATGACGAACGTTTCGGGTAACCTGCCCCACGACCTGTCGCCCATAGTCTTCCTCCCGTCGGCTTTCGACCCACTGTACGCCCTCAGAATGTCACCAACGTCTTTATCTGTCAAGCCGCCGAGCCTGAGACTTTCGCTACCAAGGTTCCTGTCATCAAGAACACTGTATTCACGGATGTCACCAAGCGCGAATTGCAGTCACTCGAGCATGGCGTCGGTTCTGAGGCCCGTCGTGTCGGAAGCTTTGCTGCAACGGTGCTTCATGTGATTGGCATCGACGAAGCAGAAAACATCACTGCTTCGCTGCAGGGTTAGCTTGTTTGTGTCGCAGCTACTGTGCTCTTAGTCTAAACGGGTGCCAGTACTGCTGCTTGTCTCAATAGTTCCGGTTGGGACGTGCGAGTCGCATCACTCGCTAACTCGGTGACGGCAATCGATCGCCACGATGACTATGCCCCCTTCTTTCTTCCTTGGACTATGCCTCAGTCGGCTGGTGAAGCGTTGGTGTCCTTGATGGTGCCTCGTGGTCCCTTGGCATATTGTTGACGCAAAAACGACCCCCCTGATGCGCCTGCAATCTGGGGCGAAGGCGTGCCCTCCCCTCGCACTGAAAATAATGCCCTCCTATGTCCGACAACTCTTTCTCGGAGGCTCGACTCGAACTCTTGTGATTCGTGAACGGACCACTGGCAACTGGCTCTTCGGCGACGCGTCATTAACGACTACTAAACTGCGCGCGATCGACGAGTGGCTCGTGGACCAGGCGTTCATCACTGCTGCCGCCATCTAGCATGACTACGTCAATCCACGTCGCAGCCAGGCAGTTCTGAATCACCATTTTGAGCCCTGTCAACAGCAGGCTGTGCACAGCGGAAACGACTTTGTAGGAGGCAACTTTGGTTGGTGTCCGCCAATGGACCCTCCTGAGACAGACGAGCGACACTGACCTGGCAGCTTCGAAGATGCAGCCTACACTGCACTGCGATACCTTTGCGAGGGTGGGCAAATTCCGGATCCCGAATTCGATGGCGGCCCGGTGGTGCGCCACTCATCGACCTTGTAGGCGAAAGGGGGAATGTGCCCAGCGTGGCCGTGTCGTCTTCCGCACTGCTCGTAACGAAGTGTGGACTTATTGGACGGCTAACCATCAGGGATTCAGTGCTTGGGTGCCTTGTGAAGCTATACTGGCACGCATCATAAACCCCGCGACTGCCAACGACGAGGATCTGCTGATTTTCGCTCGTGCTTGGATCAACACGCTTAGCCCGTCTCTGTATTCTAACTAGACAGCTGACAACCGCTGGGGCAGCGACGAGGAACTACGTGGTGCCCGTAATTCTTTCGGTTTTGACGATGCCGGCACTTTTTGTGTTCCTGAGTTCAACAGGCGCGCTAGCGCACCACTGGTGGCAGGCGTCTACCTGGTCAATGTCACACTGCCCCGAGAGTCCAACTTCAATTTGACCAACAGGCGTCTGCACCTCCTCAAGTACGTCACGAAGATGCACATTGCGCACGCCTCCACTGCCGCGGGGCGTAAGCTATGGAGCGTCACCCCGACTTCACTATTATTGAGCATTACAGTGTCCTCGTCAAATGCCTTCTGGGTTATAGCCTCTCACCTAGCTCAGTGACGCCGGACGCTCTTTGTTGGATGCGCCGAATTGGCAGGTTCTGGAGCCTGTTCGGCAGTTCAGGGCCACGCGCCACATGACAGCAGATCATTCGTACAATGGTACCGGTACTTGGGGCGTCACGAATGCTGGTGTCCTTCACCCCAATAAAGCTGCGTGAAGTGTCAAGGTGACATTATCTTGCTACACTCCAGATCCTAGAGACTCGAAGTAAGCTATAGACCCCCCAGCAGAGAAATTAGTCTCTCAATCGTTCATTACCCTGCAGCGTCTCCAGACCTTCCTTACAGATCCAATTATCTTCTCCAACGTCTCCCCCGCCTCTATACCTGGCCCGCACGGCGCGTTGGTATTGATCCCATTGCGGTCCCGCTGTCTCCAAAGGTTGTCGTGGCGGCTCTCCTCGCTGTCACTGAATTCTTGGTGCGGTACCTCACTTATCCAATGGCTTTCGCTGCTCTTTCTGTTTCAACCCCCAGTAATCGATTGCTTGGTTCTTCACATCTTGGTTCCGGCCACCAATCCTGTCCGATATATATCAGCAACAAATCTCTGCCAGCTCTGCCCGCAGGTTTCCATAAGGTGTTCCGAACGAGGACGTGATTCTTTGTGAATCGCCCGATGAGCCGTTCGCAACATCCAGCCAGAAACCGATCACCCGAGCTCTGTATTGTTCACTGGATATCAGAAGCAGACATGTTGGAGTTTTCCACTACGATTTCGCTGAAAAAGATCACGCCAAAACCTTCGCTCTGCAAAACATGCATGCCCAGCTGCCTGCGTTAATCTAAGCGCCGGCCGAGGGGACCGAGGGTACAAGGACGGCGAGGAGATGTTACTCATGAGAACATAGTGGAAGCGTGACTGGCGCGAGCCTCTCGAAAGAGTTCACTGGTGAAAGAGTCGGAGATGGAAACCCTGTCTACTTATTGCGTCGAACATATTATCAAACTTGTTTGGTCAGTGCTATCGCTTCTTCACCAGAATACTCCCGGAGGCAGGCTCTTCTCCGACTTTGGAGCGATCAAAGGTGGAGCGCCAGGCCATTCAGGCTATTTCAGAAAGCAGCACTCGTCGGTCGCCAGTCACTTGCGACGGACCAAGAAAGGTCGGACCATATTCAGCGGGTAACTGACCAAGAACCATTCTACTGACCAAAAGCGCCCGAGACAGATCACTACTCAATCCCTGTTCCTCATATCCTCGATCTCCCACTGTCGACTTTGATCACTGCATATCGTCACGACTCTCTCATGTGATACCGTTCAGTATCGTAAGTTCAGGTCTCGACGATATGACAAAGCCCAGCTATATGGCTCTCTAAGAAACTTGAATATCAGCGCAATTCTCACCACCTATCACGATGATTCAGACCACCGACGTTTGGCGAAAGATGATCACGGCGAATTACGCATCCGCTCAGAACCTCGTCGACCGATCACTCAACTGCAATACGGCTATTTCACGCTATGTGCATTTTGACTAACCAAGACATCCGAAACGAAGTCCCATTCGTTCTACTTCGAAGAATCACAGACAAGTATTCCAGCGAAGCCCAGCGCCGAATCGCTGAATCGATCGAAGTTTTTGCGGAAGGACTGAGACTACAAGGAAGGGAAATGTTTCTACATCTTTTCCGGTTGTCAACCCGCCGGCCGCGGCCTCTCTGGTGAGTGATTGACTCTCAATAGTACGCTCTTGTTCACCACGATCGGTCTTCCTCCACAGCCCTGTGATCGGGATATCTTCCGAGTACAACGGGCATCACTACCTCTAGGGGCTCAGCGACCTTCGCGGTTCCCTCTATCCACTGCCAAACACCCGATCGCAAGTCCATAAGCCGTGAAGAGAAAAGTCCTCCAATGGATGTCCAAGAGGTGCATTTGAGATGCTACGATGTTGAGTGCGTCTATTGCCTCAGGACTAACAAGAAAATGTGAACATCTGGATGGTGAAAGGGAAAAAGACTTGGTCCTCTGCATCTACATCTTGAGGAACAAACCTAGATAAATTTTCGAACCCAAACCGGCCACATATCGCTACGTGGGCTCAGTGTAGGCACAGACCTAGCTCTAGCGAGCTCCCTTGAGTCAACCTCTATGATTTCAAGCCATGTTAGTGTGATTGGGTGAGTAGCGCGTCCTCGGGCTGCAGTCTTTCTTGCATTCTGATATTTGGACAGTCAAGTGTGTGATCTTCTCGTCGCCCTGCGGTTTAATTCTACTTGCAATCGTTCCTCTGGTCGCTGGATCCCATGAGCCAGATGCATCATTCTGTCCCACCGACACACTGTGTTCTGAGCCTCGCGCCTTTGCCAGCTCACATGCAGACCAAACGGCACGGTCGTGCATCATCGTGTGGGGTCCGAATGGGACACTGACCAAGGTCGGCGGTTTCAAGCCATGCGAGGCATACGCTCCTCTGACTGAACTTTGTAGACCCTTGGCCAACTGTTGGACGTGAGTGACGCAATTTGCGTCAAAGTATTGACGGGTAATCAAAGACATTGACTGGCTCTTTCAGGAACACAATGGTTATCCCTCGTCACCATTTTGATTCAGCAGGCCCAGAACCTTCTATCTGACAACCGAGACTTCCGAAACGATATCCAGCAATCTCGCGTCGACAATGAGAAACTTCGTCTTAGAAATAGAACCCAGCAAGCCAAGTTTCTATCTCTTCGCAACGACAATGTTGACATGTGGTCGAAACGCAGCAACTCCATGCTGTCGCCGTGTACCGAGACGTCGAAAGCGCCCAGGCCCCAGAGCAATCACCGCTCTTGGAGAACAGGCCGAGAATTTATCACAACCGGGGAAAACTGCATCAATCTCAAGACTATGCTCAAATACTGCTGATACTTCCGTGAGGATTCATGGCCCTCACAGTTGCCTGGTATTCAGCTTTTGGCTGACCACCCGAAGTACACAGCCTCCGTGGCTACACGAGATCTACATGTTTAACGAACATCTTTCACATCCACACCCTAAATTTCCAATCATCATGCCGTTGGTACAAGTACACGCCCAAAAAGAGCCTTCACGGTGGAAGGACGCATCCCCGATCTTCTAGAGGCAACCTGTTTCCAGGGGGGGGGGGGGGCAGATAGCAGATAAAAAGATATGGAAAAATGAGATCTTTTTGGAATAATGGCCCCGCGCACGAGTTTTCTTGTTCATGAACCACTTCACATTACTGCCGCGTTTCACTGTCCACAATCAGAAAGAAAGCGCAGGAGCGGAATATCAACAAAAAGGCTCCCGGTTCAAATCGAGATCAACACAAGTGATAGGCATTGATTTTGTCTATCATGGACTCGACGTGACGATGAGCCTCCCGAAGCAACGTCGGCCCAGTTGATCAAGACCGGCCTCGGAGTAGGCCCATTTCTCAAGAGACCAGGTGAACAGAGAGACGAAGAGATAGCGCTTCCGCATACCCTACATCATGAGAATGAATGGTGGTGCGAGATCCGCGAAGGAACAAACTTTAGACTCGGCAGGGAGTGACTCGTTTCGATCTCCCACCGGGCGAGGACCTCATTAAGGATGCAGTCGTCTCAACATTATACACTTTGGGTTCCAGCGTTAGCGAACAATGAGACTTTCAATTATTAAGCTCGTGGCCGTGGATGCAACTGGAACCTCAATCTTGCGTGCGTAACCCGATACACATGTATCACGGGTTCTGAACGTGGGAGCAGGCCTTCGATTCTAGTCACTACGACTTTCACAGCATCACGCATGCTCTCATTCCGACCCGCTGCATTCTTCAAGATTCACTACTGAACAGCGGCTCATAGGCCCAAGATCTGTAACCCTAGATGAGACGCTACGGCAACGGGACGACAAAAGCGAAAACATAGCAAGGGACGTTGAATGCAATTGTGCAGGGCGACACCCTTGGGGTAGTGGAGGTAACTAATCACAACTCCATTCACGGGAATGCGATTTTCGACATTAGCACCTTGCCTCACGAACCAGTATTCAGGAGGCCTCACTATCAGCTCTCATGGGGTCTAGGTGAGGCGTGTCACTCGAGCCAAAGTCCAATAGCCCGAGAAGAAGATATCATTTCGCAAGGCATCATCAACTGGCATCGAAATCCCGTCCACTCCTCCACCAACAAGCAACAGCGCCTTTTGGGAATAGAATGCCCCAAGTATCTCAAAGAAAAGAACCTTTTCGACCTTACCATAAGAGGCCGTCAAATTGAAAATAGAGCACAGCGCGCAGTAACTCCTTCTCCTCATCTTCCAGGCCGAATCACCACAGCATGGCCAACTAACCCGCCCATTTTGGAGTACGAGACCGAGCGCAGGGAGGAAAGCTTGAAAGCCACATCAAGCTGAGAGACTTGATAATGTAAGCTCGTGGCTCCGAAATGAGCTGTCGAGAAGGGGTCTAATCCCAGCTAACAAATTCTTCGGGATCCCTCAGTATTGACATCGGGCGTCAGAACTGAGCCGCAATCCGACACTGACAGCGATCTATCTCTCCATGCCTACACATAGTCATGAAACCCTGCATGTCGGCCGAACTGTGAGTCACTCGGGACTAAACAATTGTCACTCGTCGTGACGTATACACACTGGTAACTAATACTTTCATTCCTTTCCAGTTTCCTCGATCGACAAATGGGTACTCGAACCCACTGAGAAACGATATCACCAAGCGCACATGGTTCATCACTGTACTGTCGATTACCTGCAAATGACGACAGCAGCCTGAAAAATCTCCAGGCCCGGCCGCTTAAAAGCATTCTACTATCGCTCGAGTTGAAGCTCAATTACGTATGGGAACATTCACGATCATCCAAGGTTTCGCGACAGGGCTACCCAACATTACAGGAACAGCGAGGAGAGTTGCCAGCGATTTGTTTCCGATGTGCTTGGACATCAACCACCAGAGGGATGGAAGTGGAGAGTATGCTGTAGGCCCTTGTTGTCTCGGGATCCGGATCACCTTGGGCTCGGTCCGATCGGTCGTTCCGCAATCCTCTCGACCGTGGTCTCCTACTCATGACAATAACAGTCAATTTCGTTGACAAAGCCCTTACAAAACTCGTGCGAGTGAGCTCGTAAAGGTATCACAAGAAGGGCACGTCTTCTGGTGGTATCTCGGCCCCTTTGAAGATATCCATCGCTCTTCTGTCATCAATTCAGCCAAGCAGGTTATACATTTGTCAATGAAATATTTATCTCATGCCACTAATTACTTCTCATAGGCCTCCGACCTCGCCTCCGTTGCGGTCCTTGCTTTACCGTCGATCCAACACGTCCTCGGAGAGAACTAAATCGATAATGGTCCCATCACCCCCGGTACATTCACGGAGCTCGTAACATTGATCTTCTCTCCAGCATCGAAGTCACTCTCACCTGTCAACTTCGTGTGACAATTGCCCTGTCGGCATCTCTCAAGATCAATCTAGGCTGGCAACATTTTCCCACAAAGTTGGTAGTCAAGGGTCACCGCCCTAGGTGACGACTTTCCGACATCGGAGCTCGGCACGAGCTGTTCGTTGCTACACCCTAGTGCCAAGCCCCAGGTACGCGCTGTCAAGCTGATCGAAACGCAAGATTAAAGCAGGATTCGTCAAAATAGATCGTTCGATAGCAAACCACGGATAGTTCAACAATGTGCTAGTCAAGTTCGATGCCAATTGCTGTGCTGGGGCACTGGCGCCGCTGATCCATTGATGACGGCCAAAGTCCGCGGAGGGTCATCGTGAGCAACGGCTTTCTGCCCTAACATGATTAGCGTCTCTAGGACGAAATTGATGTCAAGCAAATGCCCAAACTTACAGACGTGAGACTACTCATGAGTAATGCGCCGGGAATTCCTCGCGGTGCCTCTCTTCTTGGTATCGCAGCCGAGAGGCAACCCCATGGGGAACATACACCAACGCCCGTTTTACCCCACTGACCGACGAAACGAGGTTTCGAGTGAACAGCCCATTTGAGAAATATCAAGTGTAGCGCCGGTGTATATGAGTCGCCAGATTGTAGGTTGGATATATATTATAACCCACTACCACCTTGGCTCCCTCAGCAATTCACGTTGTCCTACTTTTGACCCTACCATGAAAGTGTCATTGCCGCTAATTCTTGCCCTCTTTCAGAACGCTACCATCACAGACGCAGCAGTCATGAACCCTCCTTAACCACCTCTATCAATCGCCAAGAGGGCAGCCAACGTCTCATACAGCGCCGACCCACGAATGCCGGCCGGCGCCTGGGATTCACATCTTCACATCATGGATCCCGTGCGTTACCCTTCGGTCGAAAACATCCCTTACAAGCCTGCTGTTCACAACCTCTGGGATAATGCGATCTTTGAGAATAGCATCGGGTGCGACCATGTCTTCTTCGTTCAGACTGCAACGCACGGATATGATTTGACCCTCATGCTGGACTCTATACGTGCGGTTGGGAATGAACGAGCGCTGGGTCTTGCGCTGTTTGACCCAAATACCACTTCGCATGAGCATATTCGTAGATGGGACAGCGAGGGTGTTCGCGCTGTGCGTGTCAATCTCGTGACGTATGGTGATGATACGCCTATCGATGAACTCAAGAGCCAGATCAAGAAGTACGTCGAGCTCATCAAGCCTTTCGATTGGGTTCTCCAGTTATACACCAAGATGGAGCGCATCGCCGAACTGGAAGATTTCTTGCCCGCTCTTGGCGTGCGCGTTGTTTTTGATCACTATGGCGACCCAAGTCTTCCGAAGTCATCGAGCCCTGTGAAGCCCTACGACATCGAGGGTTTCCAATCTTTGGTCCACCTTTTGAAGACTGGGACGACATGGGTCAAGATATCTGGCGCATACCGTCTCGGCCATCTTGACTCTGATATCTGGGAGGATCTCGATCCTGTCACGCTAGAGCTCTTCGAGCAAGCTCCAAAGCGAGTTGTGTTTGGCTCGGACTGGCCTCACACACGATTTGAGGGCTTAGACGTTAGGCCTTGGGTGTCTCACTTGCTGGATCTGACCGAGGGAAAGCAATGGCTCCGAGAGAGACTTTTCAGGGATAATGCCTTGGAGCTCTGGGGCGTGAATAAGACGCAAGGCACCTGTAATGGAGACAGGTGAGATGTAGAATGATTACAAATTAGCCTATAAGGCTGTTGATTATGTTCTGATTAAATAACCGTCAATTTACAAGCATCAAGTCGATTGATTGGATAGATAATAAACAGCTCGCCATCAAGGATACCGTTAGGGGTTGAGCATCCAGACAGACCAATCTCGTCATCCAGTGTAGCAAATTACAAGACATGAACACAACAACGAGAACATACCCTGCAGAGAATAATTGTTGCAATGCCCGAAAAGTTGAACTGTTTGAGCAATGCGTTCAAGACCGCTCGCATTCGTCATGCTCACGGAATCTGGCCGTGGAAAATCCCCGACAGAAAGTGGCCCTGCTACCAATAGTGCAGAATTGTAGGGGAGCGAATTCATCGACTCAGCATACTTTCGAACTGCAGTTAAAATGCCATTTGTAGTTAGCCAAGACGCGACCTTTGAACAACGCAGTATCTCTGCCAAGATATCAGTCATGTTTCCACCAAGAGGTATTATCTCCATACTTGCCAAGGCTCCCAGCGACGTTGTAGTTTTATCCTCATTGCGCACACCAATATGCCGTGTGAATCGAGGATCCCTCAAAGACGCGTTCCCCGAAGCGCTTCTTGGTTCCGTGCTCAAAGCAACGATCGACAGAGTTCCCAACCTCGACCCGTCAATCATAGAGGATGTCGCTGTCGGTGTCGTGCTGTCTGAGCTTGGAGGCTCTAAAGCTGCGCGTATGGCTATGAATCACGTTGGGTACCCAAACACCACGTCCCTCTATACTGTCAATCGGGCGTGCTCTTCGTCACTCCAGGCAATCTCATCCATCGCTTGTCAGATTCGAGCAGGGATGATCTCAGTCGGAATTGGAGCGGGAATGGAAAGCATGACACGGAACTACGGGAGCAGGGCTATCCCAACTGACCTCTGGCCCGCCCTCAGAGAGTCTGCTGTGAAAGATGCCCTGGACTGCATTCTTCCAATGGGCATTACCTCCGAAAATGTCGCCGAGCGATACGGTATCTAACGGGAAGATCAAGATGCCTTTGCAGTTAGCAGTCACCTCAAGGCGACAGAAGCCCGAGCATCTGGGCTTTTCGTGGATGAGATTGTCCCCGTTACACAGAAGCAACCCGACGGACTAGGAGAGATTGTCGTCGATACAGACGATGGCATCCGACCTCAGGCAAGTTTGGAAGGCCTAGCAAAGTTGAAGCCGGCCTTCAGAGAGAACGGCACCTCCACCGCTGGTAACTCATCTCAAGTCTCAGACGGCGCTGCTGCAACACTTCTTATGAGACGCAGCACTGCAAATGAACTCGGCCTGGGTGGCAACATCATGGGCAAGTTTGTTTCTGCAGTCACAGTAGGCTGTGCACCAGACGAGATGGGTGTTGGGCCGGCGATTGCGATCCCAAAGCTACTGGACACCACTGGCCTCACTAAGGATGATATTCACAGATGGGAAATCAACGAAGCTTTCGCAAGCCAGGCAATCTATTGCCTGAGAAAACTAGATCTCGAAAGGGCGTACCAGGATAACAAGGTCAACCCAAATGGAGGTGCCATTGCTTTAGGGCATCCACTGGGTGCTACAGGTGCAAGACTGGTCAGCACGCTACTACATGGCTTGGGGCGGCGTGATGGCGGTGAGCTGGGGGTTGTTAGTATGTGTATCGGGACTGGTATAGGTATGGCCGGATTGTTTGTACGAGAATGAACGATCGAAGGGGATAGAAGCTTTCTATATGCAGTCTAACTGTGACAATAATGGACAAATTGACAATTGTCGAATTATTGGCTCCATGTCCTTCAGTATTGGTATTTTAGTGTTGAGTTAAGAATGAGAATGCTGAACCTGCCATCAGCCGTGTTTCTTCGCAAGACCCAACCCCAGTTCGCAATCTATTGGCCAAAGGTCTCTCCATGCTCCAAAAGTCAAGGTCTCTGCATTGATGTAACTTGGAGTTGTCGCCCAGCAAGCTAGGTACCTGATTTTGGTCGTAAGGTGGTATCACAGCTGCCCGCCGCGGACAAGTCCCGCGCTCAGTGGCCGACACCGCTAAGGCACCCCTGTAATGAGCCCTGACTCAAGAAAGTAGTCACAACTTTTAGCGGGGATACACGCTATAACCCCACACCAAGAACGCGGGGAAACCTCTGAGATCAGCATTGCGAGAATGAGCTTGATGCCCCACGATCTGGGGTAGTTACGGGCTCAGAAGTATATAATCCAGGCCAACGAGCATTGCTGAGATTGAAATGAAGCAAGAGGGCACTTCTGTTGTAAATGGAATATAGATCTTGCTCGGTATCTTTTCATCATGCCAGCAATTGAGTTCGCCAACTCCTTCGGGAGCTCTGTGCACCACCTTGTGTCAGGCTCTTATACCAACAAGACACTCTTCCTCCTTGCCTTCGACACCATTGCTAAGACCTTGACTCTGAACGCTACTGTCCCAGGCTTTGGCCTTCATCAGTTTGTCACAAGCAATGCTGCTAAGGACCGCGTCTATGCCACTGCCATGACCGAGCCTCCTCAGCTGTTCTCGTGGTCTGTTGACGAGAACTATCAGTTCACCCATCTTGACACTGTGAATATCAGTAAGTCAACTGTGCAACAAATACTAAAGCTCCTTTTGCTAACTGTTTCAAGCCTCTTCGTCTTGTTACTTCTCGGACGATGGCAACCTGGCTTTCTCCTCTGGCGGCTCAACTGCTGCTATCCACGCTCTCACCGAGAATGGTGCAATCGGTGACCAGATTCAGGAGCTTTACATGGTACCGGAGGAGGAGATCAAGAATGTGAACAAGACGAGAGCGGCTGTGGTCAGTTAACATAACGCTTTTATCTCATTTGCTAGTGTTAACAGAAATTCAAGCTTTATGGCGCTCATGCCTTTGACATCAACGTTAACAGAAAGGGCTTTGTTCCTCACTTGTAAGCACCCAACATCATGATACGTACACTATGACTGACTCAGTAGGGGTATGAACTCTATCTTCATGTACGATATTACGGAAAATGGGACTGCCACGGCTCTGTCTATTAACCTTAGTCCAACTGAGGGTGATGGACCACGAAACTCCTATTCTAGTAAGGATGGAAAGCTTCTCTACGTGGTAAGTCATTTCGAGGACCAGATGCAGATGTAATAAGAAAGACTGACACCATGCATCAGATGACCGAACACAGTAAGCCCGAATCATCACAGCCCCATGAAACACCTCGCTAACCCTACAGACCAATGGATGGATGTCTATAGAGTGCTTGACACACGTCTCGAACATATCCAGAGAGCAAGTGCCATTCCCGATGGTGAGTTACACTATCAAAGTCCGAGTCCGCAGTCATCCCTAACAACTCAAGATGTGCGAGGCGTATATACTTTCCGCAGTAACACAGTCCAAATGTCCCGCGACGGCAAATATCTCTTCACCAGCACTCGCAGCTGGAACAACACCGAAGCAAATGGCTACGTCGCGGCATTCGCCCTCAACGACGACGGACTTTTGAAGAGCCAGAAAGCTGTGGCTTTCTACGAGGCACCTGTCACTCTTGGCTCTGCGGGCGGTCTCCGAGTTGCGGCTTGGCAGGACGAAACTAATTGCGATCCCAACGGTATCACGGACTACATGTATCTAAGCGATACCTCTGAGGGCTGGATGTTTATTCTTGGTTGGACACCTTCAAATCACACCCTTGATGTTGTAGCTTCGCTACATTATCCTGACAACAGTACGCCTTACGAAGCAACTTGGCTGGATTAGATCCTTGGAGCTCTGGGATGGGTTGACGATTTTGTACATAGTTCTCGGCCTGATTTCTGACTAGTTTCAAAGAACCATCACAGCTCCAGCTTCATTCGGTAGCGCGAAACATTTATGCAATACTTGATGTGCCATGAGTGACGAACGGCGAGCAAGATTGGAAGGTGTTTCGTTCATACTGTGAAATGCCCATCTTCCTCCGTTTGGCTTCACACATGGGGATATGGTCTCTGCGAGAATAAACATAAATACACAGTGGCATTTCCGTACATCTCTTGGTCGAAAGTCAAGGGTATGGAGATTTATATATTCACAGGTCATCTTGCCCAGACATCATACCAAGCAGGGTTTCTAACCATAGGTAAACAAGAGGAGGCGAAAGTTGTCCAGCTTATAAGCAGCTGTAGACCGCTGGCTAAGTACAGCACACAAGGTTCTTGCTAATTCTTTATTTCTTTTTTAAACTCATATTGACCCTGATGATATAGTCCACAGTTACTTTGTTAGAGGTTCTGGAACAGTATTGTTTCTCTCACCCACTGGTATATGTATTAGTTGAAGCTTGCAGTGGATGGATGTTGCTGTCAGGGAACAACTTCAAGTACTTACCATCTAGTGCTACAAGAAAACGGCTGACACAGTTATAACATGCAACCTGAAATGTTTGGTCAGTCTCTTTAAAGCAAGGGCGACATTGCAAGGATAAACTTACCGTTGCGACAACCTCAACAACCTCTTGATCACTGGCAAGCGACTTGAGCCACTCAAATGTCTCATCCTTGACCTGAACATTCCTCGTCATCTCATCAGCCACGACACAAACAGCCCATTGCTTCTCATTAAAACCCTCCGGCCTCTCAATCCTCAACAAACCCCCCTCCTTCATGATCTCGTTCATCGCCTCTGATGAGACACCACTGTTGACAGCGAGGGGCGCATGGTGCATCCACTCATACCAAGCCCTGTTGACAACGGCGATGCGGCAGATAGCAAGTTCTCGCAGATCATCTGCCAATGACGTCTTTGTGCGGACGGCGCCGACGAAAGTGTTCCAGCCAGCAGCGACGTGAGGGGAATGCAGTAGTGCCAAATCGAGGGGTTGAATGAGGCGGGGATGACGGCGGGCCGCAATTGCAGCGACGATTGTTTCTTCTTCTGGGGAAGAAGTTGGAGGAGGATTAGGGATGTAAGGGACTCTCATTGTGGATATTGAAAGAGAAGATGTGTGATGCTATCGAAAACTGAGAGTCATAATCATGAGAACGACACTGCAAATGATATAAGCCATCATTCATCTCCATTTCCATCAATTGAATCTTCCAAGGCTCTTCAATTCCCTGCCCGCATTCCCCGCATACTCCGCGGTAACTCGCCGCGGAGACTGCCCGGACCAATCACGCGCGTCATTTACGTGAGTAGCCGTCAGGTTCAGACTTGACGATAATCCCCCAGCTTTCGGAGTTTCACCATAAGCCAGTTCTTCACTTCTCTCTACGAGATCCGAGCTTATCAGAAAATCCAACGTTATCTCCTTTCCCCTGAAAACATGGAGACCAATGACGAGCAAGGACAGGGACAGAGCTCCGCTCGCTCCAAGAAACAGCGGATGTCTCGCAAGTATCGAGGGCTGACGTGTGCCAATTGCCGGGCCAAGAAGGTCAGAACGTCCTCTGTTCCTCATCTTCCAATAAGCATTGGCTTTCTACATACTTGCTGACTTCATTGGTTATATAGGTCCGATGTGAAGGGAGTCAACCGACCTGTAAAACATGCGAAGTCTACCATGTCGAATGTCGCTACGACAAGCCCCCTCCGCTGTCGCAGGTTGTGGCCATGGCGCGCAAGCTTCAAGAAGCGGAGGAGACGATTGAGCGCCTTCAGGGAGGCGAGGGCACTATCAATCATCAGAATATGCGATCTTCCATTCCCGAGACTGTAGCCCCTGCTTCAAGCTCCTTCGTTCCTGAAGACCTGTCAACACAGGTGCCACTATCATCGGGACCCAACATAGAGCCCGTGGTCTTGGAAGAATCGCCTGCAACAAACCATAGCCGCCTCCGAGATCCTCCTCGACCAGCCGCAGCTATCGACGGTAATCCGCAAGACGGTTTGGCTATAGATCTCAGCGTAGATGAACACGGCAAGATATGCTATTACGGCCCAACATCTGCTGTCCATGAGCCTCTGGGTCTCGCATCGCCGTCTACAAACTCGATGAGTCGCGGGGACGGATCTAAGAGGACCGACGTACGCGCTTACCTGGTATCGCGAGCTCGAGAATCCACAATATGGGAGGAGTTTGCTCTTGGAAATGCATCCCTTCAACTTGGGTTACCGCGACAGGTTATGACGAAGCTTCTTCATCTGCACTGGACTTGGGTTGCTCCCATGTTTATGTGGGTCTACAGGCCGGCATTCATGCGTACGTATCTTGGGCTGCTACAACATGACTCACATCTTGACTAATTTCTCTTGCCTCCAGGTGATATGACTACGGGCGGTCGTTACTACTCCGAACTTCTCCTCCTCGTGTTATGCGCACATGCCTCGAAATACTACGACAGTAGCCACGCGCAACTACTCTTCTCCCGTGTTCGATTTCTCCTCGGTGACGAGATACAGAAGCCAAGCTCTATACCTACCATCCAAGCCCTTTTACAATTGAGTGCTCGTGAACTAGCCCAAGGCTCCATCTCCCAGGCATGGCTGTATAGTGGGATGGCCTTCAGAATGTCAGCCGACCTTGGATTGCAGCATAATGGGCCCGACATAGCGGACCTCAAGGGGCTGGACCCAGTAGACTTGGAAATTCGGAAGAGGTTATTTTGGAGTTGCTATTTCTGGGACAAGTGAGCGGCCAATTTAAAGAATTACGCATAGTATTTGCTTACATGGACCTGCAGAGCTATCAGCCTTTACACAGGGAGACTTCCTGCAGTGACCGAGCTACCGCAAAGCCCCATTGACTTCAGTATGCGCCCCAGGCCGATTAAGCCATTTCATTCTAATAATATGCACAGTGGATGACTCGGCAGAGTCTGATGTATGGTCACCATACTACGAAGATACTTCACCACTTACTCGACTAGCACCAAGCCAATACCCCGTGATGAAAAGTCACGCTGTGTCATGCTTCGCCAACTCCTGTAAACTATCGGTCATCATCAACGACATAATAGTCCAGCTCTACTCCAAGAGAAGTAGGGCTATCACTGAATCGTCGCTGAACGATATCAAGGCACGTTTGGAGACATGGCGTGCTGAGTCACCGGTGCATCTGCGTTATGACCCAGAGTATCTACCAACCATATGTCCTCCTCCCCATATCATCTCCCAGAAGTAAGCTTGCAATTCCAACGTTGCCGATCATAATCTTGCTTACTGTTAGCAGTCTCCTATACTTCTCCACAGTCATCCTCGCCCATCGCCCATTCTGGTCAGCACCATCATACTACCAAGTCTGCATGAACGCAGCACTAAGTATGGAGAAACTCCTCCTGATGCTTGAATCAACCTTTGGATTCGAGAACATCACATATCTCATGGGATATTGCATCTACACTGGCGCTTCAGCTGTGCTCGAAGATGCGAAGAACAACGATGGTGCAACGCATCCCACTATGCAAACCTTTCTCAGAGCCCTCAATCGTGGCATGGCAAAATGTCCGCTTCTTGAGCGCAGCTTGCACATTATAATAAAAGGCCTGAAGCGCACTCCAGTTCAGCGTCCAGCACCCGATCAATCGTTGTCGGACAGCACGTTCACTGCTACCATGAATAGCTATATCCCGGCCTTCCCGTATCTTGACCCCGTGAGCCCGAATGACTTCGACATGGACGCGTACTTGAACAGTATGAGTATGGATGCGATGGCGTCGTTGGATTGTTACCCAGAGCTACAGATTGATCTTGACGAAATGATGAGACACGCGCCCGGTTAGGAATTATATAGCGTTTCTTTTTGAAACAATTTGAAGGAGCTCGTACGATGTCAAATATGGTGGTGAGAGACGTTTGACTTTTTGAAGAAGAATATGGGTCGTCGAAGGCATCTACAACCAGGCAGATACAGGCACTGGTATGATCTCCGAGTCCATGAATGACTTGGACAAATAACGTCTCTTGCTCTAAAGGGATATGCTTTAGGCAAATATTTTAGTGGTGTCTAATTACTGATGAGGCTAGTTTTGAATGCCAGTGTTCGCTTCAGCTAGCGTATCAGCCTTGAGAGCTGGTCGATCGGCCTTTCCAGCTGTAGTCTATGGAAACATATTAGCAAGGTGCTCAAACTGTCATTCGAACAATGGGGTTACTTACGCCTCCGTCAACAGGCATGATGAGTCCTGTGATCCAGCCGGCCTCCTTGCTAGCCAGAAATAAGATAGCTACATGACGTTAGTGTAAGTCACAAAGACGCAAGCGTTTGGGACGATTTACCATGGCCAACGTCCCAGCCAGTTCCCTCCTTTTTCATCAGGTTCTGGTTAATTCTTGCTTGTCTCATCTCATCCGTCATTCCGCGTCCTCTTGTCATGGGGGTATATACCATGCCCGGCGCGACACAGTTGACACGGATATTCTCACGACCATGATGAGCTGCCATGGCCCGTGTCATCTGAATAATGGCACCCTTGGTGGTAGGGTACAGCAGACTAGGGTTGCCGCCGAGTACTGCAGGATCCTGTCAGCTTAGATATGTTTGGGGTAAACAGAGTATACTTACGTCCACTAACTGATGACATGTTGATGATAGATCCGCGGCCCTGCTTCCTCATTTCAGGAATAGCATATCGGCTCATCATGACCATACTTGTGACGTTGATGCGGAAGTCTCTGTCCCAAGCATCGAGGTTTATTGATGTAGCATCACCCATTGCACCGCCAACGCCGACTGTTTTCCCTTCTCAGTGCTTATCTCCAGATGTAACAAGGCTTGCGATTCAACATACCGATATTGACAAGGATGTGGAGAGCGCCCCATAACTCAACAGTCTTGTCGATGGCATTCTTGCAAGACTCTTCGCTTGTGACATCGGCCTGAATCACCTCTGAAATACCACTCTCCTCATCAATCATGCGCTTGGTCTCCTTGGCCCAGTCCACGTTAAAGTCAACGAGAGCGACCTTGGCGCCATGGCGTGCGAGGAGAATGGCAGCGGCGCGACCATTGCCAATCTCGCCTACACAGGGGGTTAGTGTAACAGGGACAAGAATCTGGGTACATCATGAACTGACCATCCATGCGGGAGCCTGCACCCGTGACGATTGCCACATCTCCAGAGAAGTCGAAGGCTCGAGGTGGTGCCATTGTGGAATCAGTTACTAGTTGAAGTTGTTTTGACAAAACGTTGACTTTTACTGTTGATGATTTGGTCTCAAATCTATAGTGAAGCGAGTTCATATACCTCACTAGATGAAGCATCGAAGAATAAATATTATTCACTCTTCAGCCAAACATTGAGAGATCGTCGCTCACCGCGGCCAATTGCCTCTCTCTATCCATCCAGCTTCCGGGCACTCGGCGCGGGCAATCGCCGAGCCCCCCTGTCCTGAGCCTGAGCTTCTTGAACTCACTGTGACGAGGACCACAGTATGCGGGGAAATGATGAGGATGCCCAGATTCGGGCTGCCCCCGGTCTCAATTATACACTAGTCCATCGTATCGGCTTTGCGGCTCTCGGGAGTCTGCACTAGAAAAGTTTGATGATTTGATCCTCAGAATGAGCCGTGATGGCACCCACTTTTGGCTCTCTCATGACTCGCACTCTAATAGCCAGGGTGCTAGTTGCACCAACTTGCTGGTCGCTGGAATCGATTCGACTAGGCGAGGGGTCATAAGGCTCTTGCGATCAAGTGAACGGGCGCATTGAAAATAGCGACCTCTGTATTATAGAGGGGCAGTTCTTCTGCTCTACGTTTAGACAGCTTCCAAGGCAGCAGAAGGAGAGGTGACACAAGTCTGAATTACCAACCGTAACCTGGCTGCCGATGTAGTAGTCGATAGGAACCTAATTTATTGTCTATTTTACTCTAAACCTCTATTGCGATAGCCAATAATCGAACCATGCCACAATACCTACCAGGCTCTGCTCCTTCACCCATCCTAGTTCTTGTCAGTAGGTCTCAAGGCACGCCTCAAACATGGAACTCACGCTGGTAAGGGTCCTTGGGATCACCTCTCAGAGCAAATCCGTGCTCAACCCCAGAAAATACCTGATAGTGGAAAATCTTCTTATTGGTCTGCAGAATGTCCAGCGCTCGGCGCCGAGAAGGCACATCGAATGTGTGATCAACTTCTGAGCATGAGAGAAATAAAGGCTCTATAGATAGTTAGCAAAACTTAGAAAGTCTTGACAAATAAAGAAGAGCTTACTCTTTAGGTCTGTAAAGTGATGTTCCTTGAGAAACGCTGGGTGGGCAAAAGCGCCAACAGTCACCGTATCGCCTTTCAGCTCATTGCATACATAAGGCGCTCCGAAGCAGTAGCCAACACAGGCAAACTTTGTTGTGTTTGTTCCATAGCTCTTCTTGACCGCGGCCACCCATTTAGGAACAGCGACATCAGCAAATGCTGTGTGTTTGCGCTTCCAGGCTTCATAGTCAAAGTCAGGATTTTGGGTGTGTCGGTCCTTTCGATGCTTCCAAACAGGGTCCTGCAGCATCGTTAGTCCCCAATCTAAGCACATTATGCAGGCCTGGATTTACCCCACGGAAGTAGTCGAGCCCCAAGACTAGATAGCCTGCATCTGCGAAAGCATCCATGACTAGCAGCCCGTTGGGGAACATGCCCCATACATCTGGAAAGTAAAGTAGGATATTTCCATTTGCTTTTTCAGCTGCTGGTTTTGAGATGTATGTTTCAACATCTGCGATGGTTTCCCAAGTGCCTCTTGACTCGCCTTCGTGGATCGTGCCCTTGAGACAGCAGCTACCACTTGGTTTAGCAAGGTATGGCTCGCTGGCGGCTTGTTGTGAAGATGATTGACCCATAATGTGATAAATCTATTGTGTAAAAGACTGCAATGAGTGTTGAAAGAGAGAAAGGCGTGGTTAATCTTGGTGGAGGTCGTCTTCAGTCTCATACGAGTTCTTGGTTGGCAACTACACAAATCCGTCTTTAATTTCAACGACGGTGGCGTTCTCGACGACCCTTCGTCGGCCTACATCCGCGGAGACTGGCCGTGGGGATGCTCCAGTAGTTCACCGATAATGTTCAATTGGCCAATGTCATGCGGAGTCGAACCAGGCCCCATGGGGTAAAGGCGGAGAAGTTGCATGCTACCCCAGGTTGTCCTAATTTCTGCTTGACTTAGCGACCATGCGCTCGATAAATACTACCCCAGCTTCCCCTTGTCTATTCTCAGTCTTCAATCCAGTCATCCCTCCATCCTCTCTTGACTTGACTTGACTTGACTTGAGCAACAAAGACTTTTAGCAACAATGTCGGACACGCCTAAGCCTATCGTTGAGTCGCCTCCTAGCATTGAGGCCATTGAGGACTCGGAGCTCAAGGGCGGCCGTACCGAGATGGATGTCCAAGATCGAGAGAATGCTGTTGGTTACAGCGAGTACCTTGAAGCTCGTTACATTGAGTTCTCGGATGCAGAGGTACGCTCAACACGCCCGGGTTCCACTACTGCATGTACTGATTAAATTATAGGCGAAGAAACTGCGATGGAAGCTCGATCTCGTTATCCTCCCTATGTTTCTCGTTACCCAAGCTCTTCAGTTCATGGACAAGACCTCTCTCAACTATGCCAACCTCTTCGGATATCAGGAGGCTCTCGGCCTCAAGGGCAACCAATTCAACTACCTCTCTGCAAGTCAGTATTCTTCGCCTTCTCTCAAACGGTCGATTATTAATATAGAGACACAGTGGTCTATGCTGGATATTTCTTTGGTCAATACCCTTGTGGATGGCTCATCGGTCGCTTTCCCGCTCAAAAGGTCATGGCTATCAGTGTCTTCCTGTGGGGGCTTATGGTCATCATCATGACTCAGAGCCGTGACTACTCAAGTGCTCTGGCTGTGCGATTCATCATGGGTGTCTTTGAGGCCGCTGTTACCCCGGGTTTGACACTCATGACTGGCTTCTGGTATACCCGACGAGAGATCCCTCTCCGCCAATGTATCTGGTACTCGTCTCTCGGCTGGGGTGGTATCGTAAGTTACAGTCACGTTCTGGCGCCCAAAGCTCTCTTGCTAATAAGTAACCTTGCGTAGGTTGGCTCTTACATCTCCATGGGAGTCTCCAAGCTTCCCGTGGACCTCAAGCCTGAGCGCTGGGAGCTCATCTTCTTCATCGTAAGTTGCCCCTAACGTTTAAAGACCTTGGGAAAGGCTAATATGTGAAAAGCTCGGCGGTGCCACTTGTCTTTGGGCTTTCGTCATCTGGTTTCTCCTACCCGATTCGCCTTCTAACGCCCGATTCCTCAACCATCGCGAGCGTCTCATTGCAGTCAAGAGAGTCGCATCCAATGAGACAGGTATCAAGAATAAGGCATTCGATAAAGATCAGGTCGTCCTCGGCTTCACTGATCCCAAGACTCTTCTGCTCTGTACCTCGGTCTTTGCTGCGTAAGTCATATCATTGCCACGACAAAAGACTGACCTTATGCTAATTCACGGTTGACAGCGCCATCCCTAATGGTGTCGTCAACTCCTTCTCGACCATCATCATCCGTGACATGGGATTCAGCACCACCAGAACCACTCAACTGAAGTCCGTTGGAGATGCTGTCCAGATCATCGGCTTGATCATTGGTGGAAGCATCATTCTCAACGTTCCTAACTGTTAGTCAACCCATCTTTATAAAGCACCCAACTAACAATAACCAGCTCGGCTGCTTACTGCTACTGTTGCCAACATGCTTTGCACAATCTCTGCTGCATGCATGGCCTACCTCCCCCGTGACAACACTTGGGGCCGACTTGTATGCTTCTGGCTGGTCAACACCCAGTCTGTTGGCTTCACTGTGTCTCTGACCACCATTTCCTCCAACATGGCTGGTTACACTCATAGATCCCTTGCCAGCGCCCTGGTCTTGTAAGTCTTTTATCAATCAATATTTGACGCCTAACTAACATACTGTGTCAGTACTGCTTACTGCTGGGGCAACTTTGCCGGCCCCTTCGTTGTCAAGAAGTCTGAGGCTCCTCACTTCACTGGTGCCACTATTGGACTTCTAGTCGGCTACGCTATCAAGTTTTGCTGCCACCTTGGTCTTCTTGGTAAGTGGCCTAGCACCCAGTATAGGAATATCGGCTAACCCTTTATCTTTAGTGTATATGTACCTCGTCAACAGACACCGTAACAAGACCTACGGTGCGCCCAATAAGGAGCGTAGTAACGAGGCTGGTATGCGGGATCAGACCGAGTTCGAGAACAAGGACTTCCGATATGTTCTGTAATCTTGAATCTCCTTGTAGGAGCAAGAACAAGCCCCGAAATTTGACAGATGGTTGTATAGAACAACGGAAACAGAATACATTGATAGCACTTGCCTCGTGTCTGTCTCACTCTAAACTCGTGATGTTTCTGTCATGTCTGTAAGATAAACTCACCCTTCTAAGTAAATATGCCAGAGGGACACTGCCCGATAGCCCATAACTTATATGTATTTCCCAGATACATGCAGGCACAAGTTCATCCTCTTTTTCTCATAGCTATTTGGTCTACGTACTGCTTGAATCATTACCATGATCATCTGGCCGAATCGCATAGCTATGATGTCATCTTTGATTAAAATCATTCAAGCGGAATAACCAGGCATGTTCTCTAATACTGCGAATCTTCAACAAGGAACTAAAAAATTAGTACCACAACTGCTACTTTGGAATTTGAACTCGTACTTACTTGTCAACAATGTGTTGGAGTCTAAACGAGGAGGAAATTGCAAAAAGGTATCTGTGGTATTGTATATGTTTCTACTTATTTATTACACGAGTTCAACAGATTATTAATGCGATCTTGTGCGCTGAAGACCCCTACTTCTTGAACTGTTGAGAAATCTGACCAACATCTGTCATGTTGGCGATACCAGCAAAAGCACTCAAAGCCTTCTTCGCCCGAACGTCTCCAATCTGGTTACCAACATGATCCAAGAACTTTGTATGGAGAAACTTCTCATTCAGAGGATTCTCGTAACTACCAATCGTGTGCTCAACATGAACCTCGAGCTTCTTTCCATTCTCAAACTCAACAGCAACAAACGCCTCATGCTCGCCAACCTTTTCATCACTTGTAACATTGACCTTCTGGCGGAGTTCAATGACGGCCTTGTTCTGCACAGCTTCATCTGTGAACTGGGTTGGGGTTGCTTCGCCGAACAGGAGTGCTATAGCCGCTGCGTGATAGACGCTGAACTTGCCCTGGAGACCTGTCTCGGGCTTGGGATCATCGGTCAGGAACAGAACGCGGGGGTGAGTACGGGCCGTGACATTGGCGATCTTGGTGAGGTCGAGACCGTCCTTCACTGCCTTGTCGTGGATCTGAATCCAGCCGTCGATGGCAGCATGGATGATCCTGTCACAGGGATACGGCTTGAATGTGTTCCTAGAGATCTCCCAAACTTTGCCAAGGGTGGAGATTTCGGCAGTGAGATTCTCGCGAGTACTAACAACGTGAGACCAACCCCTCTGAGCTTCCAAGCCTTCAAGAGATCCCCCAAACCCACTCTTAGCGAGCAGTGCTGACTGTAGACCTGCTTGTGCTGCAGCCCCAACATGGAAAGGTTTGGTGTCTGTACCAAATGACTCATGCATTCCAATGACCTGAACGGAGGCTATGCTGATAGCTCTCTGCATATGCTTAGTGTCAAGTCCGAGGAGCTTTCCGACGGCAACAGCAGAACCAACGGATCCAACAGTACTGGTGATGTCTGATGAGTGTCAGTATGACCACCTCCGAGAATATTTATCAGGTTCACTTACGCCATCCAACATTGTAATGCTCGGGGAAAACAGAAATACCAATCTTGCACTCTGCTTCAACACCAGCAACGAAGGCTGCCAAGAAATCCTCGCCTGACACAGGTGCCATCCACTCCGCAACAGCAAAAGAGCAGACAACACAGGTCCCGAGGGGTGAATAGGGTTATCTCGGTGGGTATCTTCGTAGTCATCAGCGTGAGAGGCAATGCCATTGATGAGAGCTGCGGTCTTCACATCAACGTACTTCCCTGTCCCGAAGATGGAAGAGTTTCCTTGGGCTCCGATGAAGGGAACGTTGGCCTCGTACGCAATACCTGCTGGGGGTAAAGCGTAGCCGCCGATGGCACAGCCGGCCCAGTTGTAGACGCTCTTGACGGCTATGTCGGCGATTGGTTCGGTGAGGTTGCCGACATGTTGCTAGAGCCTTGGTAGCCATGATTGGTGTATAAATGCTGGTTGTCTCGAGTGTCTACTGTGATAGCCCAGCACATGAAGGGCATATCCTGATGACATTTATACTTCTCCAGAGCTCCGTTCGTTTATATTATGGAGGATCGACAGTCTGCTTGCTTTATTCTTACCCCGAGGATAGAGCGGCACTTTTGTTCAATGTTAATGCGCGGTGTAACCCTCTCAAGTCCATATTGTGGAGTTTATCGTGTCTCTGGACCACTATTTACCGTGAAAGGGGAATAGAACTCATGGCGGATCAATGTTTATGGGGTATACAGGTACATTGACCTCAAGTTAGCACGAAGCAGTGCCCACGCTCACGTATTTCTACTTGAAAGCATGAGACCTTGCTAGCGTAATTTAATTGAAGCTTAAAGTCAAGAGGTCCCCCGGATGTTACTCAATCCCCGCAATTAAGAAGTAGGTTCCAGCCGAAAGGGCTTGTTTCTGTGATGATCTCAATGCAGTTGAACAGGTCCAGTCGAGGGCCCGCGGAGAACGCCCGAGGAAAGTGACCGAACGGCAGCTGCCGACGTTATGGAAGGACACATGACCTTTTATAGTATAATTTTCTGACACTGAATAGATCATCTAGAATCTATGCGTAGTGTATCACTCTTTGTTGGTGTTGAGTGGTCATGGCGTCCCATTTGCCATTCCGAGCATATCGCTTATATGGCACTGCATCCAAAGCATTTGGATATGCTAACTATTGTTGACTATTACAATGCTGTCCGCCATAATTAGTTTGACAGATCACAGCGGTGTTTGCCGCGTTATTGAAGGACGGGTTGTGTTACTTAGTGGCGACATGTGCACCACTTTGGCCACGATCAAGGCCATAGTCCATGCCACTGTCTGAGTCCGAGTCTATTTCGGTGATGATAATAGGGTTTCTCTCTTTCTCAATACCACTGCCCATCCTCATGTGCCTTGCTGGTGGTGGTGGTCGATGAAATGAAGCGTTCTATACTCTATCATGCTGGGGTTTTGGACTGAGGAGAGGAGTCAGCTGATGAATCGCCTGTTGAGAAGCCTGAGCATCATGCGGTGATCGAATTGAACAGATCACGTAATCATTCTATAGTGGCTAACAATTCATGGCTTTAAAGTCTCTAGATACACAATTGGCTTTCTACAATGATGCTTTTCACACTCCTGTCATCGACTCCAATGACTCAGCAACGGTGAAAGGAGCTTCAGTCTTAGCCCTGACCTCATCCACAGTGACACCAGGAGCAATTTCTACCAGCTTCAAACCCGTAGCAAAGTCCACATCGAACACTCCCTGAGAAGAGTTAGTATACCCCAAGAGCAGTATTGTGATGGTGACGTACCAAGTCCGTAATTATGCGTGATACGCACGCCCGGCCTGTGAGAGGAAAAGAGCACTGTTTCAAGATCTTGGGATTGCCCTTCTTATCTGTATGTTCCATCGTGACAATGACCTTCGTCTTGCTCGGGTTGCTAACAAGGTCCATCGCACGGCCGAAGCCTTTGACTTTTCCTGGAAGCATCCAATTCGCCAAGTCCCCTGTTGCGCTGACCTGCATGGCACCAAGAATGGTAACATCGATACGACCACTACGGATCATGCCGAAACTTTCGTCGCTGCTGAAAACAGATGCACCGGGCTTCAATGTGACTGTTTCTTTACCAGCGTTGATAAGATCTGGATCAGCTTCGTTGCGTTCTTTGGATGGATAAGGCCCGAGTCCGAGAATGCCGTTCTCCGATTGCAGCTGGACATCAACATCGGGTCCAACGAATGAGGCTGCGAGCATAGGCATACCGATTCCGAGATTGGCGTACATTCCATTCTTAAACTCCTTCGCTGCTCCTCGGACGATACGTTCTCGCTTGGCAGCAACCTCACCCTTACCCAAAGTCGTGACATCTTGCTCGTCCCAGGTATATTTCTCGATGCCTTTCTCTGTAGTGCTCTGGATGACTCGCTTCACATAAATCCCCGGTAAATGAACCGACTCTGGTGGGATCTCCCCAGGTTCAACAATATGCTCGGCTTCAACGATTGTCATCTTAGCATTACGGCCCATTGGACCGTTGAAGTTTTGGGCTGCAAGGCGAAACTGACAATTTCCTAGCTTATCTGCCTTGAACGCTTTCACGAAGTCGTAGTCTCCTGAGATACTGCGCTCAAGTAGATATGGCTTGCCATCAAATACCTTGACGTCTTTGGGATCTGGGAATTGGGCATCGCCAGAAGAACCAATGGCTTTGTTCCGAGACGTGAGATCGCCATTCTGAACAACAGTCCCGACACCAGCAGGTGTATAGAAAGCTGGGATGCCTTTGCCACCAGCAGCACAGCGTTCTGCGAGGGTACCCTGAGGAGTAAGTTCCAATTCAATGTCGCCTGTAAGATACATCTTCTCGAACGTCTTGTTCTCTCCGATATATGATGCGACCATCTTGCGCACTTGTCTGCTTTTTAAAAGCTTCCCAAGGCCAAAGTCATCAGTTCCGGCATTGTTGGACACAGCTGTTAGCCCGGTGATATCAGGCTTGTTGAGTACTTCATTGATGAGCGTGTCTGGGACACCACAAAGACCAAAACCACCACATAGGATCGTCGTCTTTGATTTCATGTCCTTCAACGCCTCTGCAGCCGATGAGACAACCTTGTTGATGCCGTAGCGACCCACAGATATGGAGAAGTGTCTTGTCAGCATCACCTTCGCCTGCATAAATCAGTCTTCGAACATGGTGACCAGCTGAGATGCAGGCGGAGGGGACTCCAAGAGTCAGGAAGGCAACCTACATGTATCCCACGTTGGAACATGATTCGTGAGCTGGTGCACAGAATTGACGATGCCATAGTGCCAATGTAGACTTTCCAGAAAACACAAAAGCTAGGGCGAGTTATGAATCAGTAGGCGACTTGAAGTCAACTTTCGACGGCCATATCCGCCAAAGGGCTACTATTTCTAGTCCCATTCTACTTGACTGGTATCGAGCTCCGCCGTAGAGTAAATTGCGGGAGGTTTTCGGGAGCTTGCCGCGGAAAGTGGCCGTCGCCACGCTAAAAGTCACCCATGAGGGTTCTCAATAATTTCTGGCTGACCAAGACCGAAAAGAAAATTATATGTTGAGTCTGAAAGATGTTTTCGAGCACCGATGGATCAAATATAGTTACATTGACACGTTCGGGCACGTGAATCACCTGCGCCACTGCCAGGAAAAGGAACTGGACACCAACAACAAAGTCTGCCATACTCTCAGCACGGATATTTTCACTGGGGCATATGTGATATTCATGATAGGTTTTAGCTACATATCTTCCCAACTTGAATAGCCACTTGTCAACAGAACATTATTGGCATGGCCTAGCTCA
The DNA here is from genome assembly GCA_003353625.1 of Fusarium fracticaudum. Lineage (NCBI taxonomy): Eukaryota > Fungi > Ascomycota > Sordariomycetes > Hypocreales > Nectriaceae > Fusarium > Fusarium fracticaudum. The sequence goes on from PDNT01000007.1 coordinate 1,013,660, forward strand.
ACTACTCATCATCTCCTATCTCATTGACCTCAACACCATCCAATTCCTTCAGTTTCTCAAAGCAATCCTTTGTCACGGGACTTATAATAGTCAGTGGTTGCAAAGCTAACTTGATTATGGCTACTTACGGGGGAATTCCCATGGGAGGGATGGACCTCGTCTCAATCCAAAATTCAACACCAGTGTCGTCCTGGATAAGCCTAGAGAGATTTCGTTAGAATCATAAAGATTACCTTAGAACACACTACTTACTTCTTGAGCTGGGGCTCAGAGGCCTGCCAGGCCTCGTAGCCGCGGTAGGAGTAGCGAATTTTCTGCGTGTCCTGTTAGTAGGCGTGAAAACAGAGGGGCAATTCTTGAGTACAGTCTTGTCGGCCATGATGAATGTAGAAGAGTCTTTTCGTGTGACAGAATTGTTAGAGTGTTGGGTGCTTGCTATGGTTGAGAGGAAGCTGGGATGAGAGAGAAGTTGGGGAATTTTCCTGACCTTTTATACTTGAAAACTATTAGCAACAACGCACTCGAGATCGACAAACAATCAACTTCTACTCAATACCCTATCATTTTGGTATCTCTTTCAGCTTTTGTCGATCATGAACAAATGCGTCTCGGCATTTCATCCACAAAGACTAACTTCGGCTGCGGGATCGCCAAATTGCACACGCTATCAATCGTTTCCGTCACTAAAAATTGCAGATCAAACTCAATCTGCAACTTCATCTTACTTGATTTTCAGCTCGAATCCACAGTATCAACCCTTACATCATTTCCAACCCGTTTCATTGGATGCTCACCACTCCCTTTATTTTGAGGATCGACACGGCACGGGCGGCAGATCGGAATGTTACGTGTCAAGCCGTCATACGTGGAACTTTAAACGATTTCTTACCTTTCACATGTCTTAATCACCAGAAAATCGTGTTGAAGATGAATATTAAAACGTATTATCATTGGCGACCCGCTAAAGGGAAGCGCTAAGGGTATCGTGGGACAGAGAACAAGTTTTCTCCCTGCCTCGTAATTACATACTCTATCTTTGTAAGACATGACCAAGTCAGGTTTATGCAAGGTCTGATCCTCTAGTTTGGACAACAGTCTTCTTGACCAACACATTCCATCCTTTTTGGGCACGTGGTTGGCCATTGGCATCGGCCAGATCTGACTGGCTGCTATTCCAGCCATGCAGTTCTGCAACAGAGTCAGAAGCTTCTGATCTACTTCCTTGCTTGCCTGTTTCGCCATTGCTATCTGACTTGTCGTCATGGTCGATGATGGTGGTGACTCCAATACGCTTGCCAGCATTGTCGTGCAGATCAAAAGCCTCCTCGCCGTTCTGGCCGTGGCTGCGAAGATAGCCTCCTGTTGGGTGGTTGCTACCTGTGCGCTGCCAGGGCCTGGCTGAGTTTCCCTGTCCATCGGCAGATGATCCGTGACCAAGGAAGTTACGGAGGAGGGGCCGGAGTGTTGCGACAGCCGAGGCAGTAATACCAAGACCAGTCTCAACCGTGGACCAGATAGCGACATCCGAGGTAGAGTATAGGAAGTCGTCGATGTCGGTGAGGGAGTAGAGGTAAGGGAAGCGGATGATGGTTGCACTAGATGCACTGTAATAAAGGTCAGTAAACTAATTCAACGTGGAGAGGAGTGTTAGCACATACATAGCACCTGCGGCCAGAATGCCGACGACAGAAATCTTTGTTCTTCTGCTCATTTGAAGGTTGTAAACCAGCGCAATGGGTAGTAAGCTGTAGGTCCAATCCGACAAACAGCTGATAGCTGAGTACGCGTAGAAGGCCTTGGCAATCACCGAGGCTTCCAAGCAGCTGCCTCCAGGAGGGTTACTGGTATATCGAAGCCAGAAGAGTGATGTAGGTCGACATTGCAAGACGAACAGCAGGAAGAAGAACAGGCTGTAGATTTCTGTGATGCCAGTGATGGTCCAGATGATAATCTTGTGTGTTCTTGTAATGCAAATTCGCAGCAAGAAGATAGCAATACTAGCCTTGATGGCCATGTTGGTCAAGACGTAGGTCGGTTCGCATGTCCACCACATCTGCATCGCTCTGGGGATATTCTCCGGCTCGATGTCTTTGAAGTGACGTCCAGTTCCATATCGGACACCAGTGATCTCATAGGAGCAAAAGACGATAAACATAAACTTTCTCGGTTAGCAGGGTCTTACCAATAGGGGCAATGCGTCCTACCTGGGCAATGAGGGCAAGCCAATCATCCGCGCCAAACGCCTTCACAACCCATCCTCGGCAGTAGACGCGAAGACATGTCGCAATCGATGAAAGGATCACAAAAGTATAACCGATCGCAGCAATCTGCGTCGCCCGACTCTCGATCGCCATGGTGTTCAGCTCGTGTGGCAGAGAAAAAGAAAGAAGAACAGGGTGCAGCGAGTGGACTCTCTCTGCTAACCGAGCGAGCGGGCAACACCCCATCGACTATATATGCAGACATGGTAAAACACCACTCACTCGCCACGAGTCTACGGACAACAATCCAGACCGGGATAGTTTCGTCTGTGGAGTGCAGGAGATGGAGACAAAAGGGGATTCCTGTAACAGACTATCCAAGCGGCGTGACCAGGAAAACACGGCAATGATTTGCGTCCTATCTAGATACATCTTAGCTCGATCTTCATGACGGGGAGGCTAGCCCTCCTGGTGTTGGCGCTACCAGAAAGTCGGGACATTGAGTCAGGGGGCCTCGGACTTGGGCCAATCTGCCTCGAGGAAAAACGCTCTGACAGGACGCGACAAGTTTCTAGTTCTTCTGCTACTCGGAGCGCGGTTCCATTGAGATCTCGTCCCAGGGCCTAGGAGATTGGCTAGACTGTTAGTGATGCATTATTCCGGTAATAGCGTCGGAGAACCGGATGATCTGCTGTGCGTTGGCCGAACGAGGTCAAGTGGCGATTTGTGCTTGGACCTTTGTTACACAAGGAAAACTCTGCGCGTAGTGGGCTTCGGGGAACCCACAAAAAGGGTATAATCTCGAGAGTAAGGGGAAATGATTTATTTACCTGATGGCTCCCAACAATTACTCAGCTTCCCCAGGTCTCGAGATTACATAGTGGGCTTGAATGGAGCCGTTCAAGTGGCTGTTTCGCCTCAAGCAGAAGCAATGCTAGACGTTTTTAGGCATGTAGATCGTGGTGGTGATCAATGTCTGTGAGTTGCATCGTAGATCCTCACAAAAGAGATTGGGCATCTCGGGAACTTCATAGGCGCGTCTGGCGATCATAAAACGCTTGCATGTTAAGGCTGTCGAGCACAATTCAACGTCCTTGGCGCGCCTCGAGAATGCTTCCAATAGTTTGACGCCCATGGCATGATGAGTGGATCATAGCTGTGTTTTGACTCATTTACTAGCTGCTCAGCTCGCCTCATGACAGAGCTTTGGGCTTAAGCTTAAGAGTGCCTGTGATTTATCATAGGGCCGACGTTTTAGCTGCCATTATAGTCTCAGAGCAGTATGAAAGGTGCCTATCAGTATCTTCAGTGAATTACCTGATCAGTGACTTGGCATTCTAGGCCGGGTTTGCGAGTCATGAAATGACTAATGAAAAGTGCTTCGGAGACTCGCCTATGACGGCTTCGGATTAAACGCTCCAAGTATAAATTCTATATCCGACATTTTGTTGAAGTCACCGTTGACTGTGGCTTGCCCGCAATATGGTTCGTTGAAACATTACGAATATTTAGGAGAACAAGACCAATCCGAGTCATTCATTTTATTTGCTTGAAACAATGTAAAAGCTGAAGTGGGTTATCAGGCGCGAAGGACTCGTGGCTGCTTGGCACGCGTGCGGAGTGAGGTTCTAGAAACTGGCGTATTAGCCAAGCTAGGGGAGGAAAGAATACACAGGCCCTTGACCCTAAGCAAGAAAAACATTTAGGTAAACCTAGCCTAAGCTTAGGGGGGCCTTTGCTAAGTTTATTTTGACACCCTATATCAAGGTCCGATGTTTTCTTGCTCCCCGAGGCCAAGACAGTTTCGATTCCTCAATTGATCTTGACCAGAGCAGAGCTAAGTTTTACTAGGTACGTTCGCTAACCTTACAAAGGATGCTCTTCGTCAAAGTGGCTACGACCCAGACCAACTCCGCCAAGCCACTGCGTCATACCCCTACCCTAGAACAGATGGCTTGCAAGTCATTACCTTTCATTCTAAGAACACGTTATGCTCTATTATTGAAGATATTTTTTAATGTCTTCTTAAAGGAATTCCTTTATTCTCTGAACCCCATCGCTTCGCAAGCAACAACATCACTATCATGCACCTATCTCTACAGTTTATTTTGTGAAACCTTTCTCAGCGTCTCCAACGGCGACGTCTCTGCCAGAACAGTAGCATAAGAACCAAATCGCACGTGCACAGCCTCTTTTGGCTTTGGATCCCAGCAGTAAAAACGCCCGGTAGACCTCATCTTCTCCAAGTCGATGACAACGATTGACTCAACAGGCATAACCGTCTCGGTCCAGAACAGCATGTACAAGTTGTCCCCCAACTTGAGCATCTGGCACTTCTCAGAATCTGCAATGCCCCTCTCTGTGCCGCTGAGACAATGCCAGGTCATGGTACCCTTGTTGAGATAAACATGCTCATAAGCATCTCGAGGAGTGTACCGGTACAGAACGTGCTTTCCAATGAGTTCGTCAGTGGCTTGGAATGGTTCAACAGGCTTCCCTCCGAATGCGACTGCGTTGATAAAAGAAGTAAATGTTCTGCGTTCGCCATTCTCGTCCTTGAAGCCTGAGACACCTGCAATAGCTTGTCCACTGACGGTATCGATGATTAGGGTGACGACTTCGTTATAGCCAGGCTTGAAGAAGTCGACGAAGAAGACATCTGGTCGTACTTCGAAAGCCTCATACTTGGCTGGTGCTGTCTGACCTGCGCCCTCTCCTTCGAGGATCTTCCATGTGACGCTATCCGCACTAAAGTCATGAGAGATCTTCCAACCATTGTCGTAGGTATGTTCAAAGTATTTGCCTTCCAGCTTGTTGGATGCTGGCATGAGGTGCTCTCTGAAGCCATCGGCCATCTCCTGAAGGGTTGGCCATTTGGCTACTGGGATATAGCCTGACTTATCTGAAGTAGCTGATGGAACCATGTTGACTAGCAAAGGAGGTTTGAAGCGTGAAAATTATGAAGTGCCGGCTCAAGAAGCTCTTTATTGTCTTGTTAAGAGAATGATGCCAAGGATAGAAACTTGTCTTGGAGAATCTATTCATTTGAGGAGAGACGACACCATCTTTATAGTAAATCGTTGAGCACCATACTGAGTGATCATTCAGTGAATTCACCTACGTCTACACCTGAATCTCGGCTTCTATCACTGCTGATTTCCGTAAATTCCGTGGAGTTTTTGATACAACAGTCCTATCAAAAACGGAGCTTCCCCGCATTATCGTCAAGATGCAGGGTGCCATCAACCACGACCTTTCCACTTACAGAAAAAAAGTGCGACGTCCCCCACCTGTATCTTTCTTTGGCGTGCGGAGTAGCATCTTGGAAACTCTGTTCCCAGGGTCTCGATCTCATTTCTCCCTGTCATCAAACCGGCAACCGAGATAGCTATGATGGAAAATGATACGCTGTCGGCGCCTTCGGAGTTTGGGCAGACCGAAAGTCCTTCACTCACGATGCATACCCATTGTCCGACTCTCCGAGCTTATATGTGTAACTGCTTTCTCGGACTTTCGCGACACTGCATGAGTATGAGTGCGAATCGGACTGGAGAATGGTCAGCATACCAAGAGGTTTGGAAAGTGACTCCGTCAATTTCTTGTATCATCCTAGAATAGTCTCCAGTCCAGCTTCTGTCATAACATCAATCCAATGCACGCACAAAAGTGGACTCTTATCGCAGGATGTGGAATCAGGCTCCCCCATGGCCACGGAGTCCATCCGTGCCCAAACCCTCTGAAGCACAGTAGCAGCCCTATTAATCGTCTGGAGTTTGAGAGATAAGAATGATTTGTGCAGTCTCTCAAGCACAAATTTCCTCCAGCCTGCGATTGAGACTTTGATATTGGTGTCTGCATCTGAACTAGATCCAAGTGCACTCCCCGCTGTTAGGAATATGATGGTCTGAATGGCGATGGTTCGAGAATCTTCTGGAATAGTGTTCATAATCTCTAGTATCTTCACTGCAAGCTCTAATATATGCTGTGGAAGCATTGTATCTTCGCTTTGATCATCCTGTGGGCATTGTGTGAGCTCAGGGAATGCCCGGTCAAGCTCAAGGCGAGCAACCAGTTGATAGCACTTAGCTATCTTACAGAGATGATCTGACGGAGTCCTGTAGTCACCCGTGCTCTGTATCGCTTCAGGAGTTGGTATTTGGCATTGGTCTATATCCAGACTCAGAGTAAAAGCTTGAGTGAGTAAATCAAGGATGCGGGTTGATAAATCTGTATCAACCGCCCTTGAATAGTTGTATGAGCTCAGAAGTCGTTTCTGCCGTACTATTGTCATGCATTTGGCAACACGGATCAGAATATTTGTGCCGACTCCGGTCCATGGACATGGATAACAAAAGGTCGTAGGTGGTAGATTGGAGAACACGTCGAGGTATGAAAGTGCGTCAACCTCTTGATCAATCAAGCAGGAAGCCATGACTTCCCAGTAGACCATTGATGAAGCTATCAACCGTTGAATGCGGTGAGACGGTAACTGAAGGTCCGTGAGGTCGAATTGGTTCATCCAAATGCCGAATACTTGTCGAGCACCATGAAAGTGACACAGGCCCAGATAAGATGGATCATGCCAGCTCTGCAAGTCTTGATATAAGCCTCGTAAGATCATTTCTGACTGGGGCACCTACAGAGGTCATGCCAATGAGCGCAATGCCCAACATTAGGTCGTCTTTGATCGTTGGGGGCGTGGAGTTGCGAAGAGGAGCCAGCACATTCTGAGTAACATTTATTTCCGCCAGCTCTCTTGATATATGTGACATAGCTTCCGTCTGAAAGGCCAAGGGTATCAAAGATGTGTCGTGTTCTTGCTGGCTCAGATGGGCTGCTGATGCACTCAAGGCACTATTGAATACAATTGGGGAGTTCCGTATAAATTCTAGCAGATCCGAACGATAAGGGTTGTTAGGGGAGTCAAATGACGATAGAACCTGGCATGCGGATGTGAAGTAGTGTGTTAAAAGCTTGGAGGACTCCTCCTGCGGTGAGTACAGCATAAGGGCCTTGTCGGTGTCAGATTGAGAAGATGGCGATGCGCCACTGGCAGGCGAGGGCCCTGAGCTGGGACCAGCATACGAATGGATGCCATAGTCAATCTCGTATTTGGTCGACCATTTTACGGGACGTTTATAGCCAGGGCATAATAGATTTGACTTGACGCAGCGAGTACAAGCAGGCTCTGCTTCATCGCATTTCAGCTTCTGCGGCAGCGTTTAGCAAGCAATTTATGGGGTTATCGAAGGTAATGATGTTAGACCCACACGTTTCTTACAAGTAATGCAGCCGCCTTCGCATTCCAATAACATTAGCTGAGGTAAGGGAGAAACGGTGGTCCAGTCTCAGGCTCAGACTCACTTCTCAATTTCTGTCGCCTTCGGGTCGATGCCGAAGAAGCAGTGGATTGATCCATGTAGAGCTGCCAACCCTAAAGATGCAATAAGGTCATCGCCTAATGAACCAGAGTCACGCAGGGAACAGCCCATACTTAGAAGCGTGGCTAACAGACCCTGGAAGCTTGTCAGCGAGATAAGAAGCTTGTCCAAGATATGAGATAGGCGAAGAGTCGGAATCGGAAGTGGGTTCCGCTAATGAAAGTCATGTGGTCATCAATCTATTGGCTGGGATTGGCTAGAAGTCCTAGACATCAGCCACCTAAACAAATCGTACCTCGTCACAATTACCATATTGTTTGGCGAGATAACAGTAAAACAGCAGCAGGGGCAGTCCCCATAAAGAGTCCAACGGCTTATCACAACAATAAACCACAATCACTAAGTGAGGACCGTAATTTGAGATAGTAAGCAATCTTTATATTATTCCACAACCAGTGATAAGTTGATGTCCGCATCTTTCCAAGGGCAGTATCGCATTCATCGAAGCAAACTAGTGTAGTGTTCCCTCCAAAACCTCAGCATCTGTCAGTGGACCAACATACCGCTTGCTAACCCTCAGAGGCCAATAGATGCAGCCAAATAACAGAGCACCACCCAATACAACCGGCGCGTAATTCATGTTCACCGGAGTGATTGGCTGATAAGGAGGGAAAAGAAGGAAGATACAGGTATAGATGAGATAAATCACCGCAATGATGTTGATGGGTAGACCTGCTTTACCGAGCCTCCAAGGACCCCAACGGAGAGTATCCGGGCGGAATAAGCGTCGCCAGATCAAGAGAACGATTGGAAGGAGGTACGAGGCCTGTAGACTGACGACGGCAAGGGATAGGATAGCATTGAAGGCCGTTGTAGAGCCAATGTTGATGAGACTCAGCAGCATAAGCAGGAAGCTGACAACAATAATGGATACAGTGGGGATCTGTCGACGTTTATCAACGCTTGCAATACGCTCAGCAAACGGGAGACCTGTGTGATTCTCATGTTAATGATCTGTAACTCAAAACGGCCAAAGTGACGCACCTTGATCTCTAGCAAACGCCCACATGATGCGAGCCGCTGCTGTGAGGAGAGGAACTGTCGACAAACAAGCCATAACGGTAATCATAGCAGTCATGGTGGTAGCAGCAGCAACGCTGCCGGTCATATGAAGGAAGATCTCAATGATAGGGAACCCTGTAGGTGTAGCCAATGCCGCCGAAATATCTCCCATGAAGAAGAGAATTACGAGGAGAAACGCAAAGCCCAAAGGCCCGTTAACCAAGAGACAACCAACCATAGCCCTAGGCACACCCATCTCAGCATTGTTCATCTCCTCACTAAGATGGGTCGCACCATCATAGCCGATAAGAACATAGCAAGAGCTAAGAAGTCCTATACTCCAAGCCACGGCGTCGTTACCCCATCCAGAATTGTTCTCGAAGTGGGAAAAGACCCATTCGGCCGAGTGTTTGGTAGGTGAAGTCACGGCCATTGTGACTATGATTGCGATGAAGAAGGTAACGTGTAGCACGAGTGTCAGCTTCTCGATGAGTGGCAGCTTGTTACTGCAGAAGATGCAAATGCAAGCAGAGCCGAGAAGGACGGCCCAGAAGAGCAGCGTGCCATGCCATCTTTGGAAAACGTAGGAATCGGGGTAGTTGAGGACGAGGAGGCCTTGGATCTGTGTTCCAGCAAGAAAGGGGGCACTACCAGCAGAGGCTATCCAGCCTAGCGTTCTTCAGCCTGTCAGTCTGTGTTTCCGTCTCTCATCGAAGTTCGATCGTGACTCACGAGATGTATCCAGCGAACCAGCTGGTCAAGGGTCGGCTCGTTTTCGGACTCAGCTTGGCTACGAAGTGGTATTGTCCGCCGGCGGTAGGATAGCTAAGAATGACGACGCGTCAGTACTTACTCAGGATGTGGATGAGCCAGCTTACCTTGACGCCAGTTCAGCCAAGGAACTGGCAGAACAGAGTGACCCAATAAATGCCACGATGACGCCGTAAACAAGGGATACTGCCCCTCCACTCACGAGCCCAGCAGCGAGTGTACTTCAGAGAAAGGTCAGTTTGAGTCAAACAGCAACAACGACGAATATCGCACCTAGACAATGCTTCCCATGTTGCCATCAAGTTGACACATGTCGCGACCATGGCAGTAAGAGAAAAGTTGCGCTATCATGACAAGTCAGCACGCCCACGCGTCTCGGAACCAGATTCTCGGAACCAGTATCTCATACCTTTGTCTGCTGAATATAGCCATGTCGCTCCAAGTTCTGTTCATCCTGGTTCTGTGAACCAAGATGCTTCTCGTTGTCAATTGCAGGAGATGCCATATCGAGAGACATGTTGATTTGCAATTCGAAGTCTGGGAGAGGGAGAGTAACAAGAGCGTGCTCGGAACTTTATCTTCGTTTCGGTTATCATGCTTCGGAACCCCTGGTCTGGGGTAACGGCAGACGCGGCAGGCATTAGGCGTCTAGCGTGCTGCATTGGGGAAAAAAGTGCGCGTGGCGATGCTGTAGCGTCGTAGTCGCTATCTTCACTAAACGTTAGGGGGGGAGTCATTGGTGAAGTCTACCCCGCATTTTCGATAAAGGGTATGAGCTTGCTGCCCGGGACTGTTTCCGACATGGCCATAGAAGGGAGATGTCCAGTTCCGAGGCTTTATCATAACGGCAATGTTTCCAACGAAACCAGATATCCAAGAGTTGTAATTAAAAAAAAAAACTCGGGAACAAATCGCAAGTGAGGTTTACCAAGCTGTACCTAGCGTTGAGAAACACAATTTCTGGGTTCTAGAACCAACACTGGTAGACGTGGATGATTTCCGAGCCAGACCATGTCAAGAAGTCATGAGTCAAGGGCAATAATTAGGTAGCTAATAGCAGTGCAAGAAGTGAATGGAACCGAACAATTGGTGTGTAGCATTGACGTGGATGTAAACAGAAGACCCCATCGTATTCATAGAAGAAGCAAAAAGTATGATCACGCTGGGGATCGAACCCAGAATCTTCTGATTCGTAGTCAGACGCCTTGCCATTGGGCCACGCGACCCGGATTATTTATTATGCCAGAGCCGCTCGAGTTTGGGCCCATGTCGCTACAGGGTATGTTCAATCGTGGCTCCCTAAGATTGATACTGACAAAATTGACATGAAGGAGCTGGTTCTTACCCAGTAACTTTCATGTCCTTGTTCCACAGGGGGTGATATACATGTTTAGATAAGTGGCTTCAGCGGTGGAACATTGGCGAGCCCCAAGTCTGAATTGCTTGCTTGTTCTATAAAGAGTTGCAGTAGCAAACCGGGTTGCAGTTCTATCCGTTACTCAATGTGCGTCCTTGGGTCATAATCATCTTGATCAAGCCTGTGGTCCATTGCCCACTCTTCTATCAATGACCATTTCCGGCAAATATGCGTCGTAGTTGCATTTGGAAAGTTTTTCCCAACTTGGGATGCCCAATACCAATGTATCAAGCTCAAGTCAGCATTGCACATGAGACTCTGTCTAATAGAGTCAATGCAGTGAAACTTGTGCATAGTTTGCAATCTCCCCAGGCCTCCTTCTGTCGAGTTGAAGTCCCTTACCATCTTCCGGATATCATTGAGACAATGCAGTTGGTGATATACATCAAGACTGGTAATGTAATAGTCTGGATCTCTGGAGATCTGCGACGTAGGACGGGACAATTGTGATGCCTCTTGGCCGGATATCTTAACCAAATATGGCTTCATTAAACTCCTCCATGAATCTTCTGCTTTTGGAGACGCGCCATAGAAGTCTGTGGTTCCCGAGCTACGAGTTTGGTTAGGTCCGATTCGGCACAAGGTGAAGTACGAACACTAACTGATCTTCAGGGAAATCTGAATTGAAAGTGATTATCTCGTACTCGATTGCACTCTGGGCCGGAGCTTCCGAAGTTAGTAGTGTTTTCAAGGAAAATCCTGCCACGGTATCGTACAATAGAGAGTCGCAGGCCAGGGAGGTAAGGGTGATCTTGTTCTCAACCACAGGCAAAGGAATGAGACAATCAGAAGGATGTTAAGCAAGAGGGATGTGAATGCAATGACCGATACGTAGTTGAAAATCCTCTGCTTCGAAGATTGCTCAAGGTGTGTTTCCCAATCTTGTGAGTCATTGAGATGGTCATCGCCATTCTTCAACAGCCGGTCATGAGATTCATGACTCTCCCGGTCGTCGAGGGAAGATCGCGACATGTTTTCAGAGGATTAACAAGTCTCAAGTTGACACTGCGGAACAAAAGGATGAATGCCATTCGATATATGGCAAAGAAAGGCGTGATTCCGTGTTGGTCTAGCGCTGACATGCAACTCATCTTATCCTAACATTCGGTCATCACTATACCGAGCACTCACTTACGCTCGCGACGCACTATACCGGTGAGATTGCTGTGCTTCTGTAGATAGTTGCCTCTCATAGAATTATCCCCTCTTGTAGGATTTAGGCTGTGCCAAGACGCATGTAAGATTGAGCTTTTATCCACCAGTCACGAAACGGACTACAGACTTTCAGGCCTAGGAAATCCTTCGTAGGAGTATGCTAAAACCCAATCCAATGAATCGCCACATGATGGAACTTGAGCTTGTCTACAAGCTCGTCATGCACACTCATCACAGGTTCCATGGGGAGCTCTTCGGCTTCCATCATCCGTGCAGTTACCCTGATCCTCGAAATGCATCGCTATTCGTGAGCACAACGTGACATTCCCCCGCAGATGACGAGATCATATTGTGATGAAAGGAAGTATCGATGGACTAAAATATTAATTTCGGCACGGCATTGTCCCGAGATGATTAGAATAAGAAGGATATATATGCTCACCGTGAACAAAGACGTTACAGGCAAATAACAGCGACATCATTCATTAATACACTCATCACTTATCTTGAAACCCTTAACGACATGAAGCTCTCTCATATTCTGGCGCTTAGCGCTCCCCTACTTGCTTTGGCAGCACCTACGCCTGCCAATAGCCAACTTTCCAAAAAAGCCGAGGCCGAGAGCTTCTTCCTCCAAACCGATGTCGGTTGGTTCGACGGTGGCGATAAGAAACGCTCCATTTCTGAGAAGCCCTCGACCAAAAAGCGTGCTCCAGCTGACGCTGACGCTGAAAGCTTCTTCCTTCAAACAGACGTTGGGTGGTTTGATGGCGGAGACAAGAAGCGCGCTTCCACCGACAAGAGAGCTCCAATTGTGAAGCGTGGTCAGGCTAAGAAGCGTGAAGCCTCTGACGCTGAGACGGAGAGTTTCTTTCTTCAGACTGATGTTGGTTGGTTCGATGGTGGTGACAAAAAGCGAGCGACGGATTATCCCGGATCAAAGGAGTAGGCGTCATGATGCCGGTTACTGGATGTCATTACATAGCTCAATTGCGTTGCATGATCAAGCTTCTTCTTCTTCATGCCTATAAACATGAAACTTGAACAGGCTCATAAATATTGCATTTGCGTCCTGCTCACCACTGTGCCTTCATTTCCAAAACTCAAATATGCCTTGCCACGGAATAATAGACGAAAAGAAAAGGCTGACGGTTGTTGAAATCGTACGTACGGCTACACACTCAACTTAGAACCAGACGTAATTCTGCATGACCAAGTCTTGTACTGGCACACAAAAACGTCAGCGGCTTGTTATGAAGCAAAAATGAGGATGTTGGCGGGATTTAACCACCATTATTGGACGAACAGGGAATCGAACCCTGGACCACTCCCAGATGACGATCTGTAACTTGGACGGAACATGCTAAGGGAGTATTATACCACTAAACCATTCGCCCAGGACTTATGTGGAACGTCGTGCGTTTGATTGGACCTACCACAGAAGCATACTGTAGATCGATAGATTCTATGATGCCGTGGCTCAAGGGCTATCGTTCATCCGCTCTAAGATGGCTTTCTAGGTCTGAGTAAATGACGTACAGTCACGTCGCTTGTCACTTCATGTCTTTGATTAAACATTATCACAATCTCGTGAATTTTCTGCCTTTTTATCCAACCCTTCATGAACCTGTCACATCATGTTTTCGGGTGTAAAATCTAGACCGAGCTGGTATTATCATGTCCACGATCTTCTACGAGACCGCTTTCGCCGTGGAGAAACAGATTTGTGTGACTACAATGCCGACGCACACCCTGAAGACTTTGATGAGGATCTTTCTGAAGTTTCCACTTTCTCCTGCGCCTCTCGAAATGGCTGTGAGTATGGCACCGAAGATATTTGCAAATATCACATGAAATTGGACATGGAAGGCCGAGATTCAGACAATGAGCTCGACAGAAACGATCCCTCTGACATCGATTACCTCGAGATGAAGATGGATCGGCGCGACCGCAAGAGAGAATTGCGAGCACAGAAGGAATGGGAGGAAGAGACGAGAAAGAAGAGGGAGAAATACAGAGAGCAAATGAACGAGAAAGTAAGAGAGGACAAGAGGAAGGAAGCCCAGAAAGTTAAAGTCTATGAGGATGCGGGAAAAGCTGGGGATTTCTGGAGAGAGTGTAGAAAAGAAATAAGACCTTGGGACACGTACGAAGAGGGTGCTGAGGAAGACGATATCGGACTCGAGAAGCGTTATGTCGACGAAATCCGAGACACTCTCGACCGGGCGCAATCTCTTGAGGAGACGCCTGCTCCTCTCAACCTTGGCCTCATGAGAATGTTCAAGCTCTGGTCAGTCGATCATCTCAAACACTGCCCCCACGAGGTCGCTCCTTCGATGTACATCGAGTTCAGTAGCTCGTTTGACTATGGGCAATTCAATGAGGAACAGATTCGGACGCTGAGAGCTGAAAAGCTCTCCGGGCACATATATCTGCTCTCAGATGCTGTCAATCACTTGGACAATTTCACGCCACCAGAGTATTGTAGCACCAAAACTCACAACTTGGGAACAAGCAAAGAGCCGGTATACATCCAGTTCTTGGACGACAATTACTTGACACTCAAGATCAGCCGCGAGACGGTATTTAAAAAACGCGAGGAGGAGGTCCCTTGGATTGCACCTGCGTTTTTTACATACTACGGAATCAGTGAGAGACACATGGTTGATAAGGCAAAGCAGGAAGAGGAACAGTGGGAGACTGAAGAAGAAAGCGTTATAGAATGAGTGGCCAAGCTTTAAGGTCAAGCGTATCGCGTATCAGACCGGGGCACTGCCAACCAGCAGCGCTTCAGTAGATACCGAGAGGAGATATATATGTGATGGTCTCTCGTGTGGTCTTGGTTCCTACTAATTGTGCATCTTTGTGCAGGTGAGGCTCGTGGCTAAGAGCTTAAATCAGCAGACAGAAGTTTGTGTATCTATGGATGAAAGACGGTCTTTTTTTACAGTAGGAAACGAACATGGATTTTTAGTTTCACTCATTCGGAGTGGTTTTTCCTGGTGATTACGGAGTTTATCATAACATTATCCTTCAAATGTCTATTACAAACAAACTTTGCCTCCAACAGATTTATATAAATGCCATACTTTATGAGAGTTCTAAAGTCTATTGAGATTTCTTTACCACATAACCATAATAGCCAAAGCCTACACCGTCTTCTAGAACCTCTACTTCTATGTCAAAAATGTTATCTTGGTTCATTAACAACTTCATAAAATGGGGTTGCCTGAAAGTAACGTTTAGAAACACTCCATCTGCCTTTAGCACACGATGTACCTACAGCTTGTTAGAGATAATCATTTCCAGGGGGGGATAGTCATCCACATACCTCTTTCAAATATCTGCTAGTATTTTCCCTCACTTCATCCGGAGGACTCCAAGGACTGCCGTAAATCATGGCGTCCAACGTTCCCTTATCGAAAGCAACATCTATCGAGCCAGACGCAATCGACGGCATATCTCGGACATCAACTCTACTCCATTCGATTCCTGCAATTTCCTTGTGTCGCTCTGTCATCATATCAACCACTACAGGAGAGAAGTCGACACATAGTTGCCTCTGATAACCACGTTCGGCAAGCTCAGCAGGTACAGTCTGAGCCGAAGTCAGTGTCCCGTGACAAAGTTTCGAATATCAGTCAACTGACACTATC
This sequence comes from Fusarium fracticaudum, assembly GCA_003353625.1. NCBI lineage: Eukaryota > Fungi > Ascomycota > Sordariomycetes > Hypocreales > Nectriaceae > Fusarium > Fusarium fracticaudum. The sequence goes on from PDNT01000007.1 coordinate 1,029,303, forward strand.
ACCCGAGCCAAGGTGAAGAATCCTTGGGTCATCCTGAGCTGTCCGTCCTGCTTGTCCCAAAAGGTTCTTCTGCAGAAATTGAAGGACCTGCGAAAATGACCGGTACCATTCGTGGGTTTGATCACTGTTATTTGAAGTAGCATAGCGACTATCCCAGTACTCAGGAAGCCCAAGTTGTTGGTCCTCTGCAATTGTCATATTCGCGGTCAATCTGACGAATTTTCTTAATCCATACAGCATCACCTTGAAAAATCGCTCGAATAGAGCTATAACAAATGCTAAGTCACGTGTATTCGTCTTATCGTGGATCATGTTGGGAATAGCAGCGCGGGCAAGCAAAGTCGAATATTCCCGTGCCCCGCCTACCAGCCACCCGCCTGAAATTTCTCATAAAATATGATAAGCCGTGTTCTTTGCCTTCGTATTTGGACCTCAAACTTCTTTTGAACCTCGATCTTACATGTACCACGTCTCTTGAGCGCTGCCAATCTGGTTTTGTACGGGAAAATGCCGTCAAGAATCTACCCAGCCTGGTTTCACAGGGTACGCAGTCTGGTTAAAGACCGTCAGGCACGAGGACAGCACTTTAGATATCGTGACCATCGACTACCTACCAGGCCCCAAGACTACGACGAAGATGTTTCTGAATGCTCCAATGACAGCGAGGACTCTGATCAATCGTATATGATGAGCGACATCTCTGAAAATTACTCAAGCAAAGAATTCCAGTACTACATCATGAAGGAAGAGCGAAACGAACGCAAGAAGGAATTGAGAAGACGGAAGACCGGGCAAGGGTCAAACCAAGACTATGAAGGATGGTCCGAAGAGGCGGAGATCCAGAAGGAGCTGGAGTGGGAAGAGGAATTGATCGAGCCGATCAAAGAAGCCTTCGCCAAAGCACAACAGTCATCGCAAACGAACTCGGCTCCCCTCAAAAGTCTAGGAGGCAGACATTTTCAGCTTTGTTCTACTGACCACGTAAAGTACTGTACTGCTGAGACTGCCCCGACAAGATACATTGAGTTCTACGACCCCGAGGTATATCCCAGCCGACGCGGTAAAATTAACGGTCATATTTACATGGTGGAGCAAAGAATATGCGACATCGATCCGTTTACGCCTCCGAAAGGCCCAGCCTGGAATTTGTTCGGCTTAATGGCAATAGAGGGCGTCACCATTTTGATATCCAGTTTTTTGATGACCACCACTTGATACTCAAGATACCCAAAGATTTGGTGGTTCATAGGCAGGGAATAAGTCTGCCCCCGCAAGCGCCGGATGTCTTTACATACTACGCCGAATGCGAAGCCCATGAGGAAAGACGCTTCCTCGCAGAGCAGCGAAGGGAGGCTCAGGAGAAACGACGTCGTTCAGCATCTCCTGCGTAATCATGGTCCTGTTACCTGTTTCTTCTCACAATGGATGGTTGCTGTAATTTGGATGATTTTATTTGTTTGTTTTGGATGAAATTTGTTTGCACGACATCTAAAGACTCAGAGCCTATACAATAAGTACAAGAAGCAAAATTTGGTAACTACCAGTAAATGCTCCTCAACTGTGATTGATCGATACAAAATCTCTATCCTTGACACTCTGAGGACAGAATTTACGCCACTAGTCTGTCGCACAGGTGATCACGTCAGCCTGTAGTCACTAATTGCTTTTTTGTGTCTATATTTAGAATAGGGGTTAAAGATCGCAATGCAGTGAACTGAGAGTGTATTGCTATAGACGGCTACTCTGTACAGTGCGGACCTTTTGAGTTGATAGGCCCCACTACTGGTGCTCACATCACGCGCCTCACATGGTGTCGGAACTTCTTTTTATAAGCCCATCTACATCTTATCGGCCTCGATGGACATGTGCAGCAATACTCGAGAAACCTTGCCTATACATTTAGTTCTTGACATTATCAAGGATCGGTCTTTATTTCTATCCCTATGGTACAGTCAGAATGAGCGTTCTGATTAATACTCACTATATCTCTGTTAACACTAAAAAGGTAGGTTAAAAATTACGTAAATTTGAATTTTATTTATTATAATTTAATTAATTAATTAAACTAAAATATTATAAAAATATTATTAATTTACTAAGTTTAATATATTTCACGCTAGTAAGGATACAATCTAGGCTAAGTTAAGGGACTTTGTCTGACTTTATCATATTCACTCACTTTTGCTATAGGCAACAGTGATAACGTGTTTTATATATTGCTTCTTTAAGGGGTTATTAATTTGCTAATAGCTAGGCGTAACCGCAGATTGCAATTAAATATTACGCCACCCCCTATCTCTCAGACGTATATAAGAATGCTCATGGTGGCTCACGAAATTAAAGCCCCTCTTTTACCTGAACAACTCTTATACAGTCCTTTTCTGGGCTCGCAGTCTACAGAGCAGCACTCAAATCCGTTCTCGTCCTCAACAACACCATGTATTCAAGCGATTACCCTGCCTGGTTTTGGCGCCTGCGAGATCTATATGAAGATCGGAAGGCACGCGGTCAGACAAACAGATACTATGATTCCGACTTGGCTGTCGAACCCAAAGACTTCGACGAGGATCTCTCTGACTGCTCAAATGACAGTGAAGAATCATGCTCCTCCGAGAAAGGCTGCAAGTACGACGAAGACGGCATGTGCCTTGAACATGACATCGACGACGAGCTAAGCTCGGAATCGTCCGTACTGAGCGGTGTCTCTGGAGAGGCCTCACCCACCAAGGCTGCGTATTATGCGCTAAAGGAACAGCGAGAGGAGCGCAAGACCCAATTAAAAGTCTGGAAGAGACAAGGGATGAGTGAACGCCAGCACGAAAGTACGGTAGAGGAAGCTCTCCTGGCCGATATCAAGAATGAGGAACGCGAGATACAGAAGGTCAAAGACGCCCTCGCCAAAACAGAGAAATCGCCCAAAAAGAAAGCCGGTCCCCTCAAAAGTTTGGAAGATAGGCTCTTTAGACTTTACTCCACGGATCATGTGCAGTACTGCTGTTATGCAACCTGTCCAACAACCTATGTCGAATTCTACGCTCCTGAAGATTCATCCCCATCGCCAGATGATTCAGGCCGAAGAGATCCGATGGAAGGCCATGTTTACCTGATATTCGGAGACGCTTGCAACATTGATCCATTCGTCCGCCCAAAGTACCCCAGCTCAAAATTCCATCAGCTCAAAATTAATCGCGGACGCCGAACGGTGGAAGTTCAGTTCTTCCATGACCATTTCTTGGTCCTTAGGATGCCTCGCGATATCGTTTTCTCACACCAGGGCATACATCCACCAATGGATGCGCCGCAATTCTTCACCTATTATGGCATTGATGAAGACTACAAGCCTCCGGAAGATCGGAGGGAGGAGAAGGCCAAGCGACGTCGCTCGGCATCTCCTCAGTGAAACAACGAGATTCCTTGAGTGCTTTTTACTACTTCTTATTCCTGTATGTGGCTGCGAGAGAGGCCAGTTGGGGTTATGCGGGATCGTTAGAAGAGGAACGTTGAGATGGACCGGCGAAGTTCCTCAATGGCGATTAATGGTTGGAGCCATATGACTTTGATGCTCAGTAGTTCTGCTGAGCTCCGGGGTAGTCGTGTCAGACAAGATTTCAGTGGTGGTTCTCAGTGCACTTGTTATTACTTCCGATATCTGTTGGTGGAGATAGTGGGATCAGCTCCTTAGATCAAAGAGCTTACGGCATTATCCAAGCTATACAAAAAGACTGCCTTGAGGTAATTGAGTCAAGTGTTGCTGTTCAAAAAGCAAAAATGAAATATCTGATGAGACTGGGACTCGAACCCAGGAGGATTGCTCCACCAGGAAATTGGTGTTAAGGTTGACCTTAACCTGGCGCCATAACCAACTCGGCCATCTCACCCAAGCTAGTGCTGATGCTTCGTCAGTACAGCAACAGTGTCTACTACTGTAGCCGCCTCAGTACATTGCTTGTTTCTGTTTTAACCAGTTCCATGATGCTCGAGAACATAATCTACATCCTTATCTCCCCGCCCGGATAGATTGACCAGGATCCGCTCTGATGAAGGTCGTTCCGCTGCTAGTCGTATGGCGAATGCGATTGCATGTGCGCTCTCTAGAGCTATGATGATGCCTTCACTCTTTGCCATGCGGAAGAATGTGCGGATAACCTCATCGTTGCCGATAGTTGAGACTGATATGCGCCCAGCATCGTGCAGCATGGCCATCTCGGGTCCAATGCCAGGGTAGACCAACCCTGAGGCTACGGATGAGACCGGAGCAGGTTTGCCTGCCTCTTGTTGGAGAACTAGCGTCATTGCGCCATGCAACGTACCCGGTTGGCCGTATGATAGTGTTGCTGCATGTTGGCCAAGTTTCTCGGATCGTCCCAGCGGTTCTACCGCATGCAACTTCACTCTTGTATCGTCAATGAAAGCAGAGTACATTCCCATCGCATTGGATCCACCAGCGACACATGCAACAACATGCTCAGGCAGAGTCCCATCAGTCATGGTCAGGAACTGCTCTCGCGCTTCCTTGCCAATCACAGACTGAAAGTCTCTCACAATCAATGGAAACGGATGAGGCCCAATCGCCGACCCAATCGCATACAGCGCATGCCCTCGTTGTTCAACATATGCATTGAAAGCCGAGTCACTAGCCTCTTTCAACGCAGACTGTCCCGCTGTAGCAGCAACAACTTTTGCGCCGAGAATCTGCATCCGACCAACATTTGACTTTTGCTTCTCGGTATCAACACCGCCCATATGAATCTCACACTCAAGGCCGAAATAGGCCGCTGCAGTTGCGAGCGCAACACCGTGTTGGCCTGCCCCCGTCTCAGCGATGAGTTTAGTCTTTCCCATTGCTTTAGCGAGAAGCGCGAAACCAACGCAGTGGTTGATCTTGTGCGCGCCGGTATGGTTCAAATCTTCGCGCTTGACGAAGATTTGAGCACCACCGACTTCGCGGGAGATGTTCTCGAGATGATGAATTGGCGTAGGGCGGCCTTGAAGACCGATGCGGACCTTGTTGAGTGTTTGGTTGAAAGAGGGTGAGTAGCGGAGTTCTTGGTACTTGGTGGCTAATTCTTCGAGTGCTTGATGAGCTTCGGGTGGGTAGAAATTACCGCCGAATTGGCCGTAGTAGCCATTCTTGTCTGGGTAAGTTTCTGAATGGGGTTGATGAATGCTTCCCATGATGCGGTTGATGGTGATGGAACGATGGAAGACTCAGGTTTATTAGAGAATACTGTTACCAACTGGGCATCATGTAGTTCTAGGATCAAATATTTATAATATTCTCTGGAAGGTAGTACCAAGTTATGCACATCATCCAAAGTCGATGGGTTCATGCGCAGGGCGCATTCTTACATTTAGGGTGCAGCTTGACATGAAGGGTGCAAACTAGCGCCATCAAGATGCCGTCAACGCCAACCATGGGGACCTCAAAGGGTTCATACCTATAAGACCGCACTGAGTATAAGATCAATAAACCAGAGCTGACTAAGAAATGAAATCTAGGATGGCATCAACGAAATAGCTCTCGTTCTCCAAGTACATTACGTGTCCCGAGTCCGGCACGGTGACAAGCTTAAAGTCACTCTCAACACCCTTCTCCTGCGCCGTCTTGACAACCAAATCTCTCATAATGTCCACTAAAGGGTTGAGGTGCGCATCATGGTCTCCTTTGACAAACATTATCTTCTCACAGCTTTCCAAAAGCTGAGGTACGAGCGGCCGCATGTCAAAGCGCTTATTCTTCTGCAACGTCATCATCGCACGCAAGCCATCAAGACTCAAAGTTGAACTAGCAAGTTTAAGTCGTTCATCCTGGTCTGGGTGTTCATCGAGCCATTCTTTGCTCGCCCAGCCATAGTGCATTTGCCGAATGACATTCGCAGTAGTCCCATCTGCCTCAGCCTGCGCACGCATCTTGTCAAAGTATTCAAGTGGTATTATGTTGAGAGCGCCGAAAGATGCAGGAGGACATGCGCAGTATGCAAGGTTTTGGATCAACTTTGGGCGACGGCAGGCCAGGTAGACGCCGCTAGCTGCACCAAGTGAGACGCCGACCCAGGCACGGGTGCTGTCGATGTGCAAAACACGAAGGAGCTCGTCGACGTCGTTGATTAGTTCTTCCATTTCGACATTATCGACGTCTTTTACAGGAGTGCTTTGACCGTGGCCGGGATGGTCGTAGCTTAAGACGCGGTAGCCTGATGAGGCGAGGCGCTGGGCAACAGGCTGATACAGGGTGATATCAGCGCCGAAACTGTTTGAGAGGACAATCCACGGGCCGTTTTGTGAAACTTCTGCGATACTGTAAGATATCTTGCGGCTCGTGGAAAGGACGGCGCACTTGGTGATGTTTTGAGCAGAGGCCATTGTGATGCAACGACTAATAACACAGCGGGCAAGGCAACAGAATAGAGATCAATATGGCAAATGTTTGGGACTAAGGATACAAGACGAATCGGTGAGCTGTTCAGGGAACTTAGATTTATGCACGCGGATACTTATTCCTTTCCGGATAGTTCTTTTCTTTGTACAGCTTGGAATGTCTCCGAGCATAAGCTGACCGATCCTTCGTCCTTCAATACTCAGTCTAGTCAGTCCATGGTCAGCAAACCGGCCAATGATGCTGTCCCTCTTTTCCGTAATGATTAGCTGCGCAGATTTCATTCGGAATTCCTGCTTGATATTTCTGTAAAGTAGTATATAGCTCAAATAGTAACTAAGCATCCTCGCAGATAATCCTCTACCTCTCCAGTCTTACACAGAGGCGCCATCATACCAACATATCCATCCGGTCTCACCACAGCAACAACACCATCATCCTTTGACACACCCAATACTTCGTATACGTCCTCCTTCTTTGACACTCCATAAGTTCGCATCTCAGCAAATGTCTTTACTCCCGCTGGCAGATCAGTCCACTCGAATCTTGACGTGAGTGGATGCACCACGATGAGATTTACAGTGCCTTTAGGGAACTTTTGTAGTATCTCGACGGATGACTGTAAACTTGACTGCGAAATGCCGGATTTGTCGAGTAAGTCGTTGCTTGTGAAGACTAGGACGTAATAGCGGCCAGTTGGTGGCATTTCTATGAGGGGAGTCAGTAAATCAGTCTTAGATCTTTGCACCCCAGGTCTCGTGAGAACATACCGTCTTGTAAATGGCGAGCAGTAGCATCGGCATAGCGCTTCACCTCAACATCAAGTAGTCGACGTCCCGGCGTCAACGCCCCCAAGAGCGGATCTCCTCGCGACAAGTTACTCTTTGCACCCAGTTCTCTTATCAGTTGACTCTCCTTGTACTGAAGTCCGCAACCACTAGTGAATCCGCTGCCATCACTGAAAACTCGAAGGAACTCTTCATGGGTAAGACCTGAAGTTTCAGCATCTGCTGATCCAATGCGACCGGAGAACATGTGCGAGAACTGGGCGTCGAACTCGATAAGTTGGCGAGCTACATCTACGCGCTCTTTCGAAAATGTTTCGAGGATAGGGTCTGTTCCGGAAGTGCTTGATGGAGTGAGGCCGTGGATCTTGTGGACGAGTTTCCAAGCTAGGTTGTAGGAATCCATCATCGACACGTTCATGCCCTGTCCAGCCTTTGGGCTGTGAGTATGGCAGGCTGCATAAAGTTAGCACTATACCACCGAAGATAGTCTGAATCAGTCTTACCATCACCAACAATAAACACCCTTTCCACTCCATCAGACGTGTTTGCAGAGAACCTGGGAGCCATACGCTGTCCAATCTGATAAGCCGCCCACCAATCTGGCTCAGTCCCCTCCTTGATCTTGATCTCGTACGGCGCAAATACCTGCCGCGCTTGCTCAAAGATATACTCCAACGTAACGGCACCACGTCGCTTCTTATCGGCAGATTTCTTATCCGTTCCAGTATCACCGCTCGTGTCAACCTCTTCAGCGACTTGAACGTAAAGACGAGTGAGAAACTCGCCCGTTGCAATCTGTTCTCTGGGAATGACCATGACGGAACCAGCATCTGAGTGAACTGCAGATCGCTTGCGAATGTCGGGGAAGTTTGTGTCGGCGACGAAATCGCATACACCCCAGATGTGATCTGTTGTTTCGCCTTCGAGTTCTAGACCCATGCATTTTCGAACCTTGGAACGTGCACCATCTGCGCCGATGAGATACTTTGTTCGAACCGTGCCTTGTTGGATTGATCCGTCTGGAAGATCTTGGTCGTATTTGACCACGATAGGGAACTCGGCATTGGTGTCGTCGACTGTGTACTCCAGGAAACGATGGGATCTCCTGATGGCACCCTTGCCTGTATAGAGATGAAGGTTCTCTTCTAGGATTCGCTCAATGCGGCCTTGATGGATGGTGACCTCGAAAGGGAACCGAGCAGGGACATTGACATCGGGGGCGAAACTGGTACGCTCAATTCCGACGGCATGAGAGCCGTTGCCATTACCGTTACCGTTGGTGTTTGCGTTTGATTGCACAGGGTTCCAAAACGCCACCTCCTCCATATGACAGCCTTCGCTGATGATCTCACTTGCTATTCCCAAACTCTGGAATACTTCAAGAGTTCTTGGTTGAAGTCCATCTGCCTGGCCAGCTTTTAGTGTACCCGGCTTGGAGTCCAGACAGAGAAGCGAGGCTTCTGTGATACCATATCTTGCGAGCAGCAAGGTGAGAAACAGACCTGCTGGCCCAGCCTATAACTTTCTTGTGAGCACAAGCAATCCTACCAATGAGAGCTGTGACTTACACCAACGACGACGACTTCTTTGTGTTCTTCAGATACATTAGACAAATCTGGCTGTTGAGAAAGTCGGGGTACAGGTAGAGCCCGCGAAGGAAGGATTCTCTGGTCTCGCGCCGCGTTGGAGGTTTCTTGAAAGACAGGCATCATGGATATCCAAACTGTGAGTTCAATGAGCAATGAAAATGAAACTCTTCAGTCTTTCAAGTCATGTTTATCAAGTCAAGGTCACGATGCACCGCTTTTCTCGGCACGTACCAGTTCCGGCAGTATCTCCGATTTTCCGCCCTCGCCCGGAACTTTGAATTCTCGGCAGTTTTTAGCGCAACTGCCGGGGCGGGGGGTACTTTTCCTCCCAACTCGTTCTTATTTGGGGCGGAAGTCCGGAAATTCTCACCTTCACCAACAATGACAAGTTCCGGGTCGTTACCAAGTCGACGAAATCTACCGCGGGCGTCGCATGCGTGCCAGAGATGTCGCGCGAAGAAGGCGAAATGCGATCAGCAGCAGCCTTGTGCGAATTGTGTGAGACATGAGTGGGATTGCGTCTATGGATTGAGGAGGAAGAATGCGAGGGCGAGTACAGTTTCGGTGCTGAATGATGTGCAGCGCAATACGCCGCCGTCGCCGTTATCTTCTTCGCGAAGTTATTATGATGAGGCGGCGCGACGGAGCGAACCGCTGGAACAGGCTCCTTCCACGGGTCGTATAGGTATAGTAACAATTCTTCTTGCTTTGGATGCTTGGGACTGACGATTGGCTCGTGTAGACGATGGTGATGTTGTAGGTGACATCAACCAGCATACTCACGGCACAGAGTTCTACGGCACATCGTCCAACTTTGTACTCCTCAATCAATTCTTCGTCTATGCTCAGAAGAATCTACCGCCCGGTCACCCAAACTCAAGCGGCAGTGCCGGCTTCCTTTCTGCCAACACTCAAGATGGTAATGTTTTGGGGCACGGCCTCGTCACACAATCGCCAATCTCCATTGTCAATCTCCTCTCTGACAGAGGAGTCTTGGAACCGCCTTCAAGACCGAAGACTCCCCCAACGCGATCGGGTGCCCACGATGAGACCCAAGAGCGTTCGTCTCTTGAGACGAGACAGAATACAGCGGGACTTGAGGACTCGGCCCATCGTGACCCTCCCGCGGCTACCAGCCAAAACAGAGTATCCGCGGACAACTCGCTATCATCATCGAGGCAAAGACTAGAGCGCGAATACATTAGACAGTTCTTCAACAACCTGCACCATCTTCACCCTATGCTTGATCCTGTTGCTTTCGCCAAGCAATGCGAGGAACTCGTCTGGAGCTCTCCAACTTCCATGGAAAGCAACAAGACTCGGCGTCATTTCTTCGCCCTATACCATATAGTCGTGGCTGTAGGCGCGATCGTCGCTGGCTCTTGTATCACTCAGGACTTTGAGCGCGACATCAATATCTGCATGAAGCTTCCGGCTCAAGGACAAGACTTTAATCCTTCTCGACTAAGTCAAGAACTCTCAAAGAAGTACTTCCGGAAATCCAGGATGTTGCTCGGAGATGTCTTTGAAGTTTGCTCTTTAGAAAGCGCACAGACACTTCTTCTCATGGTATGTGAGCCCCAGTCTTAGTGAACCCGGAAAACTGACCCGTAAAGTCCTTGTACTGTCAAAACTCCCTCAAACCTCACGCGTGCTACATGTACTGCGGCCACGCCGTCCGTACAGCACTGGCCATCGGTATCGCGAGAGAGGCTCCATCCAACTCGATTGAGGACCGCAAAGCAGCACGAAGAACTTGGTGGTGCATATACTCTCACGAGATTGACATGAGCTGCAGTGCAGGTCGTCGCGATAGTCTTGGCAAACCCAGGAATTACCAGATTGATATGCCTCATATCAAAGGACAAAATGTTGCCATATCGGACCAGCCTGATCTTGAAAATTGCAGCGCCGCTATGATCAACGAGATGGTTCATTTCGCTGCTGTCCTACGGCGAATCTCAAAGGAACTATACTATGACTCGAAGGGTCTGACTTTGCTGCAGAAGTCTGCTGTTGCGAAGGAGCTCGATCGCCTGCTTGACGACTGGAAAGACAAACTACCTGCTTATCTGGACTTCACGGCCGTATCATTCCGTGAACAAGAATGGGCAGCTAAACAGAAGCTTGTCCTTCATCTCAGATATCTCAACGCAAGAATCGTTCTTCATCGCCCTTTTTTAGAACAGCCTATGCTCACGGCAGAAGCCAACATGTCTACTCATGCTGAGTTATGCTTGGACGCAGCTCGGAAGACGATTTGCGTCATGTATGATGCATACGCAAACAGACACTACTTCCGCACTTGGTGGTACAACTCAACTTACACCCTATACGCCGGGATGATCGTGCTGTATATAATCATGCTTGGTCCTACAGCTGTTCCATCAGAGGACCTCCTCGCCGACGCTGTAAAAGCGCATGACATTTTGCAATCGATGGAGGAGGCTACTGTTGCTCGAAGAAGTGCGAGTTTGATACAGGAGGGACTAGAGGTAGCGCGGGCGTGCGTACAGCGGCAACAGAGCAGGCCGGATGGTGATGCTGAACAACCGTTCTTCGATGGTACACAGGGTGACTTGAACAGTATTGCAGATCAGTTTTCGAGTGCTGTTTCGGGACAGGATCATGCGCTGTTAGCTTCGATTATTGATCCAAACTTGCTGCAAGATTTCATGGCGGCGGATCAGGATGCGCTCGGATTGGGGTTTGAGATGCCGTCTTTGGATGGGTTGTATGGTGAAGCATTGGATATTGATACTATGTCAATGATGCCCTGAGTCGGAGAAAGATCGAGCAGGCATCAAATGCGAGAGGGTATATTTGTTTGTAATAAATGAAATGTCCATATTGTAATTCTATTATCATTCTTCTGGCTACCTATCTCGCAACCTCCATCAGGTAAGCTGTCTACTATGCCTACACAATTCTCTAATCGACATCCGGAACAGGCAGATCATCAATAAATCTGAACTTCCGTCCCAATTTTGCCATCGCCTCCTCAGCCTTCTCTCTCCTAAGTTTCGCAGCCGCTTCATCCGAGACAAGAACAAAGTCGTACGTCATGAGGGCGGAACCAATTTTGACATCATACTTGTTCGCCATTTCTTCATTGTCAACCTTCTTAATATTAACGATCAACGAGTCCTTGACACCAAACACGGCGTCAGTAGTTTCGTAAGGATCGTCCTTGAGGTAGAGTGCGCTTCAAGGGCATTTGTTAGATATAGTCGAAGTGCCAGAGAAGGGCAGACTTACGTGATCAGAGGATCGTATCCGTCTTTCTTGAACATGAAGTGCATGTGACTGGGTCGATAGCAATGCCGGCCCAGTACTGCCAGTAGCTTTCCGACAGGTCCGTCATGAGGAATAGGATATGGCACAGGTACAATAGCCTTGAACCAAAAGTCTCCATTGTCGTCACTCGTCAGCACAGCTCTTCCATCAGGGCCAGTTCGATCAGCGTGTTGGACATCGTAGAACCCCTTGGAATCAGTCTCCCAGACGTCAATCTTTGCTCCGGGAATTGGTGAACCATTGGCGTCCTTGAGGGTACATAGAACAAGAAGCGGTTCGCCCTCTGAGTCCTGGGAGATGAGACTTCCCTCTTTTACATGCTCCGCCTCGTGAGTATGAAATGGACCCAGTACTGTTCCTTCAGTGCTGCCTTTGGGTTTCGGGTGATCAATGGAGTCTACCAAAAGTGAAAGGCCCAGGATATCCGACAGTAAAATAAACTCCTGTCGAACATCTGTGCAGATCTGACCAACTTGTGTCAGGAATTGGATAGCAGTCATCCATTCGTCTGTGGTGAGTCTTGTTTCTCTCGCCAAGTCATGCAAATGTGTGACAACTCGCTCCAGGATATACTTCAGGCGCAGATTACTGCACTGAGAATTGATGGCGTGAACATTCTCGGTAATGTTGTCAATAGTGAGATCCTTCAGATTAACAGGAGCCGCCATGATGAATGAGTAAATGACAAATAATAGTATAATGAGTTCTTACCTCCAAATTAGTTCGACCTCAAGCAATTTATCATTTCTAAACCCCGCGTTTCAATACGTCGTCGTTGTGGGGACGGTGTGATCCGAAAGATCGGGATCCGGACTTTGAGACGCGTCGGATGATGCTCCACATCCCGGAAGTTGAGGATTTCCGGCAGCCGGACACAATTATCGGCAGTTACCTTAGTCTCAGGGTCAGATCGGATACGTCATTGGCTCCATCTGTCAGCGGAGTTTGCTACGTCCTCGTTGGTCACCAAAATGGTACCAATGTGAGTTGCAGGGTAGCTGGAGCACCGCGACGTGAGGAACAAAGCTGTCAATTCTAGAGGTGAAAGAAATGGCGAATCTTATGGAAATATCCTTTCATGCTGGAGAAATTCGTCTATTTGATTGCGCATCGAGTTGAAGTGCAACATCGTGCCAAAAGCTTGATTGTTGGGCTTAGGTTTACAAAGATTGGAAAACAAGCCAGAAGAAGTTACCTATCAGTTAGACTAGCATCAACAAGGGAGTGAGGCTAAATGGATTATCTCAAACAGATTTGGGTTTACTATAATACCGTAAAGTAATATTCAGATAAGCGTAATTTCGTAGGGACTCTCCTGTCAAAGATGTAATGTCGTTATGATCATGATCTGGGACGCAATCTGGCGTTTGGCTTCTGGACGCGTTTTCGGAGCTGCTTGAGTATCAGTCAGCAAAGACCAGGTCGCGTGGCCCAATGGCAAGGCGTCTGACTACGAATCAGAAGATTCTGGGTTCGATCCCCAGCGTGATCATTCTTTTTGCTTTTTTGTGCTATCATTACTGAAGTTATTTCAACGACTACGTTCAATTGTGGCACTCTTTGGCGCCCGCACAAGGATCAACTCACTGTGCTGAATTGACTTTCTAGAAACCTGCTTAGCCTAAAGTCTTCACGGAAAAGCGGGGAACGGAAAAGGGATCACCACGGAAAACCTACCATTTCAACTGCTAGCATCGTTTCACGTTTCGTAAAGGTTAACTGTAAGGGCCATGGCATAATTGAGGTTAATTAAAGACAAACGTGCCAGGATGCCAAGCGGTGACCTCACCATTGGAGGATATACATCTCTCCATCTCCATCGCGGGGAGTCTGCCCGAAAACCGAACTCAATTATACCCTGGATATACGCGGATCTTTGACTTCTGTAGTACTCGGAGCACTATCCTCCGAGGATAATATAACTTTATGCCGTGCCTTGCTCGAAGGTGATAAACTTTGTTCCTCGCCCTCTTGACTTGGTGTCCAGTTCATCAAAATGCATGGTAAATTACTCAGTGTGCTTCTAGGCTCTGCTGTTTTGGCAGTGCCTAGTCAAGCCGTCAACCTTTTCGTAGCGGATTACGGCGGCAACCTGAGCACTCTGAGCCTGACCGAATCCGCCAACGGCTTTGATCTCTCCGTCACCTCGAAAACGACCGATTGCTCTCCTGGACCTAATTGGCTCACTCTTGACAAGCCTAACAATGTGCTTTATTGTCTGGACCGCGGCCTCAACTTTCAACCGCCTGGGTCATTGAACTCGTTCACGATCGGAGACAAGGGTGTTTTGAAGCGCGTTTCTCGCGTCAAGTCTGTCGTAGGAGGCGCTGTTGCAGGCGCGATCATTACCGGAGCAAATGGCAAGCGCGGTTATTTCAGTGCTTCATAGTAAGTTGCCGACAATTGCTTGGGAATGGATCTGCTCACAAACCATAGCACTCCAGGTGTAGCATCTATTTACGCTCTCGGTGGCAATGGTTCCATTCCCGGCACCGCGCCGCTTCAAGAGCTTACAACGAAGATTAGCCAGACTGGCCCCATCGCAGACCGCCAGGAAGCAAGCCATCTTCACCACGTCATCATTGACCCTACTAGAAAATACGTCGTTACGCCTGATCTCGGTGGTGATGTCGTACGCGTCTTTACTTATGACAAGAACACTCTTGCTCCCATTGCTGAGGTGGGCAGCTTGAGCGCTCCTCGTGGTTCGGGGCCCCGCCATGGATTCTTCAGGGTCATGGCCAATGGCGAGACTTTCTTCTTCTTCGGCGGCGAACTTGACCAAAAGGTGTACTCTTACAGCGTCAAGTATACTCGCGCTGGTCTCTCCTTCACAAAGGTCTTTGAGATTCCATCGCTGAACGCTAGCTTTCCTCCCAACACGGCTCCCGTCAGCGAAATCTCTATGAGCGTAAGGAAACGAATATTCTTCTTCAGAGCCATACTGACTTGTACTCAGCCCGACCGGCGTTTCGTGATCGTCACAAACCGCGAGAAGTCTTTCGCCAACTCTCCCGAGCGTGGATCTGGCCCCTCCGATACCCTCACAGTTTTCCAGATCAACGAGAACGGCACTTTGAAGCCTATTCAGGCCGTCCCGTCTGGCGGATATCTGCCCCGCCAGTTCTCGTTCAACAAGGCTGGTGACAAGATTGCGGTTGGTCATCAGGTCAACCAGACCGTTGTTATTTGGAAGCGCGATGTCAAGAGTGGCAAGATCATTACGGAGCAGGAGGGCGGAAAGCTGGCCCAGGTGAAGCTTACAGGAGATGTGGTAGCCACTATTTGGGACGAGTAGGGATGCAGGGCAGTCCAAGCAAGGTGCCTTCCTCAAACGATTTCTTTCGCAGGTCACTTTAAGGTCTTTAAGGTCTTTAAGGCTTCGTTTTAGAAAATATACACAGAATTCAGTCCCGCTGCCTTCACTACTCGAGCATTATGTAGATACGAGGAGGTTGTTTACCGCCCGATGAACCGACAGCCTACGCAGGTACCTACTCACAAGCAGCATACGTCACAAGATGGCTTGGACTTGCTTTTAAATGACGATGCAAGCTTTTTGTAGCAGCGTGGTTGCCTTCTAGGTTGTGGCGACACGAAGAGGGATGCAGTGGTTCCACGTCATACAGCCCCATTTGCACCTTCATCAAAATATCTTTCTCGGCAGTGCCCAGCAGCTGTCGACTGGCATCCACACTCTGACCGATGATCATTCACGCATGATACGATTTAATGCCGTCTCTGACCGAGATTTATTTTCTTACTCTTCTTCGTTTCATATGTGTACCTTAGGCTACGCATCACATCACCAGAAACCATCATTCACCTCATCACGACACGGAACTGTCATCCTCATTCAATAAACGCGCGCACACATCTCAGCCACCCAGTATGCCCACACCAGTGTTTCAACTCCTGCATACACTTTGCGTGTCAGAGCATATGTCTGGCCGTTTCTCAAGGGGTCAGGTAAACGAATACGCCACCACGAGCACCAAGCAAAAATATATGTTTGAGTTTCTACGATGGATACGCAAAGAAATACGGCCAGGGTACCTCGAAGCCCTCACAAACGAGTGCGCAAAAGAAGTAAACACCTAGTTTGTGAACGATTTCAAGTTGCATACGAGTGGGCCCTTCTTCGACTATGTGGTACTCCTTTGGGTCTGGCTTATCTACCGTGGGTTTTTAGTTACAATGTGTGTGATTTAAGTGCTGACACTGCTGTTAGTCGAGGGCGTTGATCCCATTCCTATCTTCCCATGGGGATATGTCGGGGGAGCTCCACATGGGTACACTGAAGATCAATGGGCTAGCATTAGCATGGGAGAGCCTCAGACGGCTATACTCCAACGACTGGGTCCTTTGGGACCTAAAGAGTGGAAAAGAAACACAAGGTTTCGACAACCTTCGTCCCTATTCACTACCGATGACATTCTCGGAAATCGTCTGTCTGTTTTCTACAACAAAGACGTTGTTGGAATTCCGCGTGTTAATAGCATTCCCCAAGTGCATGGCTCATCGCCAGCACCTCCCAGCGGCAACAAGGCGCCCGATCAACCGAAGAAACGCGAGCTCAGCGGCTACCTTTCACCTTCAAGCATTCTGAGAAATGCTGCTAATCTTTCGCAGAGCCTTCCAGCAGAGAAGCCTCGTGCATCAACGTCAGCGGATGGAGAGAATCGCAATCCTTACCAGGGGGACCAGAAAATGTCAACCTCTTCCCAAGACGCGAGTCTTTCTCAACTCAAAGAGGGCTATGACAAACACGATAGCCAGGCACCTGGCCCTAATGAGCGACTAGACAGAAATCCCAGCGCCCCAGCCCCAGCCTCGACCGAGCCACGCAGCACACTTTCTGTTTCGCTCGAACGATTCGTCAACATGAGCGCCCGTCTGCATTGTGTAGAAGACGAGAACTTTGATGTTGATACAATCGCTTGGCTCGTTATAGGGCTTGGAGCTAATGACTCTCGGCGACGTCTCTTCTGCTTTCTCGACGATGCAAAAACTGGTGTATGGCACTGTTTGGGCGACGTCTTTACACAGCCCCTTCGACTTCTGATTGAGCTGGAATCTCCTGAAGAGGCTTGCACAATTCATGGACTTTCGCGTAAACGAGTCATGGTTGTGCAAGATGAACTTGGCTGCAGACGACTTCGCTTCAAATCACTTCATCCCGCCGAGTGATGGATTCAAAGTCTGGAACATCGGTGCAGACACTGAGGCATTTCCGGAGTGGATGTTTCATGACGATAGGTGGATTGGACATTTTTATCCGTATGGCAGTGGTGGTTGTTCGATTGCAAGTTGCTGTCCATTCCTTAGGCATGGGACAAGGACATGCAGTAAAGTCAGACTTTATATATGGTAGCGTTAAGACTGTAGAATGTATAGTATATAATATTTAATGTTCTAACAAGGTGCTCCTACATTATGCAGTCATTGTTCGCTACTTTATGAAACAAGGTCTGTTTGTGCACACATGGAGCCAAGTAGATGTTACACCCGTGACTCAAACTCCTGTATCAAAAGGATATCAAGAACTACTAGACTGCTCGCCCGCTACCGGGCTTTGCTCCGCCTCAAGGGGGGCTTCCTTCAGGTATCTGAACCTTGCTCCAAATATCCACCAAACACCAGAAAACAGGAACGTTGCCCCAACAATGAGTGCGGCCCAGTTCATGTTCCCGATGTTTTCGCCTGTGACTGGTAGATAGAGAGGCATGCTGGGAGGAAGTTAGCAAGGGGTGGCCAGTTGAAGTCTCTGTTTAATAGCACTTACACGTATATGACAATGGTCAACATGGCCCATGCAACAGCAACATAGTTCACAAAATATCCCCATCTGCCGAGATCAAAGTGAGGGCGAGGCGGAAGAATGGAACGGCCTCGGACAAGAGCCTGTTGAAAGCGTTAGTAGCCAAATAATAACGTCAATGAACAGTACTCACCACCGTAACCGGTATCGCATAGGCGAGAGCGAAACAAACTCCAGCACCACTGACGATAGCGTTATACGCCAATTCACTCCCCAGAGAGATAAGCCCAATGATAACCTCAACCACCATGATGGCGAAGATGAAGTTTAATGGGATCTGAAGATTGGGATCGATCTTCTGGAGACGATGGGACCATGGAAATGCCCTGTCCTCCGCCATGCGCCAACCTAGGCGAGAACACGAAGAGAGAATACCAGTGCAGACGAGCAGCTGGAAATTAGAGAGTTAGCTGTCGGGATAAGCAAACGAGGTCTGCTGACTTACATTCACAACGCCAAAGACTATAGCAACATAGATACCGGCGTATTCACTTCCCGCTACGTCCGAGAACCAAGTGACATACGGTGACCTGGTCATAAGCTTGTGTAACTATAACAAGGACAAGGGGGACTTACAGTGCTGTTACGTACTCGGTATAGTTACCGCAGCAGAATAGTAGGATGAGATCAGTGACGATTGTAGCAACGCCAGAAAGGACCATGGACCAAACCATTGCTCTCTGTGTCATGTCAGTGCCTTGAGCTTTTATCAAGAAAAGAGACTTACTGGGGCATCTTGAGATGCGTTCTTCATCTCCTCAACCAAATGCATCATACTGTCCGTACCATAAAGACCATAGAGCGGGGTATAGAAGCTAAGTATGAACACCCATCCGTTACTGCTGTATCCTGAATTGTTGATAAACTTAGTAAATACGAATGCTGCGCTGGCTTTAGGGGCTGTGGCGAGGAGAGTGATAGCCCAGCCAAAGAAGCCCAGGATTGTGAAAACAGCGCCGACGGTGCTGTAGAGAGGGAGTGCACTGGGCTTCAAGTTCATCAGAAACGGGATGACCAGTAATCCGAGATATATCAAAAAGGTTTGGTAAGGCTTAGAGCGTTAGCGCATAGCATTCAAGCACAAGAGGGAGTCTCAGTACCTTCCATTCGATATTTGGGTGAAAGATAGACACCATCGTACCAATGATATTGGCGGTGTTCAAGGCACAAGAAGATCCAGTGGCTGTCTCCGCCAGAAGCAAACACCAACCGACGAAGTATGAAAGGAAGGGTCGATACTTTGCGGTAGCGAGCTTCTGGACGTAGAATTGTTGACCACCTGCCGTAGGCCAGATACCGCAGTATTCAGCGAGCGAGGCCATGAGCAAAGTCTGACCAACGGCGACGATGATGGATCCGTAGAGGAGCGAGGCTGGCCCACCGACGTCAAAGATGACACCATAGAAAACCACGACGCACGTCCATGTCGCACTGATCATGACCTGGTAGGCGCATACTGTACTGCTGTCAGTATTGAAGACCAAAGACTGCTGATGAAGACTTACATGTCCAGAAGTTGTAGACGCGATGCAGCTCGGCCGACTTTCCGAGGGACTTGAGATACGCATCGTCGGTATCATACTGAGACTGGCTGCCTTCGAGAACGGATCCATCGTAAGAGATTGGCTCAGCCTTAATGTCGTCTTTAGGGGGATCCATGACCAGTGGAGTTTGGAGGTAGAGAATATCGTTATTGAGAATGTGGCGCGATCATGGATTGGAGAATCTAGGGACAATGCCAAGATGCAAAATACGAGCCAATTTGGGAACAATGGTTTATAGAGAGAGTTTGCGATGGAGGGACTGAGATCGGGAAGATCTATAACTAATTTCCCAATGCGAACACACAAAGCAACATGACCAGATACTGCAATCTAGACCCTGGTCGAGAATGCGGGGAAAGATAACACCAGGACAGCAACGACCAATGATGAACTAGGCTGCTATCGTTTACAGCTGCCATCATTCCACGCAAGCGCCTCGTTTCTCTCCCGGGCAGCCAAGTTAAGCCTTCCCCGGAATACACCGTGTTGCCGTTTCTCTCCCGACCAGCCTAGCCCGGGCTAGCGTGCCCCTGTGAGTTCCCAGGCCTTGGATCGACGTGAAAATGGCTTGGACTTTTCTCTCCCGACCAACCTATCTGGGATTAGTGATGTGCTAGTGAGAACCATTGAATGCAGCTTCATCGTAACGAGAGAGTCATATCACGATGAAGGAAGTCAAGAAAACGTCTATAAATAATGACAAAGACTTCGCAGGAGTTTCAATAACAACTATCGATCTACTACCGTTTCAAAATGGCTTCACTGAGCACTGCTACCACTAAACCATCCTTTGCGCGTCTCGACGCAGCGGAACCATCCACAACGCCACAGAACCTTGTTGCAGCCATCAAACGCGACGGCGGCGTGATTGTCGAGAACCTTATATCTCGCCAGCTAGCAGAACAGATCAGTGCAGATCTCAAACCGCATTTTGACTCTGATGCTCCAGACCTGTCTGGATTCTTTCCCGTCACTACCCAAAGAGCAACTGGTCTGTTTAATGTCTCCGATGCCTGTGTTGAGCTTGCCTGTAACCCTCTCTATATCGATGTCGCGAACGAGCTGTGCTCTTCGTCGCTGACGTATTGGGAGGGGGAGAAGAGAATCACTGTGAGCGGAAAGCCTATTATTTCGTCGACTGTGGCGTTTCGGGTTAATCCAGGTGGCAAACAGCAGGTCTTGCATCGAGATGATGAGTGAGTATGCCCTTTCGCCACGGTCTGGAATTAGCCATAGAATAATCTGCATGAGATCCATTGGTCTGGAACCATTTGCTGATTGGAGGCAGTGACTATCATCCCCACGACAAAGAGCTCCCAGTCATGATTGGCTGTGTCACGGCTCTAACCAAAACCACTCGGGAGAACGGTGCCACGATCGGCATCCCGGGATCTCACCTCTGGGATAGTGAGCGACGGCCATATGACGAAGAAGCTGTACCCGCAGAACTAGAGCCAGGTGATGCCTTCATCTTCCTGGGTAACCTGTACCATGCCGGTGGCCAGAATATTACCCAGTAAGTACAAGCCCAAGCACGTCACTAGCTAACTTGACGCTGATTGACTGCTCAGAAACGAGTATCGCGAGACAGTAGGCATTTTCCTCTGCAAGCCGACTCTTCGTCCTGCGGAGAACCAGTTCCTCATGGTACCATTGGAGCGAGCGAGGCAGCTCACACCACAAGCGCAAAGATTACTTGGCTATGGTGTTTGCAAGCCGTCGCTGGGATTCATGAAATACCAAGACCCAATGAAAGTGTTGTTTGGAGTGGAGGACGAAGAGACAGTGCTCATGTAAACTTATCCTCTTATGATCAGAACACAATAAATGGGCTTATCCGCTCCTCGTTGTCTCTCGCATACTGTATCCAGTTCTGAGTCGACCCAGCTATTGATGCGTTCCAGAAGTCTCTCAAGAACTCTAGTACTGCCGAGTTGCACGAGAAACCTGTCGCAGCTATGTTATCGGTAAAAAGCCTTTCGATCATAACTTGTTTATTGGTGTATAACTGACTGGCTGTTCCGAGTATGAACAGCGGAAACGAGATATTGTGCGCAACTGATTCTATTGGACAGGTTGTCATGAAGACAATCTCGTTGTACAGACAGTCAACCAGCGGAGGGATCGTGACTGTCTTCTCGACATCGGAAGCAAGTGCTTGGTAGCTGTACACCAGGCAAGCGTAGTATTGGGCTTTGAGAACTGACTTGAGGCCTATTTGGAGAGTGACGTCTTGTGATGAGGTAGATTCAATTCGGGCGCAAACAAAGTTATAAGACTTGGTGAGCTTGTCTTGCCACACAGCCATATCAGTGTCAACAAGTATATTTCCTGTCCTAGAAGCGTGGTTTCGGCTTCTCTCTGTAATCGTGATCTCATAAAGTGCTTCTGTAAATTCTTTGAAGTAGTCATCAGAAGTCGCGTGCTGTGAGATGGGCTTATGGCGCCTCAAACTCGTGGTAAATGAGGATATACTTCCAAAAGCCTCCAGATAGTCAAGTTCTTCCACCAAAAACTGAGAAATCACCTTTTCGTGTGGATTTGCGAGGTCATATCTCTCGAATCCTGTGCGGACACCGCTGAGGTGGAGTCTCCATCCCGTCGAGTTGGGTATGAACATTTCTGCATAGCATAGAGAAATCATGGTGAGGATGATCTCGACGAGAACCGAGACCTGGGTATTCTTATCACTCCGCGATACTTCACGCTTCAGCTCGGATTCCATCTGCCGGTTCAGATGATACAGCGTCGCATCTCGAAGATTTCGGTGAATCTGGACAAGTGCTGGCTTATCCCGGGGAGATACGACGGACATATGTGCTGCTGCTAAACCCAGTGTTGATAGCCGCAAGCAGGATGAGCGCTGCGCGAGAGGAAGTACGAGGGTTCGCCATGGGTTCTTGGGTCCATCCAGCCACGCAAGCTTTGATGCGACTTGGTTGTTGAAATGTTGGAAGAGGACTGCATGAGCCGCTTGCCGGACGTGACGATCTACAAGCTCGACGTTCTGCTTTGGGTTCGATGTTACCGTTGAAGAGCTTCCGGTAGCCATTTGAGGCTGGCAATAGGGAGAACTTTCATCATCGGTGGGCTTCCTGATCCGAAGTGTTCTTGTTTTTTTGTGTGTACGCAGTACACCATGCTTGACCGGAGGTCGCAATGGGACTGATTTCCCTGTCAGCATCCCTCTGCTAGCCACTCCCTGATCCCATCTCAAGCGAAGACCATAGCCTGGACAATCCAGTCCTCGACTACAACACTTCAGACACGAAGGGACGCTTCGGTCGCATTTAATTCTCCTTCTCACACATGTTTTGCAATCTGGAGAATGAGTAAATAGTTCTGAGCAGACATCGACCTCACTCACTCTGAGAAGCAACCTCACGATCCGACGACAAAGAATCGAGGCGAATATTCCGCATTTCGGTCCTGATTTTCAACAAGAGTCTCAAATTCCAGCTTATGATATCATTGACCGCTGAAAAGCCATTAGTTCAATTGAGCATTGCCTTATCATGCTCATCTCGACGCGATGAGTGAAAGGGGAGGACGCGCATCATAAACCCCGCTTTCTAACGACTTGACGTTAGTTTGAGAACAACGTTTGATACGAGAATTGCCCTATCTTCATACCCGATTAGGAAATGTTTCACGGTAAACCTTGGAGAAGTCTTATCGCGATACGGTCACAAGTTACGCTGATAACATCTGCGACAAGCGCCTGTCGCTTCATCTTTCCCTTTATAGCTGTAAAGCCCATCATTAATTCACTTGAACTGCAGAAGTATCTTATCTAGTTTGTTCCCAATAGTATATTCGACAATCGCTGGCGACGAAACTTCATAAGCAAGCTTGCAAGTCCCCATGCCCATTTACAGCCAAGGTCCGCTCTGTGACACTGCAGTCGCCGCCATAAAAACTTTGTGCCTGTTGGAATGCTTGTTAATGAGCTGAAGGCGCTTCCATGGATCTAGATGCATTGCTGAAGCTGTCACTGCTTTTGATGTATTGCCTTGGGTGCGGTATTTTCGCGACCACGTTGTGCATTGAACCCGAAAGTTAGGTTTCTTGAAAATGTCGTAAGACATTGAAATTGGTGGATGCATTTTGGATGACATCTTGGCTTGAGAGACTGTAGGTTTGGAGCCAATGGCAAGACTCGAAGTTCATTTGAGATTGTCGTGGCGCTCGAGACTGAGACCACAATTAACCCTTGCTTTACCCCTTACATTAGCCCGTCGCTCACTGTTGTCTTCTTCAACCCAATCGAGCTAGCTCAGCTATTTTGATCTTTTCCAAATAACTCTTCTCAAATGACTCCTAGGGAGCCTGGAACAATTTGGTGGTCGGGCGTGACGTTGAAATATGAGTGACCTACTTAAGATTCTTCACAGGCCTTACCATTGAAACCACTTCATTTCTGTCTGTGTACTATCCCCATCAAGATCATTCCAAGCCTTGTCATGAATAGGTCTAGAAGGCGTGAAATCTTCATGCTGTTTACTTTGGGCGCTCGTAGGTCTAATAAGGGTTTTGCGTTTTGATTCAGATGACACATGCCAAGAATGCTGCTCTTATACGTCAATCGCTGTTGGCATCTTAAATATTCGTATTTGCTGTAACTTTGATTCTCCAACCAAAGTTTTGTCGTAGAGCATCATGGTCAACTCAGGGATTATCTCCCTCCTGGGCAGTCTGGCCCTTCCAGTTGTTGCCTTTCACGATTTGGAGCAGATGCCCGAGTCTTGGTGTGTGACCTACCTGTCAACTTACCTCGTCCCCATTTCAGCTGCCATAAGTTCGCCTGCAGAGACTTCATTGCCAGGTATCGAATCTTCTACGAGCCTGGACATCTCCGTTACTTTGAATCCCTCATCCTCCCTGTCATTCACACCAGGGGTTACCTCCTCGTTAGGAACCACAGAGGTCGAAACAGCTCCTCCTTCTTCCACTACAGCTCCCAGCCCCCTTGACGAGCAAATCGTTTTCCGTGTTGTTCCTGATACCCCGGACAATAACCGACTGCGGAGGCGGGCTCTTGGAGGGTTCATCGGCTCCCCTTCTGAGATTTGTAACAATGCAAACGTCTTCAACTTGATTGATGGGCAGCTCTTAGAAGGCAATGTCCCCATTTACTTCAACGGAGAGGACTACAAGGTGTTTGGCGGCCAGCAGGGGCCTGTCCCTAGTGGTGCCATCACCAGAACATTCTTCCGTGATGGGGATATTCTTCGTTTCCAAAGCTCACGAATCATTCCGAATGGCGAGGCCAGCTTTTGCCAAACCCCGTCTGATGGTCAGGTCTATATCACCTTTTCTTCGCAACCTGCTGGGTGCATCGCGGTCCAACTCTCCGCTATTGGAGGTAAGTCAACACTTGGATTACTGATTACGCAAAGCTAATCCTGATTATAGTTCAAGAGTGTGTAAATGGAGACGTAACTACAAGCGCCGCTGCTACAAGCGAAGCTCAGCAGTTCACATCTGCATCTTCTCTTGAACCAATCATCTCGATTCCTTCCTCCTCTGACGAACTTCCTCCGGGAGTCTCTACCCGCCCTACGGAAAGCAAGCCCCCGATTGTTCCAACAGAGTCAAACGGGGTTGTAACAACACAGAATCCTATTACACAGCCCACCCCATCAAGCACATTCAGATGGTCAAACATATCATCTTCTTTTCAACCACCACCAGAGACCTCAGAGTCCTCTATTGTTCCTTTCAGTACTTTCCTTTTCACTTCTGACTCAAGCACCTTGGAAGAGGTAGTTTCCAGCACGGAAATTGTTGAACCTGAGTCCTCCAGCGCCCAAGAGCTCACCTCAACCACCGATGAATTCACAGCCTCTGAGATTGGCACTACAACAGAGGACGTTAGCACCACGGCCGAAGCCACAACGAGCGCTGTTGAAGAAACTACGACAGAAACCTCAATCCTTGAGACTACGATAGACACCACTGTTGAGGAGTCAACCACGATCCCTACCACACAGGAGACAACCGATACTACTACTACTACTACTACCACCACCACCGAGGTTTTAACAACCGAGACTACGACTCAGCAGACATCAGAAACAACTTCAGAGGAAACAACAACAGAGACAACGACAGAGAACACTTCAGAGGAGACAACGACAGAGACCACTTCAGAAGAGGTAACATCAGAAACTACCACTGAGGAATCAACAACAGAAACTACTATACAAGAGACAACAACAGATACTACCACTGAAGAGTCAACAACTGAGGACCCCACCACCACGACTTTTACATCAACTCTCGAGTCAACGACTGAAACCACCACTGAAGCAGCCACGACAACCACTGAAGCAGCTTCAGAGGATATCGTATGCCCTGCCAGCCCTGCGCAGTGCATCCGCACCTTCCAGATTAAGTGCGACACTGTCATTGGAGGCATCGGTCTAACCGACGGCTCTAGCACGTTAGAAGAATGTTCTCAGGCGTGTATCAACAGTCCGGACTGCGTCATCTTTACTCACTCTGGAAGTCAATGTTTCTCAACCACCAACTCCGCGGATAATTCAGGCTCATTTGCACTTCAAGGCTGGGTAAGTGGTATTAAGGGAACTTGTTAAATGTAACTATCACGGGTTTTCATTATTATATAATTATAAAGAAGCAATGAGGAACGATATTCGTTTTTGGGGAAAAAGAAAAATAAAGAAAAAGAACAGTGAATATAAAAAAACTCAGCATGATTAAATCATGAGGCGACTCTCCCGCCGGGAATTGAACCCGGGTCTCAAGCGTGACAAGCTTGCATACTGACCACTATACTACGGAAGATGAACAGGTTGAAACCTGCTGTAGCGGAGTTCGATGTCTGACGGTTCGCTAATCAGAGCTAAGTATGTAGTTGGATGCGCTAAGAGCCAAGATCAATTGCCAACGGCAGCTCATCAAACCAAGTCATGATCTAAACATGACGTTTGTGGGAGGATGCCTGTAACTGAAAGGTTCACAGCCTCATTGGCTGCTTTATGTTGCTTATTTATTATTTAAATTGACGCTTTCGAGGACTGTCTAACCCTATTGCGCTTGTAGTAAATGACAACTGATGCTGGCCTAACAGCTCAGACCCGATGCGGGATTCCGAAGTGGGATAATGAACACAGGAACTCAAGTTTCATAAGACATTTTCATGCCGAAAGTCTGAGTGCGCCGATCAAACATTCCTTCTGCATCCTTTTATGGGTGTTAATATCCACTGTTCTTCCTTCAGCTCCGCTCCTTTGGGCGCTGCCGTGTTTTCGTCGTGTTTTGCAACCTCAAGATTAGCTAAAATCTGACGCTGACGATTGCTTCCATGATATGGGCAGGGCATAATGTAGATCAACAACGTGAGCTGAAATAATGCAACACGTCACCGGAGATGATCATATAAAGCAGAAAACATTAATTACTTAGACCTACCTCGGCTAGATGTCTTTTTTATTTGACAAGAGTCCCCCAGGTCCGTCGAGAACCAAGAAGTTCGACCAGTCTCATCGGTTCCTGCAAATTCAAGCATCGCCTTAACTACCTCTCATCATGAAGCCCGTTTTTGCACCAGGCCTGCTCTTCCTTGGCCTCACTTCAGCTCAATACAGTGGCCAAATCAAGGTCAAAGACGACGGCTGCCCTCAATTCACCGCTGGCGAAAAGTCGCAACCTCTCAGTTGGGTCAAGGGCAACAACATATGCGCAGACCTTTCGGACCTTTGCCCCGATGGGAAATGCTTCATGGCATTCCAAGCCCTCGTGACTGGGACCGACAGCAGAACGCCTGCCAGGATGGGAGCTTGTCCTACGGATGATTGCTCCTCGGATTGTCAGACTTGGGACGTCGAGTCGCAAAGCAACAGCATCAGTGTTGACTGTGCTGAGTTTACTGGCCAGCACTACTTTTACTTGGGCGACTGAGGAGTTGGAGAATTGTTAATAACAAGCCCTTGACCGGTCAAGCTTCTGTTCACATCACATACAATCATTGCGTTGTCGGCTTCCTCCAGCAGACTGGTGGCAAGCATGGGTGGATCACGTTGGCCGACTGGGGTATCAGGGGCAACGGTCATTTCTTGTATGTTTAGAATACTAATATGCAAATTGCTGGTATTTTGGGTACCTGGGTCCATCTGAAGGCTTTCAATGGCACAAAGAGTGCTTAATCTCGCGAATGCTTCTACCTTCTATAGACTATCCTCAGCGACATCTCGGCTGAAATTTCCCAACGTGCACACTGACCAATCCCCGGCCCCCATCTCGTATAATACATAATTTTACCTGATAGACGCCTAATAGCTATATCGAAACGCCCTATCTTCCTTGTCTGTCAAGTCAGACTTGGGCAGGCCGTTCTTGTCCAAAATGACCTCCCCAGTGCTGTGACACTCTCCTGCCAGGTCCCTCTCCTTGTTATCTTGAATGCAGAGGGTTCGATAAACAATCATCGTCAGGAATAGGAGGCACCAAGTGACAATGCTGGTGATCACACCCTCTCGGTATCGAGGACCATGAGTCCAGAGCTGGGGTGATCCAATACAGCCTGCACAGTATCCGATGAAGAACATGCAGTTTACCAAAGCTCTCTTGGTGTTGCCCTTGACGTTCGAGGCGGAGAGTGAGAGGAGAATCGACATTGTAGCTGTAATGCAAGACGACTAGCCAAAGAGTTAGCAGATGTCTGATACAAGAAATTACTAAACTTACTACCCATGATGCAGCAATCAGGCCCCAACCAGCGCTGACGTCAAGCTTCATCAGGAAGACATTGCCGATTAGAGGTGGAATGATCAGAACCAGGACGACCAGCGATCGCTGCCTGGGGAACAAAGTGCAGAGACCGACGCCAATCCACAAGAGTCCGATCTGAACTGCTCCCGATGGTGCCGTGTAGAGCATAGTCTCGAGCTGCGTGTAACCGACCGACTTGATCACAAGAGATGCAAAGGTGAGCACGGGTGACTGCATCGTGACTAGAACACCAAACCAGAAGACTGCCCAAGCCTTGGGGTCCATGAGCGTCTCTCGCAGTTGACTGGTGCTGAAGCTTGTCTTGTCACCTCCCTCACGATCACGAGCCATGCGCATTGACAAGACCTCGCGTTCTCTGGGGCTCAGGAACCAAGCATCTCTTGGGCCATTAGGCATGAGGGTAAAGAATGCGATACCTGCTACGACTGTCATGGCACCGCAAACGAGGAACAGAGTACGCCATGGTGCAAGACCGAGTGACGTATTTTTCCCAATGCCGTACATGAGAAGGCATCCGACAACTTGTGCAACACCATTCATGGTGACCCAGAGCGCAGTGCGAAGTGTATGTTCCGATTTGCGGTACCAGATGGATGTGATGGTGACGAAGGCTGGTGATACGGCACCTTCGCTGAAACCGAGGAGGAAACGAACGGCGGCGAAACCGGCGAAATTGTGAGGAGCTGCGAGACACATGCAGATGGCGCCCCATACGATTCTATTAAAGGTCAGCAGGGATCAAGCATGTCGACGGATGAACATACACTGTGACTCCAACGAACTTGGTGAGGTGCAGTCTGCTCATGAGGTAGATGCACGGGTATTCAGCGACCAATTGGCCAACGTAGAAGATGGAGCTGCACCAGGAGTATTGAGAGCTGGTCAAATTAAGATCATCGATGAGACCAAACACAGCGGCGTAGCTAAGACTTTGTTTGTCGAGGTACTGAAGGAAGAAGACGAAGCACATCTGTGCACATTGTGAGTCGTGACAGAAGCTAGATCGCAACAAAAAGACTTACAAATGGAAGGATAACCATGTCAATTTTGCGAAGAACGGCCTTTTCTTCTTCGGGAGTGTATGAATCGTCCATGTCAAGGATCTCGCCCCTTGCCTCAGGCTCATCAGGCTTGGGCGCAGACATTTTCTTCTCAAGAGCGTGATCCATGATTGTTAGTTGATGATGGAACAAAGAAATGATCTAGATATGGAAGGGCATGGTGGACAACGCTGATCCTTCGTGGGGAATGCCTCAATTATATCATGATCCCAACAGCTTGGTTCGCCTTTATCAAAAGTCCTTTAAATGACTGCTCCGGGCATCGGATATCTGGTGACAGGAGCCACTATGGAGAAAACCTTATCATCATGCGGGGAAGGACATGGAGCCGATGAGATAGACCATCGATCCGATGGCTCAACGTCGGGAATAGTGCCATGGAGCCGATGGCCATGTTGCCGGCTGTGATAATCGCGCCCGCTATCGGCAATGATCGGCGAAGAGTGTTACACAGCGCGAGGGGCAATTTGAGAGGAGATTGTGATAAAAAGCCACTGTCTTGGATAATTTCTGTGTCGATACCTCAATTTTATCTTACTTATCTTGGTTCTGAACGGACATTGCATTGTTCATTGATCTCTCAAGTTCAACATGACTCAACTCGATACTGTACCCGGCGCAGACATCAAGCCATGGCTTCGTCATCCTCCCAAGAAGCATCTCTTCATTCACACCAACATCATCGATGTTTCAACAGGCAACATCCTAGAAGACGCATCGCTGTCCACAAAGAACGGCAAAATTGAGACTGTCTATCCCTCAACACCAAGCCAATATCCCGATGGCTACAACGTCGTGGACTGCAAAGGCCGATACCTATGCCCAGGCCTCTTCGATGCGCACGTCCATCTCTGCGCGACACCGGGCTTCACAGACCTATCCCGTGTCTTTGGGAACCCCAATGACATTTCGCTGTTGCGACAGCCATATGTCGCCTCACAAATGCTTTACCGCGGCTTTACATCAGTTCGTGATTGCGGCGGGGCCCAGCTCCCACTAAAAGAAGCAATTGAAGAGGGCGTTTTCCCTGGTCCTCGTCTATTTATCTCAGGTCACGCGCTTTCCCAAACAGGAGGCCACGGTGACTTGAGAAGCTCTTATGAGAAGCATGAATGCTGTGGTGGACACGCTATAGGGTCTTTGGGCCGTATTTGCAATGGCGTACCAGAGTGCATGGCCGCTGTTCGCGATGAGGTTCGCTGTGGAGCAGACTTTATTAAGATCATGGGCTCCGGTGGCGTTGCATCACCGACAGATAAGCTAGAACAGCTGCAGTTCACCACGTCAGAGATTCAAGCGATGGTGGAGTGTGCAAATAATGCTGGCACCTTCGTCACAGCCCATGCATATACCACCAAGGCTATAAGACATTGCATTGACAACGGAGTCAAGGGTATTGAACATGGTAACTTCGTTGATGCCCCTACAGCTCGCCTCATGGCTGAGAAGGGCGTCTATCTTACCCCAACACTCATCACTTATGCGCAAATGGCCACCGACAAGTGGAAGAACTTCTTACCACCAGAGTCTCAGGTCAAGAATGCTCAAGTTCTCAAGTCTGGCCTTGAAGCTCTTCGTATTGCTTCGGAAGCAGGCGTAACAATGTGTTACGGTAGCGATCTCCTTGGCCCACTTGGCTCTGCTCAGACCCAAGAGTTCTCTTTGCGTTCTCAAGCACTCAAGCCTTTGGAGATATTGCGAAGTGCGACTGTGAATCCCGCTAAGATGATGGGGTGCGAAACTACTCTTGGCCAGCTCAAAGAGGGTTTCCAGGCGGATGTTTTGATCATGGATAAGAACCCGTTGGAGAATATTGAGATCTTTGACCATCCGGAGAAGTACATCTTGGCGGTTATGAAGGACGGCTTAGTATATCGCAGTCAGTTGGAGTCTTTAGAGGTTGATGGCGGGATCCCGATCCGATTCAATTCCGTACTGTAGAATTCGATGAATGCTGGGAACACGGGCATGGACAATAGGCATGTCGAGTTTCAAGCAGGGAAAAGTATAAATACAGGCTGCTCTTTCTGTCTCAAGGACCGTACCTTTAACATTGTATATGTATCGTTGAGGCGTCATAAGCTTTAGGCATCAATCAATCTATATGTAATAATTTGTCCAAAGCCGCACTTCTTAAATCCCATCATAATCTCGTAGATAGTCCAATAAACTGTCCGTGTGGCATATCAACTCCCTCAACATATGATACACAAGACCAGCCCTCATGGCGCCAGATCGGGAGGATAGCCTGCAAAATCTAGGACATCAAAGCCTGTGAGCCCCATTAAGAATGGTTGGTCGTCATTATACGCCGTCGACAGGCGATACGTCTCAAACGGATCGAGCTGCTGCTCTCCGGCCTGAGGCTGTGGAACTGGTAGACGTGACATCAGTGGCTCCAGAACCGCATCAGTGCGTGAGCTCCATTCCATAACCTCAGCCCCCGTAGACCAAAACTCTGCATCGGCGCCTGAAGGTACCTGTGTATTCTGGTCGGAACCCAAGGCGCTTTCGCCAAGTACTTCGTTGTTGATAGCACTCTGGGTCTGTTCTTGGTTCGATAACCACTCAGCCCATTCATTGTACGCAGACGATTGTAGCCCCTCGTCAGTTGCGTTGGTAGGAGGCTGCCCAGACCGACCAAGCTTACTCCAAGCCTCGTTCGAGATGGACCGAAGGGCTTCCACAAATCGAACACCAACTTGAGCATTTGGGTTCCCTGTCGCCATTCTTCGCAAGAAGTCTAGACCAAATCTGACACGTCTTTCGTATCCGGGATCCCTATCAAGGATACCTGCTATGAGGGTGACAATGGTTGCGATACTGCAGCCTTGGAAGTCTGTGAATGAGAAGCGTGTGGTATACCCTGTTTGGTTCAAGTCCTCAAATAGTTGAAGCAGCTTTTTGGAAGCCTTTGCGCAGGACTTCGATAGCTTTTCAGCCTTTTCTTCAATGTTGCATGGCTCTGAGTCATCTCCGAGATGGCGTCGAAGAGTCATTCTTACAACAGTAATGAGAGACATTTTACCCATCACTATCCAGGCATAGTAATAGTTGAGCCAGATGTGAAAGACAGCGCGATAACGTGAGTCTTGGGGTGGAATTGTCTCGAGATCAAAGGCTTCAGGCAACGAGTCTTTCCACTCTTTCAGGTGGTTCTCCAAATTCACTGTATCTGCCTGGCGTGGAGCATTCGTTACTGTTGACCTGCAATTGTCAGCATGTGCAGGAAAACAGTAAGCTGCGACGTACTCCCAGTCAGCCACTTTGTCCAAAATGGATATGAGACGTGCGAAGGCAATTTGAAGAAGGACATTATTGAACTTCTGGGCGTCGTCAAAATCTGGCAGAATAGTCGGCAACGGGACCGTAATGATCTCAGGTGCCACAGATCGTGGCCTGTTGAGCTTTATTGTCGAGCACCTACTTGGCATCAGTACGGATAGAGCCTGCAGGAGGAGTGGCACAAACTTACCTTTCGAGTGAATATATCGACCACCACAAGCGACGACGAATCTCTCTTTCTCGCGCGTCCATTGCTTGGTCGTCCGAATCCTGATGTAGGTCAAATGCCAGAGCCTTCCTCAAAGCCATTCCCGTGTAGACATAAGACGACCCAACTGCATTCTGCGGCATGAGATACACACCGAGTATCAAGCATACTTGGATAGATCTGAGGCCTGGAAGCTCGATTATATCCGGAACAAGGACCTTAGCTTGCTCAAAGAAGAGCCGTCCGGGATCGTGTTCATCAATTCGTGAATGGCTGGGTCGCTCCAAAGGGGTCCAGTGGCTACCAAGTGCGAAGATGGTCAATGCGAGACAAATGAAGCTGGGGTCGGACCTCAATGGGCATGTTTGGTTGGTGTAGAACTGATCAATCTCGTGAATGAGCTGTGCTTGGTCGAAGTAGAAGAAGGCATCGGTGCCCCGTCTGATGCAGACATGGACAAGGAACTCTGCAATAGATTGAGGGGGAAATGAGTCCACAATCTTTTTGAGGCGGGCTTGTTCTGGAAGCGACAGGTTGTTTGGTCGCGTGATATTCTGAGTACAGTCAACATCGGATTATTTGACGAAACGGGAAGCAATACTTACAGCCTGCAGATTGACCATATCCTGCTCTTCTGGGCCTGATATCGGGTCCAAAGAAAAGGCTTCGCGTAGTCTTGTCAGGAACCGAGGCCATAGTATGCTTTCAGTCTGGTCTGCATCAGTCAGTTCAGCGTCTACATAGACGTGTAATCGTTCTTACGGCTCTCTATGGAAATGTTCTCCTGGGGCGTTGCTCCTGTTTGAGACGAGGCCGCTACGGCAGTAATTGTCGCATCTCCAGCAGGCATTGGGCTTTGACTTTGTCGCGGAGATAACCTATCTCTTCATTTTGTCAGATTGGCTAGGTTATCGACCATGCAATGGTTACATACCTGTCAAAGCGACAACTAAGCTGACCAGCTTCACATCTTTGGCAAATGCCAGGACTCGACTCAATGCACTTGCTTTTCCGAGCCTTGCATCGATCGCACCTGATAACGGCGATATCATCAGTTCTAAGTCAATTTCATTACTTTCTATGGACTCACGCTCGTGGTGCGCGTTTCCGGTTCTCTTCGGCAACGCGTCTACGGCGGCGACGTCGAGCCGCGGGTGTTGAATCCATGGTTCTGATGCAAGATTATGGAGATTTACGGGTAGTGGAACCTCGGCTGCTTGTCCTTGTAGTGCGCTGGGTTCGTCGGTAATTTGCACTGGACTGGCCTCTTATCGGGTATCTGATAACGCTCTCCGAGTTCTGGGTCTTAGTTGATTATCCCTTTTGCCTTGTGTAGTGCTGGTGTTCTGTTAGCGGCGTAGCAGATCTCAAAGCTGCCTACCCCGTACCGTCAATATGTTTGATGGTTTCTGGCCTCTTGCTACGCGAATGTGTCCACATCGATAAATGCGAAAAGAAACAATTTTAAGAGTACAAGTTTAGTACTATGTATCCTCCAGATTCTACCGACGAAATGGATGCATTTCTGTTCCTTAGTATTCGTTTTCAAGCGTTCTCAGTCTACATAGCCCGCCTGATTGTTTCACTATCTCGACGCTGAATCACACAATTCCGCCATTGACTCGGTTCTAAAGGCCCAGCATCTGGTGTATCATTTCATTTCCATGACTGCCGCTGCAGTGCGTCTTTTGTGCGAGTCATGACTGTCCCCTTATGAGTAACTCGAGTCAAAGCGCTGCAGCGATGCCCAACGTCTACAGCCAACACCTTTGTCGATCTTCCCCAAGAAAAGGTCCCTTGCCGCGGGGGAGCAGCGACAGAAGGGCGGCACAGAGGGTAGCCCTGTCGAGACCCCTACAGATTTCCCAGCTAAGCTAAAATCCAAAGAACAAGAACGGTAACTTGACGACTCAATTTCTATTTTTGCTTACACCGCTCAGTGCCGAATAGCAGTTCCCGAGTCATTCGGAAATCTGGGGTAGCATTGATCTACACCTTGCATAAAACTGCCCAACTGCTTACACAACACGTATCAGGTGCGTCCATTTAGTCAGCGTGTTGTTGAGGATATAAATCAGGCTCCTGGCCGTCACTCGACTGACTAGCAGAGCTAATTATTCACTGCAAAACTCTTGTCCACCACTTTTGACATCTGCCTTTATACCCCCCTCACTATGGCGCCAGCCCAGACCCAAGATACACCAGAGAATACTCAAAAGAGTTCCGATCTCTTGGAGCATCCCAAGGGCGAGTCAGTCCTCACAGACAAAGACCGAAAGGCACTCGTCTTCACCGACAAGCATAGTTCTCCGGATGTCTACGTCAACTCCAGCAAAGACACTCTGTGGCATCCCTGGACAGGAACGCTGGAGCTCAAGCCTCTCCGATTTGAAACTAGATCTGGTAGCTTTGTCATTGGGCTGAGAACGCCCGTCGATTGCTGGCTCGGAAAGCATAGACACCGAGGTACAGTCACGGCTGTCACACTTTCTGGGAATTGGAGATACAAGGAGTGAGTATATGACCTCAATCTGTGGTGTGTTGACTGACATTTTTAGGTATGACTGGGTCGCTGGACCTGGTGACTATGTTGTGGAAAACCCGGGAACCATTCACACGCTGTTCATGGGTGCTGGGGCCGAGGTTGTGTTTACTATTACAGGAAGTCTCGAGTTCTTTAATGACGATGATAGCTTGAGGGAGACAATGGATATCTTCAGCTTTGGGGAGCTTTACTACGATCATTGCAAAGAGAAGGGAGTCGAGCCAAATGAGAAACTATGGTACTAAGCAACATCAACCTAAGTTTGGGTTAATAGTATGATGTTACTTTAGAGTTCAAATCGTTAACCTTGTTACCGTTCGAAGAAATACTGCCCAAAGGTCTGAGCCATTTATCCCTTATCAACTCTGTTCTGTATCCAGTGGTCCCGAGTCACTCATGATAGCCAATAGCCTGGGCATATTTGCGAATATCCAATGATATTGCGGATATTAATGAAGAACTACAGAGCGATTGCCTGTTGGGAAGAACCAGAGCGGGATGAAACATTGTTATGATAATATTCCAAAATTCAATCGGAAAGCCAGAAGTCAGATAGTTTTTCGAGTATAATAATCTAGTAGTCAAAGTCGTCCAGGTTGTAGTCAAAGTCGTCTAGGTTGTAGTCAAAATCGTCCAGGCTCTTCTCCCTTTCCATGCAGGATGGAGGCAGCCCAGCCTCACTAACATCAAAGCTTAAAATAATACGTTTTCCAGAAATGCAGTCCACAACAGCTATCTTTCCACATATGCTTACTTCGGCTTTCAGACATTCTGGGGATAACTTGAAGAACTTCTCGTTCCCGATCGTGATCCATGTATGATCTTGTCTTATAGTCGGCCAAGTGGGCGACATACGCGCCGTTTGATCAGGATATATAACCACATGAATAACGCTGCCGTGAAGAGTAACGTCTCCCTGTGTCATCTCATCGGAGGAACCCCGACTAGTGTCAATATAGCGGACATCTGGAAGACTTTTATAGTTATCGTGTTCCAAATGCCAACAACAGCGGGTGTGATCGCTATGGTATGTTACCAGGATCTTGCAATCCTCCGAATAAAGGCATAACCGAACCGGGCTACTGATGTCGAAGCAACAAGTGTAGTTCCCCGACTCCACATTGCACATCGTAATAGACCATTCATTAGCAACAATCACCGTCGCGCAATCAGGCGAGAACTGGATGAAGTCTCTACCCCTTGCAAGCGATTTGCGGCGTACCAGCACGCGTTCGAATATGTTTCGGCGACGGGACCAAACCTCATAGCCAAACATCGTATGCAATACTACTGCTCTCCCATTTGGTGATAAATCAGCTTTCAGAACCTTTTCATTCCAGTTTTTGGCGCTTTCAAGGCCTTTTATTTGGTTGTGAGGATCCCATATTCGGACAGTATTGTCATCCGAAGAGGCTGTAAGAATCATTGTCAAGTCATGAGAAAGCTCAACTGACGACTTCAAACTTGAGGACGAAAAGTCAAAGGCCTGTTCACAATTTCCTCTCTGAATATCATGTATCAGAGCGGTTCTTGTGCTGAGGACGGCAACAAGTTTTGTGGCGTCTTCTGAAAACATGAGGGACTTGAAACTACCGTCGTACGAGTTATTCAGTTCGTGCAGAAATGCTCCACTACGAGCATCCCAGATTCCTATGCGGCCCCCCGCGTCTCCTGAAGCTACCTTTCGTGAGTCGGGAGAGAATACCGCTGATTCGACATGGCAGTCATGGCCCCTGAGCACCCTTTTGCATTTATTCGCATCTAGATCCCAGATCCGCAGAGTTTGGTCGACAGAAGCAGAGACAAGCATTTGATTGTCAGGTGAGATGGCCGCTACATTGATCTTTCCTGTATGGCCTTTCAATATCTTCTCGCATCTACCGGTTTGTGTGTTCCATAGCCTTACTGTTGCATCGTCCGAGGACGTGGCTAAAACCTTGGAGTCATGTGAAATGACAGCTGAGTTGACCGCTCCTGTGTGTTCCCCCAGAACGAAATGGTCCCAGGTCTGTGTCTTCCACATTGTTACAAATCGTGTTCCACTTGCTGTGAGTAAGACCTTCGAATCGCGAGAGAAGGCGAAAGCCTTTCCCGTAGGTGAGGGATACTTCAAAACTTCGTCACAGTCTCCCGTCTGTAAATTCCATATCCGTACCGTACCACCAGTTGAGCTCGAGGCAAGGATCTCGGAGTCTTGTGAGAAGACCACCGACTGGATTTGACCAGAGTGTCCCGCTAAAACATGCTCACATTTACCGGTCTTTGTCGAAAGAATTCGGATGGTGTTGTCAGCGTATACAGATGCAATGGTTTTGGAATCAGGCGAAAAGATAGCCGACTTGACTACAACACTGTGGCCTATTACCAAGGAGCATGGTCCCCACTCATCCTCGACTGCTGGCCAGGCTAGAAGCCACTTAGGGACTCGACTTGCGAAAAGACGTCTGACGATACTATTTTTTGGCGAAAATACTATTGCCGACGAGTAGACTTGCAGTGGGGCTTCGTCAATATTGGAAAGATGAGTTCGGATGAATCTCAAAGAGTCTTTGACAAGGTCCGAAAGCTTGTCACAGGAATATTTCTAAGGTCGTAAGTAGAGTGCACTCGAATTTGAAGAAGGCATCGTACCTCTAGCCATGCATCTAGTTCATGTAACATATTTAGGCTGTCAGTGATATGGCCAAGGAGACTCATGGCTTCCAACCAATGGAGTAGATGCTTTTCTAAGAAAGAATAGATTTCATGGGAGTTGCAATTTTCGATGTTAGAGAACACATAATGGTGTACCCAGTAATGACAAGCATAGTGAAGCTCAGGAGGTATGTACTTGTGCGGGTCTAGGCCTCCGACGCTCGATGGAGATGTTCCCGGAAAGGGTAATCTGCATATGTTTTCACGAAGTATCGAATCCATGACGAAGAGGCAACGACTTGCCAGTCTCCTGTGTGTGGCCTTTTCGTCCACCCAGAATTCCGTAGCTCCTTGTAGATCAGGATCCACGAGATAATCTCTGAACGATAGATGCAGGATCCTAACGGGAACTTCTGGTGTTTTGGGTACGTCCAGAACAGACTGAAGAACCTTGATCCTCATGTCAATTGCTGTGATAGAGATACGAAGCAATAATGATAGAGAATTGATTGTCAGCGGGGTTGCTAATGTGACGATGGCACCAACGATTGATTGGAAGCTTTTGACAATCTCTTCTCGCTCTCTCCTCGGCCTATTGACCACCTGTGAGGCAAGAATGGAGGAATAGATGTCATTGAGCCGAGACATATGCGTGCGGCTACTGGACTCAAGAATCCTTACTAGAAGCTGATCCGGGCTACCAAGAGTAGCATCATTCAGAAACCGACAAACAGTTGCCGCAGCGATGAAGAGGGGTTGTGTCTTGGAAACAAGCTGTCCAATCTTGATTGTGCCGGGCCACCGCTCAGATAGCTGTTGCTCGTTGCGAACCACAAAATTGAAGTTCTTTCGAATGATGCCCAACTCATAGTGAAGAAAGATAGATATATCATGCTCCATGATGTCTTGTGAGATGCTGTGGAGCTCAAGACTCTGGTACATGCCGTTAATATCTGAGAATCCAAGCTCTATCGGAAGTTCTGGTCTGCTCGTAATGAAGACTCTGAGTTTTAGCGAATCTAGGCATCCCAGTTCAGCGATAAGTGAAAGTAGACGCTTGATATGAAATTCCCCTTCACACTCATCAAGGGCGTCTATGACGAGGACAAGGGATGTTGAATCTGGTGAAGAAGCGGTGAGCTTCTCAAGAGGCTCTCTGAGAAGCTTCTGAAACTGTTCCGAAACAGTTCTTGTTGGGAGTGACGGATCGGCATCGATGGCTTTTTGGATCAAACTGATCATACCAGGGATATGCATTGCTAATTGCCGTACCAGTGTAGGAATCAGCTTTGACATATTCCCCCGGCTTGCCTCTCCTCTTTTGAAGAAGAAGTTTGCACCAAGACAGTCTCGCTCCAACTGCCTTTGTGCAACAGTACGTGATATTGTTGACTTCCCTGTTCCTGCCATACCGTTCAGCCAGAATATGGTCTTTGACTCATTACTCGTGACCCATTCGTCTATCTCAGTGAGAAGCTGAACACGTGTCTCTGGTAGGCATCTCGGGCTATGCTCCTCGGCGTAAGAGTTAAATAGCGCCTCAGCTACAAAAGGAAGCTGGTCAAGAGTCAAGGTGAGATCGGCCTGCTGCATTCGATGACTGTTGAGAGATCAACAAACTAGTCATACTTACGAGGGAATGACTTACCTGATGGAATCCACTTTACCTTCCACTGACGTAACATTAGTAGTAGGTCCAATAAGTATGGTGAAGTTTCTACTAACGTGACTGTAGCATCTCAAGAACTCGTGGAGACTCTTTGAGTTGCCGTTCAGGAACGTAACCAAGAAGCTCTACAGCAAATGCGGCAGCAGTAGATGCTGCGTATCTTTGCCACTGATCGTTCTTGTGGCTGTCGGCATAATCGCACATACCGCGAATAACAAGACATGGAAACTTGTCAACCAAACCGACAGCTTCCATCTCGACACACAGGCATTGATGGCCTATGCTCTCCGCGAGGCTATCTCTGAACTTAGCGTCTTTGATAAGAGTGTTGCCCGAAGCAATAACTCCATAATGGATCATCGGTTCTGTGGCTTCCCGTTCCTCGCGATAGATTATACGAGAGACATCGCACTTGGCACATGTCTTCCCACCAACGTGTTCATAGTCTGATGAGAAAAGACGGTCGTTCTCTGAGCCCTGGTAGGTGAAGTTGCTGCCGGGTCGTTTCATGCCAGGGTTAGCTGTCAGCATAGCCTCGACGAGTCGTGGTATTTTGGAAGGTCGGATCTCATGCTCAGCCTGCAAATTCGCTAGAGCTTTCAATAGGACTGCAGGTGGTTTATCAAGCGAGCTTGTGCGTTCCCAAACCCCATTCGCTTTCGCCTTGCCAAAGTCATACTGCACAACGCCGCCATTTACACCATGCGGCTGACCAACCACAACATCGCCAAGTCTAATATCCTGATCGTCGTTTGGCCGGGCTATAGCTCCACCAATACCGACTAAGAGACCAAAACGGATTTGCGGCAGAGAGTGTACAAGATCCGATGCGGTGGTGGCAGCGGAGGTTGTTCCATAGACTCCTGTTGGTAGAGAAGCGATGACAACGTTGTGCTGTCCTACGCGACCCCAGATATAATTATTTGTATCCGAAGGAGATGGATGAAAGTTGTTTGGTTCAGAGTGTTCCTCATCCAGCAGTGCCCTTGCTGCTGCCTGCTCGATGGCAAGGGCCGCGATCCAACCGATAGTATAGAAAGACGGACTATCAAGCCTCTTCTTTTCGCACTCCATACCTCTGTTGACTGATTACCCAATAAGGTTTCACATGCTATTATCATGGGGCTAGAGCATCAAAAACTAAATGCATGGCAAGATTGGTGAATAGGCAGGTAAGCAGGGCTCAGGATGCGGGGTTGCGGCTGAGCGCGTTTGACCATCCTGTTTGATATGGGACAGTCGGATCAACATCCGTTCCGAATTGTGCATTTTCGTGCGGCTGAAAGTTGGATGGGTCGCAAAATCAGGCTGGGCTGACGTTTAACCTGTCGAAGTAGAGATTACGAAGGTCTACTCTTAAGGAAGATATCTAGTACTTCAAGGTAATTTGAGCTAGGAGTAAAGACTACCATATAGCACCAGCTACTTGTGAGGGCTTTTATCGTATTACCTAGAAGATATGTGGGCAGGTTAGTCACAGAGTATCGAGCGTTGAACCGTGGTAGAAGTATGGCCAGCGCAAATTAAACAGCTGGGATCAATAATAGAAAGCCGAGGCCAATGGTATCTTATTGATATTTATTGACCGAAGTAAAATAACAATTCAAGCAAATAAAACCACCCAATTGTATCGGTAGAATAAGCATGAGACTTTGATAGAAACGAGTCTTTTGACATTTATAACATTAAACTAAAATGCAACTTCCCAATTCGACCCAATATACTGAAACCATGGCTTAAGACCAGGCAATACATTTTGAGCATTCCGTGTCTAAAATATGCTTTACCGTTGCCTGTGCTATCCTCTGAAACCTAAACAGAACCCACTGTCAGGTCTTTGTCAAGTAGTATTAGGGTTTTGAGGTTTCTTACCTGGTTCCTGGTGAAGGTGGAGGTCACCATAGATGTCGAGTCCATACAAGCCTCTCCGGACAAGAGAGTGAAAAGTGATCTGCTTCGTTGGCTCGTTCATCTCTCTTGTCCAGCTGGTGGCGATTATGCCTTCACCAGCTTTGGGGCAATCCTCTTCTTCTGGACTGCACCAGGGGCCGGCCTCTGAGCGGGCAGAACACTCTCCTTGGTGTCGGGGCTCTTGGAGCGAAGGACACACTGGAAAGTGAACCTGAAGGGCTTTTCTTCAGGCTCTTCAGTCTCGACACCACGGAAGACGATAGGAATCACCATGGGGTACATGGACTGATTCTCCGAGCTCTTGTTGCGAATAACAAGCTTTTTGAGCTTGCTGTGGCGAAGCACTGTGGCTGGTGGTGCTGGCACAGTGAGTTGGTCGTCGTCGTCGCGGGCTACCTTGGGGCGTTTGCCGCCCCTGACGCCCTTGACGAGAACAATATTGATAGGCCGGCCGGTAGAGGCAGGAGCCGGGTCTTGAGGCTCGGCATCCTCGGCCTTGCGCTTCTGGGAACGTGTGGCAACCATTGTGAGTAGGTCGTGAGGGTGAATGCACAATGTGATGATGTACAGAGCTGAAGTGTACAAGCAAGGCTTCAAGTAGTGCAGAAGGTGGTGGTGTACAATGATCTGTTGTACAGTGAGACAGTACACAAGATGTTATGTCAGAGAGAGTTGAAAGAATCCGTGATGTATCTGCAAGGTTGAGATTTCTGGGATAGAAGACTGGGGAGGCTGATTTATAGACAAAACAAACTTTTCTTGAGCAACAGAGCTTCAAAAAGACTTTCGAATCATCAGAGGATCCTAACCGATATTTCGCAGAGAGGCATACAGATAGTGAAGAAGCTTTTGTATTTGAACTGAAAGACGTTCGAAAGTGAGGAAGTATAAAATCTGCGGCGGTTTTCAATTAACATTTACTGGTTGAAACCACATTTAGCTTCGATAGAACGAAAGCTTAAGCAGACCACTATCGCCTCAAACATCGCTTTTGATCGATTTTATGAGGAACGCTTGCTACGGTCCTTTTAAAAAAACAGAAGGGAAGCAAAGACCTATTGGGTTTGTTCAAATGATCACCAGAGACTTGAGCATTCTCTTCCAGTTGGTCCCAAATAGAGTATCGAAAGAGACTTTGCTCAGTGAACACATTCGCAATCACCACACCAAAGTCAAACTTGAGTCACCAAATTGCTGTTCGGTTGTCATAACGTTTTAGGCTGTCCATTGATAACATAAAGCAAGAATGGATGGTCATGGAGAACAGCCTGTCTGTTTCCATACGACAGCAGATCTACGTATTGACTCACGATATGCCCGACATTTGTTGGCGGCTACCGTGAGCATGAAAGAGTGCAGGTTACGTATTATGGGTGAAATACCATTGAGATATCAATAGCAACAGGAAGATCTGTGAAGGCATGGTACTGCTTAACGTGCACTGTGACCCACGCTAACATCTCAAAGTTCGCAGATGGTCTCTCACACAGAATATAATGTCAGAATCACTATGGTAACACCTAACCTGGTTCTCGTATCTCAT
Source organism: Fusarium fracticaudum (assembly GCA_003353625.1). Lineage (NCBI taxonomy): Eukaryota > Fungi > Ascomycota > Sordariomycetes > Hypocreales > Nectriaceae > Fusarium > Fusarium fracticaudum. The sequence continues at coordinate 1,072,331 of PDNT01000007.1, forward strand.
CGCCCTTTCGTCTCCAGATGCTCCCGGAGCAAATTGACGATCTCAGTTTTTTCGTTCTTCTCCGCTAGTTGCAGAGGTGTCTTGCCTTGCTTGTTTCTCACGTCAACAGTCGCTCCCTTGTCAAGCAGCATCCTTACAATGCCCATGTGTCCATTGAGACATGCTCGTGATAAGGGCGTGTTTCCAGCATGATTCCTAGTGTCTATGTCGGCCCCTTTCTCCAACAGTAGTTCGACAAGGCCCTGTCTCCCTTTCCTAGCAGCAACGGATAGTGGCGTACTCCCATAATGAGTTTGTCTGTGAGTATCGGCTCCTGCATCGATCAACTGCTGTATAACACCCACATGGCCATAGTCACAGGCCTGTAACAAGGGCGAGTCTCCAGCTTGGTTCTCCGCCTCTACATTGGCTCCTTTCTCCAGCAGTACTTTAACAGCGCCGTCCTTTCCGTTTCTAGCTGCAATGGAGAGCGGCGTACTCCCATCGGAACCTCTTGCTTCAATATCAGCCCCCATTTCGAGGAGTAGCGACGTCATCGGTTCGTCCCCTACTGAAGCTGCCAGCGCCAGGGGGGTGTATGTAAACTTGTCCCGAGCTTCTAACATTGCGCCGCTATCGAGCAGGTACTTTGCGGCAGAGACTTTTCCGGATACCGCCGCATACATAAGAGCCGTGTATGAGTTATTCGGGTTTCTCACTTCTAGGTCTGCACCCTTATTGATAAGAAGTTGCAAGATTGTGTTTTTTCCGTTGGCGGCAGCCCAGAGCAGTGGAATGAAGCCACCCATGCTTTGTCGACTATCCACCAGACTCGTCGTTGGAATGTTGCTTGGGCCCGCAGAAACTGGGGTATTTGTATCTTGGGATCCTAATTGCTTGTCCAATTGGTTCTGTATCATGGTTTCAGCCCAGCTAATCGGACCTTTGACCCCATCGATCTTCTCGATATTTAGAATCTTCTTTTCTGATCGATCTTCGAGTTCTGCCAGCCTGTCTCTCGTGTCTGATATTATCGTATCATATTTGCACATTTTCATCTCCATCAGTTTCATCTTGCCTTCGATGCCTCCTCTCTCCACTGCGAGCTGTCTCTCCTTTTCCACTACCTTATCCAGCTCGCCTTTCAAAGATTCAAGTTCATTGAGAGTCGCAGCCTGTTCCTCAATTGCCTCATCGATAGTTTCTCCCAACTTTTCCCTTTCGCAGAGGGATGAAATCAACCTGCCTATCTGGCTCGCTTTGGAAATACGCTGGGACGTGTCCGCACTCGGTAGTGATCTCAAGTCAGTCCTAGCCAATCTCAGGAGGAAAATTGAACCATGGGAGATATCTTCTCTCTGCACAGAGAACTCGACAATAACATTTCCATTTTGTATGACTTTATCGTGCAGGTGCTCCAATTGCATGTACTCCAGACCTCCAGCAATCTTGGCCAGATCTAACGTTTCAGGCGCTGTTATTGCAAAACAGTCCGCAAAAGAACTCTGTGCATGGAGGTTGAAGTCCATCACAACAATGATATCGCGGCCCTTCTTTGCTTTGGTAGTAAAGCGAGCGAGGTGTCTTCGTCTGACTGTCTGATTTGAATCGTACAGGTCCATGACCAAAGCACGCCCCCGGTCCCAATTGAGTGGCGGCCAAACTTCCTCAAGATGTAGTTTAAGCTTTTGATGACCATCTATATGAAGCCAGATCGGCTTCCCTGTCATTTCTGTAAGTCGGACCTGGCGATCTATGCGGATGCGGACTTCCTGGTCATCGTAGCAGTCACTTCGTATCCCGGAGAGAAGTATAGGGCCATATCCAAGGGGTCGAATGTACTCCCTGACAGTAGAGATCGAAGGAGTTGTGCAGCGCAGCGGAACAGCTATGATGCCTTCTGTCGAGTTCTCGAGGCCACAGTTGAGAAGACCATACGCTACTCCATTTTCTGTACTCTGTAACTTGAGCGAGGTACGGATGTATCCTCCAGAAACAGCGAAATTCGTGATACAACTAGGGTCCAGCGCCTTGGGGACGATACGGCCACACTTGGCGAAGTCCATTGGTGATATTGCAAAGATTCCAGCGGACCTATTATCCTCCCTAGGGCCAGTCTGAGATTCAAATTCCATACCTTGAACCTTAACTCCCCATGCTAGAATTGAATCGTCGGTTGTCTGTTCCATGATCTTAAGCTGCAGCCTCTTAAACGCTTCATGTCTTTCCCCATAGATCATGGGCATAGAAACGTTGAATATCCCTAAGAGACAGTATGCAATGTCTTCCTCCCTCTTCGTCTTTCTCTTTGACGCCCAGGACATACGCTGCGCAACACTCGCTTGGTGAAAGTCGACCCAGCCGAGCAGGAATCTGCGAGGTATCCCCGTGATATCCTCAATTTCACTCGCTAATTCTTCCTTCGTGCCAATAAGACTCCACGTCTCATCAAAGAAGTGTATTTCTCCAGGAGCAAGAAGCTCCTGTAATGTCCATCCTCTTGTGAACCACGAGCTTGTGGAGAAGCTGGATGTAGATTCCCAGATATCTTGTTCATGAGGAACATCGGACATGTAGGTGTAGCATATGGCAGCTCCTCGATACCATTGGAACATGGAATTGATAGCCTCGTCTAGCTCCTTAGAACTCTCCTTGTCAATGCAGCAAGTGTCGATCCAAGCATATTTGAGGTTGTCGTTCTTGGCTTGTCGACAGCAGCCTTTCACTTTAGTCATTCCGACCTTGTTTGTGGCGCCTCTCGTTATATCCTTGAAGGATACCTCCTCCTCGTCATTTCCCCATCGATGCGACAGGATAGCATACGGTGGGATTTGGCCGCCGATGAAGGTTTCCAGCTTTAGGTTCTCAACGTTTATGAGCCGCATTTTAGTATGTTCCGAGCGCCAAAGCCCGGAATCTCATCTACCAAGAGATGCCTAGTGCGGCTTAGTTATGTGGTATCGAGCGGGGTAAATAAGAGCTGATGGTCAGCTTGGAGAGGCTGCAGGCAGTAGCCTAGAGAAGTTGAAGATTTGGAAGTTTGGGAGTTTTAAAAGCAAGCCTCCTGGAATTGATCATTAGGAGAAACGATTGAGAAGAGAAGGGCTTGAAAATTAGTCTCGGCGCTCCAAAATGGCCGGCGCAATGTTTCCAGCCCAACTTCGTGGCTGTGAAGCCGAGAAGTGCAGCCGGCTGCATGACATTTGGCCAATGATGACCGCGACCAATACACCAATATGGCAAGGCAGAATTATGTCCAGTTTGTCCAATAATGAGACCATAAACACGACACCTATGTCACGAGACAGGTCAAATACATCAATGTGCATTTTACTTGTCATTCCCTTGTCTCAACACTATCGCTCATAGTAGAATATTCTATTCCAGTGATAATAATGGTTGATAAACCACGATCGATACATGATTCTCTTCAATCCCTACAAAGTAGGGGCTATTCCTGGGTCTTCTTCCTCCCAGCAAAGTGACGCCCCGTCATCGTCAGACGAGCCACACGCCTAGGTGCGACGATCGGTGTTTTGTATTGATGTGTTGGAGAACTTCTCCTCTCGAGCCTTTTCGAGTCTTAATTTATTCTGCTACTCGAGGAGGCGGAGTTGTTTCTGATAGTCCTCCTCGGCTTCTTTGCCAGTGAGAGGGTATTTGGGCACAATGTCGGGTGTCTCGTCCGGGTCAGCAGCGTGTTTGGCCTTGTTCATGTTGGCGTTTCTGACCGAAGTCCAAAATGTAGACTTTGAGATGATAGCTATGAAAGAGTGCTTCGCTGTTTGTGTAATTACAGAATCATAGAGATTGCTCTGTTTCTATGGGTCGTAAGGGTCGTACTTATTCATAACCCAGTCAGACAGTGCGCCCTACCATTATGTACTGGGTCGAAGTAGCCTAAACTCGACACATAATCCATGAGCATTGATTGGTCTGCTCTCCACAAGGACAAATAAGATCAAGCTTAGATGTGGTGGCCATGGAATGCCACTCCAACACAGCAAGGTTTTGACTAGCATGGTTGATAATCCTGGGGAGTAATCAACTATACCTTAAATGAGGGCAGCCGAAAGATATGCTCTTAGGGTGGCCAATGATATTGTCCACATATGCACAGCCATGCACAGCCTTGAGTCCTAGTGGCATGGCATTGGGAACAAGCCAACAACCCCGTACAATCATAAATTGACCCAGGGAAATCAGCATGAAGACACAACACAGGGCAAGTGGTCCAAAACCTTCATTCTCAGGGATGCCAACATATACAAGGCTACTACTCACCGCATGATATGTGATTATTAGACGGCTGCCGAATGGGAAGCACTCTGAACAGCAACGTATACCGAATTGAGCTTTGACATTTAGGTACCAGCATCCGAATCCTACAGCCACCATCTGGGAATGGCAAAGGCCGAGACTCACACCATGCGTTGTGCTGTGAGCGTACACCCCTCTTTGGTTGGTCGGATTGAACGCACTGCGCGATTTAGGTAGCTTGATAAGGTCAGCCCGACCGCCACCTTCAATTAAAGATTCAAGGCTCTTTCCATCAAAACTGGAATGCTTGTTGTCGATCAATCTACGCTTTGTATAACATCATACCACTCATCAATAACAGATAAATACTCGGCCATCACCTGCGTAATCCGTGGCGAGACTTCAAGCATCAGCTTAAGCACAATTAACCAAAGATAAAGCACGAATATCAGCCTTTTCACCTTGACAGCATCTCGGAAGTCCGTTCACTCAATACGATTTCACAATGCACACCGAGACTTTCCTCGTCAGCCTTCTAGCCACTCTCCCCGCAGCTCGGGCCTTTAAGTTCACTGGCCCCGATCCCTCCGAGCCCATCGATGTCAACAAAGAGATAACCATCACTTGGGAGGGCGACATTCCCGACAACCTCTCACCCAAGTTCGACCTCCTCTGGCATTGTGAGCCTGATCCTCTACATAAGATCACTTCTGATATCCATCGCCTTGTCGGTGAATTTCATCTGTCCGACCGCGAGTACAAGGTCCGATTACACAGCTCCAACCCGATGCTTGCACCGTTCGCCGATAAAATCGCTGCCAATAAAGTGTATTCTTTCTGGGCTATATTCACAGATGAGAAGCAGGATGATGTTTGGGTTCGATATTCCAGTCAGAATTACGCCATGATTGGACTGGATAAGAAACAGGAGGAAGATCCAGAGGTTGATCTGTAGAGGATTGAGGCTGGCTGTGGGGTAGTGTCAAATATAACGGCAGTTCTTTGCTACAAGAGATTGATAAAGGTGTAATGACTGTCTTGATCATCGCAAGTCTGCGAGAAGAGAATTGGAAAGTGGCTCTGGCAAACATGGTACTCCGTCTCGTGCGAAAGTGTTATTAAGTTGACTTTGTCCGGGAACTGTTGAATCGTTGGAGGCAGATCAGATACAGGTCCTAATGCTTTACCAATTTCCCATGCTGCGGATACATAGGCCCTTACAGCAGTCCTTGTCTGCCCTATCATTCGGTCCATGGCGTCTCGTAATGTAGAGCTGCTAAACAGCCGGTGAACTTGATCTCTCTGTACCTAATGAATATCAGGCAAGGGTTGTACTCAATACGCTCCACCACTGCTCCTGACCTGGCTCCCCATCTCGTGTCTGTTCGCAAGATGAGGCCACGGTCTTGCCAGCGAGGTCATCGAATCAGACGGCTTCCGTAGCTCAGTTGGTTAGAGCGTCGTACTAATACTTCAACCCGAGTGTCGCTATGCGAAGGTCTCAGGTTCAAGCCCTGGCGGGAGCAATCCCATTGCCCTCTGATTCGTCTTTTTGACGATATATTGTTCGATATACTTTTGTGGTTTGGCCAAGCTGGGTGCGGTCGACAGATTCCTTGTCATTCTCGCGAGACGGTCATTTTTAGGCGCTGTAACGAAGGTCGCAATAGTGGGGCTTTCTCAGTTATTAGGAACATGCTATTGGTCAATCGGCAGTTTACATGCTTACCCTCTCAGGAATGTGTAAGCAATGAGCATAACACTGTGAAATCATGGTGGACATAAATTAATTAATTACGCTGTTTATGCGAACATGTCTTTCTGGTTTCCAATTGCTCATATTACCTATTGCTTTGTGCAGCGTATTTATGAATCTAGTTAACTCTCCCATATGTTTTAAAACTTCTTCAGTCTTGCGAGTCTTCCTCGTTCTGCTCAAAATCAAGGATCCCGTTGCCGGACGGTCTCTTATCCAATTATAAGGCCGGGTTCCGTGGTCTAGTTGGTTATGGCATCTCGTTAACACCGAGAAGGTCCCCGGTTCGATCCCGGGCGGAACCACATTTTTGCTCACATGGACAGAGAACTTATCTTATTAACGATTGGCTGTGGTCCAGTAGACTGGTTTAAAGTTGTAAGGATGTAAGACATACTGAGTCTCTGTTTTGGTGTTGTAATATTGCTCTTAGAACTGGACTTTGCTTCGTCTTTAGGTTAGGGATATGGTTTTGCACCTGGATGGGGTGCCGTGCAGTTGTCCACCAGATTACCCACATGAGGTAACAGAAGAATAAGCTCTAATAGTTACAGTAAGGAATATAAGATATTATAAGAGTCGTCAAGGTCTTGAATCCCTAGTCAAAGCCTTGCTTCGGGAAACGGAACTTGCAAAGTGCAGGGTCAGAAATCACTCCTTATTAACCAACAGATGCGATAAGATAAAGGCAGCCACTTTTGTACACCGCCCCACATCCTTCCAAGAAACAAATCAGTGCCTTAACTCAGCGCTGCCTTGAAACAACAACACGAATGCGACATCGCAAAGCATAGCCTCTCTTGTCTAACTTGTGCGGCCATTCACATACTGAAAAATCCCGAATTTTATCACTTCTCATCCAATCAGAGTCATCTGATTTTTCCTTATCATCGAAAGTCTTTTACTTTCTCTTGCTTCTTCTCATACCTGACGCAGTCATAACTATGGCGCCTTCAGCTGTTGCCGAAGAGAGCGAGACCGCAGTTCCAGCTCCATTCAACAAAATCGGTGGTGCCCCCGTTCAGACGTACTTCCAACGCATTCGCAAAGCCTGCGGTATGTGGCCATGGGAACTCTTCGACGAGAAACGTCTCTCTCCCCAGTGGACTGTATACTTGCTTCAGAAGTTGCACCAGGCTATCAAGCTTGCGCAGTCATCACCTAAGGTTTCGCTGACGCTTGCCATGAAACATTTGGAATCCATTGTCGAGAAGGGAGGCCAGTACTCCAAACTCAAGGGCCGAGATATTACATCGACAATCTAGTGGATTGGAGAGAAAAAAGACGCCCTATCCAAAAGGACTCGCTCCAAGAAGAAACAAGGGGAAACGACCGAGAACGAAAGTCGAGACGAACATAGTCGAACCTCTGCTCAGCTCAAAGAGTCAGAAAGTCGAGCAAACAATGCCCAGAAACCTAGCGTTAGTCTTCCGCGCAACGGAGACGGGGATAGCGCCAAGAGTAGTGATGCTACTCTGGTACGCGATAAAATCGTCGTCGCGCCTTCACCAAGCCCGCCACCTCAGCCCAGAGTCTACCAGAATCATATTCGCGATGTTGCAAACGCACCTTTAATTGACCTGACCAACTCTCTCTCTCCCGAACCAGTCGGTGATGAGCTAACCGAGACCCGACTAAGAGAAGATGCAAATCGGCTCAAAAAGAGGAAAAATGCGAGCGGGCTTACAGCTGGCAGCGTCCCTGTGCCAAAGCGGCAAAAGAAATCATCCAAGCCTATTTCTACGCCCAGCGGTACGCGTGGAGCGAGCCACAAAGATGTGAGAAAAAAAGACATCACAGATGATGAGGTAAAACTGTGTTTCCATTACCTTCAAGCACAGTATTAACTGATCTTTGGCTATAGAATGCACGTATCTCACGGTTGAACAGCGAGGCTATTGCCATTCAAAACGAAGCCGACTGCATCCAGGCCCAGCAGAACGAGAATGAAACACGACTGAAAATGTTGAACTCCTCGCGAGAACTACTTCAACGAGAACTCAACACCGCACAGACAGACTTGACCAGGATCCGCCATGATATAAAGGACAACACGCTTATCCGACACTCTATCCTCCGAATCATCCAGCGCCGAACCACTGAAGATGTTGATGGCTGGAGCGTCGCCCTTGAACGCTGTGACAAGTCTTTGAAGATATTTCAAGATGACTCAAAGAAGACTACTGATCTCCTGAACAAGAAAAAGCAAGACCTTAGGAATGTTGATGAGATGGTTAGTCTGGCGAAGCGAGCGACAGAAAAATGTGCTGAGCAGGCCAAGAAATTGGCTGCGCAACTGGATGAATTGACTCGCAGGAAAATGGGCTCTGTTGTCCTCTAAGTCATGGACGACACAGGACCTCTGGGACCGACGAGCCCTGGTGGAAGGAAGCTGACAGAGCTGGAGAGAGTCACTCCGGCCGTAGTAGGGAACGAAGGGGACATTATGATGAGCGAAGAATGAGTACCCGGGTAGGGAAGCCAGTATAGCGGGTACTTTGAATGGCATCGCAGTCTGGGCTTTATGTCTATCAATCTTGAGGCAAGCAATATTCTTCAGGAAGTGTAGTCTCTCATGAACTTAGCTACCTGGAAATACTGCGGTGGAGACATTGGAAGTCGAGACAGAATGAAATAACAAAATTCATCATTCACCCGGACGGCGAACAGTCCAGTAGTTTTTGATCGTTCTTACCAATGTCTCGCATGCTATTCTAGCAGTATATAAGAAATTAGAGACAAATTGAACCAGCCACATGCCGTTATCTCATGTATCAATCTAGCCAGGTGTTTCAAAGTCAGAATATCACCAGCGCCACACCAAAGCCAGAAAATGCTCAAGACATGAAATCAGACAAAAAATGATCAACACAACAAAAATAAATAAAGATTCGATCTTATAAATACAAAAAGAACATCGACAACGGCAGGATTCGAACCTACGCGTGCGAACACAATGCCTATAATGTCTCGGAAGAGATAGCAGGGCATCGCCTTAACCACTCGGCCACGTTGTCTTATCTTATCGGTGAGGTGTCTGCTTACAAGAGGGCTCTATGAGAAGACGTAGTAAACATGGGCTGTAATTTTATCCGCCTTCCCGAAAAGGCCTTTTGATGGGGCTTTCAGCAGACGTGCGTAGTCAAGTCTCAATCTCATGATGATCAGCAACCTCGTTATTGCAATATGTCTGGGGTTACATTCATCTCCAGAACCGCATATGCTCTTACTGGATGAGTTGTTTTCCATGCCTCGGCTGCCGTTGCTTGCGTGGCACCTCCGCTTTGTGCATGCGACCGACATATTATACATTGGCGATATAGTTCTCTATCATCGGATATCGGATAACAGCATTCACATACCTTGGTTCCCATAGTCGACGACTGCAAAGATGTCTGTTAACCCAGCGACGCCTGAAGTTCAGGTCGACGAAAACACCACCGACTCCGAGTCCGTCTTCAGCGCCGACTCCGTGGGAGCGACCACTTCTATCGCCAGCAGCGTGCTCAAGTATAAATGGAAACATGGCAGACGCTATCACAGTGATCGCGCAGGACAGTACAGTTTCCCCAACGATGACCAGGAGCAGGATCGCCTTGACATGATTCACCACGTTTTTTGCCGAACTATAAAGGATCGATTGTTCCTGGCTCCCATTGACCCGGAGGGGCTGAATGTTCTTGATATCGGAACAGGGACAGGAATTTGGGCAATCCAGTTTGGAGACGAGTATCCTTCTGCGACAGTGGTTGGGAATGACCTTAGCCCCATACAACCAGACTGGGTTCCTCCGAATGTCAAATTCATCGTTGACGACGTTGAAGCGGAATGGGTTGAGCCTATCCCATATGATTATATCCACTGCAGATACATGGCCGGATCAATCAAGGACTGGCCTAGACTACTGCGACAAGCGTATGCCAACTTAAAACCAGGTGGTTGGATCGAGCTACAAGAAACAGCCAACACGCTCTATTCCGAGGATGACTCGCTCAAGCCCGACAACGCGTTAGTCCAGATGATGGACCATCTCAAGTTAGCCTGCGATAAGATTGGAAGAACCATGGATCCTGCGCCGTCTTTTCAAGAATGGGCTATGGAAGCTGGTTTCGCTAGTGTCAAGGAGGAGCGATTCAAGCTTCCAATCGGACCATGGCCTAAAGATGAACGGCTCAAAGAGATTGGAACTTTGATGGGGGTTAACATGAGAGAGGGTGTAGCTGCTTTTACGGCCGTTTTGTTTACTGATGTCTTGGGATGGTCGCGCGAAGAGGTTGAGGTTTTCAACGCGCGCGTCAGAGAGGCATCACGCGATAGATCTGTGCATCCGATGTTTGATTGCTTGATAGTCACTGGGCAGAAGCCGAAAGAATAGTATGAATCAGAATTCTGAAACTACATGCAGTCTATAAGGAATCGTATTTCTAGAAACCCATTCACCTCGTTTTCCTTGTTCAGATACACCGGGAAGGCTTCCCCCCGAAACCCCGGGATTGCTTAGGGCGCGGTATATGCGAACTCCGGATTTCTCACGAGTCATTAACACTCGAGTCAGCAGCAGCGCTTTTCCGTGCATTCACAAGCAACAACATTCACTTCCAGACAGTAGAATACCCCGGATTTGCTCTTCTGACGGAGTCTTCTTCAGACCCCGAATCGTGGGGTAGTCCAAATATCGACTAGTCTCCGCGGCATTGATATGGGAACATGGGGTAAACTTTACTGTAACAAGGTTAAGCCCTTGAACGATGGAACTTCACGATCCTACCGGGGGATCGGTCCATGCGACATTATCCGGGGATGCGTCGAAAATAAGCCTGTTTTGCGTATCAAGGGACAGCATATTCGTTCCCGTGAGCAGTTACCGTCTGGCCAAATCTGGGGATTTTCTGTGCTGATCTTGGCTAGGCTTGCGTGTTCCTCGGAGCAGACAGCTTGTCCAATGGGTAGGCCTCCAAGCGAGTAGAGGAGGAGTAGATGCATGGCTTTACTGACGATGATCGCTTCGCGCATTATGCTACTGATGGAGTATTATATATCTGAGGAAATACTCACAAGATATGGTTCCTCTCACGTAGTCGACTGTTTGTTAGGTTGCCAATTAGCATCTCGTTCTCCGACCAACCCCACTACACTAAGCCTGAGAGGCATTTTGTGACCATGCTCTCCTCAAACATCTCCGCCATGTCGTTTGCTTTCATGTTTCAGGGCCTCCAAAGCGTATTCGCAAAGCCCACCTGCACAGACCATACATTCCGCTCCGTAGAGCTGGCCAATGCCAAGATTCTGTCTATCGTCACCAATCTCACCAGCATTGAGCTGCCGTCATTTCCAACCAACGAATGGCCTAATAACTCAACGGATCCGTTTCCCGTGTGCCAAGTCACAGTCCAGTACACACACCCAGGCTGGAATGACACCATCAACACATACGTAACACTGCCAGTGTCAGGCTGGAACGGGCGATTTGTTGGAGTAGGCGGGGGCGGCTGGTCAACGGGAGACATACCCGACCTTGCTCAACCTGCGTCCAACGGATATGCCGCTGTCACTACAGATGGTGGCCACCTCCTAGCTAACAGGCAGGAGTTGGACTGGGCTTTAGATAGCACCGGAAACCTCAATTGGCCTGCCTTGCAGAACTTTGCAGCTGTCTCTCTAGACGATGCAGCGACGTTGGGAAAGGCTGTAACAGCGGCTTTCTATGGGAAGAAACCAAAGTACTCGTACTGGAATGTAAGTAGCTCATATCCTTGTGAAATGAACTTCACTGACTGCTCCCAGGGATGTTCTACTGGTGGACGACAGGGCCATATGATGGCGCAGAGATATCCGACTCAGTATAATGGCGTTCTTGCTACCGCGTCTGCTTTCAACTGGGACAAGTTCGTAACATCGGAGTACTGGCCGCAAGTTGTGATGCACAAGCTTGGTAAGAATACCTTCTCATGAATACAGGACAACTTAACTGATCTGTTTTAGGATACTACCCTCCAATTTGCGAGCTCAACGCTATAACCAAGGCTGCCATTGATGCATGTGATCAACTTGATGGAGTCAAAGATGGTGTTATCTCGAACCCGGATCTCTGCAAGTTTGATCCCAAGTCTGTCGTTGGTAAACCCGTAGAATGTACCAATCCCTCTGGCACAATCAAGATTTCCAAGAAGGGTGCTGAGGTCGCTCGCTTGACATGGCGTGGACCAGAGACAGAAGACGGCAAATTCCTTTGGTATGGACTTGATCGTGGTGCCGACTTGAGTGGTCTTGCCAACACAACGTGCACATCACTGAAGGACTGCACCTCAAGTCCCTTCGCCATTTCTCAAGATTGGCTCACCACTTTCCTCCTTCAAGACCAATCAGCGAATCTGGATGAATTGTCCCACGAAGAGTACAGCAAGCTCTTCCGACAATCCGTCAACCGATTTGCCTCAGTTATGGGGACATCAGACCCGGATCTGACAGACTTCAAGAAGGCAGGAGGAAAATTGATCTCGTGGCACGGAACAGCAGATCAACTCATTCCACACAAAGGATCAGTGGATTACTATAAGCGTGTTCTTAAAGAGGACTCCAGCGCGGCGGATTACTACAGGTTCTTCGAAGCACCAGGTGTTGGGCACTGCAAAGGTGGCGATGGATGGTATCCCGGAAGTGCCTTTGACGCTCTTGTCAAGTGGGTTGAGCATGGTAAAGCGCCAGAGACCTTGTATGCGGAGACTGTCGGCACGGAAAAGCGACGAGCTGTTGAGCTGTGCGCTTATCCGAAGCGGCTGACCTACAAGGGCGGCAACCCAGACGTCGCATCCTCGTTTACTTGCAATTAAACATGTGGCCTCCAAAAATCTTATTACAAATTATATATATATCTTAAACATCAAAGAATTTACGCAAAGCTATCAAGCCTAGCCTGCGATCGTCTCGCTTCCTCCTCGCTGCTGTGCTGCATGTGGATCGTGGTGTTAACAGTGATGCCAGGATTTTTGTCACTAGTCGTACTTCGTCCCGCTGTTGAGTGCGCAGACTCCTTGAACAGTTCGTCCTGTGAATCGTTGTCGAGCTTCTGCGTACCGCCCATGACATTTGTGACAATTCGGCTTTGGTTCGTTCGTCGGGATCGTGGTTGGCCAGTGGAGGACAGCTCGTAGCGTCCGTAGTTGGAGCCTGATCGGGCGGAGGACATTTGGCCGAGGAAGAGTGTTCGCAGAGCTAGCCGGTTTGTTAGTGGGATGGAGATTGGGGAGGTGAGGGGGCGTACGTGGGAGACAGGTTGCGATAATGGCGACGGCTGTTTCGATCATAGAGACGGTGCATGTTAACATGGTTTCGTTCTTCTTGGAGTAGTAGGCTCGGATGACTGGAGATGTTAGCAGAGCTCGCGGTAAACAGGCTGGACGACGTACTGCTTGCGATGACGACCAGGAAACCAAGGGCGAAGATGGCTGCAACACCAATCTTCTGCTTCGTTTTCATTTGGAGCTTCATGACCATGGTTATGGGAAGACTGATGGCTGCGATTTATTAGTCGGGCATCTTGAATTCATATCTTCTAAACATACTGATGACGTCGGTGCCGATATTGACTGTTCGATGGTTAGTATTGCACGTGGGGACACCAAGGACGGAATAACATACGGATAACGGTCAACCAATAATTCTTCTCTGCCTCCTTCGGGTCGCACTGATCTGTAAAATCGTCAGCATATGTAGTGTCAATCGATAGTGAGGTTACACACAGTTTGGATCTTGCGACCATCTCTTGTCATGCGGGAAGCATTGGAAAATGATATGGAAGAAGATGGTTGCCCAGAAAATCACCAAGAGTCCAAGTGTGACATTGTAAATAATCTGAAGCTTTGTTCCAGGCGCAGCAAGTCGTTTGTAGAACAGAACCAGAGCAATCTTGATGGCCCATAACGAGGTGACGTAGAGAATAGATCCGGGGACGATCATCTTGTTAATTGTTAGCAGAATATCACTTTGCGATCAAGAGATATCAACTCACCTTCATGATCTGGATAAAGTCGTCGCGAGAAGCATTCGCCATATCCGCCATTCCCAAATTCCACATATGCTGCTGGATGATCAAATCACCGATCAAACAACACGCCGCCAGGATAATAAGTGCATCATCAATCGCCAACAGTCCAAGCTTGCGCACACGAACCCATATTCTCATAACCAAAAAGATACACGCAATGACGGTACAAATGTACCACGAAATCTATCATCGTCAGCAAAAAACATCACCACGTCCTCGTCAAAAGTTTAAACTTACAACTTGTCCCAGACCCTCAGCCATTGCGACGTTGATCTGATCTGATCTGCAAAACAACCCAGCACAAAATGCAAGGCAGGCAACGTGGGAATGCAGCAAGACTTATTCCTCCCGAAGGATCCGAAATCCCAAGAAACAAGGCCCCCCTGATCAGCATGACCCGTGGACTCGGTCCTTGGTATCAGCTCATTGTGTAAGAGATTGTCACAGTGAGATTCCAGAAGCCGTTACTTCTGTGGAGAGTCGCCGACACACTTGCCTCTAGCTCCGAAGTCAAAGGGCACCAAGTGTGGATTTTACACGGCGATATCCAGTCATGATGGACTTGTGCACCTGAGCTAGTGGCGCGGAAAGAAAAACCTCGGAACGACAAGGTGGACACTCCGCCCAAATATTGGCTGTGGCTACATCTCGTAAGGTGTTGTTCGTTAGTGTCTTGTTTTTTTACTAATATTATGACTCAAGTGACATTGAGCGGAATTAGCAGCAAAGGCGTTGGGCTGACTTACGGGTGTCTGGATTGGCTAATACGTATGATATGCAAGGGACGTGTTTGGCGGCGCCGAGAGAGGACTCCCGTAACCTTGTGCGTCGGGATGTTCTTCGGAGGATCGTCGTAAGGGTTCCAATCCGATGTGATAGATCTGTGCTTTGCTTGCTGATTATCAAGCTCGGTCGGCGAACTGGGCACTGTAGCGATTGACCAGGGGCAGCTTGGCCGATCAATTCCTATCGCGGATAACAATCTCAGCCATCAAGGAACAGTCAATCCACAAATTCTGTCATTTTGTACTGATGGATAAGCGATGTGGGATCGTAAACTGAGCCTCGGGTCCATCAGGCATCAAAAGATCAGCGTGAAATGTCGGCTGTGATGCTATCGACGGCAATGGCTTGCAACTAACAGAGTTGGCCGTGAAGCCGCTCAACCTCTGCCCTACGCAGTATATCCGGCGTTTCTTTTCAATAGTCTCACCAGCCTCCCGTTCTTCCCGTGAACCCCTTTTCTCCGTCCCCGGCATCTTATTTTTTTCCAACTCGAGATTTTACAGGCATTCTGCATCCATGACTCGGATCATGCATGACAAAATCGACCGGTGCGTGTCCCGGCTGTGGCCTACTAAATACAGTTAGAGGCCCCAGCACTGCAGGGCCTTGGTTCCACTGCCGAGACCGCTAATACGTCTCTTTGTAGCTAAGCGTCCGCCTCTCGGAAATTCTTCGTCTGTGATATAGGCGAATCGAATTATAGCAAGCATCTTTTGGTGAATAAAACCAAAAGCTGCGGGAACTTCTGTCCACTCATTCTTCAAGCTTTTCTCGTGTCTCAGTCGATCTTCACCTCTTTCACATCATATTCCTCATCATGGGCCTCAGCAGCATGTTCACAACGACAGGTTTAATCCTGGCCGCCACGTGTCTTGTCCCTGCGACTGCGAAGCCACCTCAACCTCCTTGTCCTCCAATTCCGCACGCTGCTCTCCCTCAGGGTGACATTCATGGTTTCCGTGACAAGCACTGTAACGCCGTCTATCTTGGTGTCCCCTTTGCTGCTTCCACTGGTGGCCAGAATAGGTAGGTCACGTAATTGTTTGTTTCACATTTTGATGAACTGACACTGGTGTAGATGGAAGGCTCCTCAGGACCTCCCCAAGTCTGGTGCCAAGTTCCAGGCTACGTCATATGGTGCGACATGCCCTCAAGCCATCTCAAACGATGCCTTTACTCGCCAAGATGAGGATTGTCTGAACCTTAACATCTGGGCCCCATCCAAGGGCAAGAACATGCCTGTCAGCCTTACCCTACCGTGCCGCATATAATTCCGAGACATAAACTGACACCCACTAGGTATTCGTTTACATGTATGGCGGTGCTATGGTCACTGGCTCCAGCAGCAACCCCCAGATCCAGGGCACAAACTTTGCTCGCAATGGAGTTGTTTACGTCAACTTCAACACTCGCGAGAGCATCTTTGCTTCTCCTCACTCTTCCGAGCTGAAGACCGCCAACCCTGATGAGACCCAAAACTTTAGCATCTTGGATGTCGAGAAGGCTCTTGACTGGGTCCACAAGAACATCAAGGGTATGTTTCACGCTTATCGATCACATGCAAAACTTGACTAACGTTTATGCAGCCTTTGGTGGTAACCCTGACCATATCGTCTTCGGTGGTCACTCTTCGGGTGGTGTCCAGGTCGATCATTACCTTTGGAACAACCCCAACACCTTCCTCAAGGGCGCCGTTGAGATGAGCGCCAATGCCATGTCCGGCCCCGCTTACGCTCCCGTTGATGAGGCTCTTAACGCTGTCGCCGAGGAAGTTGGCTGCCCCAAGGGTGGCAACGGACAGCTCGACTGTCTCCGCAGCAAGGACATCCTTGACTTCGAGACCAAGAACTTCAACTCCACCTTTAACACTTGGTTCACTCCCGTTATTGACGACATCACCCGCTTCTCTGACTACACTGCCCGTTTCGCTGCTGGAAACTATCCTTCCCATGTCCCCATGTTGACTGGTACCTCTAATGGAGAGGGTACCATCTTCAGCCTTGTCTACGGCGCTGAGAACAGCAACTTCACCTCTTGGATCAACACCTTCGATGCTGATAGTGCTCACATCCCCGATGAGTCTCTGATCCAGGCCTACAACCCCAATGACTACGCTACCGAGTCTCTCCGCAGCGGTATCCAGTACGGTGACGCCCGCTTTAACTGCCCCGTTGACTATCTCCTCGACATGCGCAGTGAGCAGCAGAAGACCTGGGTCTACCGCTTCTTCGGCAAGTACGATAACGTCGTCGGACCCCCCAACTCTGCTCCTACCCACGGCACTGAGGTTCCTTTCTTCCACGGTGGTAATGAGTGCTTCGCCGCTCTTCAGGGCGTCACCAAGGCTCAGCAGGCTCTTGCCGATTCCATCCACAACTGGTTTGTTCAGTGGATCAAGAACCCCGCTGCTGGACCTGGTTGGGATACTGTTGACAAGGCTGAGGAGGTTGTCAAGCTTGGAGTTCCCGGTGACGAGCTTGCTCGTGGCAAGGCTCCCCGCAGCGAGTTCAACGCCGTCTGCCAGGCTGTAAGTTCTCATACCATGTTATTCCTACAAGACACGATACTAACATGTTCCAGGTCTACAAGCCCAACTTCCCCAAGTACCCCGTTGTCCAGTCTGTTGCTGGCCTTGTTGAGGAGCTCTTGGGTTCCGCCTAAAACCTTTTACATATAGATTACGATCTGCCTCCGAGATATGAATAGTGTTGGGACACATGATAAAGCAATGCTGCAGTGCCATTCTTGATGATTGACTTTAGTCAACTACGAAAACTTGATACATAGATAGATAATTATTAATTGAGAACATTCTCTAACGCCACTGCTTTGTCTCAGGATCAAGGACATCTTTTTCAGCTTTCTTCCAGCTCTCGATTACCTGTGCCTTCTTTTCCTCAGACCTTGGAATAATTCTAGCAGAAAACTCCTCAGGCATGCATACGAAGCCTTGAGTCAGCCTATCGGGATCTGGCAAAACTGGTGTCCCATTCTCATCAACAGGAGGTCTGATGTTGAACGCCCATAGGATCCGTGAAATGCCCAGGAATAAGCTTCTCTCAGCAACATGGATTCCAGGGCAAATACGACGACCTGCACCAAAGGTGAACTGGTCTCGTTTTGATGCGTCTGGGTTGGCTGCGGCGTCTGCCAAACTTTGGAAGTCATCCTGGTACCTGTTAGGGTTGAACTGGCGAGGGCTGGGATGACGCTCAGGATCCATATGAATTCCCCAGACATTATTGAGAACGCCTGCCCCCTTGGGGATGAGATATCCGTTGTAGGTATCGTCTTGCGTGATGGCATGAGGAACAGCACCGAGGATGGTTGTCGGCATCCAGCGCAGTGTCTCTTTCATGCATGCACGAACATACTGAAGGCTATGCTCGTCATCCATGGTCGGCATGCGCTTACCAACTACTTTATCGATTTCATCCTGAGCCTTCCGTTGGATCTCGGGATAGAGGAGCATTGCCTGTACAAAGGCGTACAGGGTGCTGGACGTCGTGTCTGATCCAGCTTCGAGCAGAGTTCCAGAGATGTAAGCAGCTTGCGCATCATCAAACTTATCCTTCTCCTGCGCTTGGGCCAAACCAACGCAGAAGCATGGCTTGATAGAGCCATCAGCGATATCCTGTTTCGCCTTGAGCCAATGACTTAGGTAAAGATTCTTCTCCTTCTTATGAAGCTCCTTAGCTTTCTTCTGCACAGGCAAGAGAAAGTCGGGCAGCTTCCTGAGTACGGGGAAGGAGTCAAGGAGGACAGCGATGCCTGTCTGATTGATCTCGGCAAACTCAGCAAAGCCGTCAAAGAGCTGCATGAGCTTAGGGTCTCGATAGATAGGGGAGCGCCAGCCAAATACCATGGTTGTCGTGAGTGCGTTGGAATATCGTCTGATACTCTGTAGGAATCGGTCGGGTTGAACGATCATCTCATATAGCATTTGCTTGTTTTCAAGGTCTTGATAAGGCACGTAGCTCTTGGCTGTCGTGACGTTGAGCAGTGAGTGTACCAGTTTGCGGAACTTGAGACTCTGTTAGTCGACTAAATCATGAAGGACACAGCTAAACATTACTTACTGATCTCCATGTTGGTCCATATCCCTGAGAAAAACAGTGGTTGTTAGTATCATCGCAGGCAAAGACTGTAATTAAGAATAACAAACCATCATGAGAAGCCTGAGGCCACCGCTACCAAGAATTTGCCCAACATACATTTCTTGTCGGTCAGAGTAGATTGAACTCTTCTTGTCGAGTAGATCCTTGACACCTTGGGCGCTGGACAAGACGATGAAGGGTTTGGTGCCTAGAATGAGACTATAAACAGGCCCGTACTCGTCTGCCCACTTACGGAATTGCAGATGGGCATCCTTCGTGGGCATCTAATACTATCAGCAACGCTTTTTGAGCATTCCATGGCGGAGACTGTACCAAGTGAATGTTTCCAAGGATCGGCAGTGTGGGAGGTCCAGGTGGATAATTCTTTGGTCTTCTACCAGTGAACAGAAGACGTACGAAGATCGCGGCGAGAGCGACCCAGAATAATTGCACTGTCAACATGATTGAGTAATTCGAGTGAAGATTGAATTCAAGTGCGTCGTGAGCCGGAACCAAATTGTATCATTTCATTTACGGGCCTTTATATAAGATGCAGCTCATAATTGTCCAGAGTGTGTCTTGCCTTGGAGCGGAACTATGTGGGATAGCTATAGACGCCACAATTTCTGGCCTGGGGGTTGTCCCCCGATTCCTTTTGTCTGACCGCGTTTGTCTGTGCCTCCAACTGCCCAAACACATGATTGACCAACTTCTGAGCTCTCATTCGCCTCCCACAAAGACTCCGACTAGTCCCGTTTCCTCCACGGACTACTGCCCCACTTCCCCGCGATCTGGAAGCCAAAGCCGGGATCGAGACCGGAATGCGGAGTTGCATTATCTTTATCCCATCAAAGCTGCATCTTCCCTCGTCAGAATCTACCCACATCGACATCCGACAATGTCTGGCAGCGCATCGACTTCAGGGACCGGATTTACATGCTCCCGCTGCAGCAAGACGTACAAGCGACGAGAACATCTCCAGCGCCATGCTGCATCCCACAGTAGCCTCCGACCTCACAGGTGTAGTTTCTGCGGCCAATCATATCAACGGGCGGATGTTCTTAGACGACATGCTCTAGCCTGCGAGACCAAGGTCAGGTCTGGGGAGACATCAGTCACAGCGTCCAGCAGCCGACGAGCATGCGACCTTTGCGTTCATCAAAAGAAGGCCTGTAGCACTGGCCAGCCATGCGAACATTGCCGTCGGAAATCAGTTCAGTGCATTTACTCCTTTAGCAATGGTGCAGCGACAGGAGGCAACTTGTCCATGGGTCAGGATTCCCTGGGCCAGGACGACGAAAGCCACCTACCGACCGTGGTATTTGGAGATGACACGCTATTCGATTATCTTGGCAACTATACTTCGGTCTCTGATATGCTTCAAGAATCAGATAACAACCAAGACTGGTTGGACTTTATC
Source organism: Fusarium fracticaudum (assembly GCA_003353625.1). Classification (NCBI taxonomy): domain Eukaryota; kingdom Fungi; phylum Ascomycota; class Sordariomycetes; order Hypocreales; family Nectriaceae; genus Fusarium; species Fusarium fracticaudum. The sequence goes on from PDNT01000007.1 coordinate 1,092,673, forward strand.
AACCTCGCCGCCGGTCATTTTCAGATAACACCCACCAGTCCCCGAACGCACCTAGACAATTACACCTTTCATTTTCTCGACAATTTCACGAGGAAATCCGGGCTGGTGGACTCATTTGATTGCGGAACATTTGAACAGCGAGTGCAGGTCGAAGCATCTCACCGATCAGTGGAAGGTCATGATACACGAATCACTGAACTGGACGAACTTGTACACCTCAATAGCTCATCAAGGGATCTTCCGCGAATGCAAGCATTAGATCTCCATGACCCTCTCATCATCCAAACCCACCAAATACTTGTAGACATCAACGAAGTCGTTACTGTCAAACCTAGAAATAGTGTCGTTGAGCTGCAATGGTCGACTATTCTGGAGCAGGCCTGTATCCAATTCTTTTCTCCACACAATTTACGGAAATACCTTGCACTATTCTGGCATATATGGCACCCTAACGTCAACTTCGTGCACCAGCCTACTTTTGACCCAGTGACCTCGAAATCGATTCTTGTGGCTTGCATGGCATTGATAGGTACGTGAGAGCAAGCTGTTCATGATATGTAGATCCTGACGTTGATAGGCGCAAGTGTATCGCCCAGCAAGACTGATAACGAACAGGCCAAGATCTGGTTCAACTGTGTTGAGGAAATTGTCTTTACGGATGACGACTTTTGCAATGATCCTCTAAACAACCAGGAAACTCTATTGCTAAACCCCATCCAAAACCTTTCGAAAATCCAAGCCCTTCAGGCAGCATACATGGTTTGTCTGTATCAGGGCTGGGAGGGAACAGAGGCCAACAAACGACGAATGCGTCGATACAGGTTTGGTACTGTCATATCAGTAAGATACCCAGTCTCTTCTGGTCGCGTTGACTAACAAGTGTTCAGATGGCAAGGGACTTTGGCATCATGTCTGCCAGGCACCCGGACTACTCTTCATGCCTACATGACACATTTTATTGGAGAGACTTTGCTGCACGAGAGCAACTTATACGGTAACCATGCTTCGTATACATATTGACCAATAACTCACATCTACGCAAGGATCTTTCTTTGGATATATCTTCTGGATCATGCATTCGTGATCTTCAACAACCTGCCTCCCAGGATGGTTATCAAAGAAATGAGCATGCACATGGCATTTCCTGAAGCAGCATTCCAAGCCAGCACAGCAACAGAATGCGCCCAAGAACTACAAAACTGGCACTTGCGATCCACGTTGATGAAAAACATAACCTTTCGTGAGGTTGTTGAGAGATTCTGTGGAAAGCCTTTCTCGAATGACATGCGGCGACTCTTTGCTGATCTTGGGCCCCTCAACCTCTTTGCAGTTGTATCCGGTAAGACTACTGAACACGCACCGAATACACTACTATTCTGATACAGATTACAGCCTTCCATGCACTGATATTTCAACATCAAAATTCCTTTGGCGGCCATGATCAACTGCAGGCAGTTCGGAACGCTCTCGATAACTGGAAATCAGCTTGGGAAGCATACTCGGATGAATTCTCACTCTCACCGCCGCATGTTATGGTTGATAGACATAATGTGACAACGGAGAATCTCTGGAGGAGGGTAGGCTTTATGCGCCATTCTCCAGAATATTGGCTCCTGGGGAAACTGCTGGTTGATCGGCTTTCAACGTCAAGCGATTCATTGGGAAGCCCTGAGTCTGCGGTGCCTGATGCGAGTGGTTCAGCACACGAACCGATTCTTACGAGATATGATCAGACGAGCATGCTTCAAGTGAATGACTTGATCGCAGGGTTTCAGAATGTACATATTCAATAGACAGGCTGTTAATTAGAGGCTTCCTGCAATTCCAGCTACCTCATTCATGCAACTACCGTGCGGAGACACAGTCCAGTAAACCTAGCCTATTCAGCTTCCGTCCGTAGTCAGTAGTGTAGTGACGGAATTGCTTGAGGTCGTCGTTCCGCCCCCACATCGTCTCCGACCGGCATCTTACAGCGGCAAGTAGCCTCGGAATAGCGCTGTAGCCCCCGCGATTTGGAACCAGCGCATCAAAAGCCTAATAATGCGGGGGATTCTCTCGCATATTGGAATCCTGTGTTACATTATCAATTGCAGTGGAAATGACACGGACAACAGCACTCGTCGCACCAGCCTTGGATGGCAGTTTTGAACTGAAAGAAGTCTTTTTGGATTCTCTGCAGCCAGATGAAGCACTTATAGAGATTCAAGCCTCTGGCGTCTGTCATACTGATCTTTCCTGTGCAAGTGGGAAATTGCCATGCGCACCAAACGCCGTTCTTGGTCACGAAGGTAGCTCATGTTGACCGCGTTATCACAATACGTATGCTAATCATCTCGGTCATTACAGGCGGAGGCGTTGTTCTCGAGATAGGCGCAAATGTCACCTCCGTCTCACCGGGCGACAAGGTTCTTCTGTCATTCTCATCCTGTGGCTCATGTCCTGGATGCAAATCAGACCATCCGGCCTATTGCTACAGCTTCAATGACTACAACTTCAGTGGTAAACGCCCAGATGGATCAGCTGCCATGTCAATTATGAAAGATGGTACGAAGCAACCGTGTTACAGCACCTTCTTCGGCCAAAGCTCCTTTGCGGCACGAACTATTGTTCACCGATCGAGCATTGTCAAAGTACTTCAGCAAACACCACTTGACCTCTTTGCGCCGCTGGGATGCGGCATACAGACAGGCGTCGGTGCTGTATTCAACACATTGGATGTCAAGCCTGGCAGCTCCATCGCGATTTTCGGCGTGGGGTCCGTTGGCTTGGCTGCTGTGATGGCTGCAAAGGCGCGAAAGGCCAGCAGTATTATCGCCATCGACCTGCAGCCAGGGCGATTAGAGCTCGCCAAAGAGCTAGGTGCCACGGATGGGGTGCTCGGCCCTGATCAGGAATACATCATCAAGACGATAAAGAACATCTGTCCGCCTCTTGGTGTCGACTTTGCAGTAGATTGTACTGGCGTCCCCTCCATCGTCGAGACTATGGTCGCTTCGTTGGGCATGAGGGGCAGAGCCGCTACGGTCGGCGCACCTGGAGGCAACGCGCATGCAAAGATAAATATCATGAGCCATCTTACCTACGGCAAAGAGTACGTGGGCTGCTCTGAGGGTGACAGCAATCCTGGGGTTGTGAGTACAAGTCCTGCGTTTATCTGAACCTGCCGTTACTAACCGTTCTGCAACCAGCTTATTCCTGAGCTCATCGAAATGCATGCCAATGGCCTTCTGCCGCTAGAGAAGCTGATAGCGTACTATGATATCAAGGACTACGAGAAGGCTATGGCCGATATGAAGAGTGGCAAAGTCATTAAACCAGTCTTAAAATGGACTAGTTAGTCTTCATAGAATCAGGGAATCATGTTTCTTCCACGAGAATCGTTTTTCTAGCTGCACTTGCTTATCACATCTGAGGCTCATGGTTGAACAAGCAAAGAAAACAAAATTTATTCTATTCGCCCACCTAGCATTGTCAGCTACTCAATGAGATGGATACATGCACATCTTGATGCGGTTAGAGGCCACATAAGAAGTTTGTCCATCATGCGATGGTGCCGATATTCCGTGAATGCATCGTCAATCCCCAGGACAGGAACATCACTCACACGCCTGGCTTGATGAAGAAGCATTTTCGGCTATGAGACCGTTTGCCAACGGACTTCTCTCCGAATTGCATATGGTTCTGGAACATCATAATCTTTTGTTTGCTAATGCATGAATGGACCTTGTACCATGGTTTCCTCCAGATATCATCAGCATTGAGAGTCAATGCCGGTACCCCAACTACGATATCGGGAAATGTTGTCCGCTTTTAGTACCGATTCCTCTGTAGAGTTACAATGCATTGCCTCTTATTGGTTGAGATCGATTTCGTGCCTCTAAAGTCTCGAGGGCTAGTGGCTTGGCCCAGAATTGGAGAAGCCACAAGGTTGAAACCCGCGGAATGATTTTCCCAAAATAGGCAATCCACCATGATCCCGACACTTTAGTTATCGCCTTGGCCTTCCCCAGATAATTTCCCCGCGGGGAACGAGAGTCCTTCTTGATTTGTTACTTTCCATGACTCGAAGCTACGATGGTGGTCTCTTCTGACCAGGTGGCTATATAACATCATCATGCCCTCCACTGTTTCTGTAATTCGGCTTTCTTATCCTCATCACATCAACTGTCACCCTTGTATTTGACCGCCATCATTGTTCAACACCACTGAATCCAGACTTCGCAAAATGTCTACTGAGAGCCCTTCTCCTAGTGGATTTCCTCCCAAGGATCACCCACAAGTCGAGAACATTGAAGATCCCTCTACTTCAACAAACAATTCTCCTATCGTCTTTCTAGATGAGGAGATCTCGTATGGCAAAGGCGGCATTCGCGGTGTCGTTCAATCGCCCTACATCTTTGGCGCTGCTTTCCTAGCGTCAATGGGTGGCTTCTCCTTTGGCTACGATCAAGGAGTCATCTCACTCGTCAACGTGATGGACCAATTTCATGAGACCTTCCCTCGCACTGAGACTGCATTTGGCAAAGGCCTCATGACTGGCATGCTAGAGCTCGGGGCATTCATCGGATGTCTGTTCATGCCCACGCTCGCCGACAAAATATCACGCAAGAAGGCTCTTTCGATCGTTGTAATCATCTTCAACATTGGCGCTATTATGCAAACCGCGGCCAACTCCTACGGCCTTCTAGTTGCTGGAAGAACCATAGGTGGTATTGGTGTTGGGACACTTGCAATGGTATGTAGGTGTCGTCTTTGTCCTATTGATGACTAACAGAATAGGGTGCCCCAATCTACATCTCCGAAATCGCACCGCCCAACCTAAGAGGAACCCTACTTGTTCTTGAGTCGGTCTCATGTGTTCTGGGCGTGGTAGTATCCTTCTGGATCACCTATGGCACCCGCAATCTTCCCGGCGAGCTCGCTTTCCGACTGCCCTTTGGCCTTCAGATGGTCTGCAGTACTATTCTCGGTATCGGCATCCATTTCTTTCCCTATTCGCCACGATGGCTCGCTCTTGTCGACCGATCGGACGACGCACTGCTGAGCTTAGAAAAGCTCCGCCGACTCCCCAGAACCGACCCGCGTGTCGAGAAAGAACATATTGGTATCATGAATGAAGTGGCGCTACAGAAGATCATGCAAGAGAAGCGACATCCAGGCGTGACTGGCCTCAAGCTTGAGATTCTTGGCTGGAAGGATCTCTTCCGAAAAAAGTCGTGGCATCGAACTTCCATCGCCGTTGGCGTGGCATTCTTCCAGCAGCTTTCAGGCATCAACGCTTTCATCTACTATGCCCCTACACTCTTTCAGTCACTGGGCCAATCGTCTGAGATGTCAGTGATCATGTCTGGTGTCTTTAATATGTTGCAGCTTGTTGCAGTGACGGTTTGCTTTTTCATCATCGACAAGGTTGGCCGACGGCCACTAGCAATCTGGGGCGGCATTGGAGGCGGCACAGCATGGGGCATCATGGCAGTTCTGGTGGGTGTATATAACGACAAGTGGAGTTCCAATTCCTCTGCAGGTTGGGCTGCCGTGGCAATGGCCTTTTGCTTCATCCTCATCTACGGAGTCTCCTATGCGCCATTGGGCTGGGCTCTCCCTGCTGAGGTCTTCCCCAATGCCTCTAGGTCTAAGGGAGTAGCCCTTGCTACAGCCACGGTTTGGCTTTTCAATTTTATCGTGGGAGTTGCAACACCACCTATGATTGAGAGCATCGGGTTCGGTGTTTATATCTTCTTCGGGTCTTGGTGTTTTCTCGCGGCTGTTTGGGCGTTCTTTCTGGTCCCAGAGACCAAGGGGAGAACGTTGGAACAGATGGACGAAATCTTCGGTGACCATGCAGGTCAGGAGGAGTTGGAAATTATGCAATCTCGGATGGGTATCAGCGAGTATGGGCTGAAGAAGGACGTGGTGTAGGTCTGAAGGACCCTCAAGTCCGCTGGGCTGATCGGCACCTGAAGGCTTGAGCACGTTTAGTTGGAGGCTCAACGCAATTTATTCTCAAGCCCTGAGGTGTTAGTAAGACGGATTGGCCATCAATATATCAACTGTTGACTTTTCGTCGTTGTGAGCTAGATGTGTTATTTGCAGTTGAGGATCGTGGCTGAGAGCTTAAATCAGCGGACAGAACTTAGTTGACTTTTCGTCATTTATACTACTTATGCCGCGTCGATGACTTCTCGTGTGGATGGCTGTACTATGTCCCAACCTTCAACACCATTGCGTTTCAGTAGTCACAGATCTCCCATGGTCTTGCTTCACAGATCCTTCCTTCTATTCCTTGGTGTCTCCGACCTTCCTAAGCCTTACCATGACAGGCATACCCTTACTGGGATGTGCAGTCAGCTCTCCAGGCATTTGAGCCTGATAAGCTTGATATCCCAGCAGAACTTCATCCCTTTCCTTGTATGCAGGCACAATCTCAAGCTCCCTAACGGTCATGGCAAGAAGAAGTCTCAACTCTGTCAAAGCCAATTCCTGGCCAATGCACCCCCGAGGCCCTAGCTCAAATGGACGAAACGCATTCTTATTAACGATAGGATCAAGCCACCTTTCTGGGATAAACTTGTCAGGTTCAGACCAGAACTTGGGATTTCTGTGAGTGGCCTTGCTTGCTGAGAAGAGGATGAAGCCTTCTGTTGGAAGCTGCTGCGCTGTCTCAGGATGTCTCAGGAAGAATGTCGGAGAACCCTCTCGGCAAGATCCGATGGGCGGTTCTAATCTAAGAGTCTCTTTTATGATCGCAGTGGTATAGGAAAGCTGGTTGAGCAATGTTGGAGTTTCGGATATCCTTCTGGTTGCATCAGATGGGTCAGTCCCCAAGATCGCATCGTGCTCCAGCCGCAACTTGGCAAGGACATCTGGATGTTGGTACAGATAATTGTAAGCAAAGCAGAGGGTAGATGCAGTGGTGTCATGGCCAGCGAAGAGAAAGATCTTCAAATTCTCAATGGTGACATCCAGAAATTCAGGGTCAATAGTGCCGTCCGAAGTGCCCTCAGAGCCATATTCCTTCATATAAGTTCTGATGGCGAGACCATTCACGGTCTTTGGCCCCTCGCTGCGTTCGTGATTTTGAAGCTGAGCTTCTATCAATGGCTGGAGTTGGCTGCGAAGTTGACGGTTTAGGGACGAGAGACGAGAGTGGCGGAAAGGATTCAGAAGTCTACCCCATTGATGTGGCGACCAGTCTGTAACAAGCAGGGAGATTGCACTCTTAAGAGTCGGGAAAATCTTATCGTCAACGCCTGTTTGAATGCCCAGACTTATACCCAGCACAGAACGACCGATGATATCGCAAGTAGCCTTCATGACACAATCTTCAAGGGGGACAACACTTCCGTCTTCAGCGATCTGATGCAGGTATTTCTTCCAAATCAATGCCTCCTGGATGAACTCGGGAACAAGGGCCGTGATGTTTTGCGTCGAAAACCCAGGATTGAAGGTCGCTCGCCATTTCTTCCAGAACGGTCCTTCGGACAGAACAAGGTCTTTCAATCCTGTCAATGGTCTAAATTGACCTCTGATGATTTCATGCTTTGGTCGTGATGTTTCTTGGGTAAATTGTGCTGCGATATCAGGATGAAAGGTTGCCAACATGGGCCATGAGATGGGCCACAGATCGATGTAACATACGCCCAGCTCCGCAATTTCAGGGTAGTCTCGAGCGAGGAAATCCGGCATCAATTGACCGTGGACATCCTGAGGATACTTGGCCATGATTTTGCCCACGGCGATGAGGTTGCCGAGAAGCCATGAGTGATCAGGCAGCGTTGGCTGTATTCATTAGCACTAGACGGAAGACCTTGGTATCCGTACACGAATGATTACTCACAAGGTTGTATTTTTGGACCGTTCGCCGGAAAAAGACCCGCTGCTGGTGAAGCTTGAAGGTAAAGTACCCAATGGACGTGAGGAGAAAGATGCCGGTCCATTTCAACGCGGGGCTGGTTCCAGCCATTCTTTATCGCTCAGACCTATCCAATAGCATATATCTACAAGAAATGTGCCAGAAGAAATTTATTTAAATAAGAGAAAAGAATTCGAAAATTGCAATGGATGTTCTTGCTGACGCTGCCCCTCTTACCCGGTAGTGGCGGAATATCATTTGCCCAGCACTAAAATAAGAGGAAGCTCATGTGGTGGAGCCTATCATTGAGCTTCTTTTGCGACCGGGATTCCGTGTTCTCAATGGGCTTAAGCTGCAGATTGCGTTGAACATTTGCCTAACTCTGCTTCCCATGATTGGAGCGGCGAATTTATATAGGCTGTGCTTGCCATTGAGGCCTATAGAGACTGCAAACTCAAATTGGCCAAAGCTAGCATGAGATACAGTAGTGATCTTCCAGGAATTAAGACGTTATAGGGTACAGAAATGGTAAACCCTCCAGTGCAGTCAATATAGAGTCAAATTGACCTACTCTAACCAATAACAAGCGACCGTGGTGTAGTGGTTAGCATTAACGCCTTCCAAGCGTTAGAGAGGGGTTCGATTCCCCTCGGTCGCAATGTCCCAAATGTCCTTCAAGTAGGATCTTGCTTTTTGATTATCACCGGGTTAAACTCAAGAATTTCTCTTTTTTTAAAAGGAAAACTGTAAATAATATTAAGAAATTATAGCCATAGTAAAGATAGTATGCTATTGAGCGCTGTTAATGTTTCCTTCTTATATCTCTAGTTATCCTTCTAACTCAGCCCTAAACTCATATGTCCGTTCACCCGACCGTTCATCAGTTGGGAAACACCTGATTTTAGTGTCCCTCTTCTCGACCTCGTCCACTGGGACCTTCTTCGTAGCTCCAGCGATGGCAGAGAAAGTCATCACGCGCTGAGCATTGTTTCCATCACTTGACATGGCATCAATGCCGTAGTACACCCCAATTGATGCGACGACGAATGACACGGTGTAAACAGCGACAAGGACAGGCCAACCATAGTCAAAGAAGTTGGCTTTTCGTCTTCGTTCACATTGGTACTTAGTGTCTTCACCTCCGATACCGGTACCAGACAGCTTGGATGGATCGGCAGCCCATGCCACGACAAGAAGCTGGGGATCGGAGAGGAGGGAGATTATCAAGTCTTCGTACATACGTCGGACCTGTTGCTGGAACTCATGGACGGGAAGACTCTCGTGTCTATCGAGGAGGTTGGTGGTTGTAATAGCTCCATCTGCTACGACGGATCCCTGGACTTTGACATTGCCGAAGAGCTTCTCACGAAGTCTGAGCCCAAGGCTATGATAGGCGGCTATACGGCGGTATCGGGCGTAATCGTTACGAGGGCTGACGTAATTCTTCTCTGGCTCTGCAACGTTCCCATCTGCTGTTCCGTCTGTAGACTCGTTGGTCCAGCTGCTCCAAGTAGTATCGATGATCTTTCGCTTGTAGTCCCGATTGGTAATAGTGTACTTTTGAAATCCCGAGGTGAAATTGAATGTGACGGTGTAATTGACCTCCCAATGATCGCAAGCAAAGATGATAGGAGTGTAATCGTCGTTCCAGCCATCGGACTCACTATCCATCGCGTGGGCCTCAGTATGGTCGTCCACGGCGGCATAGCCAATCCAGATTGAGGGTTCCGTTCGAAAGACGCCGAGATGCTTAGGAAATGGGGGGCCATCGACCTCGGAAGGAATTCCACCTATCGAAACGTTGTCCATCTGAGGACGCATGTACTCTCCAAGGTCTGTGTTCGCGAAGTAGGTGAAGTTAGAAGCAGGTACAAGCTGACTAAGGTTGAAGGGCGCTTCAGCATCTCCGAAACTCTTCATCTTGGATCCGACCCCGTTGGCAAGCTCTTCACATTTGTATCCAGGGCCGACAAAATGGATGCTCGTGGAACAGTCCCATTCATCTCCGCAAATTTCCAGCGAGATGTTCGCCTTTTGAGTTGTCTGCCCGCTTGAAAACACACCAGCTGCGATGCGATCGAGTGCAGAAGAGGGAACGTTGTAGTATTCGAAGATATCATCGTCCTCTGCTGCTCCCTCGGCAAGGTTTCCATCTGGGGCTGTCCAGTTGTAGCCAGAAAGTGAGCGACCGTTCATGACTTCACCCTCTGCCTTCTTCGGAGTCTGAAAACTCTCCTTTGCCTCATTGCTGAAGTTCAGAGTTCGGATTGAAGGGCAGAGTGTATCTTCTATCCTCTCGCCTGGGACCACGTAGAGTGATGCTGATGAGAGTATGACAACAAGAGGACTGAGCCACATGTATAGAGCAAGAAACATGACAAACCATGATTTGATCCATGCCTCCTTGTTGAAGAGCTCGATGATGTTGTGTGTAGCGCCGAAAAGGGCATCAACAGCATGGATCGAGAATCCTTTCTGTCCTACGGCTCGCCATGCGACTTGCTGATGAGCCATGACAGCAGCGAGGATGAAGTTTGCGTTGGCGATGAATGAGATCAGTTGACCTAGTCGCAACCACCATTGTTGGTGTTTGGCTTCCTGGCCATCGAGATGCATGTACAGAAAGTGATGGCCGACTGCGCCAGCGACTCCAATGACTAAACAAGCAATCATAGACCATCGACTCTTCATGATCCTCAACATCAAAGGTCCAGACTCAGGTAAGGCACCTGCGGTCGGTCGGGTCACGACGTGCACATCAGGAACCTTCGAGTATGGGTCATTACCAGGCGCGTGGCCCATCAGACCTCTGTGACTGTCGTGAGCCCTATCGTAGTCGGGAGTATCTCGAAGATTTGGGCTCTGGGGATCTATCCATAACGACTGGTGCGGGAATGTTTCTCGTGCGATTGACTCGGGGGAGACGGCCTGGGGAGGGAACTGCCCCAAAGAAGGCTGCGGAGACACAACTGGCTCCGGGAAAGCTTGTTGATGTTGGACAGGAGAATAAACATATAGGTTACGCTCCTGTCCACTGTTGACGATTTTACCATCCATTGCGTTTCGGTTGATATCCGCTCGATGATCTGGTCGCAGGTTCGGTCGACGGTTTTCCAAGAGAACGAAAGTCCAGTCAGGAGCCGCATCCAAGAATAACTCGACGAGGAGCGCTTATATGGGACGAAAAAGTGGCGAAATTGCGAGTGCCTCGCTTTCATTAAAGGGTGTCAGCTACTGCAGCTAAAGAGTAAGCTGCATATGCAATGTCTTCGACTCCCAGTGCTCAGAGCTATCTGCGGTGACATCTCCCAGTTGAGGACGCCTAGCCGAGCTGTCTTCTGGGTAAAGGCCTGCGCTCGTTTTTCGTGCGTCCTCCCGGGAGCAACGACCAGGGCATCCGTCCCGATGAGAAAGGTTTGCTAGGTATCGTCTGATCAAGACCCATAAGGCTGGTGGCGGATAGCCAAATTGGTGGACACTAAGAACCTTGTGTAGGTAGTTCCCATGCCTAACTGAAACGAGGCTTTGGGTGTCCTATCAGAGTCGGGGCTGCAACGAAACCCCGGCTCAGGAGCTTGTCTTTCAGGCTACCAAGACACGTTAATACCTGGCGACAGCACTAGCACAGCCTGATTCGATACGTAACTGAAGCTGAAGTTGCAACAGTCGCTTTTAAGCTTACATCCAGACAAGAGGGTCTTGAAGAAGGGAATTAGAAGTAACCAAAAATTACCAAGATGACCTCTGGTATCGCCGCGAACAGGCATGCACACCATGTTTTTTTCGCAAGCACTAAGTCACCTTTGCAATCGAGACAAAATAAAGTTACCTCACAAGGTTGTAGTAGGCTCGCCATCCTAGCTGTGCTTACTCCTAAGAGCTCACCCTTGTTCATTCTCCGCCAGGTAGGATGCAAATGCAGTTTAGCTCCTTAGCGAAATCCGTCATGTACGGTTTTGCCGAGATTGCTAACGTCTTACATGCATGCACATAAATCCTTTCACAGAAAGGAATCATGGTTTCCCTCCCTGGGCGCGCCGTTGTCACTTCTTCCGATCGTTTTGGGAATCGCAAAGCATGCCCAAGGGAGCTAATGCATTACCATGTAAGTTAGTGCAAGCGAGCCAATAGAGCAAATTTCTGGGCGATACAGGGTTACAAGCAGGAGAAAGGGTCTGATTTGCTGGATCGGGAACAAGGGCTTGGCTTTGAAGCAACGAAACCATCGATTTGTGCCAAAATGATTTAGCCATAATCCTTGAGTTTGCAATGTCTTGAGAACAAAAAGCGTAGTTGCGCAGGCTTTGGTAGTGAGTCTAGTAAGAATTTCACAATTAGAACAACCCTAATATGCAGACATATGGACAAGCTACTCAAACCAGAATAAAAATGCATTGCATCGGCAATATGGTTTCTAGGGTGCGCTAGGAGTAGTCCTGAAGGTTATAAATGAGAATTTGAAACGCCGACTTTAAATATATCATATCGCTAGGTACCATTCTGTCCAATGCGTACAGGAGAATCCGGCACAATATTGAGCCAACAGGTAAGCTAAGATCCAGATGGTTCATTTGCACTTGAGACCCGTAGGTGAGCCCTGGCAGTCTCCAAACAGAACCTCCACTTATAGCTCATGGCCTACAAAATCCTCACCGTGCTTTTTGTGTAATTTGCCATGAGTTCATCAGTGTTGACGACCCCTGGAAGTTTCCCCCAATTCAATACCCAACACGATAGAAAGAATCTGACTGATCAATGGGTTGGTACAAAATCAGTCCTCGAAAACGAAAACGATATTCGTCTCCCCTATCAAGGAACAGTAAGAAATAGAAACGACCCTTTGCATCCTTGAGTGGCATTTCCAGTCGCACAGCCTTATTTTCCAGCCATTTGCTGAAGTTGTTGAGATCAGGTGCCTCTAAGTGTGAGATGAGTGAATCATTTTGTGACCCCTCGTCAAGGTAGAGTTCTTCACCTGTCATTTGGTCTCCGGGGATCATGAAGTCTCCTCTACCCAGTAACAGCCCAACTGATCGATAGACAACTTCAAACAAATAGCCACGGAGTGTGATTACTCCGCCCATCAGGAATCCGTCTGGCCCTGGCTCACCAAGAGACATCATCTGCTTGACAGTTATAAAGCAAGGTTCGTGAGCCAAGCCCTTATCAGTACTGACAAGACAGTCTCCAGAAAGAGACGCCCAGCTCCAAGACGCTGCCGTATATGTAGCTGATCTCCGTGCTGAAGAGCTGACCTTCCACAAGAGTGCTGCTGGTAGATGACAACGCCAGAGGCCGGCAAGATAGTCTTCAGTTAGCAGATGTGTCTGCCCGAAAGATTGAACAACACCTGAGAAGGCAACCAAACGGTCAGTTTCTCTCGTCAGCCTAGTTCTCATATATGCCATGACACGCTGGCTCCAAGCGTCCATGTCGTCTGAATCTTCAGATGGTGCTGACTCCTTGAGGGGCTGAGTTTGACTCCACCATCTTCCCCTGTTGGCTTGCGGTGTTCCAATCGGCCATAACTCGCATGCCAGCTTTTCTTTACAATGCCACCAAAGTTGATGTGATCCCATGACCAGTGAACGTTTGGAAAGATACCATTCTTGATAAACCCATGCTCGGGTGCGCAAAGTGCAATACGTTATATCGTCCTGAAGGAGTCCGTCACACAGCAATTGGAAGACTTCGCCATGAACCTTAACGCGCAGCGGCCGGAGGAGGTTTGTACGGCGGGCCACAAAGCTGGTACCTGCACTATCAGAGGCTGTAGCAGAGCACAGGTTGAATATTGCATGCTCGTAGACACACTTCATATCCTTCGCCTGTTGCATCCAGTCCAACGATGAATCCTGGATAATGCACAGTGAATCAATCCATATGTATTTAAAGCCCATTCCGAGGGACAACTGAAGGCTTCTTGATAGGTGTTGGGTAAATCATGGATGCTTATGCCAAGACGGAATCGATCAACGTTCTCTTTGAGAAGCTTGATCGCCTCAACCTTCCCCCAACAATGGGAGAATGCGATATAATCAATTGACTCAGAAGAGACATTTTTCGGAAAAATGAGGCGAACGCGTAATTCGTCAATGATCTCAATTAGTCTTGTTGGCTTATAGTCTGGGCCGCTCTTTTGGCACTTAACATGCGTTTGGCAACAAGAGTCAAGCCAGTCCTTGGCAAGTCGAATGAACCCTGAGTCATAGGGTGAGGCAGATGGTTTGTAGGAGATAGAAAAGCAAGAAGGGTCTAAAAGCCTTGGTTAGACAAGTTTGCTATGGGTTGATTGGAAGCATACCAGGGTCTTTCCATAGCTGAAAAGCCCAGCAACAGCCAGTTGGAGCTTTACCGATAATCAGGCCCTCAAGAGTGTCCATAAAATCTGCATTATGTAGGTTCAAAACATACTCAAAAGAGCTTGAGCGGCACTCTTCAGTTCTTCGCGACCAGGTATTGCTGTGTCGGATTGTGCCTCAAATGTAGCAGCCGAGATCGGAAGCTTTTTCCAGGTCAAGGCCACTCTTATGGTGAGGCAGGCTGACGCACAGTATATTGCTCCTCAAGGCCATGTCGCAGACAGGACAAAGTCTAGAAGGATCTACCACAGAGAGATAAGGAGCCATTTTGAAAGGTCATAGGCTGGGTCATTGACAAAGATTACTGTCTGAATGTTTTGGAAGTAGTGTTAAGAAAGCAGGAGTGGAAATGAAAATGAGGGGGAAGAGTCTGATTTATGTGCTGGTATTGTTACACTATTCGTCAAAATAAGTTAGGTGTGTATCTTGGGATGGCATTATCTGTTACACTAATGGGGCAATAATAAAGATATAACCATATAAAGTCTCACAGTACTTTCCCAGTTGAATTAGTATAAATTTATTTACTTAATAATCTATATTAATAGAAGGTGTCGATAAATCGTTACTTGGTAATGCTATGTGTACCACCACTGCTCACCCGTAATGGTAACGAAGTTTGTCAATTGAAAGGGTCTCAGGGGTAAAAGATAATTCAAGTTTTTCGTTCAAGTTTTTAGTTCAATCGTTTGTTCAATTTCTTCGCTATAGACTCTCTGTAGTAGTCGCTGGTTAAGACTTGGTGCACTTATATCATTGAACCTTGTCTTCCTTGAGCAAATATTGATCCAGTTTCTTGGGACAGGATGTCCTCAACTCGCTTTCCAGGACGTGAGCTTGACTACTGTCTCCAGTTGCGTTGTCAATCCACGTGACAAGAAACACCGACGTCTCTGAGGTTTTGTCTTTTGACATGATGGATCCATTGCCTTCAAGAAGGGCTTGGATCGCCTTTGAAGTACCTGTTCGGTGATAAGTTAGTGAGTAGTAACACTCGCAAGACTCAAATGGGCGAACCTTCTTGACTCGACATGATCTGACGTATTAGTGTAAAGATAATGGAAGAGCCACAATTGGCCATAAACAGTACGTTTAAATACATCGATATAGGTAGAGTGCCGTATCACTGCTGTCCATTACCTCAGATAGTCACTGTCGTCGACTGCAGCTTTGTAGTCAATCACAGTAAGCTGTTGGAAGCGCCAATGACGCCCAACATGAGTGATCACTTCACAGAGTGTCATGTATTCATGACTCTCAAGTTTTATCTTCCCCGCCAATCACTGTCACTGGTGCGCCCTACGAATCACTGAGAACGATAGCCTACGGCTGCTTGAAGACCAAACTGTTATTCCTCCTGAAGAATGTTGATGATTCCCTGTGCCACCCAAATAACGCTATTCCAGTGATCAGCTGTGGCCCCAGCACAAAATTCACTTATACAGAGCTTCATTTCTGTCAGCAAGGAGAAATTAAATAACGTTTAAATTACCTAGTTGGTGATAAGTTAGTGCATGGTAGACATTCGAAAACTCAGCAAAACTGACCGCCTTGACTGGACATTGCGTTTTGTTTTCTTTCATATGATGGTAGTAAATTATCCAATGACTACAAATCTGCCGTTTAAATAGATAGAGTCATAAGCTTATCACTGACACAATGTCCATTAACTCAGATATTCAAAGCCGCCACAGTCTATTCTTGATCACGGTCGCTATATGCCAGTGAGTATCCCCCTCCTTATCACTGTTGAAATGCACTGTGAATCACTAATAACAATCAATTTGGGCAACTTCATGGGTAAAGGCTGAATGAATCTCCTTATGTGGCGATCCCGTGCCGCAGAAAAACCAAATCCCGAAGAGTTGCTGCGGCTCTATCGCTACTCGCCACTTGCTCAGGAGTCAGTGTCTGCAAGTTTCGTCGTAGTCGCTTCAGCGTCGTCTACCTTAGTTATCACCTTACTGATCACTGCGAAACAAATCTTTTCACTTACACAGCAGACCCAACAGTGAGTAACCAGGCTTTCTATCAAGCGTCCGCCATGATGCGTTATATGATGGGTCTGAATACGAAGTGACTCTGGTGGCCTTGTTCTTACTGATCTTGCTTGTTGAGCCTTTCGTTCCTTGAGCAACTATTGATGCAATGTGTTGGAGCAGGCTGTCAATGGCTTGCCAGCGGAGATTAGTGCACGGCGGTAATACACAAAAACAAAGCCGGCGAACCTTTTTGGTTGAAATTATATATAGGGTATAAGAAAATGGTCATTTCGATTGTTACAAGATATTCTTTAGGCAGAATGCTAGTCTTCAAGAGCTCTGCATTCGAATCGAGAAGGATAAAAGACTCAAGCTCATGACCTTGACTGGGGAACAGCGCAAACTCAAAGCAGAGGTTGACAAGAGTTTCGAGCCTCGTTCTCACAGCAAGTTTAAGAGAAAGAAGGAGAGTTCCACTGCAGCCAGCATGTTTCACGGCTTTTAGCATCTCAACCGCAGATCTTCGTTTTCATGTTGGGTAGCATTAGTGCACTTTCACTCGCGTGGCAGGTCGGGATCACGCATGCTTGTGATGTTGAAGAGATTGACCGGAATACCTAGTCTAAAGACATCCTAAATTACACTAAACTTGTCTAAAACTTTTCCATTATTTAGAACAGAGGTCGTGGGACGTAAACCGCTAAACCCCGTCATCCGCTTAGTCAATGTCAAACTATTATGTCTACCACGGACCCCCCAATGCCGGCTTTAGCCACCCACGGAGCTCCCCCATTGCCGGGTCGCCGCATCTCGACGCTCAAGTTTCAACGTGTAACAAATTTACTTGACTAATTTGTCTTTCGATAATGCAATCCCACTCGGCTATTGACTTGCGGGTATCGGAATCGGCCCCACACTCGTCATCAGGTGTCAGGTATATAGCCAAGTTCCGTCGCACAACCCGTCCATGCTCTCGGCAACTAAAAAGAACTCTATCAAGCCCTCAAAAGCCAAGAATGCCGCATATTAAGCAAATAGTAGCCATCAGGAGGAAGCCTGGTCTCACTCGACAGGAGTTCTTCGACTATCACTTCCAGGTGCACGGCAAACTCAGCCAAGGACCCTCTCCAGATGTCACCCCATCGTACGTCAACCCATCTTCCGCCATACAAATCTAACAATCTACACAGCAAGTATTTCCAGACGCATATTCAAGATGCGGTATACAATCATCAAGAAGGCCGAAGCGTCAACGCCAATCCTTGGTGGGGCTTTTCTGACGACATCGTTGAGCTTTACTTCCAGTCTGAAGACCATATGAAGACGTGTTTCAGCTCGCAATATGCCCGAGAACATGTTGGTCCAGATGGTGTGAACTTCTCCGATTTTGCGACGGCTTTACCTGTGACTGTGCAGGAAAGAGTAATTCCGCTACACGAGTCTGAGAACGCGCCATCTAAAGACATCGATACCTTATCGGTCTCACCTGTCGCGATGTACTACTTGACTGTGACCGGCGACAATACCGACGATATAATTACGGGTTTCGCCAATAGCTTGCAGAAGTTCGCGGGGAACCAGGTCCGCACGCTTGTTGCGAATACTCCAGTGGAGCTTAGTCTCAACCCTGATGCGTATTTTGGGAGCAATCCAGACCGTCCAAAATTCAATTTGATCCTCTCAATTCAGCTACACAGCAAGGAAGGCTTTGCGGAGGTGAGGAAAGCCCAGAAAGAGTTTGAGGCAGCGTATGGAGCCAAGATGAATCTCCCCAATTCCTGGATTGCCTTTGGACAACGCGGCCTAGTTCTCGATCAGGATAAAAACATCCCGGTATGTTTTTTGATCACTTCAACATTTAAACATTTACTAAATTGCCGCAGTTTGATCTATCCCGTCAACCCAAACTGTAAGAGTATGAGTGTTGGACGGCGGCATCAATATTGGGCATAAGAAAATTAGCTCGTGAATATAGATTCTCATTTGTACTGTCCTCAGCATCCAATTAGCTGATCCCCTGTGGCTTAGTTGGCTAAAGCGTCCGACTGTTATTCATAGACAATCGGGAGATCGGAAGTTCGAGCCTTCCCGGGGGAGATTCGTCTCTATTCTCAATTTTTGTTTGAATCTATATTTCTATTCATCACTATCTTGACATTTTCTTTTTGTGAGATATCCATTCTGTCCTTTCCAGCTTGCTGTTATTGCGCAAATATGATGACTGAAAGGCGGGGTTTGTGTAACCTCACTATCTGACATATTCTCAAGCCCCGCTCGTATCGATGTAAATATCCTGTCCAGCTCCCCCTCCTCTCATGAACGACCACTGAACACTATGGAAAGATCAGCTCAACCTCATGTCATTGTCGTTGGCGGTGGAATTGTTGGTGCCTCAATCGCCTGGCACCTGGCTCATCACACTAGCGTGACCATCGTCGCAGAAGACATCGGTGGACCCGCCTCTAAAGCCTCTTTCGCATGGCTCAATGCGAGCTCCGTCAGCCAAAAGTTCTACTACGACTTTCGTCGCCGATCCCTACAGAGATGGAGACAAATCCATACGGAACTTCCAGACCTTCCAATCTCCTGGAGCGGATCCATCAATTGGCACAAGACTACCGAGGTCATGACTCAGACCGAGAGTAATCTAAGTGAATGGGGCTACAATGTCGTCAACATCAAGAAGCCTGAGGTTTCTGAGTGTGAGCCATTCTTTGATCAATCAACTTTGCCAGATTGGGCCCTCTACTACCCTAGAGAGGGTTCTATGGAAGCCCATGTTGTCGTACAGATGCTCGTGGAGAGTGCAGAAACCCGAAGCAATGTGAAGGTAATCAGAGCGACAGCAAAGGGGCTTCTCAAAGACAATGGCAAAGTCGCAGGAGTCGAACTGGCATCAGGCGAGAAAGTTCTTGCCGATGATATTGTTGTGGCTGCTGGCTTGGGCAGTGTTCCCCTCCTGGCAACTGGAGGAATCAGCGTTCCTATCACGTCGGTACCGGCACTGATTGTGAACTCGAAACCCATCAAAGAAAGATTGGTCAGTCGTGTAGTCAACTCGAAATATCTCTACATCAGGCAAACATCAGATGGAATCATCAAGGCGGGCTGCGAGAATCCTGGCGATGACCCAGGTCATGATCCGGAAGCAACCGCGCATCAAGTCTTCTCCAAGGTCCAATCCACACTGGTTGGGGGAGAGAACCTTGAGTTTGACCACTACACGGTCGGTTACAAACCGACTCCTAGAGACGGTCTGCCAATCATTGGGCCAACTGGCCTCGAAGGCGTCAGTGTTGCAGTCATGCACTCTGGAGTCACAAACGCTGCCATTGTCGGAGAACTGCTCAGCAAGGAGATCATCACGGGCGAGATGGATCCAGAACTCAATAATTTCCGTCTCGATAGATTCAAGAACTAGGTAGAAAGATATCGAATTGAACACATCTCGACATTTGACCCTGACTCAAGAAGCCTGTGGCTTTCGACCATAAACCGCGCGGTAACGAAAAAAAGGATGGTTTGCGGTTGACCGAAGTTCCCGCCGGAGCTGCGCACAGTAGACCTTCACTTCTTGCATCGACCACCCCAAGAGCTGGCTCGCCATGTACAGAACATATCCTTCAAAGTCCTGCTCCAGAGCAGCTAGAACATACTGGCCAATCTCCCTCATCTTCTTATCCTTGGGCCACCCGCCGATAGCAATCTGCAAGACAGCTATAAGACACTCTTCATCAATACCAGACTGGGCTCTTACCTTGTAGTCTGCGATGTGAATATCCTCAAAGCCAGCCTCGCGCATACACTTCTGCTGAAGATCATCCTCAATAATGGTACACGGCTGCCCCATTTTCTTTCCCCCCTCGATAAAGAATCTCCCCCATTCATGCATCGCGCTGGTATCCGTAACTGTTCCATCGTCACTCTCCATCATCGCGGAGGCCTCGTGACTTTCGACCCAACCGCCGGGTCTACATGCCCGGAAGGCTTCCTTGAATAACGCTGACCAGTCCTTGATGCTGCCAAATAGATAACGCATATGAACAAAGTCGATGGAATCTGGAGCGAATGTCCATGGCTGCGTACAATCATCGATGTGGCTTTAAGAAGATATTAGTATCAGATAGATACAAATCAACGATACACCCGGCTCACAATTCGAGGTTCGGTGGAACCCATGAGGGTTGGATAGGCGAGATATCGGTACCGACGACTTTTGCGCTTGGGAATTGGTCGGCAAAGTCACTTCCAGGTTTCAGCATCAACACGTGCTCTGCTAGTGGTGTTTGATACATACATTGCCCAAATACCTAGATATCCTTCGTCAGTATTGATCAATCTCTCATATGAAAACGATCGTCCTACCTGTCCCAGTCCCAATATCCAGAGCGGACTACTCTGCGTGAGTTCCAACACGATCGACGATCCGGTAAATGTCACGAACCTGTATATTATCCTTCAAAGGCGACAAAAACAGTTTATCGTCAAGTAGGCGGCTCAAGAAGTGGTGTCTGACAAATCTAGTGGCCGGAAATGGGATCTCGAATAAGGGAAAACTCACACTATATCCATGGACTCATTCTGCTGTTCGTCATTGGCAGCCCTGGCAATGTTCGATTAGCGCCCATATCCGTGGGGGAAGCTATACATAGAAATACCAGTATTGAGCATTTCCTCTTTCTGAGTGAAACGTTCGGCCTTGAATGGTTCGATACGACAGAATACTCGAAGTCATCGAGGCTGTCGACTCGGCGGGGTTAGAGATAACAGAGTCGGCATCATCATTATTCTCCGTCTCTTCCTGCTATACCTCGTCAGTTCCATGCCGAAAGTAGTACAGCTGAGCTTGCCATACCTCATTTAACTGCTCCCAGTGCGTAACTGGATGCAGTGGTTGAGCTGTCGTGGAATCATCGCCCCCAGTCTCCGTAACCGGAGTTTCGTCCGCTGCCATGATCAAAGTCGCGCGAAAAGATAGAAAAAAGCAACTCTACTACACAATCAAGGAGGCATAGATAAATCCCGCAAGAGGGGATGTGTTTTGGAAGGGCTTGTACCCCGGTCATTCTGTTGGTTCGGTTCCGACTGCTTCATCATATGATTCGGCCTACGCGTCCCAACACCGTTGGGGAATCCATGCGTATTGCAGATCAGCCCCAGATTAGTACCTAAATACAACTTTGATTGTAGTGGTTAGCTGAAACTCTGGACGATGAATAGTTTGTTGACCGTGTCTTAAAGACAAGTATCATCTTGCGTGGTCTAACTAATACTTAATCTGTGTATTAAGTACATCGCCGCTCACGCAATGAATTTTAGAAAGCCGGAGACAAATAGTGGCTAGTTACATTACAGCTATAAATGATACACCTGCATGTGAAAGTATCGTGTCGCAAACTTTAACCAACCAAAGTTCACTGATAAAATTGTCAAGGTTTTCGATTACCGATAAACTTTCAGTTGCATCATATAAAGGAAAGACTTTTTCCCTTGTTTACCAAAGCTTCAATCATTCCATTCCAATTTTCCATCCTCATCATGGAGTCCTCTACGCCATCCGCCAGGGAGCCATCCGTCCAACATCCAAGCCTTTTCAATCCTGCACAGGCAACATCGAATTTGACATTTCATTTGTTCCCAAATCTGCCCAAGGAAATCAGAGACATGATTTGGTTGGAGAGTCTCATCTGCGAGCGATATATCGCGATTGAGCTTTGGGGCAGAAACCAGCCACATAGCAAATTCTATCGACAGGAATTCCTACCTCATCTTTCACCTGCCAAGCCAGAGTACATATTAGTACTTATGAATCCCCCAAGGCTTAATGCTCTTTTTGGCACCAATGCCGAATCTCGTGCCAACGCTTGTCGATTCTACAGGGTGCATCTTCCTTGCTACTCCGTCAAAGGGTCGCAGTTAAATGCACCGGGAACGTTTTGGTTCAACCCTGAGCTGGACACTCTGGAGATTCATGGATTGGAGCACTTTACAGCCTTTGCAAATGACCTTTGGCGACATGACCGCGAAAAGAAAGGACTACGCAACGTATCTTTCAAAATCAAGAACAGTCTCTCGTTTAATCGCTTTTACAAACCTGGAGCTTCCTCGGACCAGCTTCATCAAGCTGTTGGCCGACTTGAGCATGTCACTTTTATCTATTACACATGGGATAGGGTCGATCTGGCTTTCGGTGTGGATTCTATACGGCGTGTTGGCCGCCAGTTCCCATTGATGTACTCCCGTTCGCTTCCTGTTGCAGGGGGAACCGGTAGCTTTTCACGGCAGCGGGATCCACGTCCCCTCGAGATTGACGTACTCAACAGTGTCAGACTCGAGGCCTTCCCAGACAATCGAGTTGCTATGGCTTGGATGAACTGGTTCAAGCAATTAAGAGCAGGAAGGCCATGTGTCTTCAGATTCGCATATGCCACTGTAGGACGACAGAGGCCATCTATTACTGACAGAGCGAGCGCTATGGCCTTCTTAAAGGGCGAAGTTGAAATGTGGCAAGAGTTCCGACTTGAAGACACGGTCCCCGAGCAGTTTGATAGCCAACTTCAAACTACATTTGGGTTCTGGAGTTTTCCCCTTGAGCCTCAAGGTCCATTTTCCAGGCCATTTTACGATCTTTCTGCTTATCAACCAGAGTTATGCGTATTTCACTTATAAACCTCACGTCTATAAGCTTCCAAGAACCATATGGATATCTTTTGAACATCTGGCATTCAGTTATGAACTTGGCGTTACCCAATCTAGGTATAGAAACTCATATTAAAAGTCATTTGTTGCCCTCCGAAGTTATAAAAAAGCCGCATGACCCTTGTTAGACCTCCAAGGGAAAGCAAGAAAGCTAAATCCCCTATCCTAAATACCCTGATAATTAATCTGAAGGCCTCCCGGCCTACACTGCATTTACCTAAATCTACCTACAGCCGTCCGTTCTACAAAGTAAAAAAGTGTTGAGGGATTCAATTCAAGCTTCAGGCTTCTGACCGTACACAATCCTCTGTCTGAAATACGGATGATGTTGACCCGATCGGATCTCTCGTCGGAGCTGGGTACACAGAGCTCGAACCTGTTCCTCGGTCCATCCCAAAAGCTCGCATGCCAGGAACAGAAGATACCCTTCGTAGTCTCTCTCCAGTGCTGCTTGCATATAATGCCCGACCTGCTTAAGTCGTTCTTCTGTATGCCAGCCGCCAACTGGTGCCTGTTGCCACGCTGTTAGACTAATCCACAAAATTGGCCTGGAGTGTAAAGGTAACCTACTTTGAGGTCCACGACGTGGATGTTGACAAAACCCGCTTCTTCCATCGACTTCCTCTGCACATCTTCTCGGACCATGGAAAAGCTTCTTCCTGCGCGTTGGCCGCCTTCTTCGAATACTTCACCCCAGCGTTTCATAGCGCTGCCATCTGGGATAGAATTATCGTCACTCTCCATGGTAGATGAGACTTCGTAACTTTCGACCCATCCGCCCGGGGCGCAAGCTGTGAAAGCTTCTCCGAAAGTGGCAGTCCAGTCTGTGATACTTCCCAGCATAAATCTCATGTGGACGAAGTCGAAGGAGTCGGGTTGGAACGTCCAGCTGTCGTTGCAGTCCTCGATTTCGCTGCCAATGGATGAACTTCCATGCTACTAGTGATCATGGGGAAACTTACAGCTGTAGATTTGATGGCATCCAGGTTGGCTGGATAGGGCTGATCTCAGTGCCCACGACCTCGACATGAGGATGTTCATCGGCAAAGTCACTTTATCGTGATCAGCTTCATTCTACTTCCCATCTGATCGTCACTTACATGGCCCAGATAGCTGTAATTTGGTTATAATCTGATGGTTGAGTGGATGCCAGGGCGCCTTACCTGTTCCCGTCCCAATGTCAAGCACTCTCTGTCAAAGCCATTATCAGCAAATGAGATCCGATACGCCAAGACTGATGGGACTGACTTGGATATCAGGCTTGAGAGGTGCCATATGAAGCTTATCTTCCAGCAGAAGCAGGGTAAAATGATGTCTTGCTACTGTCAGTCGCCCTCATCATATTTCATAGGAGCGTTGACTTACGCAAGATCCAAAGATTGACTAGCCTGATCATCATTCGATGCCCTATGCCTCGTTAGAATAGACACATACTAAGTCGATAGATGCATACCAGTATTGAGCTGTACCTCTATCTGAATGATAGGTTCTCCCATGCAAGGTTCGGTAGTCAAAGATACTTGAGCTCAGAGAATAGGTTGAGTCCGCGACATTGGATCCCAGGGCTGAGTCCAGGTCTGAGTCGCTGTGACCGTCAAAGCCCTCGTCAGTTTCGGCATCATCATGCTCTGGATCTTGATTCTGGTCACTCAAGTCAGTGAATATGTCCAAACTCTTCGTACAAGTCTCGGACCTCGTGGTCCTGCTGGAGGTTCTGTAAGACCTCCCAAGCCGGCGTTGGGGCGGGCGGCAGAGTCAGGCCAGGCGTTTCTGTAGGTTCGCTAGTCATTATATCGCGATCTGTTTTGTACGAGGTGGCTGAAGTGAGGATAGTGCTACGGATACGTGGTCAAAGAGGGGGTTTTATCAATTCACTGATTACGACACTGGCTGCTTATTACCCCAGTAGCGCGGCACGTTCGGTTGCAACGCCAATATTGATGTGCTAGGCGCAAAAGGCAAAGTGCTACGGCGTGGCGGTGCCGATTAAACCTATTGGAGGAAGTTTGGGGCCAACATTCCAGGTGCTCGGACACATGATCGTCGTCTTAGTGGCTTGTTCCCACGCGAGCTATCAATTTCCTTATAGCCGGGACCCCGGGAGCACTCCGCGGGCAGCCTGGTTGAGCAAATACGCGAAAATCCCACAGAGCCGAGCCAATTGAGAGCTGGTGATATGAAAGCAAAGGCTGCCATCTTTGCCGCCTGAGACAGAAAAGAGGCTGTGTAGGGTGACAAGGGAACAGGGGAACAATACGACTGTCATAAGACGTGTCCGCTATATCCGTGGAGATGGGATTTGCAGTCTGTGCATGCCGGCCGGTACATATCAATTTACCGTTACATCCGGCCGATCTGAATTATGTCCATCAATCCGACGCGAGGGTCTACATTAGTGGCCCGCGGACTGCGACACCCTCCGAATGATTAGTCGCGAGATAACAGTGATTACTAAGTAGATCCCCATCATTAAAATAATCGGTATCTCCGGATCGGTATCTGAACGACACGTAATTGATGCTCAATTGCGCTTCAAGGCGCCGAACAGCCCGTGATCATTAACTAGGCTGCGTGTTAAAAATAGCTGCCTCCGCCAAAGAAGAAAGATGCTACGTTCGTTCGTCCAAAGATTACCCTAAACCTACACATCAAGTATTTACCTCACATCCCGTGTGAGCAAGGTCTTCTGTTTTCCAGGATCCCTTTACTAACTGCCCTTGCGAGAACTGTCGGAATATGAGCAAATTTAGGACAACCACAATCTGACAAATTGAACATCGCCGGGCGGGCCGTAACCCCCGAAGGCAACGGCACATGGGAGGAAATTTCTTCATTTGATTCATGGCAGACACAAATTTGATTGCGCTACTGTTCTATTGAATCCAATTGCCATTATTTGCAATCAGATTAGGCGCTCCACGAAGATTTCCAGAAATCTTCTTCGGAGTCGCCAGTTCTTTTAGCCACGCTGTGATATCAGCAACTCCCTCAACCTCTTCCACGCTCATCGCATACAAGACCAAACCCGCAACATGAGGAGCAGCCATAGAAGTTCCGTCTTCGGTGAAGGTGTACGTGTTGGACTTGTGACCAGCCGAAGTGATGCCTACTCCGGGGGCCAGGATATCGACCGTCTTTCCCCAGTTGGAGAAATCAGCAACAGCCCAATTGGAGTCGATCGCTCCGACAGTGATTGCGGAAGATGCCGAACCAGGCGACTCCGTGGCTGCATCTATAGCATCATTACCGGAAGCAACAACTGTGACGACACCTTTCTTGGATGCAGTGTCAACAGCTTTGTTGAAGGCAGTTGACTTTTCTCCGCCGAGAGACATGTTAATCACGGCTCTCCATGTACGATCTTTCTTGATGATATCGTTAACCGCCCAGTTGAAAGCGTCAAGGACAATAGATGTATCAGACTCATCACCATCGAAAACCTTGAGAGCGAGAATGTTGGCCTTCTTGGCAACACCATAGGTCTTACTAGCAATAGTACCAGCAACATGGGTTCCGTGACCATCATCGTCCCTGTTGTTTCCCTTCCAGTTGGTCCAGACAGCCTTCGCACGGCCACCGAACTCGTTGTGAGTCACTCTGACACCGCCATCAATGACATAGGCGTACATGTCAGTGCCAGCGTAGTCATCGTAGATGTACTCCTTGTAACCCTTCTTGCGATGAGAAATCGTGCCGAGACCCCACGTGGACTTCTTCTGGGTGATCTCATCTCTCTTCTCGAGGTTTCGTTTGCTCTTGATGCGATTGAGCTTCCATACACGGTTGGGCTCAACAGCCAGGACCTTGTGAAACTAGTTAGCGTGTGCACCTTAACAATGGAAGCTGTTGGCTTACATCTGGGCTTTTCTTAATCTCCTTGATTGTCGCTGTGTCGAATGATCCAGCATATCCTTGGAAGCCAGACTTGCTGTCATAAGTCTTTTCGACACCAACTTCAGTCTCGCGCTTAGCAAGACTTCTCTTGTGAACGCCTTCGACCCATTTTAAATGGGTCTTGGCCATGACAGCATCAATCTCGGGTTTCAAGGTGATGATGTAGCTCCCTGGGATGATAGCACCAGCCTCAGCAGCTGGGGCAGCAGGTGCAGGGGCAGCAAGTCCACATCCAAGAAGGATGCTTACTGCAAGAGCTATATTCTTGAAGTTCACCATGATGAAAGAGAGTGGCGAAAGGTGATAATAGCGCTTTCTTGGAAGGAATTTTAAAAGATCAACGGCGGGTCATATATACCCGCCCTTATATAGTGCTCTACATATTTAATATTAAACCCGTCACTGGAACTTCTCTTCAGCCCGAGCTTGCCTGCAAATAGTGCAAACGAGATGGCGCACCGCCTTAGCTGATTGCGATCTACATGTGCATCCCCACTCGTCCCTGGCCGTTCCTGAGGATGCTTAAATTTTAGCTATCGACCCTAGATCCGAAAATGCTCCCTCAAAGCGAATAGTGGCTGGTCTAGATGTGGCTGGATTTGTGTTAGGGGACCTCGAATTCCAGAGCTCTGGGTGACTATTTTCCTTTCGGTATGCTAGTTCGCAGCTGAATCCCCTTTCCGGAAAGAAATTGATCTAGCGTAGAACTCTGAAATTGATAGAGAGAAAAAGGAACACGGTTGTTTCACCTTTTGGAAGGGTTGGGGCGCACGTGGGGCCGAGTGACAACACGAGGGATAAGGAAGGGAGAAGATCGCATTTTGTCATTTTATAGGGCAGTCCCGGCTATGACAATGGCATTCTTCTGTGGCATGACTGAAAAATACAAAGACCTGCATCAAGGGTAATGGAAACCGGTTGAATGTCATCAAAGCTCGTTTTGGATTGTTCACCGGGAAAGGGCTGGAGCCTCGTTCTCCGAAGCTTGTGCTAAGAGAGCGTTTCGTACGCCAACCACTCCACTAAGCTCATATTTCGTCGCTTGCAGTCTATAGATTGGATCGATTGAGAAATGCCAGGTATAATGCTAAGTCCAATAGTTGGTCTGGTGGATCTATATCATCCGTTAATGGACCGCCTTGTAAGAACAACATTCTGTAGCGTTGGCACGCATACACAAGTCACTCAGAAACACCGTCTTTCTTATTTTACAGAGCCAGAAACGTTTTATCAATCTCAGGTTCAACTGCAGGTCCCAAGTCGGTTGTGGCATGAAACTTTCGATAGCGCGTGTTTCTAGAGTGGAGATGACCACTACATTCCGAAGCCAGGAGGCCACGAGGCTGTCTTGGATTCCCAAGCATGGTCTACTATTTTACTGGGTCAAGAGCCACCGTTCCTCAGGCTTAGTTAGGACTGAATGTAGTTGGTCGACAAAGTTCTGGTATGTGACAGCCTTCGAGGCTGAAGCGTGGAGCGGCTGACCATATCAACTTGTTCAAGAGCCGGCAAGAGGGGGCGGATCACGAAAGGCCGTCACAAGCCTCATTCGAGAGCCAAAATAGCGCTGAAATGCCCTCTTTAGGATCGAAACCGAAGTCGGATGTGTTAGTCCACCGCCAGGAGTTGTGAATGGGGTGATGAAGCTACGAGCCGCCTTTCGGGAGAGGCCGGCTGAGATACAAGCTTATTAAGCTTATTCAATAGCTCCAACCAGCAGACTAAGATCGTGAATTGCAATCTTTGGTGACTGGTTGTACTAGATCTCATCTGGAGTGCGTCTTCATCGTAACTGCTTGATCAGTGGAACAGGGTCCGCCAACTTCTCTAACGGTCTTCCATGGTTACTAACTGGTTTATCATCCGCAAAACTCTGCCTCACAATGGGCCATTTGTTATTGATGTTCTCAAGCCTTAAGATGCTCTCTGAAACATGGGACGCCTGACTACGTGAGTTGCTATGCTCAGGCGTTGAACGGCATCACAAGCTTTGCAAGAGCCAAGGTTGTTGCAATAAAGCCTAGCTGGGAGGTTTCGCGTATAGAATCTTTGGTTTACTCAAGAGCGTGTTGTAGATAGCTCTAATAAGCTGGAAAACATATGGGTAGCACTAAAGATGACTTGTCGGAACCTGACTCCCAACCATGATATGATCCATCAGAGTTTCAGCAGCTCCCTGAGGCGACCAACTCTTCATCCGATCATCACTCAGCAGGTATGCCTTTGGAAACCCAGGAACATCAGTCTCCCCAAGCACCATCCTCGCCAGAGCCTCACCAGTAAGCCAGCACTTATCCATCCCATGACCATTGAACCCGGCAGCAATCCACTCCCCACTTCCACTTCGCCCTGTGAGGTTCTGCGGAAGCTTTCCCACAATGGGCATCCCGTCCGCCGTGAACCCCATTATTCCGGACCATACATTCAGGGCCTCTGCGGGAGCGGCATCTTTCCATATCTTCGGGGCTGCAGAACTTAGGGTTTGGCGAGCATCTTCTGCGACGTTTGAGTCATCGCTTGTGAGAAGACCACCAAGGCTCTGAGACTCGCCGCCGAGGAACATTAGCCCCGTCTTTGCATTCTGTTGAGCGTAGTACAAGCCCAGATGAATATGTCCAGTATCTGCGTCATATGTGCCAAGAGAGACTTGTGACCAAGACATATTGTGGCCGGCTCGCGGAAAGTTCGGGCCAAGTTTCTGCGTAGACATGGTTCCTCGTAATGGATATAAATTGCCAACGAGACCGGGGATTAGATGGCTTGAATACCCATTGGTGCAATGAATGACATGTTTGGCTCGAATTGCTCCCCTCGGTGTGCGCACTATGTACGAATGTTTTTGAGCATCGTCTTGAGCTTGTACTGAGAGCACGGGCGTGTTCGTCTCGAGTGAGAAGCGGTCCGAAAACTCTTTTCTGAGGGAGGCTAAGACTGCAGTAAGAAGTCGATATGGCCACAAGGCTGCGACTCCGGTTTGGGCAACTGCGCCGACAACATTGGTGAAATTAAAAATCTTGGACAGACAGTCAGTAGTCGGTGCATAAACGAGTGTTACTCAACCTACACTGGCCGCCTCCTCCCTGTTATATACTTTGAATTTGATGTCACTGTCAGGCACCGCCTCGAGCAGTTGCTTTACTTCTTCAATAGCGCCTCGAAATGAACTTTGATCAGTAAAGGACGTTGCTGATGTCACCTCGCGAAATTCCACCGCCTCTCTATCCTCGGGGTCCAACTGAGTGATAAGCTCCTTTAGGCGACGAATATTCGCATCGCTGAACCGCACAGTCTCTATCGCACGCTCAACGCCAATGGTTTCGGCAAGAGCTGGAAACAGGGAATCGCTATCAGAGACAAGATGGCCTCCATTTCGACCAGTCGCTCCGCTTACGGCCGTGCGGGCCTCAAGCATAGTCACCTTGAGGCCATTCCCTTTCGGATGGTTCAAGAGGGAATGTGCGGCACCGATACCAGTGATACCTGAACCAATGATGATGATGTCGGTCTCTGAGGGCAAGTTGTTGGATTGCGCTGTTGCTACGGTTGGATGCGGCGGAGTCTGCCATGTCGGGGTCGTCGGGTTTGTACTCGGTAGCCCGGACTGAACAGTGATGAGCTTCACGACATCTTGAATGAATTCTAGTGCAGTGAGCCAGAGCAGGCGACATGAAATAGACAGAGAGCCGTAGACTTACCACTTCCAGCCATTTTTGCAAAGGATGAGTGTTTGTTGTATTCTCAAGCTCTGTTGTCAATAGGAATGTTGGGCGCGGGGTAAGTTTGGTCGTTGGTGTTACAAGATGGGTCAGAAGATGAAGTTCCTACTCAAGGTGAAGTGGGACTCGGAATCATTCAGCTCTCGAGATATAGTCAGCAAGAAAGATTATTGTGTATTCTATTGCCTCGAATTGGCCTTTCCCTTATCTATTGCTTGGCATGATCCCTGAAATGGATCGGGATCATCACCCCCTCTCGCATAGGCATGCTTCATTGGGTCTAGATCATCCATCTCGCCTCTGCAACAACCCGATTGGCGATTGGCGGGGCATCCATCCATTGTCACAGCTCCAGAGATGGCCTCGCTCCGAATGCCTTCACAGTCTGACAGTCTTCACTCCAACCAACGACGAGACTCTCCAGTTGAGCATAATCGCTGGTAGCGCTATCAATCATTAATATTGTATGGATTGTAGTACAACTTTCTGGTAGCGAAGTGAGAGTCCGCTCTGGAGCGCTATTTATTCTTAAGTGGCATGTTTCCTCTACAGAGATCTTTAGCAAAGGAATCATGGTAAAGTCGTCTTGCGTAGGGCAGTTTATCCAGTCAATTGGACATCTGTCGTCGTTAATCGTAGTGCCAACAAGTCCCAGCCCTACTTGTCCTTCCAGGTCACCACGTTGCCTTGCTCAAGGTCCGCGTCTAAATGCCTTTTCGCGAGCAGTGCTGTGTCATTCCATGGAACCCTCGGCCTATGAGACGGCATTCTCGGGACCCGTCCGACGCAATATACGAATCCCGTCTCCGAGCAACTTGCGGGGCTCGTTTGCCGACGAAAGTTGCCCATACCGACAACCTACCGTAGGTAATTTCTGAGAACATCACCATCAAGTCGCTGTTCGTATCTGCTAGACTCACGAGCAAATGGGGCGTTTGCGGGGTTTGGTCGCTCCTCAGCCTGCTTGATCGAGTTAGTGGATCACCAGGCCTTCACTGGTATCTCCAATGGAACAATTGACCCTCTGTAATTGAACTGTTTGATGGTAAAGTTCATTGTTATCGAGCTTATAAAAACTGTCTAGGGACTGCGTAGACTTTTTTCTACCAAAGAGCTTTATTTTCTAGTATCTCCTCTCTATTCAACGAGCTTTTCGTCGATAACTTGGTCAACATGCCTGCCAGCAAAACTCCAATCGGTACTACAGAGCTCAGCGTTCAGGGCCTCGGTGTCGTAAAAGGCCTGAGCTTCCCTAACAACATCCACCAATTCAGTGGCATTCCTTACGCATCGATCTCTAAACGTTGGACACGCTCACAACTCAGGACTTCATGGCCCAACGATTTTCACGATGGGACAAAGCTAGGGTAATTACTATCGAATTCTTTTCTCTGGTATTATTACTAAATATGGTTTACAGACCCAGCGCTCCAAACCCGCCGGAGTACAATACACCAGAGGATATCCTTGTCCCAGTTGACATTGCGCCCCATTTTGAAGAGCCAATTGAAGATGAACTTAACTGCCTTGTCATGAACATCACAACACCAAGACTGGGCTCTGACTCTGGTGCAAAATTGCCCGTTATGGTTTACATCCATGGAGGATCTTTTCTTTTCGGCGGTGCCAATAAGGGCGTCTTCGATTGCGTCAACTTGACGACCTTTGCGGCAGCCCGCAACACGCCTGTTGTCACAGTTAACCTCAATTATCGTGTCGGTCTCGGCGGTTTTCTCGCATCAGCCGCAATCAAGCAAGATATAGAGCGCGACGGTCTCGAAGGCGTAGGCAACTTTGGTCTTTATGATCAGCAGGTTGCTTTGCATTGGGTGAACCGCTACATCGCTTGTTTTGGTGGTGATCCTGACAACGTTACCATCTACGGCGAATCTGCTGGAGGCATAAGCGTTTCTCATCACATCGTTGCTAAGAATCCGGCCCCCTTCCATCGCGCCATCGCCATGTCTGGTCATCTGAACACCATTCAGACTTGGCCATTGGAGCATCACGAAAAACATTACCGCGCTTTGTTGAGATATCTTGGCATTGATGCGGACTCGCCCTCTGCTCTCGAGAAGCTTCGAAATGTCCCTGAGGCTGTCGTCGCTGCTGCAACGATCCCAGTGGAGGGCCTTCTCAATGCCACAGGCAATCCATGCGATGACGGTGTTTTTCATAAGACAAAGCCCTCCGCGAACAGTATTACTTCACCTCCGTCGTGGCTTAAGAGCTACATGGTAGGAGATACTACCGACGAAGCTATGATCTTCACTGAAGATCTTGCTGAGGAGACTTTTGACTCGTGGAGAAGTGGGATGAAGAAGTTCTTGAGTGAAAAGGCTACCGACAAGATACTTGATCTCTATGGCTTCACCCCTGATCTCTCGAAGGAGGAGCTTCTGAAAGCCCTTGAAGACATGGCAGGCGATTCAGCCTTCAAAATTCACAATTGGATTGCTGTTCACCGCTCGAATATTCCGCAAACATTTGGTTATCACTTCGACCAGGTCTGCACTCATGACAGTATATTCAAGGGTCAAGCATATCACGCACTCGACCTGCTGTATCTCTTCCTCAATTTCGATGAGAGATTGACTCCAGGCCAGCAGAAACTTGCAAGAACTATGGCCGGTAGCTTTATCGACTACTCCTACGGTAAAGATCCATGGCCTCGGTTCGCTGATGGTGGTCGATGGATGAGGTTTGGAGCAGATGAAACTAGCAAAGTCGTTACGGAAGCTGAGGATGAGAATGTACGAAGGTACACTCGTATGCAGAAGATTCTCGACATGGGTGTGCTGGAAGAGTTCATTGTGGCTATCGATAACATTGCTATTAAGAGGGATAAGATGGGGACTTTCGAGGAGGGACCAAATCAGTTTAGTGAGTGTATAATGGCTGACATAGAAGTCGCTGGTGCTATTGGAATCAAGGAAGCAGTCTTAGCTTAGATGAAACTATAGTGGCAGTTTTATATGATCTCTTCATCTTCATTCTAGTGCCTCGATCATTGTAGCCTTTGCCGTTCTTTATCAAGGTATATTGAGCCCATGCAGCTGTAAATGAATCATTGGTTCTGAGCTCTGAGAAGCTCTTATTATAAGATTATGTAACTTTAGTAGAGATGAATCTCAGCATTCAGCTCCGCCGTGGCCTCAGTAGCCATCATCAACTTCGATGCCTCGTTGCCGCCTTTTCCATTCTTCCAAACCTTTGCCACAATATCCATGATTATCTGCTCAATACCTTCCTGCCCTTTTTGCATTATGTATTGGAATGCCACGCGAGTCAACTGCTGTTCTTGGGCATTTTCTGCCAGAATGCCAGCTATGAAAAGAGGGTATAATATGGCCCTGGCGAGTGAGAGTCGAAAGTTGAAAGTGCCGATTCCGATAATTGCTTGGATTGATGCAAATACCTTTATCCGTAGTATATCGGTGCTGATATTGACTCTTGATGGTGTTGTTTGATCTTGGTCATGATCTGCCAGACAACGGCTGTGAAGAATACCGGCGAGGCGGAACGCTTCCCAGAGATGGATCTGTGCGAACTCATCGCCGAGTTCTCCAGGCCACTGTAACAGATCCTGTTCGATGGTGGTGGAGTCCATGTTCGCTAGCAGGTTCATTAGACTATAAGGTATCCCAGAAATCTGCTCAATACCAGAGTGTTTGTGTGGTTGGACATAAGACTTCCATATTTCCAGTGATGGTGTAATCCTATTGAGAGTGAAGAACGGTATATCCAATAATCCGACAGCTTCGAGGAGGTGGTTTGCCACAGGGGGTCTCTGCGGGTCGTTTAACAGATCGCGTGCTTGGAGGACTCCGTGGAGGCCTTTCAGCAGCGGCGACCAGATATAAAGTGAATTTATCTGCGAGTGTTAGTGTAGCTCTGGTATGGATATGAGATTTCCACTAACGCTAACGCTGCATAATAGAACCCCCGTTGCCAAAGTGACATCTTGGCACAACATGCTTGGATTTTCCAAGTCGTTAAGATAGTTTGAAAGAGCCGATTGCATGTATAGAGGTGTCAAGTGACTGGTGTCAATATCAAGACTTGCTTGGTATGCTAAGCAAGCGTGTTTAAGACAGATACTATCTTCACAAAGTGGTAAAATGTCGGACTTGAACATGGTATCATGTCCGGCACGGCCTGTGATCGTCTGCCATCCGAGAGTAGTGACTACGCAGTGGTTAGATGATCCCTATACATCAGTGTACTTGCTTACAGCTGTCCATTAGCTTTTGTGAGACTTCCTCGTCTGGTAAGCCCTCGGAGAATGCTTCGAATTGCAGGCATAGCAGGTCCAGGTCATCCGGCGACGGTATTGAGGAAAAGTCCGGCAAGTTTACCACCTCGTCATCCACACTCTCAGTAACAGGCCTTATCCTACTATCACGCAGAGATTTACTCTTCTGGCGTGGTGGACGAACTGGTTTCAAGACTATGCCACCCCCTGCTGAGCTTGCAGTGTCTGAAGAGCCCCATGTCAATCGTGTTTTGTAGCCCTCGCAGGTCATGCCCGCCTGGACACATCTGTCACAGACAGGCCGTTTCTCGTCACATTTCTTGTGTCTTCTCTTACAGGTCCAGCAACTGGAAACTCTTAGTACGAGATATCGCCGCTGCTAAAAACAAGTTGCTTACCCGCGTCGCGACCGTGAGGTCATAGATGTGAGCCAACCGCGTAACGGGAGGGGGTTGCAACGCGACTTGGGTTAATCATATGGTGAGAATAGTGACTTTCGACAGAAATATGACATCCATTGTCATCAAGTCTCTTCTAACGTCCTTATCGACGTGAGGGGTGATGCCTCGGGCCGAGATAGCTCGTCGCCACGAGCCAAAGACCAAGATCAAGATGGGAAGTGTAGAGACCTAAAATAGACTAGCGTTGAGATACGCGCATGGAGAGCGATAAGGCTCACCGCGAGGTGATAAGGGAAGGACTAACTGAAGGTCACTTAGCGTGGGCATAACAGTTGCATAAATGCTCCATCTTGTACATATTTCTCACATCTCATAAGTCAGTTATACAAGCATTAAAAATAAAGCGCAAATAAAGTCTCCAAGAAACTTGTGTTATCCTTCGTCTTTCGCGCTATTTCTTAAGCGTTGATGGATCTCTAATCATGTAAAATAAAGTTGTTGGTGGCATTGCATCCTCCTCATCCACCAATTCCGCTTCTTCAACGAGCTCAAAGCCATACTTGACGTAGAATGCGATATTGCTCTTGTCTGTACACTCGATATAGCACGGATAGTCCCCCAACTCTTGCACTACCCACTGCATGATCGTTCTCCCAACTCCCATTCCTTGCGTATCGGGTCTGACCGCCGCGATCTCGAGGTAGTACAGAGAATTTGGTGGATACTTCTTCTTAATTCTCTCTTCGAAATCGTTATGAGACTCCATCATGATTCCGATCCTCTGTGGAAACTTGTTAGATCAACTATGATTGACATGTATAAGTTGTACCACCTTTTCTGAACTGAAGGGCTCTGTTGGTTGGACCCACCAATCGTCCCATAACAATCTTAAATAAGACGGCCACCACAATGGATTCAGCCAGCGATACAATGGTCTGGGAGGAAATAAAAAGCAAGATCCAAGGATTCTATGAGCATCATCCATTGCAGCGGCTTCCATAGCAATGCCACGGACTGCATACTCGCGAAGACGTGCCTCTTGCCATTGCTGTAGGGTAGGCGTCAGAGTCTCCCAGCCAGGACCAGAGCGATCATGAGAGAGCCAACGGATCAAGGGATCTGAGGCGAAAGAAAGGCTGATGATCTCAGCAGCAGTCTTGATTGAGCCATGGTCTGAACATATTTAGCAACGAACCTGGGAGTCAGACCAATAAACATACCCAGCCCAAGTGGCCTCATCTGGACTTTACACGCACTCTTCGTCAGTTTTGACATGCTGACCCGGAATACTGATGCCAGAAGTGATGTTGACTACTTCAAGACTGTCTTATCTATTTTCTCCCTCTCAAAGACCACGAACGATGGACAAGCGGGCTATTGAATTATCGGAGCCCGTGAAATCCGTCCCTGTCGCGTTTTAGTGCAGAAACCAGAGACAAGGTCTGGAACTTCATTTTGCGCGGCACGGGTTGCTAAAAGCGGCAAAGATCAACAGAAAGTCTGCGCTACACCCAGAAAAGCAAGCAGTGCCGCGCGGGATTGATTGCCCTACACGTAGCAAAGCGCGTTTCGATGATCTCGAGCATCATCGTGTAAGAAATGCGTAGTTATATAAACAAGGTTAACAGATCTGACAGTTTAGAGATAGCACTAAAGTCCTCCAGCCATCCAATAGACTTCTATAATTCCATCTATTGAAACAATGTCGCAGCCATCTCAAACTACGCAGCCAAGCCCTGGTAACCAGCTTTACCCGGACATGCCTGCAATGAGGGCTCCGGGGTTAGAGTTTGTGTATCGCCTTGTCGCCAAGATGCACCCAACCAATGGCTACGATATCGAGAACATACAAGGCACAGGTATCACGAGGTCAATCGCGGGTATTGAGTCTGGTACTGTAAAGGGACCAGGTATAGAAGGTACCCTTGTTGAGAATAGTGGTGCTGATTGGGCGGAGCAAGTTCATTCCAAGAAGGTTGGCGCCTCAACTACCTACACGCGTCGCTGCACTGTGTACTGACAGAAACGAACAGATTTACTATAAGCTAGATGCGAGGTACACGATCAAAACAAATGATGGCCATCATATCTTTGTGCAGGCTCGTGGATTATTCCGACCTGGGCCGGGTATCGAGTTCTCACAGCCAGACTCGATCGACGTGGATTACACGCAGGATGAAGTGGAATACTTTACTCATATTACTTTCGAAGCAGCAGGAAATAGTCCATATAATTGGATGAATGGTATCGTGGCCATTGGAGCTTTGCAGTCATACGGAGGGGCTGCTGTCATAGATTGCTGGCGGTTGACCAACTTCCTTGGACAGAAGGTTGAGGATGTTTACGTAGGCAGATAAAGAATTGAGCAGGTCGATTAAATGACATCTCATTCACCTTGGGTTCAACTATTGCATGTGCTGGAGTGGGCAGCGGTCAAAAGTCGACACTGGTCAAGATTGTTGCCGTATTCCACCAAGCTACTCGACCTTGCCGTGGACTGTCCCCGCGTCCCCCGCATTTCGGACAGCGATCCCGGCTGCTGGACCTGACTTGAACGATAAGACTAACCGTACAAGGTAGGCGGAGCCCCCAGGCAATCGATCATCTGGCCATGCTATCTTGGCTCGCAGTCGGTTCCTATCACAACTAACCATCCCAGTACAGATAGAAACGTCTACATAAAACCCCTGGACCAGTTGTTGCCATGAATTCACATCATCCCACGGCTCGACTTGCTCAAGAGACATCTCTCTAGCAGTACCATCCTCGTTTTCAGCATGCCCAGAAAAGTAGCACCAGCTCCGCCAGACTTCACCACACCGCCTGGTACTGTGCGGTTGATTGGTGGTGAGTAAACAGATACTGATCTTCGTTCACAAGCTCATACTCTTGGTAGAGGATGGCATTGCCGAAACGCCTCAATTGGTGAAGCAGCCGCTGCCGACTGACGACCCCAACGATCCTTTAGTATGGATGCATCAAGTACTATGCGATTGCATTGACTGACTTGGCTAGAATTGGTCGCGTGCCCGCAAATCCATGAACTTTGTTCCTATTCTCGCAGTCACGGCAATCATCTTTACCCAGTGAGCTACCATGCCCTTCGGCCAAGCAACGAGCCACTAATATTGACAGAACTTCCTTGCCACTGATCTTCTGGGTCCTCTGGAACCAAGAATTCGGATGGTCGTACGGCCAGCTCAACAACGCCAACGCCCTCAACTATGTCGGAACCACTGTTGGCTGTATGCTCTTCATCCCTCCAGCGGTGAAGTACGGACGTCGATCAATGTACCTCCTTACGACAGCCATCATATTTGCCATGGCCATCTGGTCGGCGCGTATGAAGACTCTGACAGAGCTATATGTATCGCAGTTTATTTTTGGACTGGCTAGTGCGACCAATGAGAGTATTGTCGAGATGACGGTAGGGAAGTAATGCATTGTGAAGGACCACGCTGACTGATGCTAGATTGCCGATTTGTATTTTGTTCATCAGCGCGGTAGTGCAAATGGCCTATACATGGTCATGGTTATGATTGGTGTAAGTAAAGACCCAGCCATGGGGACAGCGGAATCGTCACTGATGTGCAGCAGAGCTTCTTGAGCCCCGTGATTGCAGGATACATGGCCGCGAATGGAAACTGGAGGCTCTGCTACTGGATCACCACCGCCGTTGACGGTGCTTTACTACTATACTTCTGTTTCTTCTTCGAGGAGAGCAAGTATATACCCCGTCTCGAAGCTCAGCAACCGTCCTCCGAAGTTCCGACTCCTATCCCGGCTACGAAGAAGGACAGTATCTCGGAAACACAGACAGGCGAAATGAGCACGTGCGTCACATTGGAAACATCGAATGCTCCGCTACATCGAGTCAACTCCGATATCCCGCTTCTCACATGGCGTCAACGCATGCGCCTTGTCACGAAAACCGACGAAAGCCTACTTGGCATTGTCCGAACCGCTATCGTTATCTTATTCCGCTTCCCGGCTGTCATGTACACAGCCCTTACATATGCCTTTTGCCTCTGTTGGATTTCCGCTCAGGCGTCGATTATCTCTATCGTTTTCACACAGCCACCGTATAACTTCGGTACTGTTGGGGTTGGAAATATGAGTTTGGGAGTCTTTATCGGTTGTATCTTGGGTTCAGCCTACGGTGCGGTTTCCGATCGTGCAATTCTTTGGTTCACAAGAAAGAACTACGGTTATTACGAGCCGGAGATGCGACTGCAGCTGAACCACTTCCCAGCAGTTTGTATGAGTGGCGGCTTTATCATGTTCGGTATCACTACAGCAAAGGTATGCAAGACTCCTCCGTTGTCACGTTCGGACTAACAGTGATAGGGAATGCACTGGATATATCCAAGTATTGGTAGCGCAATCTTTGGCTTTGGTCTTGGTGGTCTGAGCGATGTTGCGCTTTGCGTGACTATCGATAGCTACCAAGCGGTATGTGACCCTATCTTCGCGACGAGAAACTTGTGCTAACTGGAGTTAGATCACTGGAGAAGCATTTATCGGGGTCGCCTTCATACGTAATGCCTTCAGCATCGCCATTTCGTTCGCCCTCGTTCCATGGCTGGATGCCCAAGGCCTGCAGAATATGACAATTGTCATGGGGTTATGGGCACTGGCTATGGCATTTCTCCATCTTCCAATGATGATATGGGGCAAAAGGATCCGTGAGAAGACTGAGGCGAGTTACAAGAGAATGGCGACAGGGACAAGGGTGTAGACTTTGCTTGTAAACCAGCTCTTTGAAGCATGGG
This sequence comes from Fusarium fracticaudum, assembly GCA_003353625.1. Lineage (NCBI taxonomy): Eukaryota > Fungi > Ascomycota > Sordariomycetes > Hypocreales > Nectriaceae > Fusarium > Fusarium fracticaudum. Next base: position 1,132,606 of record PDNT01000007.1, read on the forward strand.
GTTCTTCTTGGCTCTCTTAATATTATCGTATGAAGACAGGTCTGTACTCAGATGGCTGATGTAAAACAACACTGACCAGCATTGATGATTACGACGGGAATACTCTCCGAATTGTAGTGAGTCCTGCCTGAGATGACCAAATAAAGATGCTTGCACTACCTACTGAACGTCGCACTAGGGCCACTGAATATGGCACTTGCGACGGCTGAACGTAAAACTACAGAAGGCGTTAACAGGGCGTTCAGCAGGTCTAGCGCGCTAATAGCTGTTGGCATCTTCTAGCTAGCGCCTTAATCTGCGATAAAGATGAATGCTGTCCCTACTCGAATCACCAATTCTGCTTTTATCGAATTGCCTCAAGTTCATGGTTTCAGCGTCAATCGACTGAAACAGCTGCTCGCAATAGGTAGGCTGTGCTGAGAGTTGCGTAAAAGGAGACAATCACTCTTTCCTCGTAATTGGGCGCCCGACTAAAGAGAGACGGCACAAGCATCCGATTGAAGGTGGCTTGTAAGGCTTAAATGACGTATATTTGGCTAGAAATGGAAGTGATGCGACTTCGTTTCTCCGCGTCTGACAAGAACACCTGACAACGCCTTACCAGTTCTGTTATCTATATATTAAGGACCACGAAATGAATTTCAACAGATGGATCATACTAAAACAACACGAATAATACCACTGTCAACATGCCGCAAACTCCAGTCAAAAAGGGCCCTGAACTCACTATCCACTTGGATCGTCCGGATTCAACATACATTCCTGGAGAAGTCATTACGGGCCACATATCTCGAACAACTCACATCGTCGCTTCGTTGGCAACTGTCAGTATCTCGCTGCATGCTCGAAGTAAATCACGAATGGTAGCGCGGCGCGGACATTTGACATCGACATATCGCGGACGCTTTGATCTCGTGCAACCAACAGAGTACTCAAAAACTATTTTCGAAGGCCCTATACATATCGCTGAACACGATGTAGAGCAGCGCTGGGCATTCTCAATCAGTCTGCCTGATCGCGTAGATGTATCTGCACTACAGCCCTTGGCACCGCCGGATCAGACTTATCTTACAGCAGATGTATCGGAACAACGTCTTCCACCAACATTCTTGATCGAGCGGTACGACTATATGTCTGGAATGTCAGCGTTCGTTGAGTATTACCTGCAGGCGGAGCTGAAGACAGCTTCAAGAGGCTCTGGCACCGCGGAAGCAATAATACCATTCAGGATGCTGTATATCAACACAGAGTCTTTGCCAGCTCACATAGAGCTTCATACGGCACGCCAAATCCTGGCTCTCCAAGGCGATAATTCTTTGGTGGCCAGCGTTGAGGTTCAGACACCAACAACACTGCAGATTGAAGCTCCAGATCCCATGTCATTCTTGGTCCATGCGGTTCCACCTCAAGGCATCGATCTTGAGAAACAAAAGCCCGGTCTTCCTTCAATTCAGATAACCCGAATCTTCATGAATGTTGTTGCAAAGACGGAGATCAAGTGTCCAAAGGGGAAGAATGTTCATGAGACAGACTGCGAGGCTCGGGTGACACTGCATGCCGAAGATGCCTTTAATCAGTGTGACGAAGATTTATACGTCCCATGGCAAAAATCACTCACGGATACTCAGCCGTTACAAGGAAGTGGCTCAGGATCTGAGATGAGACCATTAGAGAGTCTTGACATTGGGGCGCAACTCAACCTTCGTCTGCAGCGAAGTAAAGACCTATACCCATCCTTCGAAACATTTAACATTCGACACACGCACCGCATCCAATGGGAGATGACAGTAGAGGCTGCCGGAAAAAGCTTTGAGCTTTCTGGTGATGAACCAATCAAGGTTCTCAGCAGGCCTGAGGCAGAGCGAAATACGGAATGGATCCAGCCACCGCCAGAAGATCACCTGCCGAGCTTTTCTGACGACGAGGACGTGGCTGGATCAGGGTCTAGGCGTAGCAGCCGCCAAACAGATCCAGCTGCCGGCGTGGGTGGCCTGTCACGGCTTTGGGTGTTCTGATACGAATTTCCCGAATCGGCTTCGGTGTACGGATATTGGGACGAGAGTCGGACTTGGACTACGCTTAATTTTTTCATTTCCTCCGAAGCAAAACAGCAGATGAACTATTAAATATTTCATCATTCCGACATGCTTCTCTAGTAACGCAATTTTCTTCTCTATCCTTTTTATTCAGTTATTGTGAGCATAGTCTCGTTCTCGTTGTAATTTAGTTTCGTCCCTGCCGACTTCGGAGAACCCATGTCTAGAACCTCGAAATCACCGCCATTGGGAACCGGTTTATTCATTTATCTCCGTGTTTTACCCACGGAGCCTGCATGGAAATCGGATCCCACGGATGAACCCGGTTCCGCTTAATCTGTCTCGTGTCCGAGAATTCTCATTTAAAAAGATCTTATCTGATCATCTCGCATTTGACATTTAGTGGATCTGCAACATCTCCAATTCTGTCGCCCAGCGTGCCCGCCTTCACAATGAGTCTACAGCAGATAAGTTTTTATTTCGACTTTGTCAAAGTCATTGTGTCGTATCTTGCCACGATGGCAGTACAAAAGGGGCAATCAATCATCCATAAAGCCACGTATCGACTGTTACCTGACTCACGTGTCGTGGTCGTCGTTGGGGGCTCTTTCGCGGGGAGTCTTGTTGCCCAGCGCCTGGCTCACACGCTTCCCTCCGGTTATCGGGTTGTTCTCGTCGAAAAACACTCTCATTTCAACTACGCGTTCAGCTTCCCGCGAAACTCCGTCTTGTCGGGACGAGAGCATAATGCCTTCATTACGTACGACAACATCGCTGTAGGTGCCCCGGATGGCATCTTCCAACGAGTCTGCGACGAAGCATCTGATATCACCGAGACCCATGTTCACACCGTCGGTGGTGTCTCCCTTCCTTACGACTATCTCGTGATTGCTACTGGCGCGGCCCAGCCCCCTCCAGCTCGATTGAATGCCCGGATTAAGGAAGATGCAATTGAAGAACTCCGAGGCTTCCAGCAACGCGTGGCCAAGGCCGATAGAATCGCCGTCATTGGAGCTGGAGCGGTCGGTGTTGAGCTGGCCACCGAGATTAAAGAAGAGTATCCCAACAAAAAGGTTACCCTCATTCATTCCAGACAACAACTCCTGCCCAGATTTGGTCGGAAGCTCCATGATCATGTCATATCTGCACTCAAGGATCAAGATGTCGAGGTCAGATTAGGCGAGCGACCCAGCTTTCCAAGTGATGCTGGTCAATCTGTCCAAGAGACCAGTCTCACCTTTTCCAACGGGGAGAATAAGACTTTCGACCTCGTGGTATGTAGAGGACCAACCATAGAAGTTCTCAATCTAACGTGATTGCAGATTCCCTGCACTGGTCTTCGCCCACGATCTGACATCCTCGCCACATATTCTCCCAAGAGCATCGCATCGAACGGAGAGATCTTAGTCAAACCAACACTTCAAGTCGACAACTTGCCTTCGCCCCGACAGAACATCTTTGCAGTAGGCGATGTCGCTCAGTCTGGAGGCGCAAAGCAAGCTCGAGCTTGTATGATGCAGGGCGAGGTCGCAGTTCAAAATATTCTCAGCCTGATCAAGAGTAAGAGCGCCACCAAAGAATACAAGCCGCAGTTCTTTGAAGGGATGCTGAACCTGACACTGGGAACGGTAAGTACACCGAGTCTTTCATTGACGGGGACCGATGTTAACGGGCATTTAGCATACCGCTGTGGTGCATATCCAGAAAGGAGACTTTGAGCTGCTTAAGGCAACCAAGGGACCTGATGCAGATTTGGATGTTGGAAAGATGAGATGGCAACTCAATGTAAAGTCGGGATGAACTAGAGCGTTTCTTTTCTTTGTAGTATCACGGATACGCCGTTGCTCGGTCTGTATCAATGGGATTGTTTTCATCTCTTCTTCCATAATATGTTGTAATTTCTCCAATTTCTCCCCAAAGATTATTTGCTATCCAAACGAATCTAACTCCAAGTTGTCACTGAGAACGATATGTAGGCTAAGCCTTGGCGACAGTCTCGCCAATAACATAGGTAGCCGTCGCGGTGGTGAAATTCTTTACATCATCCTTAATCTGCTTCGCCTCCTCTGAAACGGTGGCCTTCTGGAACGAAGCCATGCTATCCCATGTGGTGATAGAGTAAATCTGGTAAGGGCTGTCTCCACCGAGCTTGATGACCTGTCCACTGACAAGACCTAAAGGGCCCCAGAGCCTATAGTTCATTAGGAATTTCTCTTTCGGGCGAGGATTGATACTGAGACTCACTTGTGCGCCAGAGGCATATGCGTGTTGACATAGTAGTCGACATCGAAGTCATGACCGGCAGGGTACTGAATAACGACGGTAGCCATAATTTAGGAGCAGGTACTGAAAGAGTTTATCGAAGTGATTTATGATATAGGTGAGTGAGAAATGATCGATCTGGGTTACCGACTGTTCGGGACAGTTTTTATTTATACGAGTAATGGGGGGCCCGGCTATACGGTACAGAACTAATAGGAGAAAGATAAACTCTAGACCTCCACCTTGACCTCTAAAAATAAAAAAGCAAGGCTAATGAAGAAGCCGGTGGAGTTTTGACCAATTATTTTTGGCCATTTGCTTTCTGTTCTAAAGTTTTCTCGATCCTTGCGAGATGAGTTGAGAGATGCCGAGGCATCGGCCGATATCTCCACTTACGGAGTAACTTGAGAACCCCGAAGATGGAACTAAACTCCACCACGGTGCAACAATTAACCCATATATCGCACTAAAAGTCGGCATTACTGAATAACGTTCCCGATTTAGGTGGTTCCGGGTTGATTAATCAAGGTCCGGGGTGGCCCGTGAGGCTAGTATCGTTGGTTATCCCACCATTGCCGAGGTGTTTAGAAAATTGATCAACTAAGCATCACTGGCAACATTGGTAATGAAGTTTGTTACTAATGATAAAGAATGAGTAAGGATGCAGTCGGTAGTTGTTGCTTGCTAGTCGATGCAACAATCACCAAGACATTCTCCCGTCAGGTCCTATGTTGGCAAGCCATAACCATGTCACCCAAAAATGCAGGTTGCCACTATCCTAACCGACATAGTCCTCATGAGCATCCTCACCAAGAGCCAGGCTACTCTCAAGGTCGTTCATCCAATCAAGACAAGATCTCGTTGACCCTCCAGGAAGAGCAACCTTTGGGGTTAGGCATTCTGCCTCGCGTACAAGCATGATGATTCTGCCATTGGCCATAGAGCGACTCTGCTCCAACCTTCTGGAAAGCGCGGCTTTGGTCTTCTCCTCCAAGACATCCAACTTCGCCCGAGCAGCGGTGATCTCCTGTAACTTCGTCTCGTATTTGGCCTGCAGCTTCTGCGTTTGCTCCGCAAGATGATGAGTGGTTTGGATAACGCTGTTTAGCAATTGTTCAAGCTCATTGACTGAATGTTCCTCCTCGAGAATGTTGGCTAGTTCCAAGGCGGATGAGAGAAGAGCCTCTAACATAGTCGTATCAATTCGCTTGCGATTAACAGCGCAACGCCGAATCTCGCTGACGGAATTGAGCAATTGAGCACGTAGTTCCATTTCAGGAACCTTTCCCTCCACATACTGTTGGAATGCAAGGTCCTTCATCCAAAGATGCAACTGGACCATTTCTGGACAATCTAAACCGCGAGCTTCGAGAGTATGTGGGAGGACGCGCTGGGCGAAAGAAAAGCACATGGTCTCAAGGCGCTCCTGCAGATGCACCATGAGCTTGTGCTGGGCACTGAATGGAAGATATATGAGCTCCTGTGCCTCGGGGGCAGGTGGTGGTATATCAGCCTCCGTGACTGTACGGTGTCAGAGTCATGCCGGGACAGAAAGGCGCAAGCTTACCACCATTGATGTGCCCTGGAACAGGAAACTCAGCTAATGGCTCATGGGCCCCCTGGGCCTCTGGAACTGGTTCTTCTACGGGTGTTATGTCATCTGGGTCAACCTCTGGAACATCGCAAATCGGCTCCTGATCCTCTGCCACTGTGGCTGACTCAACAGCTAAGGATTCTTCTGCAAAGGCCCTTTCTTGGCCACTGGGAGGAGGAAATTCGATTGGCTGAGGCTCGCCAACCAATCTTTTTTCTTTACCGCCCTTCTTCTTCTTTTTATTTAGCTTCTTTCCCAGAAACCTCACCTCCGCAGAGTGTCCGTTGACTACGTCATCCGTTGGTGATAAGGTCTTGACAAGATCACCAGACTGCCCGCGGTCGTCCACTGGCTCTGGCCAGCATAGGTCTGTCGCAAGTTCGGTCATGATGGGAATAGCTTCGGTGAGTTGAGAGTGTTACAATCGGAAGCAAAATATAACGAAGAGCGAGACTGACAGCACTATATGTAGCAGGATTTACAAGCAGTAGATAAAAAAGGGATTTGAGCCTTGACGAACTGGGTTAAAGTGGCAAATTAATTACTGTTGGTTGCGATGCTGGCCTCAAAACTGCAACCAATGGGGGCTGCATGCCTCCTCAATTTCTCCCAGCCGACCTTAGCTAACGCCTGCAGGAGGCCGAACATATGCAACCTGGACGTATCAGAGACTCCCAGGTGTTCAGACAACAGGCACGGGGAAGCAGTTCCCAAGATCATACCATGCCCAACAATGCCCAACAGTCGTCACTATCTAATTACTTCTTTGCGATTAGTGGACTTTGGGCTGATTGAAACCAGTGCAACTCAAAGTGATTGAACCTGAATCTGATGTAACATGGCTGTAAAAACAACATTGAGAAGAACTTAATTATGACTTGCATCCTTCTTATGAATAATACGATAGCAGCCTGGAATGCGATGTGCACGATTTACAACCTTTCCAACTCCAGTAGCGTATATGTGAACCCGACCTTATCCATACAGTGAGAACGTAGAAATTCATCTTTGAATGAATTTGTCAGGTCCGTCATAAATTCCTCCTTCAAGCAAACCTCCTCATCTTCACGCCTTGGGCCGTGGTAATCTTGAGCTTTCAGGCCGTCGACGAAGAATTGAGATAATGCTGCAAGTGCGAAGCCGGCCACAGCATCTGTGTATCTCTTCCGAGCAAGCATTCTGGCCTCTTCAGAACTTGCCTCAATTACCTCAGGCGACCACGAGGTGTGCATTAATGGTAGAGCATGGTGGTTCTTGAGAGCCCATTTTGAATCGACACCAGTAATAGATGCCAAGATCTCGTCCCTTGTGCGGAAGTACATCGGAAGCCGCCGAGTAATCGTTGGGTTGACTTGATACTTGTCGTAGAGGTTGCGAAGACAGGTTTCGAAACACCGAAAGGTCGGCAAAACGCTAATTTCGCCGTCACTAGGGAGGCATATTATCATCGTTCCATGTTGCCGAATCTCTCTATGCCGTATGGACAGGAAGGTGACGAAATCATCGTGAGCCACAGCGGATAAGGACGATGGGGTTGAAGATGCATCGGGCATATTGCGCAGCCAATGCAAAGCTGTAAAGTTGAATCCAGTATCAACAAAACCATTGGGCAGAACCTGCTCAAAGTACGATCTAGGAGACATTAGGGCATTTATGGAGATACTTCCGTTCTGTGAAAGGGTATCCCAGTTTTGATGGATGGTCGACGTCAAGCTCGAGAAATCGTTCGATGATGTATCATTGAAGACCAATGTTGCTGATGCAACAGAAGGTAACTTCTTTAGGTACTGCGAAAGAAGCCGAACACTAACACGAAGAGTTTAGTAAGTGTGATGAGTCGCCGTGAGGGGGCTTCATACGCGTTCTGGCCCTCAGAGGAACCATAATCGGCCAAGGTTATCGTCGAGTCTGTGAGATTGCATGTCAGCTGGAAGAAGCCTGATTCAATGTAATCATCATCAAATGCACCATACCGTGATAAGCCGAAGGTTGGAGTAGCTCCAAAGATTTATCTATCGCTTGTCCTTGAAGAGTAGAGTTATCATTATAGTACCCTCCGCCCTGCATAGATACATTGTCGGCTTTTGTCATGGCAGCTTCGCAGATTCAGTAGAACCTAGGCAAATAATGAAGAGAGGCTCAACGTGGCACGGTATTCAAATGAAAGTAGTAGAATTCGTTTGGACGACGTGGAAGATTGTTTATATGTGCTGATTAGAGCCCCTACGTCAGTCCCGATATACCCGATCGGCGATCCCCGATTCAGCTTCTGCAAGCCACATCGTGACACAGAGGGAGGTGCCATCGTCAGCACTAAACGCGATTGAAGCTATTTGGGGCCAGGTCTGTATGAAATCAAGCTTTCTGCTGTTCCACTGCTTGCACTGCCTAGGTATCATGAAGTACGTTTGTCTGTGGTGTTACCCAGATAAGATCATACCGTTTGTTGGTCATGAAGATCTCCGAGGTTGTAGCACTTTGTTGGCCTGTGGGGTATCTCTTTATTCCACAGAACTGTGAAGAGTACAATCGAAGCTTGGGTAATGATACATGCCGTGTTCTATACTGTTGAATAATATGTGCGCTTTACGAGCAACTACTTGCTGGTTTTTCGGGAAAGTTTAGATCAAGACAATATCCAAGAGAATGGTCTGCAACGCTCTAAATATCATTCGTCCTTTTGCCGGTTACGGCTTTTCTCCTAGTCTCATATTTATTGGTAAGGACTTGCCATATGATGATATTTTGCAAGCATAACCATTTCGCGTTCCGGGTGCCGTTTGAGTGCTATGATGGTTGCACGGGAATGATGTTACACGGAAGTTCAAGAACCATCAGCATGAGGAGCTCACCAGATGTTAACGGACCGGACCAACCGGATGCTATTGAACGCATAATCTTAACAACAAAGAACGGCCAAAGGGGTCTTATGAGATACTGGAGCACATTCACTGATTTATTCAAACTTTTAGTGAAAATAATCGTTAAAGTCATCGAACGCTGTATAAAACTAGTCTATTTATGTAACAAAAGAAACTAAGTGATCGACTGGTATCCCCGCTCCCGGTATATATGAGTGACAGTATTATACAAAAAGAAAACGAAGAGTAAATAATCTCATGATTGTGGTGTTTGCGCTTGTGGTGTTTGCTTCTCCTTGTGCCGATCTCCCAAGTGTATTTGAGTAAATAGCTGGCTGGGGTTCATGTTCGCGAATTGCAGTAGGGCAATTGATCTTCGAACGGGGATGCCTTTGCTGGGTATGCAGATATAAAGTTTCGACGTAAGCGACTCATCTGGGCAGAACTTCTTAAAGTATGCTGCTTTGCCTGTCACAGGCACAGACTGGATCATCTGGTTATAGCCATCCTTCCAGAGCCGTGACACAAGCTTCGATGACCCTGTGACCTCTTGAACCTCGTCGAGGGGCTCAATTCCAAGGCTCATGTAGCCCACGTCGGAAGCTTTGAGCATCTCCATGGCAGTGAACACGAGGAGATCTGAAATTCCTCGTGGTGCATCTTGGGATGCGATGCAGGGATCGAGGTGATATCCTCTCTCTGCGCCAAGTTCTCGTAGTGTCGCAAGTCCGTTGATTTTGCCCTCGCGGTCGGAAGTGTATAGAAAGATTGTGGAATCAGGGAGAGAGAAGAGGTCGTAGACAGTGACGAAAGCTTGTGAGCCATCTCCATGCTTGCGGTTTCGGTCCTCCCTCCAATCGTCGTAAAGATCCTGCAGCTGTCGCTCTAGCTCAGGATCTGCCTCGTTGACAGCGGGGCTATAGAAGTTCATTGTAACACCCCCGCGCTTTGGGTCGAGAAGTTGCTTGTTCTGGGAGATGATGCGCTTGCCTGCTTGCTTGCGGAGGACCTTGTTGGTAAGAGGGTTCAGAACGGCTTCGTGGCCAAAATGCATCGTCGCCCAGCCTTGTTGGTGGGCATACTTGGCAAACTCTTCGCTGATCCCAACGAATGCAAGTGATAGGCCGCGAGCCCAACGGTAACGTCGAAGCTCACTAAATAGTGCTTGGCGATGGAACTCTGAGCATAGTGGATCACCAGCGACGACAACAGTCCTGGCGTGAAGCTTGTAGATCAAAGAACCGTAACCTTTCTTGCTAACAAAGACTTTGTATGCTGGGTCAAGGATACCCATGTGAGATGTTTGTGCGTATGATTGGTAGTCGTGTTTGAATGCTGCCTTTGTGGCCGTGTTACTAGGGCTGTTCCTTTGGTGACCCTTCTGTAATTGGTGGGGGCATTTGATGTGCGACAGGGTTTTGGCAGCGTCATAGGTCCTTGAGATGATACCCTCGTCTGGAAGGACAGTCGATGGAGTTGTAGATGCTGATACGATAGAGATGTCTGTTTGGGAGTGTTGGTATGTTGACGATGATGCGGACTCTACGTCGGAGTACAGCATGTCGTGTCTCTCCATGGTTGAGATATTGATATGGAAACAAACAGGGATCAGAAATGCTTATTTGCAGTAGAGCTGTCGGGTACGAGTTTATGCCTTAATTCTGGATAAACAACAAGCTAAGTGTCAGGGCTATCGTACTTATAAGTCGACCAAGGACGGCACCTCGCACTCGGGGCTGCGTCACATAGTAGCAATTCATGGCTGGGCATTCTCCATCCCGTAACATCTAAGAAAATTAAACTCAGCCCTGCTGTCTCGTAAAACTCGTAAGAGTGAGGCTCAGCCATTCTGCAATCTCATGTTACGGTTCTGGAGGCTTCATTAGCTCGAGGGTTCAGACAATGTTGAAAATGTACGACCTGGCCAATTAGAATTCTGGGATGATGTGGTCTTACTTGCCGATTATCCGACGGGTCCAACCTAGACTAGACATTATCGCGCGCGGACCCCGTAACTGATCTGCTGAGCTTGCAGGGCACTACGGGGCACCCTGCGCTAACAAGCCGCGCTACCCATAGGCAGTAAGAAAGCTTCTGACAGTGAACTTAGCTGCCAAAAACACCGAACCGAGAGATCCACCAAAGCGGTACAGAGGATGACCTGATTCTTTTGTCCATCTTGGCACAAATTAGAGATTTTCTTACCTCCCCCGGGCTACGTAGCATCCTCGCGCAATGGGACTCAATTCGGGAAAAAGGCACTTTCGGGGTCCTTGAATTGCGTTGCCTAGCATGTGAACCCATTTAATTAATTCTTATGCCTGGAGAGCGGGTAAGCACTGCCATTTTCTCCGAGACTCATCAGGCTAGTCCAATCATCTCAATCACGGCTGATGCCTTGAAGAAGCTCGCCAAACACTTTTGTTTGCCAGCTAAAATAAGACTCAGCCTCAGCGCCAGCACCACTTACTTCAAAAGGGCCATCACGGCTGGGTCTGGACCTTTTCCACGTCATAGGAAGCTAGCAATGGAACAAAAGAATGTCACCTTTCAGTCTCAGAAATGTCCCTAAATGGCACAATGCCCACTTTCTCACATTCATGCCAAGGCTGTAGCTCATTTTTGGCCAGCCCGCACTGAGCTCCAGTGATTAGCACGTGCAGCTCCCCATTCTGCAGCGCAAACCTCAATGCATCGCCTGGGAGTCACGGACAACGAAAGTACCCATTTCACCAGTTAATTCACAATGTCCCATGAGACAAATGTGCCAGTCTTGGCTACAACAGCGTTTTATTTATTCTTGAGATTACTCAATTATTGCGCCGTCGAGTGAGAACAACAAGATCAACTGTTGTGATCAACGAGATTGGTGCCGGCAAAGTGGTGAAAGAGCTGGGCTCCACGCATGGCAAATACCGCCCTTTCCTAATGCTCAAGTCTAGTATCTAGAGTACCGCCTTCAAAAATCCTATCGCATCATCCATGCCCTGAGGTGAATGGAACCAGTGTCCTCCGCTCCCATACTCCCTCCATGTAACATTCGCTCCAAACCCTTTCAATATCTCACACTGCCTCCTGCCCCAATCCACCAACACCAGCGGATCATCGACGCAATGTTCCAAGAGGATAGGCGTATTCTTAAGAACGTCGTTGTGTGCTGGGACGGAATCGAGTTGGAGCGTCTTGCGCATCTCATCAAGCGTCCGGCCCGCAAACGGACATCGCCCGCTGAAACCAAGGAAGGCGCCCAATCCTTTGTTGGGGGCCGGGATGTCGATGTTGAACAATGTGTGCACGCTTGTCGCAGAGCCCATGCTGATGCCCATCAAAATGACTTTGTCCCACCTCCCGTTCAAGTCGTTTGCTTCCTTGGCTAGAATGTCGCGGATCTTGGGCACGACTTCTTTGAGCCCTTCTGCCTGGAGATCTTCGTTTTCCGACAAGTTCCGCACGTTCCAGACATCGAACCACTGGTTCCACACGTCGGGTGAACTAGCGCATTTTATTTGAGGTGCTTGAGGAAATACCCATCGAAAAGAAGGAAAAGCGTCGGCGAGAGTGCGGTCTTGGGAGTCGCGTGAGTATTGGAGCGAGCTGGAGAAGTTGGCAGCGTTATCTCCACGGCCGTGCAGGAACACGACGGTGTGAGTGTGCGTTTGACCTTGGGCTGGCGGCACTGTGATGCTGGTGAGAGGAAGAGATCCCATTGCGTCGGTGAAGACAGGACGTGATAGTAAAGTCGATGATGAAGAGAAGGTTACGAGGGGAATTTGTTTATAGGCGATGCTGCCTGGAGCATGATGCCCCACTTTAGAACCCTGAATCACAAGGACAACCCTCCAATGATGGCATCTTTCTTACCGCGCGACATCCACCCTGGACAACGTCTTCTCTCAACCATTTTTAGCGACAACTTCAGATACACCATTAGCAGCGTCGAAAATATCTTAGAAATAATTACATTATTATAGACAACTCCAATTTGTTGCCTATGAGTTAACGGAAGAAGCATTATGAACCTTTCGTCGCCAGATGTGCGCAAAGCGCTCGATTCAGTGGACGGTGTTCAGCTTGAACATCCTGCTCCAGCGTTGCTACGCGCCTACATTCTCGAGGCCGCCCAACCGCAGTCGGCTGCAAAGTACATACAAAGCCGACTGAGAAGCGGTGGCAACGCTGGTTCTCTCGTTGCTGATTGGATTTATGTTATTGATTCGGGTTAGTATCTGCTCCCTGCTTTAAATAACGCCTCTCGCTTACTCAACCGCACGTAGTCGTCTCGGGCACGCAGCCGCGAGCTCCCTCGCATGATGAGATCAATGCTATTGCCAAGCGAGACGCAGGTATATGCTGCGTAACGGGCCAAAAGGGTAGCCTCTGGGACCCTTTAATAGTCGCCCCGATTTTACCTGTGCCATCTACGTGGCTCAAAGGAGAGGTTAGTCCTTTTGTGCCTGTCGTTTGTATATATTCTGACGTATAATTTCGAAACTAGGCACGTGTTATAGAGCTTCTTGAAGCATTCTTTGGCCCCCAATACTTCGATTGGTGGCGCTTTCTTATCGATAGAGCCGATATATATTCACCTTATGAAACTCACTGGCTCGTCCGCAGGAGCGTGCACAAGGCCTTCCGGCGCGGAGTCGTCAGATTAATACGATTGCCTTCATCCATGATAGAGGTAAGAGGTATTGGCCACATGAAGCAACATCGGGTCTAATAAACGTGTCTAGTTCAGAGTTGAGCATGTTCTTATTGATGATGAGCAACCTGTTGATGTGAACGGCGCTATTGCTTTGCTGGGTGATCATTCACGACGAGGAATTGAAAAGGCCGATGCACGGCTAATTGGTTCGCATGCCCGCTTCTCTAGAAGCATCCAGCTAGTGAATCTTGCAAAGACTATCGCCCCTGGCCTGTTCTCTGAGCCGAAAACCACCACGGATGTCCCTCAACAGCAGTTCCTAGTCCGAATGCGTTCAAGTAGCCTTGGCTTGGGATACACCTTCGTGCGCCCAATTATGCTTTTGTGGCGGTTCTTTCCATCCAAAGTTCGCATTGCGGCATACGATCTATTGAGAAAACTAGGAAGCTGCTTCTACGGAAAAGATGGCAATGCACAGGTTCAGAGGTTGCCTTTTGGACTATACCTCAAGTGTAATTCCGACTCGGATACCCTGAGGAACGAGTATAATGCCCTCAAGGTCTTGGAACAAACGACAAACATTCCTGCGCTACGAGCCTTCGATATGGTGTGTCAGAGTAATAACGAGGATGATTTGAGTTATCTTCTCATGAGTAGGGTTCCAGGCACACCATTGGCGATATGTCGGGATTCTCCTTCTAACCAAGACTACGCCAACCTCTCCGTCCAGCTCAAAGGCTGTGTGTCACAAATTCGGGACATTCCCAAGCCGGCGAATCATGATATGGTTATCTGCAATACTTTGGGCGAAGCCTGCCGCGATCCGCGAATTCGAGATTGGTCCCCCATCGGACCCTTTGCAGATGAAGCATCCTTTAGCCAGAATCTACGCTTCTCAGATGAACCCAGCCGGCGTGGACACAGGATTGTTTTTACCCATGGAGACCTCAACCCTCGCAACATCATGATGGAGCGGATTAGCAATTCTGCTGGAGCTACAGGTTGGCGGTTAAGTGGAATTATAGACTGGGAAACAGCAGGCTATTACCCTGATTATTGGGACTACACGAAGAGCATGTTTGAAAGTTTTCGGTGGCCAAGGAGACATAACGTGATGATGTCAGACGTGTTCAGCGAGTTTGGTGATTATAGCGAGGAATTGGCTATAGAGAAGCGGGCTTGGGAGTCAGGAGACGGAATTTGATAAATGAGTGAATTGAGTGTAATGACTGTGGCTTCTTTGAAAATAACTCATATGTTGAATATGTCATTTCGCCCCCATTTCTTCCGCCCAGATTCCCTTGTGCGTAGTTCATGTAGCTTCCATCCTAAGATGGCATCGCCTAATAGGTTCATAAAGGTTACGTCACTCAGACGATGAAGACGGCAACAACACCATTCAGGGTACCAATGCACTCGCCATCAACGACGTTGCCCGTGAAAGGGCTACTGCCGTCAGCATGGTTGCTGAACCCACGGACTGCAAGTTCAGAGTCAGAATATACGACAAAAAAGATATAAGGTGAGGAACGCACAAGCAAGGTTGTCTCCGTTGGAGTTGACAAACAGACCACCACGAGAGCCTGAGGGACCACCGCTATGAAATGTGCCGCCCTGGTTCGGGTCAAAGTCGATGAAGCGGGATCCAATGAAGTTCTGGCAGCCAGTATCAGAGTAACTAGATTTTGGTTAGATCATAGGACATGTTGTATTCAGTATAGGCGAACACACAAGTTGACCTGGACAGAGGCAGCCATGGCCATGGTGGCAAAGGCGGCAGCGGAAAGAAGGCTGGTAAACTGCATGTTGAGATATAACTGTTCGAGAGATGAGTCTTTGTGTCCGTAAATGTATTTGTCTGTATGAATAAGATTGTGAAGGGTTGATTATCTCTATAAGTCCAGGAAGCCGGGAGTCTTTATATACCTGTAAGACTCCATTAGAAGCCGTCAATCCTTCCAGACGCTGATCTCAGAGGGCTCAGCGGCAACTATCATGCCGACCCTGACACAGCCATGAAGAAACGTACCCATGAGCGGAAAGTGTTACATCCGAGTAACCGTCCAGCCACAAAAGTTCGTATCATGAAGTCATACCGCATAGAATAGATCATACACCTTGGGGGCTACTCAGATGAAAATCACTGTAGGACTCCAACTCTTGAAGCACCGTGCGTAGCTGGATGATGGTCATGCATGAATGCATTGGGATTAGGGGTCTGCGGACTCCGCAACCATTGGAAGCGTCAGGAGCATTTGTCGTCTACCATCATACTCATTATTGGCTCGATTGTTACTATATGATGAATAGCAACGCGCGGCTTATTCAGGTTCGCGTCCAAAGGTACGATTTTAATTGGCTCCTCACTACTAAGAGAGTTGAACGGTGAACGGAAACCGGCACCGCATATGCTCTCACCCTCATTCAGTACTGACTACATAGGGTTACGTCTATGTCGTTAAAGCTGTATATTGACAACATTGTGTTTGTAAGCTGAATCAGTTTTCGGCGACATATATCGAGGCTGGTACGAGGACGACTTCCCCATTTGCTAAGACCATCCTCGGAGGGTCATGGAAAATCTGGAGTTGATTTTCGTGTAAGCGAGCGTAAGCAGCTACAACTAAAGGTAGGGATCTCCAACCCACTTCTTCCTGCCAGTTACCGCCAGCTTTCTCATTCTGATATACCAATCATGGGATTTCGCAGGTCAACGTATAAGCGGGGAACATAAGCGGCGACTACCTATAGGTGGGAGGCGAAGCGGCCCGAGACGGAGCAATTAAGCGGACATAATGCCAACATCGGAGATTTATGAGGTAACAAAACGGTGTTATTGTTAACTCCTCCGCATGAACTCCGCATAGTGTACTCTGTCGTAACTCGATGCCTTCTCTAATGCGAAAGTCGTGCTACCTAGGGATCATAATACTTAAATACATGAGTAGATGTCTTTCCTCCCTTAGAATCATATCTTTGAGGCAAAACGTTGAATAAACCATCCGCATCCCGAGGCTCATAGTCCAGTGTCGAGGCGGCTTGAATAAGTACAGGCAAGCCATAATTCTCCTTCAGCCAATAGGCCACCATGTCCATAGCGGCAACAGCACCAGATCCCGTCCAAATGTTCTCATCAATGATCCATTTCTTCTCTCGTGTCCAATTAACCTGAGGCCAACGGTTGTGGACCCAATCGAATTCGATGTTGTTGACAGTGGCTGTCTTTCCGTTCAAAACACCCGTCGATGCGACGAGACTTGCTCCAGTACAGCTCGTAAAGAGCAACTTCCCGGCAGCGACGTGTTTGCGGATGAACTCGGCGTGCTTTGGGTGTAGATCGAAGTTCCCGAGGTAAGGTCCTGGAACAAGCAAGATGTCAAGCTCAGGACAGTCATCCACAGTGGCCGTAGGGACGATAGTCATCTGGCCAGTGCCGAGTTTAACTGGATCTCTGGTAACGCCAATATGGTGGAATGTGAATTGCGGTGCCTGTGAGATGAGTTCATCGCTAACAGGGCCGTACTCTCGATTGATGCGGAATGCCGTCTTGTTGGCCGAGTTGAGGAGATCCATAGGTCCGCTGGCATCAATTACTTGATAGGCAAAGGCCAAAATGCCGAACTGAATAGTAGCCATGACTGCAATTGATGAGAGATGAATGCCTTAATATATGTTTTGATCAGTTGTTGAATAATAGAGCGCCGATAGAAAAATGACCAGGCCTATTTATGGCCAATGCCGTTGTGAAGTGCCATACTGAAAGGTGCTGATGCTAACGTGAAGGTTCAAGATTCTCCACCAGCGATTCCCAGATTACAAATGGTCGTGGTGCCTAATATCCGCGATCGTTCGGATACAGTACTGGGATTCAGTTCGAGATTGATTGCTTTGCCATTTGCCTCTGATGTGGATCAATAGCTACCAGAAGAATACGCTTATGTCCATTTATACTGACAAAGGGGACCGTAATAGTCAACCGAAAACCATATGATTTTGTGTGTAGATTGCCTGGTGATTGAAATGGACACAGCTTCTCGTTCAAAATGCCAGTCTCACTCGATCTGGGAGTCGAGTAATCTAGGCGACTGCTGGGTTCGGCAACGTGATTTATATCCGGACGCCTTCGGATATAGCGTCGGGAATCTCGGGAGTCGATAACGAGCAAATTTAATATTCCGAAACCTCTGACGGGATTTTCGAAGAAGATCGTCTTATGAGTAACCAAAGCTGGAGAGAACTGCTCTCACGTAGTTCCATTCGAGTATCGTTAGTCGTGTCAGCAGAAGGGCGCTGATTACTCAGATGGATTACTCAACGCCATGACGTTAGTAGGATTACCCAATCATGTTTTTTTGGTGCTCCGTCAACACCAAAGAAAACTCTTAAAGATTTGGAGTACTCATTATGAATGGAAAGTGCTTATAAATCAGAAGCTAGGTAAGGGAGTACCTGACAGGGTCACATCATCAATTGAGACTGATGTATAAGGCATGTTTTATCTCAATATCAAAAGCAAACCTCTAACTGTCTCTCATAGCAAGTCATCATGCGGTGTTTGTACGTACTCATCTTTGCCGTCGGCTCTCTTTGTGCTGCTTCAGGCCCCTTTTCACTGCCAAATGTCAATGCCACCTTTGCCAAGAGCCCCAAGCCATTCCGGATCCATGTCGATCGAGGATTCATTGAGGATACCCGGCAACGTGTTGCTCATACAAGGTCACCATTGTTCATAAATGTGCCAAGTGATGGCCCTGGTGTCGAGAACTTTACAAACGTTCGTGACTTCTGGGTCAATGAGTATGATTGGAATGCTACGGAAGCTTCCATCAACAAGAGGTAAGGAGTACACGAACATCCATTCTCACAGTGATCGCTAATGCTTTGGAAAGATTCAAACAGTTTACGACTATTGTTGAGCCTGAAATCGACAACGTCACTCATTCTGTACCGCTGCATTTCGTACATCACCGATCATCCAGGTCCGACGCCATACCATTACTATCTATTCACGGATGGCCAGGGTCCTTCCTTGAAGTCGGCAATGTTATCGGACATCTGACAAATCCACCAAATGCCTCTCTACCAGCTTTTCATGTGGTTGCGCCTTCGATCCCGGGCTTTGGATTTTCTCCAGCACCAACGCAGCCAGGGTTCGGTCCCGCGGCGGCTTCTTATGCATTCAACGAACTGATGCTTCAGCTTGGCTACTCCAGATACGTCATTCAAGGCGGGGACTTCGGTGGTGTCATTCTTCGCTACCAAACCCATAATTTCCCAAAGAATGCGATCTCGGCACTCAGCAATTTCTGGATTATCCAGCCTGGGAACAATGACCTTCGCCGACTTGCGCAGGGAGAAGCAACACCTGATGAGGTCGCATACATCGAGACTATAGAGAAGTATGAGAACCAAGGATCTGGATACAGACTGATCATGTCCACTGAACCCCTCACCGTCGCATATGGTATGACGGACTCACCACTTGGGAACGCCATGTGGATGTATTCCATTATGAACAGAGTCATTGACCCTAGTATCATGGCATGGACTCCCGAGGAGATCATTACTTGGTCCATGATGTATTGGATCCAAGGTCCATACGGTGGCATGCGGTTCTATAAAGAAGTTCAGAATGATGGGGGCTTTGAAACACTCGATTTTGGCACCCTGCCCCTGGTAGAGGTCCCAGTCGCTATCAGTCAATTCCCTTACGACTTGGCTTACCGTATGCCGTTGGATTGGGCAAAGCGAGGAGGAAATGTCCTAAAGAGAACTGTACATGACCATGGCGGCCATTTTGCTGCTTATGAGGTCCCTGATCTGCTGCTCCACGACATCTGGTCTTGGTTTGGAGATAAGGAAGCTTCTGGCACAAAGGCATTCAAATAAGCCAATGCATGAGGCGGTGATAAGCCCCGAATAGTACTTAATTCCTCAGATAGACGCGTCCATAGTCATCACAATACACTTCTGGAACACATCTACGACTGATAAAACATTATGTTGTGGAATCCCATCGTCTTTCAAAGATACTATCCCACAGTAACTACGACGAAAAGAGTAATATTTAACAGTGATGTCTCGTCTGCACTACTTTTAGTACCAGATCCTATGAACACAAGGCAATCTTAGCTATTAAGAAGCGGACAAGCTTCCATTGATGCCTACCTGAAGAATACAAATCCTGCTTATGTAGCTAAGCCTTTGCTTGGAGACATTTGCTATAGAAACCTGTACGAGCTACTAAAATGCAACTGAGCATGTCATTATAAAAGTATATTAATCTGTTTTTTTATTAAGAGACTTATCTTTATTGAGGCTATATATATATTATTTTCTAGAAGCTAAAGTTAAATGGGAATTTTTAGTGTATTAGCTTGATATGCTTTGTGGAGGCGTTATAAGCTTTAGGCATCAATTAGCAACTGAACATGTGAATTAGTGGTTCAGGTTTACTGGATGGCAATTGTTCTAAAGCCGATATAATTGAATTCGTAATTCAAGGAGAGGAGATGTTGCTGCCTAAGCTTTTATAGATCTGAATAAAATACACTATGATGTTCCAAATCTTCCAGAGACGATCGTCCACCAGAAATCTCCCTGATCAAACTGGTTATTAGGCAATTGAAGAAACGGTGATGACACTGGGTTAAAGTGTGACTAAACCCCAAGACCATCTGATAGTCTTGATCCGTTAATATCGAGGCCTTTTTTCCTGTTCTCAACACTTGACTCTCAGGGTCGGGCAATTTCCGCAAAGTATTATGTAGCGAACTTGCTGAGGGCTCGTAGCTTCGCGCCATAGAAGAATAAAATCCACATGCCAAAAATGCCAATGACACTCAGACCTCCCAGGAGGCTTGTGCCTTTTGCGAAGCCAAGGTTTTTGTAGAGCGGATGAGCAAAAAGAACACTGCCGCTAGCTAAGGCACTTCTAAAGAAGTCGTTCGCTGCGAACAATGAAGCAGAATATTGAGGGTAAGTCATGGGGACATAAAGGAACACTACTTGTAGCACTGTGAAGATCGAACCAGCATAGATTGTGACTCCAATAACTGGCACGATCCAGTGTATGGAAGCCCTAGCCGTCCAAGCAAATATGAACAGACCGATTGTCGGACCGAAGCAGGCAGCAAGTCCAGGCGTGAGCACCTCTTCTTTCTGAGCGATGCCAAACTTCTTCATTCGTGGTATGAGCACGTAATATAGATATAGCCCGTATAGAATGATAGCCAAGATGCATCCAACGGCGATACAGATGAACACAAGGCCAACCTCCCCAAGAGTCATGTCATAGTAGACAGGAAAGACCAATGGGAAGACCTCGAAGTCTAGATGGTCAGATATGGAAGTAGAATAGAGGTAGAAATTACTTACAAGAGTAGTATATAGCGTAGAGAATAGCCGAGTATATCTGTACAAATAAAACTGCGGGATCTTTGATGGTGATTTCGAGGGGCTTGATCAAGGCCTCTACAGCTACACCTGAGACAGTAAGATGTGCCTGGTCGATCTCGCTTTGGGATTTAAGCCTCTGGCTACCGGTAACTCGGCGCAATCTTTCGGTTCGGCGAAGGAGGATGTTAGGGGCGCTGGTTTCAGGCATGAAGATGAACAGAGCGATGAGTACTGGTGCTGAGACCCAAATTGATTCATACAAGGACCAACGCCACCCTTTCGCTGTAACAGCGTACGCGCTGATCAAAGGGCCAAGAGAGGCTGCGAAGTAGTCAGAAAGCGCAAATAAAAAGAGATCACGACGGAATGCTTACGACCACAAGACATAGCACCAACCCAAGCAATCATAGCCAGCGGCATATGTATCATCCCATACATATCGTCCAACGACGCACCACCTGAGGCCAAGCATGGAGATCCGAAGAACCCTTGCAGAAAGCGTAAGACGATGAGTCCTGCGAACGAATCAACCAAAGCGGTTGGAATGGAAATAATAACAAAAATCCCGAAAGTGATGATGTAGACAGGATTGCGACCAATACGAGGGATTTCTCCGAGGGGAGAGAACAGCAATGGACCTATGCCATATCCCAGAACGTACATAGCAAGACCAAGAGTTGCTTCTAGGTTGCTGACCCCAAACCTCTCCATGACGCCCTCAACAGAGGGTGAGTATATAGCTAAAATGAGATATACAACGAATGTATAGAAGCAAATGATCAAGCCAATAAGGGCCCGACGAAGGTTCGACCAGTTCTGTGGGTTGGCGGGATCTTTGTCCGAGTGCCAGTCAACGAGAATGACTCCGTTGTCGGTGACATTGGGAGAGGCATCAGTAGGTCCGCCAGTGTCTAGACCTTTGCTCTCAAGATCTAGACCTTCAATGGTATTCTGATCGGATGTCGGATTGACGATGGTCGATGGGGTGTCCGTCCCAGTATGGCATACTGTTCTGGCATCGGCACTGTTGAGTATGTGATTCCAGGCAGCAGGCAGCTCAAACTCTGGATGTTCTTCTGGATATTTGAAGAGGCGATTATTGGTGACGAATCTGAGGATCTGTCCCAGAGGCGCGTCTCGAATCGTGTCGCGGAGAGAATCGGTGGTGCTCATGATTTTTATCTGGTTCCCAGCCTGGGCTTCAAGGAATATCGTTAGGCAGAGATAAATATCGATGCAACAATTCAAAGGGCAAAAATTATGAGCTCAATATTCAATTATAATTTCAACCTGTATGCTACAAAGAAGCAATACCCCATAGCGTACACAAATCGTCCCACGTTATGTAGTGCAATCCGAGTAAGTAACGTTGAAGTCCATCATGTCCATTATTACCAATCCTGATGTCGCAAAAATAGGGGATTCAGATGAAAGAGAACATAATCGAATCCATTTCCGACGTTACGAAGCCTGGACGGCACTGACTAATCGACTAAGGGGCATCCTGTATATCCGATCAATGTCGGATATCAGAGGCAACAAATTGGAACCGAGCTATAGTCGGAGTACAATTACTCCGGTATAACATGGAGTGATTATCAATGCCCAAAACTTAAATCCAAATGAAATAGTACCTCGATTGTGATGTAGAACTAGTTATAGGCTAGATATCTGAAAGCACACCAGTAGAAGGAATGTATAGGTATAAGAAAACGGGTTGGGACAAAGGAATGTGCATGGCGTACTGGAGCACCCTAAGCTAGCTTTATGTCAAGCAGACCACTTGGCAACTCACTCCTCCGTACTTGGGGGGTCTCCCTGACTATCACTCGTCAAATCGATGCACTGTTTCAACTTGGTATCTGCAGGAGGGGATGTACTTGTCTCACTCCGATGCGTGGGAGACCTGGGGGACTTTCGAGTTTCTGGCGGGGCAAACATCCGTCCCGGTGGCATATGAAAGAGCGGCCTTCCCAGTCTCACCAACCTTATCACGAATTGCTCCTCGATCTAGAAGTAACCGCACACAGCTCTTGGCCTCAGGGCTATCGTTCGAAACAGCATATGAGAGTGGCGTCCTGCCGCTCTTGTCTGCAATATGAATATTTGCCCCATGGGAAAGCAATAGCGCGACAAAGTCTACACTACCGCCAGCACTTGCTGCATATGACAACGGTGTCCTGCCGCGGGCATCATGTTGATCGACCGCAGCGCCCCGAATTAGGAGCGCTTCTGCTATGCTTGGAGGCAGGTATTCGCCATTATATGATGACCCCATAGGTTGATGGCTCCACGAGGCCACGTTCATGTCACAAAAGCGAGACGTAACAGCGTATGATAGGGCTGTACGCTTGTTCCATGTGTCAAGGACATCAGGACAGGCGCCTCTATCTATCAAAAGGCGTGCATGGCCCTCTGCTTTCGATTTGACGGCGAGCAACAAGGCGCTCTGTCCTCGATTATCAATCGAGTTGATGTCAGCACCCCGTTCTATAAGCTGCTCCATGATCGAAACACTGCTGTTGATAGCAAGCATCAATGGTGTTCTTCCCAGATCATCAGTTTTGTTGATTGTATCGCCTTGAGATAACAGGCTCTGTACCATTGTTTCCGTGGCCCTCCCTACCCTCAGCAGCCACGCCAGTGCTGTACAACCTCGATCGTCAATTGCGGTAACATCCACGCCCTTGCCAATCAATAAGTTGACCTTGGCTTCGGATTCAGTTGGGCTACACACGGCTCCAAAAAGTGCTGTCTGTCCCTGTTTGTCTTTCGCAGTAATACTGGCTCCACCCGAGATCAGCAATCGCATGCATTCCTCACTGCTTCTGACAGCAGCATACATAAGGGGCGTCTTGCCAACACTGCAAGCATCCTCAACGTTAGCGCCTTTGCCAAGTAGGAAAGCTATAACAGCCGTGTTGCCTTTTACAGCAGCAAAAGTAAGCGCCGTCCATCCAAGCCTATCTCTGGCTGCGATATCGGCTCCGTTCTCCAGAAGAAATCGAAGAGTAGGCAGGATATCATGACAGTGTTGATAAGCAACTGAAAAAGGTGTCCCACCACCAGGACTTCGGAAGTCTACATGTGTGTAAGGTTTGGAGGAAGCAATAGCTACTGAAGCCGCAATGAGGTCATCACTGTGTAAAATATAAAATAGAATACCCAGTTTTGGATTGAATTTGAAGTTGCGCCCAATTCCATTCACCTTCTTCTTTTCGACGTCGTATCCATTGCACAAAGAGTGTAAACGTGACGTCGTAGGCTGGTCGCGTATCTCCCTTTCGAGCAGCTTCCTGACAGTCGATCGGCTACCCGTAGCTATTGCTGCAAGGATAGGAGCGCCATAGCGCTCATCTTCGATGTCAAAGCAGGACTGGCTTCCTTGGCGGTTCTTGATAAGACTCCCAAAGTTGTACTCAGCCAGGAGGTATAAAAGGCTCGCACAAGTGGTATGTCGACGCACTGCTCTTTCCTGAAAGATATTATTGTACCGAATCCACCTTGCGAGCGGAAATCTTTCAAGGAACCTAGTCTGGCTGATATGTCCCCCTTCTGCTACATTCGCGTGATGGAGAACATTCTGAACGGCATACTTCAGAAAAGGAAACTCAGAGTCTGTCGCAATACAGGCTCTCGAGAGATCATCCTTCGAGTCACTTTCTGGCGTGACATTCTCTTCCATGTAGGATTGTATATACTTATAGCAACACCTCTTCAACTGGTTATGACTCTCTGCATCAATATCTCCGCTTGTGTTCAGAATAACTCTGAGGCCCCCATCTTTGAGGAGAAAATCTCTAACTGACTCGTGGATGAACTGAACTGTTGGGTCCTTCTTCACCCGCGTGACTTCGACAAGGCCTTTTGAGGTGCTTAGAATGAAGTTGCCAATAGGAATCTGTCCAATTTCGTCTCGATCCCAGTTGCAAGTAGTGCATTCAGCGCGTGAGCGGATCGCAAAATAAAGCTGCTCTGGCTTGAGTGGACTTCTTGCGAACAGAACCCATTGAATGCACAAAAGTAGTTCATCCTTGTTGGCATCATCTCGAGTAAGAATATCTCGAAATAGCTCATGCAGGTCCCCTGGAATCTCTTGAAGTGCTTGTTTCAATGTGTGTATGCGCCCTTGATCGTATTTCTGCTGCAAAATGCCACAGACGAGAACAACCCACATAAAGACACCGGACGCCTTTTCTTTGATTTGAGCCCGAACCTCTTGAGCGAGCTTGCTGTCTCCAATTTCCAACTCGCTGTCAAGATAGGAAGCGATGTCTTGCTCATGTCCCTCTTGCCCTTCCAGAACTAGTTCAATCTTCTTTGGCATCGTGATATGAGGATAATGTCTGCTTGCCAAGCATACCTGGAAATTGATTCCTTCAGCAGCGCTCAAGTTACCCAAACTCTTGAATGAAGACACCATGGAACGGATTTCGGACTCGTCACATTCATCTAAGGCGTCAATGAAGACAGCCACAGAAGAATTCCCGAGGCTTTCAACTGCCTGCTCAAACAATGCCCTCAATGCCTCAACACTCCATTCATGGTTCTCGCCGATCCCTAAGATTAATCCAGGATCCAGCACACTATGGAGTGCCGGAAGCTGTTGAAGGATTTGAAGTAACAGCGACCTGTACATGCCAGTAGTGGACTTCTCCAGTTGTTCCCCTCGTGCATTGAAGAAGAAAGAGATGATGGTTTTGTCTTTCATTCTTCTTCGAGCATTACTGAGAATAAACTTCATCAAAGTGGATTTTCCTGCCCCGGGCTTTCCTTTAATCCATAAAAAGCCATGATGTTCATCGATCTTGTCGGGATTCAGCCAGGCGACATACTCCGCTCTGTTGACGATCCATTTGCATGTTTTTGTATGAGCTTTCTTGATGTTGTCATGTCGAGCATCGATGTGATTGAACTTTAATGATTGAAGTAGAGTCTCAAGTGGTGGATGATTGTGGCCACCTTGATCTGATTGTCGCACATAGATTAGTCTAGACTCACGTTGTTGAAAGGTCCCGAGCTGAAGCAAAGAGAACAAACCTTGGTCCTCGGTACACTTCCTCTTCTCTCCGCGATGCTCATATCCCCCATCTTGTGCGAGTGATGTGAAGTGTCCATAATAGTTGTGATGATTTATTGTTTGAGCTGTGTCTCTGCGGGTCAATGACTTGTTCCCCAAGTCGACATTATGCCCAGTGACTGAACTCGCAAAATCCGAGCCTCCCTGGTGCAATTGCGATGGTCCGGACATCCCTTAACATCGATGAGTCGTCTTGTGTTCATAGGCAACGTCGGAGGTAATGGACAAAGAATTGAGAATTAGGTGTGACCGCCGTTTAACGTAACAGAAGGAAAATTCAGATGGTCACACCGACCGACCGCCACACCCAGCTAAGCCATCAGCCTTATTTTCAAACCCCCAGCACAGTCTCATGTACCACAACATATAATTGGCCAACACCAAGCTCATTTTGCGCTGGGATCACTGTTTTCATAACAACCTAGCGGACGATATAATGCACAGAAAAGATATGGATGACCATTTACAGCCGTACGGAGCTTAACAGTAGAGAGAAATGTGATGGCCATTTCATTAACAACCTATTACCTGTTCTTGAATTACTAAGCTTCACGGGGGGCGAAATGTCCTAGCAGGCTAGCCTCAGGGAGCAAGAAAACACCGGACCTTGATATAGGGTGCTAAAATAAACTTAGAAAAGTGCCTCCTAAACTTAGGCTAGATTTACCTAAATATTTTTATCGCTGAGGGTCAAGGTCCTGTGTTTTCTTTCCTCCCCTAGGCTGGTTACTGCTTACGCTGCGGGATGCTGGCTGCCAAGGATGGCCTCAAGTCTACAGAGCACGTTCCAGGTCTTTCATTGGGTCAGCGCCTGCAGATACGAAACAATATATGCAGCCACAAAGAACTATCACCAACACAAGAAAGACGAAAGAGGTCAGGGCTGTTTTCATGACGCTCTGCCGTTCTTTGGAAGTTCAGAGGAAAGTTTTTGACCGACAAACGGATTCGTATTATTCGCTTTATGGTAAACTGAGTCAAGTAAATAGGCATGGGGATCCGAAACCACCTCCAACATTTCATGCATTTCCAAATCCGGCTCGGGTATCGTAAGCCGATCATGACGCCGCCTCGATAAGAACTGGATGCCTGACAACCCCACACCGCTGAAGGGAGAATCGGAGCTAGGCGATAAAGAGCACTCACTCAGCCGTTGCTGCGAGTCTACATCCACTTCTGAAAGATTGGGACACTCGACAGCCATCGCTTCCGGCCCCGAATCTGAAACCCCTCCAAACTTGCCTGCGTTATCTTGGTGACTAAAGACATATATACTACCTTCGATCAAGAGCTTGAAGCTTCTCTGGTTCTACCACGACATCTCTTAACTCTAACATAAATACCGAGCTATCCCAGAACGAAGCTTGCTCTTTTTCTCCATACATAAGGGCAGAAAGGGATCATCTTCATCGAGATGAGCAGCTACCAGCGACCTGCCGGCCGAGGGGACTTTTCAGTCGCTGTTGTTTGCGCTTTATCCCTTGAGTTCGATGCTGTCTGTATGGTAGTCGATGAGTTCTGGGATGAGGATGGTGATCAGTTCGGCAAAGCTGACGGGGATCACAACATGTATGTCACTGGGCGTATCGATAAGCATAACGTTGTGATCGTATTGCTAGGCAAAGGAAAGGTAAACTCGGCAACCGCCGCGACAAGCCTACGCACAAGCTACCCAAATATTTCCCTTGCAATAGTTGTCGGAGTTTGCGGTGCCGTTCCTTCAATTAGGGAAAGGGAAATTGGTCTGGGTGACATAGTCATCAGCGATACTATCGTTCGATATGACTTCGGGCACCAGACGGATCATGAGTTTGTCAGAAAGAAGATCTACCATGGTGAAATGGTGCCTAGAGAAATCTTCAATCTCCTGGAAAGTCTCCAAACAGTCTTGGGGAAGAGACGGCTGATGAAAGGGTCTGCGACGTTTCTCGAGGAGCTCAAAGAGACTGCTTCTCGACTAGGTCAGCACGGCAGATATGAAAGGCCAGAAAAAAAAGTGATGCGGGCTTCTGGATCAATATCGTTACCATTGGCTCTGAGAGGACATGCAGTCGATCAAGCCATCGACATACAAGCACCCACTGTCCACTTTGGACCCATGGCTTCAGGGGATACTGTCATGGTCTCTGCTGAACACCGTGATCGCATCGCCGCCGCTGAAAACATCCTTGCGTTCGAGATGGAAGGTGCAGGCATATGGCAAGAGCTGCCATGCATCATTGTCAAAGGGGTATCAGATTTTGCCGATTGTAAGAAGACTAAGGAGTGGCAGGACTATGCTGCTGCAATGGCCGCTGCGACATCGAAAGCTATCCTCAAGAGGTACATTCATACTGACAAAAGGACTACTCCTCCACCAGGTCATTCTCTCTTAGCGAGACAGCAGGGATCAAACTATGGTGGGACGATAGAAACGGTGCGTGATTTGAACCAGGGCAATCGGATGCGCATTTCGTCTGCCCAGCCACCTCGACCTTACGAGCAGGAAGGCTCTTCATTTATGGCGAATATTCAGTCCGGGGCTGGCGTGCAACAAGGAAACGTTATGGAATTCTACTGAGTCATTTGTGGCTGTGTTTCGCTGGGTTAAATTGTCGTGAACGAGGAGGAACAAGCTACTTCATTTAGACATGTAATATGGATGGGAATCGTCTACCCATGAACCGAGGTATCATTATACGACTGCCTTCTGGTGGATCTGCCAGTAGCGTTGGTAGCTGACCAGCATTATTGACGAGATACGGAGAATCGTATGCCAATCCCCTTGCTCGGTGCAGCTCAGATCAGATTATCACTGCTAGCATTCAACGAAATGCCAGCTCCGTGTTTCGCCGGCCCATAAATAAGATGACGAGGATACGGGCAGAGGTTTGTGACTCGAAATAAAATACTAGTCGTTATTTGTATAGTTTGTTTGTGCTTCTATCTTTGACTTGGACATGCTTTAGAGAGTAGACCTCTGATCCGGCCAATACCTGTCAAGGTAGGAAAGAAATGCAGTACAACCATAATACCCTCGGACCTATTTGTTCTGGGTTTATTTGAATATCCTTTCGCGATGTCTGACATTTCAATGACGTGGTATAAGATTGTCCACAATGCTTCCCCTTTCGAAGGTGGTCGGCTTTAACGGACTTAACAATTTCACGGCGTTTGTCTCAACTACCTCCGTTATGAAGTCGCTGGTCAAAGAAAATCCAGGAGACATTCTGTTCACTTATATTGCTATATATCGAGGGAGAATAATTGTCAAAGGTCGGTTGCACGTTAGCCTTGTTGTTGGACCTAAGGCAAGCTGCGATTTGAGTTTACATTCTGTTACCCCTTAGATCGCATGATCGAATAGGCCTCGGAGCCAAACGGAACATCAAAAGACAAGTCTCGTTACCCTGTCTTTAGCACATGGTCCAAAAGGAAACAAATATGACCAGAGAGAAATCAACAACCATGGGCCTCGACGAGGAGAAGCAGGCTTCCGAGTCAAGACAACCGTCTATTGAGACATCTTTAACTGCCAATGGTATAGAAACGCCAGAGGTCCGCGACGACGAAGCGAACGGAGATGAGGCGAAAGTTGGTATGAAGGAAGAAAAGTCTGTTGAATACCCGAAAGGCCTGGAAATGTTCTTTATCATGCTTGCGCTCGTGCTCAGCATCACTCTCTGCTCTCTCGACCAGGTAAGCTCAGTTACTCCAGACCACCCTTCCCGCCATCTTCATCGCTGATACCTTTCAAGACCATCGTCGCAACCGCCGTCCCTAAGATTACCGACCAGTTCAGACGCCTGCAAGATATCTCGTGGTACGGCTCAGCATACTTCCTCACCCTCGGAGCATTCCAGTCACTCTGGGGCAAGATCTACAAGTTCTTCCCTCTGAAAACAAGCTTCCTAGTATCCATCTTCATCTTCGAACTCGGAAGCTTGATCAGCGCTGTTGCTCGTAGCTCGACGACTGTGATTGTCGGGCGTGCTATCGCTGGCTTAGGCGCCTCGGGTGTTGCCCCTGGGGTGTACACTATTCCTGCTTTCATTGCTGCGCCCGAGAAGAGAGCTACATACACGGGTTTCATCGGATTGTCGTATGGTATTGCTGCTGTTGCCGGGCCACTGATTGGTGGGGGACTTACAGATGGGGCGAGCTGGATATGGTAAGTAGAGTGTTGTTACAAAACAACTACATAACTCCCCTTCAGACCAAGGTTAACTAACTTACTTTTTTTAGGTGCTTCTACATCAATCTTCCAATTGGCGGTCTGGCTATCCTCGTCATCCTTCTCACCTTCAAGACCCCAGCAGGGGTCAAGGTCGTCGACACTACACTCAAGGAGAAGCTTTTACAAATGGACTTTATAGGCACAGCGTTGGTCATGGGCGCGTCTTTGTCTTTGCTTCTGGCACTTCAATATGGTGGCGTTACCCATGCGTGGAACTCAAGCGTCGTCATCGGCTTGCTTGTCGGCTTCGTTCTGATGATTATCGCTCTGATATTAGTAGAGCTCTGGCTGGGAGAGCGTGCAATGTTGACCCCACGACTCATTTGTCAAAGAACAGTTTGGGTCAACGCTGTCTGGAGTTTCTTCTTCGCTGGATCTTACTTTATCACCCTTTACTACCTGCCTATCTACTTCCAGAGCATCGATAACCAGAGTCCGATCGGCTCGGGTGTACGAAACATTCCTCTCATCGCGCTTTTCAGCGTCGCGACATTTGCATCTGGCAAAGCTATTACGAAGACGGGTACTGCGGCTCCATATCTGGTTGTCAGTTCCATTATTGTCACCATTGCGTCCGGTCTGCTGTATACCCTCGACATTGGGACGTCGACGGGCAAATGGGTTGGATATCAGATTCTGGCGGGTTTTGGATATGGTGTTGGTCTCCAGGTTCCTGTTGTCATTTCTCAGGCGTTCGCTGCACCCAGTGACATGGCTCCTGTGACTTCTATCATCATATGTAAGTACATACTTTTTCTACATATCTTCGTCTTCCTTTCCTCTCCTTTCCTTTCCTTTACTTTATCATTCGGCAAGCTGACATTCGACTCACCGTTACAGTTTCTCGTACCATTGGTGGTACATTCTTAATCACCGCTGCGCAATCTGGCTTCATCAACCAAATCATTCATAAGCTTTCCAGCACTGCGCCTACAGTTGACCCCGCCTTAGTTACGGAAGCTGGAGCCACTACTCTGCGACAGAACTTCTCCGGCGCCGAGCTGAATGGGATCCTACATGCTTATGCGTGGGGCATCAAAGTTGCTTTTGCAATTACTATTGCGGCCTGTGGCATTACAGCCATTACGAGCTTGTTTACCAAGTGGACTAATATCCACCACAAGAAACAGAGCTCATAAAACACTTGTGACCTTGTGTATGATGAAGGGGATCTTTTTGCGCTCCTTTAGTGCTTCACTACTTTCTTTCTGGCCAGGCTACTTATCCAGGGGCGATGGTAGAAAGCAGTGAGGTAATTGGGACTTACTATACTATAAATGGACATCAAGCACGTTGAGCTTCCGAATCTCGTGGTTAATACGGAGTAGAAAGTTCAAGAAAATGTTGATATAAAGCATCAGACCGAGCCTCATCAAGATCCCATTTGTCTATGTGAATAAATTGATGGCAACGTACATCACTCTGAGAAGCTTTGAAAGTCATTTAATAGAGAACAATTTCGGGTTTGGCTTGTCCCGTGCAAGCTCAAGAAAGATGATCTGCTTGATGGCATGCGGCTATCATCGTTGACCCCAATATCAGGAACTGAAATGCAGCAAGCGTTTCTTAGAACAGTATAAGTCATAAATCTAATATAAGAATATAGTAGCGGTAAGTCAAATCGCTCGATGGTAACTACTCCTGTCTAATAGTAAGGTCTGGTGTTATGCCGCCCGGACTCTGCAGCCACTTCAGAAGCTTCCTCATCAGCACTTGCTTATCCATTGGCTTGGGGATATAATCATCCATCCCCTTCTCTAAGCAACGCTCCATGTCGCCTTTCAGCGCATAAGCTGTCATGGCAATTATAGGTAGACGTATGCTACTGTGACGTATCCGAAGTGTTGCCTCGTAACCATTCATAACAGGCATACTGATATCCATGAGTATCAGGTCAAACGTATCAGCCGCCGCTGATAGTGATGACACAGCTTGAGCGCCGTCTGAGACAACGGTAATATCCTTGAATCCAAACCCATGCAGCATCCCGACTAGAACCTTTTGGTTGATGATGTTGTCCTCAGCAGCAAGGATCTTCTTCGTTGGTGAGATCCTCAACAACTGTTCTAATTGTGTGGCAAGATCCTCCCCTTCTTGAACCTGTTGTTGTTGTTGGGGTAATACCGCCCCGATTCCTGGTGAAGCGGTAATGGATTCGGCCTGACGAAGGCTGCTGAGCTTCTTCACCTTGAATGAGAACCAAAAGATGCTACCCTGCCGTTCTGAGTTAGGCCTATATCCAATACTTCCTCCCAGCAGCTCCACGAGTGATTTTGCGATTGATAACCCAAGGCCCGTTCCTGGTCGCCGCTGCTGGTGTGGTGTATCAAGCTGCGTGAATGGTTTGAATAGCTCCTTCGCGTCTTTTTCTGTAACGCCATGCCCGGTATCCCAGACCTCTGTTCGTATTGTGTGAGTGGTCTCGTCTTCAGCAAGCATCGATGCTTGAACAGAGATGTATCCCTTGTCGGTAAACTTTACAGCATTGCTCAGGATATTCTCAAAGATCTGGCGGTATCTCAAAGCGTCTCCTTCCGCCCATTTTGGCAAGTCTGGCGATAGCTCCAGCTTTAGAGATACTCCCGGCTGCACAGTACTTTGAACTCTACGCACAGCTGATGTAATGACATTAGCAATGTCCAGCCTCTCATTCATGATGGGAAAGGTGCCGGCCGCAATCTTTGAGTAGTCGAGAATATCGTTGATGATACGCAACAGGACCTGCCCGCTCTCTTGGATCATATTGGCCGTCTCCCGTTGCTCTTCAGTGAGATTGCTATCCAGTAGTAGAGAGCAGGCAGATAATACACCGTGCATCGGCGTACGGATCTCGTGACTCATATTTGCCAGGAAATCATTCTTCAGCTTGGTGCTTTCCTCATAAGCAGCGGTCAGTCGCAGTTCTGCCTCTTTTCGTTCAGTGAGATTCCTAGTGACTTTTCCGAAACCAACATGGATGTCGTTCTTGTAGATTGCCGTTATAACAACGTTGGCCCAGAACCGGCTGCCATCCTTGCGGTAGCGCCAGCCCTCATCCTCAACCCGGCCTTCACGTAGACAAATTTCGAGTTCTCTTTCGGGCTTCCGAGACTGGATGTCCTCTTCGCCATAGAATGTTGTGAAGTGCTTGCCAACGATTTCTTCTTTCTTATATCCCTTGTTTAGCTCTGCTCCAGTGTTCCAGGTCATGACATTGCCGCGAGTATCGAGTAGGAAGATGGCATAATCTTTGACAGCCTGCACGAGGATGCGGAAAGCGTCGTCGATCGGCAGCCAGCTCTGTGTTATTTCGCCGTTGACCGTTGTAGTGTGAGGCTCGGCTTGTTCCCACTCTATGACCAGGCACAGCAGTTCATCGCCTTTGTGCACGGGCATGATACGTGCAGTCCAAGAAATGCCATTGGCGATAAATGCCGCATGGCATAGACGGAGAGCGCGAGCTTCAAGTGCAGTTTCAATCGCGTAGGCAAAGGGAATGCGATCAAACCTTTCGGTCGGCGATCCGTGATAGAGGGCAGTGAAGAGGTCTTGGCCGACTAGTACCTCGCGCTTACGTGTCCATGCCTCGAGCAGACCGACAGAGGCTCTTTGGATGCGATAGGATGGGGACACAACGAGAGTGGGGACGGGCAAGAAATCGAGGATGTCGTCCATGTTTATGGTCATGTCCGTGGTGGGGACGGTAGCATCGAGCTCCGGCCTCATTCGTACGGACCTGATCTATCTTAATGCACGGACTGGACTGGACTGGTCGCTAATACGACGTCTCTTTGCTTCACAGGCTTTGAATCAGCATCAAGTTGAGAAGAAGAGCCTTATGCAAGGGATGAGGAATTTTCAGCTCTTTGGCGCTAGCCTATCAGATCATTTGATGATGTCAGAATTCTGTCATGTCTGCTACCACGAGTACAATTCTGCGTTAAAAGATAATACATAATAATTGTTTTATTACCTAGATCCAGCACGTTTTTGCATCAAGCCACGAATAATATTATTTGCTAGGCGATCAGTCAATTACCACGAAATCTGTTACAAGCATGTTTTTGCCCATTGTGTTGTGACATCGCCTCCCGTTTGAGTAACCATAGAAGGATCATACGTAGCATCTGGCACAATGGCCTCGTTTGACTGACGATGTTTGGAGGCAAACAAAAGTTGTCCAGAAACACCGCACCATTTCTTGTCCCGACGCATTGCCGATGGCTGAAGTGTTGTCAGCTTAGATTGTACGGTGCGGCGCAGCCTAGATTACTGCAGGCAGTAAATAACAACACCATTCATTTGGATTATCAAACTACCAAATTGACGCACCAGGTCTTTTCATTCCATCATACAGGCCGTTTGTGTTCGCGGTGCATGGACAGCGTTTAGCTATTTCTCAACCAACACTCGATACCGTCAATGATTGCAGGGTAACCATGTACTGAAAAAGGGCGAAGTGGCCTGAGCGTCGGCCAAGAGTCGCTGCCGGACTGCAAACATGAGCAGCAAAGGTTATTGGAAAAGATAGGGCAAATGAGACGATCGGTAAAGTAAATATAATTTCTACAATGCTATCGAGAGTTTATCGTATCTAACTGGGAAGCTTATTATACGCCCAGCCCCCCTCAAAATAGGCGCATGCCTGGAAACCTTCTAGCAATTTTACGACCGCTCGGCCAAAGCTCGACCAGTAAAAAGAATTGAGGTCTTATTGAAAAAAGTGGTTACGCGACGTGAATCAGCTTCTTGACTCGGCCCGGCCCAACTTCAGAAGAGATTCATGGGCCAACAACGCGCGCAACCCAAATATGATAGGCCGATCCACTAAAATCACAAACAGTGGTGGGCTTGCTACACCTCGCAAACGAAAGACTACTTCAATCAACACAAACTTACAAGCAACCTAAAAACACTTCCGGTGACTCAACCGGTAACAAACTTTGGTCCCTCCCGGCTATAAGAAAGGGTCTTGAGTCGGCTTCTGAACTGATTTTTGACTACCTAGCACTTCAGCTTTTCCGTCCTCACCACCACCTGGAGAGCTATCAACATTCACTCAAAATGTCTCCCGACACCAAGCTCTACAAGCATCGCTGCCGCTATGACTCATGCCCCGAGAGGTGGTCCAGGTTCCCGACCAACCAGGCAGACCAAAATGACATAGAACAGACCACCTTGAAGGATCCGATCGTCCATCGACACATCTTCCACGACCTTAAATGGCAGACCGAATCTTTCACCATCCAGAGCTCCGGCATGCGGGCAGTCATCTCGACCGTCCTGGACAAGTATCAAGACCTTGACCTTGACGTTGAGAAATGGACTTTCAAACCTCTATTCATGCCTCTCGTCCACCGCTGGGATCGTCTCCTGTCTCTCTGCAAGTCTAAGGATGAGGGGCACGAACCAGAGGCTGCAGCCAAGCTCCTGGAATTTCTCACCCCGATCTTGGCCCCCAAGGTTGATGCCCTCGTGAAGACTCGCGAGACCGGAAACGTCATGTTTGACGACCTGTGGCAGATCTTTGCTCCACATGAGTTTGTGATCACCAAGTTCTACGGTGTTGAGGCCGTGTGCCGTGTCACTAAATACAACCTCGTGAAGCAACCTCCGAAGCCATCATACTGGGAGATTCACATGGAGTATATTGACTGGAACGGTAATCGTTGTGGCTATGCGAAGACCATGATTATCATCCCAGAATTCGCTGCCTATCGACGGGTTACTTCGCTACCTGCGTACCCCTTGTCCTTCCACAACTCCCCCTCCAAGATTCGAAAGCAGATGACAGAACGAGGCCGAAAGTTTGAAGCCCTGCGTGGTTACCACTTCCAAACCTGTTCTGGATCAAAGATTCTGTTGCCTCCCGGAAGGTCAGAGGAGCGACCGGTAAGACTATAAACGGAGATAACGTATTGACTTTCGCTAACGAGTAGTGCAGGTGTCTGGTCGAGTCATTATTGACGCTCACGCTTACTATATGACCAATGATATAGTCAAACCCGATCTCGCGCCCCTGGTTGACGCCGATCAGGTTGGCCAGAAGAAGAAGTCGGACGAAAAGAAGTCCAAAGCTCATGAATGTGACTGGGGAATCGACGGCGATTGTGACGACGACGACGATGACAGCGACGACTCAGACACCCCGAAGGAAACCAATACGCCTGTGGAAGGTAATGCAGAAATGACAGTCAAGGCACCAAATGATACTGCAGGACGCTCTGAGGATCTCGAGCCCCTCACCGATGATATGTGTCTGGTTGCGACACCGTGGCTGAAGGGCTTTGACCTGAAGACCAAGGAATGGGGTAAGTTGAGATGCCTCTGGACTCCATGTATAAGAGCTGACAATCACGAATAGCCCAGTTCTATGTGGAAGACCTGACCCCTGTGGTGTGGAATGATGCTGCGTTCAACCATCTCGTGCTTCCAG
Organism: Fusarium fracticaudum; assembly: GCA_003353625.1. Taxonomy (NCBI): domain Eukaryota; kingdom Fungi; phylum Ascomycota; class Sordariomycetes; order Hypocreales; family Nectriaceae; genus Fusarium; species Fusarium fracticaudum. The sequence continues at coordinate 1,169,113 of PDNT01000007.1, forward strand.
GCATGGAGAAGCAGCTTGCTTGGGAGTTTGTGGAGAACAAGACTCTCGCCAATAGCTTCGACGACTTTATCCAAGACAAAGGTGAGGAGTCTCCAATGGCAAACTGTATCGATATCTGACATTTATAGGACGTGGTATCATCATTCTCATGTTTGGTCCACCTGGTGTAGGAAAGACCTATACCGCAGAAGCAGGTAAGTGAACTTGATCACTATAGAAGCGTTTACAAGCTGACTCAAGTTCTAGTTGCTGAGAAGGCACGTGTACCCCTGTACTCCATGAGTGCCGGAGATCTGGGGACCGTACCGAAGGAGGTCGAGCTTGCGCTGGAACGAGCACTCACTCTCTGTGGTCTCTGGAACGCCATGCTCCTCCTAGATGAGGCCGATGTCTTCCTCGGTGCTCGTACCGACAGCGATCTAGCTAGGAATGAGCTTGTAGCTGGTAAGCATCAGGTCTTCCTACTCTTCCTCCTAAGTGTAAACTAACAAATACAGTATTCCTCACCAAGCTCGAGTACTACACGGGAGTCTGCTTCCTCACGACCAATCGAACAGCCAGTATCGACACGGCTTTCCAATCCCGCGTGGATCTCTTCCTCCCATACAGGGACTTGACTTTCGAAGCTCGCAAGAAGGTCTGGCAGAACTTCATCACTCGTGCTGGGGGTACCCAGGTTGAGATTCCTGATGAGGATATGAACAAGCTGGCTGAGATGAAGCTGAATGGTCGTGAGATCAAGAACTTGATCAAGAGCGCCCATCTGCTTGGTCTCAAGAATGGCGGTGTCATTCAGGTAGACCGGCTGTTGATGTTGGCTCAGAATCGGGTTGCTGCTCTTGGTGAGTTGAAGAACCACTGAGAGGGCGATACATCGTGATATCCAGTCGAGTGGAAAGTAGAAGAGGGCATTCTTCTCATCGCGATGGTGGATGATAACAACAATGGTAGTGCCTAGATAGATGAAGTTCAGGCACCAAGGATATCCATAGATAGATAGCCTTGATACACCAAAAATACCAAAATGTTGTAGTTAAAGACCACAAAGACACGAAGTTGTGATTTCTAGTCCCATGAACCCCCAACGCCCAGGAATGGTATTCATCATCGATACAAACTCGCAAAACATCATTGGGGTCTATTTGTCTTGGCGCTGACAATCTATTTATTAGCATCGTGCTTGTCCATGAAGATCCTATCCTCGCATCTGTATACTAAACCGTTTTCATCTTCTTCAGTGAGATGTGATTGATGGTAATATTATGGCCGAGGGCTGAGGGCTGCTAGCCGAGGTGATCGGGGACTAGGACGTGTTGGTACCTTGAGTCTTGACATATGCAATGGAACCATCTCCAGCTTGACTACGACCCCCAACCCCCAACTGATTACCTTATATCGGGCTAGTCAAAACTTCAGATGCGGAAATGTAAATCGTCATTTGTGTTGCTTTGGGCTTCAAGTCCACTGAGACGAGCACAAGCGACGAAAAAAGACCAGGCAAGTGAATATCGCAATATCTTATATATGATATCAAGTTCATTGATGAGACTCTTCTGCTTAACCTCAGACGATATTCTCTGTAGATAAGACGAGAATACGAAATCATCCCGCAATTTAAGCATACCATTCCCTTCATGGTTTCCCGTTCGTTAGCACTGCTACCTACCCCAATAAGGTCCGAGCCGATCATTGTTTATCTTTAACCGTAATTTGACGGCAAAACAAATTCCGCCACTTACAAACACCCCATGATCTGCGCCGTTCGATCAAGAGTCCTTCTTGTCTGATCATTGGTGCTAATTGTCAAGCCGACAGGGGTTCCCCGCAAACACCCCGGGATTAACCAGTACCTTAATCCTAACCGAGCTCGGGGTCCTTTGATGCAAAGAGAAAAAAGCGCAGGTGATCTTGAATACATATACCGTGCTAAAGACCATCTTTGTGCCATTGACATTTCAGTTCATTCTCGTTCTTGTTCAACTGCCAAGATGAAGCTGTCCTCGGTTCTCTGCGGTGTCTTTGCGACTCTTACTGTTGCGTTTCCCAAGGAATATCTCAGTCTTGCGACTTGGGGTGTTGAGGGTTACGCAAAGGATAATCCCCTTGGTATTACCACTGGCGGAAAAGGTGGAAAGACTGTTACTGTCACTACGGCCGAGGAGCTTGTCGCTGCTGTCAAGGGTACCGAGCCCAAGATCGTGAAGCTCAAGGGCAAGGTTACTCTTCCTTCTCGCCTCAAGGTCGGATCCAACACTTCTCTTATTGGTGTTGGATTGACAGCTCATATCACCGGTGCTGGTGTCGATGTTTATCATGGAGACAATGTCATTCTGCAGAACTTGAAAATCACCCATATTTTGGATAACGATTGCATCACTATCCGAAACAGCACTCGCGTCTGGGTTGATCATAACGAGTTTGCTTCTGATATCAACCAAGGCCCTGATCACTACGTAAGTCTTGTGCAGTCCCTGAAACCACAAAGCGGTTAGCTGACCTGTTCTTTCCAGGACGGACAAGTCGATATCATCCGCGCTTCGGACTGGATCACCGTCTCGTGGAACTACTTCCACGACCACTGGAAGTCTTCCCTCGTTGGCAACGACGCTACCTTCCGCGACCTCGACTTCGGCCACCTCCACGTCACATATCATCATAACTACTGGCGCAATATGGGAACTCGTGGTCCTGCTGGTCGGTTCGGCCACCAGCACATTTACAACAATCTCTACGAGGACTTCCTGTACCAGGCTATCCACAGTCGATCTGATAACCAGGTATGTCGCACGAAGCTACTAGGGGGTATTTTTACTGATTGAAATAGGTTCTTGTTGAGGGCAACGTCTTCCGAGGCAACACAAGCGAGGCTCTGAGCACCTACGGTCTTGTCATCCCCATGGACTCTCCAAACACTTGCACTTGCGGTGACGAGGAGCTCGATGGCTACGCCAATCTTGGAGCCAGTATGTATAATCGTAATCATTGAAGCTCTCTTGACTGACTATTAAACAGAGAACGATTGGGGCAAGGCTGGAGTTAACATTACACAGAAGGGCAACTTTTACAAGGCGGATTACAAGTACAAGTTGACTCCTCTCAAGCTTGTTCCCACCGTGGCCAAGCTTGGTGCGGGTGTTGGCAGGATCTGGTAAAAAGTAGCCTCAGCGTCTTGCTATTTACCCATTAATACTCTCCATGCTGTTTCATTGCAGTCTTGAAATTAATATCAGTATCTCGAAAACATTCTTTCGGCCCGTGAATGGAGTCCTAATCTTATAATAATGGGACTCTCGTACCATTGTGTTGGTTCTGTAAAGTTGCCCAGTCTTGGCAGCCTAAAGAGGTTACTGACCAGCTGACGAAGGTCGAGAGTGTTTAGTTTGCCCACTTTTGTTGGTTGTGCATCATTGCTTAAACCTGTCGCTCAGTCTGTAAATTTGTCTTAAATCAGCCAGAGACCGACGTTGAAATCCAGAGTAGAAAGATTAGCCCAACACCGCCAACATGCGACTTGCTAGAATCAGAAAGAACTTCGACCATCATCTCAGACATTATTAACATGCTTTTTCTCATTCATTATTTACACGCCAATTTTGATTTGGCTCGGGTATTATCTTAACATCACTAGCTACTTCCAATTCCACAGGATAAGTCCTGAGAAAGGCGAAACCCGACCCCCGCCGCCATCCGTGGCTTGTCTTTCTCATGTACATGTATCAAAAGCCAACGACACTTGCGAGTCATTAGCTCTCGAGTACGGCGTCTCTTCTGCAGAAATATTTATCAACAACCCCGACATCCTCCAATGCGACGATATGGTTGAAGACGTGCCAATCTGTCTACCATTTCAATGCAATACTTATCAAGTTAAAGAAAACGACACTTGTACCTCTGTGTCTGAGTCCTTGGGTATCACCATCAAGGACTTCGTGTCTCTCAATCCCTGGAGCCCTGGTGGCGCTTACAAGGACTTCCAGTTCGGTACATTCGTTTGCACTACGCCATCTGACGGCCATTACAACCGAACTATCAAAAATTCTGACCCGGCAGACTCCAATTATGCTGATGAGGTTGTTCCACGACCCGAGAACGCCGATCCGGCTGCGAACAAACAGTGCGGGCGTTGGTATACAGTTGAGGAAGGAGATGACTGTCTCTCGGTCCTGGGCTAGTACGACATGAGTCTGTCTCTATTTACAGCTGCCAACCCATCGATATCGCCAAGTAACTGTACTACGAGTCTCATCCCAGGACAAGCCTATTGTGTCGGCCCAACCAAAAACGCTCTACCAGAATCATATCCCCCTCCTCCATACTGGCGCCACGGATGTTATTTCAGTGGCAACGACGATTTTGATCATCCCACCCTTGCTTTGACAGGTCCTAGGTTGAGCCATATCAAGCCTCTATCTATTTGTTCTTGTCAAGCCTACTGTCTCTCACTCTCCTTACCTGTTTTTGGTCTACAAAATGGCGATACCTGTATATGCGACGATCGTTTGCGAATGGATAGCAGGCCTGACAAGATTCGGGGCTGCGAATCTCGCTGCGGCTACGGAAAAGAAGATTGTGGTCCGGAACAACATCCTATTGAAGTCTTTAGTTCTCAAGAGCATCTGGCTGTTGAGTACGTCAATATTGGATGCTTCGAGAGTAAAAAGGAATACGTGTTACTAGGAAAGAACTATATGGAATGGAGAGACGACACTCTGGAAGAGTGCGCATACTTCTGTCATGACTCTGACTACTTTGCTCTCCAGACCAAGTATTATAGTCCAGTGGAACAAGTCAACTTTTGCATTTGTGGCAATCAATTGAATCCAAGCATTAAGAAGCTGAAGGGAGATAAGGAATCTGCTGATGAGAAGGGGGATGTCTGCAAGGGAAAAGGAGGAACAAATATTTACACTACAAACTCTAAGTATATAGAATCTTCTTAAGTATGGCTCCTTTTGGAAGGCTAGGCTATGCTCTGACGGCACTACATGCCCGTGAGGTGCAACAGCAACAATTACATCGCTAGTATGCCTCCATATCTCGATAAATCCAACGCCTGTGAAATTGGCCAACTAGGGAGGGGTTATGTTCCACCGTGCCGTAAAGATTATTGAGGCCTCCCATCAAACTCTATTTCAGGCAGCTATCTATTTATACGGTACCGAATAGGGTATCAATGTATAGGCAAACAGGATCGTGGTGCTTTTTTAGCCAATCATCAAGCTGATTATGAACTTTCAGCTCCTGCAGTCAATAGCGTCTAGACTGTTTTTGTCCTTCTGGTATGCAGCAAAGGCGGGATTTTCTTGCTTTCTTACCCATTTCAGCTCTCCACGTGCGCGATAAGCACAACACGACGATTGCTTTCGAGTGGTTGACTTGGATTGGTAAGTTGCACTGCAGAACCGATAAATAATCTGGTACCGTGGCATTCTTTCGTGCAGATAGATTTTCTCCTGAAACTCTTCTGTCTTGTTAAAGTATACTTATTCAAGTAGTAGCAAGTTCAGTCATGACTACAAACCTCTTCAGGTTCCTTATTGGAACGATTGGCACTATTAGCATTTGCTTCATCATTAACAAAATTCTCAACCGAATCGTACTCTACAAGTTGTCCACCGCACAACCTTGGGATTGGAGTAAGGAAATCGTGCTTATCACAGGTGGTAGTGGCGGTATCGGCTCTGAAATGGTCAGCAAATTTTCCCGCAGAAATATTAAAGTTGTATCCTTTGACATACACCCACCAAAAGGCACTCTCTCTACAAATGCACATTTCTGCAAAGTCGATGTCACTTCGCCAAGCAGCATACATGAGGCCATGGAACAAGTCCGCCGGGACATTGGAGACCCAACAGTTCTGATCAATAATGCTGGCATCGCCTTAGGCAAAGACATTCTTACTGGCACTGCAGACCAGATCAAGCAGATGGTCGAGGTCAATCTGCTGGCGCACTTCTGGCTTGTGCAAGAATTACTCCCATCCATGGTCAAGCAGAACCACGGCCATGTTGTTACAATTGCTAGCGTGGCCAGCTTTATTACTATCGCAAGCAATATCGATTATAGCTGTACGAAGGCTGCGTTAGTAGCCTTCCATGAAGGCCTGGCGCAAGATCTGAAGCATAGATACAACGCGAAAGATGTGCTTACAAGGTGAGTGTAATTTCCTTTTCCTGGACACCAAGTCATCTAAAATTTTCTGGTAGTATTATTTTCCCTTACTGGGTTCGCACGCCTCTGATACAGAACCTCACTACACATTCGACTTTCCACGATCCACTTCAGGAGCCGAGCGATGTAGCTGAAGCGATTGTGGATCATGTCTTGAATGGCCGCCGCGGAGACCTCTTTTTACCAGGTTATGCAGGTCTGTTATCTGGGATTCGCGGATCCCCTGCTTGGATGCAGGAGATGATTCGGGACAGCAAGGCCGGCGTTCTACGGGAAACTAGTTTTTGAGACTTGATATGGGATTTGACGAATAACCTTTCCGTCCATAATGGATTGGCTTCTGAGCTACGTTATGGAAGTAGGTAGAGGCGACTGCCTCTGGCGGCGCTGACTCGATATAGTACTAAAATAAGACTGGTAGGCAAGACGTCATACGTTGATTGGCAGTGGAAACTTGAGTAGATTCATGATATAACCTGCATATAGACTAAGCTCTGGATTGCTACGTTCACAAAATATCTGATAGCAGCCAAAGTAGTAGCGGTTAGTGCCAATGGTGTTAGCCTACTTGTCCGCCCTTACAAGTGGAGATATCGGATCACGGTGAAGCCATTTCCAGTCAACGGAACCACCGCCCTCCACAAACCGACCCCGGCCGTTCCGCCACCCACTCCGCTTGAGGCCTCACCACCGCGCGGAACTAAGAAGAAGCGCTTTGACAACTGAGACAAAACTCGATCCTTCAACGAAAATGGTCATGCGCGACGGAATTTCGGGTAACACGGCGGTTCCTTTAAGACATTTATCCCATGTCCACGGTTCTACCCCAGCTTCAATGCTGATCCCAAGTGCGGAGAAAATCTGGGGAAGCATGGAGCGGAATTATTGCCGACTCCAGACCAGGATATCGTGATGGACTATTTAAAGAAGAGTGGATAATGGTCAAAATCTCTTTTCCATTAACAGATCAGCTTCAACTCCTCATTCTTCTGCCTCTGCACTTCGAAATGGCGAATCTTAAATCCCTCATCTTTCTGGCTGCCGTTTCGACGGTACGCGGTACTATCAGCCCTGGTAGTCTCGTCACTATCTCAACAGCTGTCGATGCTACCAGTGGTGCTGCCTGGTGGGATCCTCTGGATGAGTATGGCGGCTATGATTGGCTTGCTTATCTGAGGAATCCTCCCGGCGGTGCTATCGCTGATAATAATGTCATGGTTGCGCGCCGCTCTATCTCAGATGGCACTATCTCTCGCGATTGTGTCAGAGATTCAGACGGAGAGTGTGCTGTCTTTGCAGATGATCTTGGACATAACACTCCCAGCATCAGCGTTGATGGTGATGGCTATGTCCATGTTTTCACGAGCATGCACAACGAGCCATGGAAGTACTTCCGCTCATCTCAGCCGTACAGCAGCACCCTCGTCAACGCCAGCTCTGATATGCCCGATCAGAGTGTCCTCATCACATACCCTGTTATCAAGCGTGATGCCGATGGAAACTTATGGCTGATCGTCCGAGGACAAGCATCTGGTGATGGCTCTGCACGAGGAGGATACTTCTACAAGTACACCACGAGCAACAAGACGTGGGCTCGCATCAGCCTCTGGGCCTACAACAAGGGTTATTCTGTCTATCCCGATGATATTGCCTTTTCGTCTGATGGAGATGTTCATGTTCAGTGGGAATGGAGCAAGTATCCCGCCTCTGCTGTGCGCCACCAGGGAAGCTATGTCCGCTATCGACCTTCGACGAACTCCTTCACCTCCGCCTCTGGATCTACCGTTTCGACACCCATCACCCAGAACACCGCAGATATCGTGTATCAGCCTCTGACTTCAGGCGAGACATACAGCGGCGACATCAACGCTTCACCTGGCCCAGCTTTCCAGAGCGCCAAGATGGCCCTTTATGAACGCCCTTCTGGCACCGTTCACATCCAGAATGCCTACCGTTTTAAGAATTCTACCAGCGGAACATGGCAAGTCCGCCGTGCAACAGCCACATATGGCACATCGAACCCCTGGACACGTGAGATTCTGTATAGCGACAGTGAGACCAGCGCTGGTATTGGCATCACTCATGACGGAACAACTGCTCGCATCTACTACAGTCGCACTTCGGCGAGTGCCTTTGTGCTGGAGAACGTCGGTGGGGCTGGCTGGACCAATACTGCCATTCAGCCGGCTGTCGGCAAGAAGGTGCAGCGTCTTCAGGCTTTGATGAGGAGTGATGGAACAGATGTTTTGTATCTGGGCGCGCCGACGAATGTGAACTCGACTACCGGCAGCTTGTATCTTTTGACTGTTGGCGGCAGGACCTAGTAGCACGATGCCTGTCTAACATGAGAGACTTGGATGTGATTTAGTGGAGTAGCCATTGTTGAGGTCTGACCTGGTCCCGTATTAGTCAACACGACCTTTCTCATATTTCAATGTTAGTTTCACAATATATTACATGTCCACGTTTGGTAAAAATGACAAATCTTACTGCCCAGCGTTATACCCATAGTCGCCGTCCTCTGGATACTCAACTGGCATCTCAGGAGTGATATTACTAAAGTCTCCATGAAAGTTCAGAATGCTATTCGTGAAAGAATCATCTGGCCTTCCCGTAGCGTTGAACTGGGACGTCGACATATCCTCTACGCCGAGCATTGGGGCCGACAAGTATGCCCAGAAGTTGAGCTCATCGGGTGCGACAGTTACATCTGAAAGATCAAAGAGTGGCCACGTATCTTCTGGCATCATTGATGATATAGTGTTGTGACTCTGCCCGTCGCCAAAGAGTCTTTGTTGAGTATTTGTTGACGTCCCAAAAGCGGTCCAATTTTCGCCCGCGGGTTGCGTTCCGTATCCAGCTGTATCAGCTACTGATCGTCGATGAGTCTCGGCGTCTATAGTAGGTCCATAGACCTGATTCATTGCTCTGTAACCCGATTCCAGATTCATGTTTCGAGGACTCGAGTCTTGCATATTTGTCTCACCTCCAACAGCAGCCAGGCTCCGTTGTGACACACCATCAGAATCCTGTCTCCGGAGCTGCTGTATGATAGAACGCCTCCGATCTCGCCGAGATTCCTCCGAGTTGTGGTGTATTGGTAGTCGTTGGCTTCCTCCTGCTGACCGCATCATATCCTTCTCGACCAGATCGATAGTAGCATCAGCTAATTTGGATAGTGCTTCACGCGCTCGTGCAATTCTTTCCCATCGCACTCCAAGTTTCTCAAGTATACTCTTCCACTGAAACAAACAGCTCTTGAATGAGACCCAGTCATCCTTTGCCTTGATTCGCGCCTGAGTATGCTTCCAGACGATGAATACGAGAGTAACTCCGCTCATGAATTGGAAATGTAAATCTATCCAGGTGAAGTCCATTAAACCCTCGCTGATGCGAAGATATGAGAGCTGAATAAGGTCCTTGGCAGCTTCGTAGCATGACAGCGTGTCAGTAGTACTGAGGGTTGGACGAGATGGAGATGGTCTGTAGAGGATGAGCAACGCTGTACGATACCAGTAGCCCCACCAGTTGACGTTATGACCATCGGAGTCAGTGAGAGTCAGGGCTACTGAGTTCCAGCTTTTCAACCGCTCAGCCATCTCTTTAGTCCACTGGGTAAGATCTGTGTCCTCTTCGCCAGCGCCCGTATCGTCTCGCCGTACTGCATGTAGCTTGTGTACGATCTCACTTTCGAGTCGTTGCAGTTCAAGCCAGTGCAGTATCTGTAGTCTCTTGCTCGGTACTAGCGAATGTCTCGGCAGATGAATGTCGACAGTAAAGTCGTCAAAAGTGAAGGGCCGACCAAGAAGAATATTGAGTGTCCGATCAAAACTGTACGTTACCCAGAATAGTCTTCGTTTCGTATCTGCTTCACTTATCCTCTCAACTTCTGCGTCGTTACCAGTTGAAGAAATAGCGATTGTGGTTTCTGAGTGATATCCGAGATCAATACACATCCGCATGCAAAGACCTGAGATATACCAAACCGGCGCAGAGGATGAGTCGAGGATCGAGAGAAGCAATAACAGTAGAAGGCATTGAACTGACTTGACGTTCTTTGTCTGCATAATCAGACTGATGTCCGCCATTGCATTGGCAGTGAAGCCTTTCGATAATGTCGTGCTCTCATTATGATCGTTGGACATGAACATGAGAGAGATGGCAAGCACCATGTTAAGCATGAATCGAGTCCACACCTCGCCAGATGCTGGTCGATTTTGGCCATCACTGTCGTTATGTCGAGCATAGAATTCTGTCACGGCCTTGCTAAATTCCTGCTGATCAAGAATGGGATACTGAACCTGATATTGGCTGAAGAACGTGTCGATAAGACTATTAGCCGTCTCTCGTGATGGCAAAGCAATTCTGGCGCTGCTACTAGTGGGCTCCTTTGGTCCGGCTCGAGCTTCTGTCGCCTCAGATGGTGATTCGAAGTCTGGATAGTTTTGTTGAGCAGACTCGAGAACTGATCGAACCAAGTACATTCCTACGCTCCCGTAAGCTCAAGCAGTTGATGTTAAGAGTGTGTCCCTACCACTTGAAGCTCCGATGAAATGAGCATGGCCCTCGTCCCCAACTCGAATTAGGTCCTGGGGAGGCTCATCGTCTGAGCGCAAGGTCGAAGTGGGCGGCGAGACCTCGGCTGTCGCATCGTCAACCTCTCGAAGCTGAGATTCCAGTCGCATGAGCTGAGCTTCCAGGTCATGGATGTAACTCCGAGGATGGACGTCTCCCGAGCGGCCATCGGTGTAATCACATATCGAGCCTGAATTTTGACATGGCTGGCAGGCAGGAATCTCTGTGTGACATTAGTGAAAGGGATCGACGGGAGACGAATCGCAGAGCAACTCACGTGTATCACAACGCGCTTTGCGTTTGCGACAACGATTACACGCGTTTATCGTCTAGGTCATTGTCAGTGATCAAAGCTCACATAGCCACAAGTAGGAAGCTTACGAAGTACGGCGGATCCATTGTCCGCCAAACACGCCATCATCCTACATAGATTTGGTGAATCTGACGCGACTGCTTCCCTGCAATGTCTCGTCTGCACGATCAAAGTCGGAGCCGATCACTTTGAGTAAAAGTGCGGAGTAAATTAGGCGTGGAATTCATTCCGCCCCCGCTAACGAGGCAGCTGATCCTTTTCTCCACAAAACTCCTCACATCGATCTCAACATACCCTGAAGTTTTATTTTTCACATGATTAAGCCTGCCATCAGTAAACTCCTGGACATGGCTACGACTGTGGTATTTAACATTGAATTCTCAGATGTACTACTAAATAGGAGTGAATGTAATCTGCCCTGCTCATGGAGTTGAGTAACACTAGAAATGACATGGATACCTAGACAACGAAAACGACCAATGAACGCTTATGATAGCGCAATACCTCAGCAACGCATGTTATCTACAAGTCATACATCTGTACAAAACAACAAAAATTAAAGCACAATAATGATTAGACACAGTAAGAGCAGACAGAAATTAGAATCAACCTTTTGCAGGCGTGAATGGTTCGAGCGCTGGTGTGTAATAATCCCTTGGAGTCATAATTGATTCTGGAAAAAGCGTTTGGTGCAATGATTCGCTTGTACTGTTAACAACGTTGTTCTTAGCTAATCACATCAGTCACCAAAAGAATCAGCTTTGACATGCCAAGCCTGAAAGAAATTGTCGAAAATACGCGTATCCAAGAAATCATAGTACAGTAAGTGTCTCGTTTAGTTAGCTATGTAGATAATGACATAATCTCCCATATCCACCTTGAATAGTTCTCATATAGTCAAAGCCTCGCTCCAGAGGCATAAGCGCGAAGCTATCCTTACAAGCTGGCATCAGCGACACGAGCCGAATCACACAGACTTATTCCGAACCTCAACTCGCTCCTCCTCAACCCCAAGCATCTGCTTAGGTGTAGCATCCTCTTCAGAATGAATGTTGAGCGATCCAAAGTGCGAATCCAACTCCTCCAGAGTCTTGTTCTTGGTCTCAGGGTAGCAGGCATAGACGAGAATGGCAGCAAAGACGTTGAAAGACATGAAGATGAAGTAGACGCGAGGTCCGATGCGGGAGACAGCAATGGGCCAGACCTGACCAACGATGATCGAACCGAGGGATGAGCCGGAAGAGGAGATGGCGAGACCCTTGGAGCGGCAGTTGGCGGGGAAAATCTCGGAAGCGTAGATCCAGGCACAGGGTCCGAAGCCCATACTGTCTGTGAGATTGTTAGTATGTTGAATGCTTATTGGGCGATCTGATAACTTACATCCAACGGTGAAAAAGAAGATAAAGAAGATGTTGGTGTAGTTGGCACTTTGGTTGTTTTGTCCGGGATAGGCAGTTTGAAGAGCACCATTGATCTGGAGCATGTTAGTAGCTGTAATGAGAGTGATCTGAAGCAACTCACCATCAAACAGAAGGCCATGATGATAGCTCCAATACCAAGGGAATGTCTTCGACCAAGCTTATCAATGAAGAACATGGCGGCAACGGTGCAAACAACCTGCACAGTTCCATCGATGCCAGAAGCAAGCAGACTCAACTCCTCAGAGGTACCAGCGGCGATGAAGTTGGTGGGGAGATAGTATCGAATACCAGCAGCACCACTCATTTGCTGAAGGAAGGCAAGAGACCAAGCGCGCCAGAGTCGAGACCAGAGTGGCTTCTGTTGGATGAATACCCGGGCTGACGTGATGGAGTTCTCTTGATGCCAGAGGATATTGGCGCGAATCTCGTCGAGTTCGGGTTGAATTTCGGCGACAGTAAGACCACGGAGTTTGCGGAGGGATTCGCTTGCAGCTTCGACCTGGTCTGTTTCAACGAGCCATCGGGGGCTGATAAGAGTTAGCGGACAGCACAGAAGACAACTGTCATAAACTTACCTCTCAGGAATGAACAAGACACCACCGAGGAAGAGAAGAGCAGGGATGAACTGCATGGCGGTGGAGAGGCGCCATTCAAGATCGATGCCATTACCGTAGTCCCAGAACGAGTAGCCATAGCCAACCCAGAACGCCATAGAGATACTGCACCAGTTAGCACTATACTCGCTTGGTACGAAGGCTGACTTACCCAGAGACAATGCCGACCTGATTAGCAGCAACGTAGAGACCACGATGCTTGGCTGGCGAGATCTCACTGAGATACAGCGGGACAGCGGTGGAAACAACACCTGTTCCAACACCAGCGATGATTCGTCCGACAACCATCATGGCGAGGTGAACAGCACCAGTCTGAATCGCAGCTCCAACACAGAGGAGGCAGACGCCACCGAAGCCAGCTACTCGTCGACCGTACTTGTTGTTGATGGGACCTGCGAGGAGGGCGAAAGAGGCGAATTGACCAGCGGAGAAGATAGCTGTAATGAGACCCTTCTCACCGGACGAGGGATGGTCGAGGGCTTTGTTAAAGCCGGGGGACACGTAGATGGTACTGAGAATGCCGATATCATATCTATAAACCGTAAGTCTCAGGTCAATGTGCGGTGTGAACTCTCAACTTACCCCCAGAAGATTGAGCCCATCGAAATGACAAAGATACTAAACAAGAGCCAGCCGCTCATCTTGCCTTGCGCAGGCACGGCACCCAACTCGGTAGTCATCTTGATAACAAACAGTCAGAGATAATAATTGAACAAGTTGTGAGAACTCAAGTGTTCGTGCTGTTGAGTTTCCCCGCAAGAAAGTCTGGGGAAGGCATACTTTTTAATCTTTTGTCAAATGGCTCTGAATCTGGGGTAGCGAAGTCGGGTTCTGGATGGAAACAGGGATTTTCATGGTATGATTCCGCGTTGCGGGGTGCGCTAAAGCTAGGGACGGAGCCTCCGCTGGCTTCTCCTCCCTCACGACGGTGGTCCCGTCTGGGGCTTTTGGATGGAGCTGTCCCGCTTTGTGATAAGTTCCAAAGTCTGGTTCATAATGGACTGACTATTAGATGTAGGTCCAAGTCTAACGATTTACGAAAAATACTGATCATCATTTGACCCAATTCCCTGCCATGACTGTCAACGGCACCAACGGGGATTCCCCGTCTCTCGGCGAACTTAAGCATATCTCTTCAACTCGCTTAACTCCCAGCCTCAGCATCCATTCATTCTCTATCCTTACAAACCATGAGTTCAGTCGGAGCTTCCGTCCAAGTCAACACCTGACTCTACTATTCCCGCCTGATCTAGACCCTGTATCGGGACCCCAGAATTTATCGGACCAGGAAAGATGTCTTTCTTTCACACCTTTCCATTTACAGTATGCAGAGGATGGGACCGTTGAGAGCGTCTCCCTCATGGCGCGTAATGGCCGCGTTACCGGACTGTTGGGACTCCCAAGGCCGCATGGACCGTTGGTCGCTAAGATTGTTGAGGTCGGTGGTGGATTCCCCTCTGAGATCATGGAACAAGCCGACCAAACATTATGCATTGCTGGCGGTACTGGAATCGCACCATTCATTGCTATGACGGCGGCCAAAAACTGCAGCGGCAGTACTACTGACCTGAAGCCCAGTCTCGTTTGCAGCATTCGCGGGGATGACTTTGGAGTTATCGAGTATCTCTGGAACCACGAGATGCTATACCCGCGAGATTGGGATTTGATTCGAATTTTCGTGACGCCTGGAGAAGAAACTGGTGGGATGGCTGCTGGCAAGTCACAGAGCTGGTGGTATCAGCGCTTCGAGGAGCTCTTACATGATCAAAACGACAGCGATGTCTTCCGCCTTGGGAGAATAGAGAAAGAAGACTTGGAGGGGTTAAGTGAACATGTAGATGGACCAGTGCTCTTCTGTGGAAGTAAGCAATTGGAATGGCAGGTCAAAATGTGGTTTCTTGGAAAGAAAGATATTCATTGCACGGAGAGATAGAGAATTATATTCGTTATTTTACTTCTGACAATGCTCTAGTACCCTATAGATGACTCAAAAGCATTCATATAAGAAACCAATCGACGTATAAAACTAATTCCCAGCTATTTGTGTCTATTCGTACACGCGGACTTCGAAAATGCCACCAAAGGCATTCACATCACCATTCAGCTCCAGAACCTCAATACCAAGCTCCTTCACCGTCCTGCTCGTCTCAAGAACAACCTCCCGACGTGACAGGTGATTTTCATCCTCAACATATAGCTCTCGCTCTCCATCAGAGAGGTCCAACAGACGCCACTTCTTGACACAGAATGGGATAGTCCTTTCTGGGTGACCTCTAAGCACTGACTCAAGGGCGTGATCATAGTCTGTATCAAAGTGCACAACAACTTTGTTCACCTTGACAGGGTTATCCCAGCCAATCTTGAGAATCTTCCTACCAGATGAGTCGGAACGAGGAACCCAGCAGTTGGTTCTCTTGGTCGGACGGGCAACGCCATTGCAGATGTTCTCGACCCCCCAAGCCTTCACAGGTGGATCCAGCGTTAAGGCGAGGTTGTGACCCATCGGCCTTCGAACTGGTGTCCAGCGCTCAAACTCATCGACTCCGACATCACTAGGCGGACTTTGAGTACATTCGTGCTCAACAGTCATGAGAGCTGATACGCGTGTCTTGCTGGTGCAAAGTGCCACCGAGTCGTTCTGCAGGAAAGATAGGAAGACATATTGAGTCTGAGGGTTCTCAACCTTGAAATCGATAACAAGATCATTCTGTCCTGGAACCAGGGAAAACTTGGTCTCAGCCAGGATGACCTCAGGCGTGTAGTTGTAAGGCTTCTGAGACCCTCGAAGCTGAATCGTCAATACGGTGTTTTCGACTGACATAGCTGCGACAGAGAAGGTAGGAACAGGCCCTTGTGAGAGGGGGAGCATCTGCGCAAGACTGCGGACCAAGACCTTTGGTGGCCCATCGGCTGGAAGCTGCGATAGCTCAAACGATGATCCCTCAATCTTGGTGGCTGAGCGAACAAGATCTTCAGAGTCGTTGAGCTTATAACCAGGAATGAATTGACCAAAACGCATGAGCTCTCGCTGGAAGTTCTTCATATTGCTCTTGACAAGTAATTCCATAGGATCGACGCTCTGCTTCTTACATAGAGAAGCAGCGATACCCAACGCGTTGGCATTGGCTCCGCAGGTTGCCATAACGCGGGTAGACGCAAAGGCGACGTGGGAGGCTGACATGATGCGGCCTCCGTACATAAGATTGGGGATCTCGGAGCAGACCATGGAAGAGAATGGTATTTGGTAGACGCCTGCGAGTGTTAGTAAAAAGAGGCCTTGGTTGGGCGATAAATGTACCCTTTGAGTGCCACTGAGTGCAGCCGTCGACTTCAGAGAAGACACCATCAGCGGGATGCAGATCGAGAGACCAGCCACCAAAAGAAACGGCATCGGAGTGATAGCGCTGTTCGACAATGTCCTGCTGTACCATGATAGTAGGGCCGACTGTTACTATTAGCTCTGCTCACAGATGATGCATTTGGAGGACTTACTGAACCGTCTACTCTCTCTCTTCCCCGGAATAGTTCCAACCCACTCAAGCGTCAAATTCTCCGCCTCGGGAAACCTCCCCGAATTCTTAAAATAATCCCAAACTCCATACACAACCTTCCAAAGCTCCCACTTGATCTGCTCCGTATCATGGATAGTATCAAGTCTACCACCGTACTCAATCCACCAGAGATTACAGCCCATTTCCTTCGTGCTAAAGCTCTTGAAGCGAGGAATTTCTCCCTCGACGTCTTTGAGAGCGTAAGCCGGTGCGACGTACTTGACGGGCTTGCCGGTGTCTTTGGTGTAGAAGTAGATAGAGTGGCCGAGAAGATGTCCGTACTCGGAAGATGGCGCGAAGAGCTCGTTGAATTCATCACGCTTTTCGGCGCCGATTCTGAAGGGGGCGCCGGCGAGGAATGAGAGTGTGCCGTCGCCAGTGCAGTCGATGAATTGCTGAGATTGGATGGTGTATTTGAGAGAGGACTGTGAGTTAAACGCGCTAACAGAGCTCATTCGATCGCCGTCCTTGTCGCAGCCAACAAGAGCTGTGTTGAGAAACAATTGGATATTTGACTCCAATCTCACTTTCTCCAGAAGGATCGTATCAAGAATCAGAGGATTGCCCTCGGGGTTTCGATACAAGTTCTCCAGTAAAATCTCATCAACAAGACCGCCCTCTCTCGCATAGCGATTGTTGTTAAACATATGCGACGTAGCCCCAAGGATCCATAGTCGGACCTCACTGGAAGCATTGCCTCCGAGAACTGGTCTGTCCTGGATGAGAATGACTGACACGCCACTTCTCGCGGCTGCGATGGCAGCGATAGTGCCCGCGAAGCCTCCACCACAGACACAGAGATCTGAGTTCAGTGTGCGGAGCTGAAAGTCGCGGCTTTGTGTCGCTGGCTCGCGACGGAGGACAGGGTCGTGGGATATCCTTGCAGGGGCCATGGTAGCGAAGTCTGAGTGCTAACTAGCTGGCTAGTGGAGTGTTGTAATTTGTGTTCGGGTCAAGCTAGGATGATGAGAATGAGTAGGTTGCATGCTATGAAATAGTCTCTTCTCTTTTATTACTCACAATCACAATGCCTGATGATCAACCCGATGCAGCCGCCTGCAACAAGTCTAACATTTAGTCAATCTTACGAGCAACATCAACGGAACCGCCGTTAGCTGATTGACTTGCCACTAACACTTTTGCGGTGGTTCCGTCCGACATTCCACTTTTCCCCCGCAAGTTAACCCGGGGACTCGCATCGGCGTGAAGGAGCCGCCTTTGCTCGGGTATTCGATGCTCAGCTGATGAAGCCATTCAATTGAGAAACTCGCGCTCGTGATATTCCCATGAACCCGATTGAACATTGGTTTTGGCATTAGCTGTCCGACCCCGCATATTCTTAGGCGGGTACCGACGAACTGGTCACTCCGTACAACCATGAGCGAGACTGGAGAAGATCTCCAAGGGCGACCGCTACGGAATGTCACCCTGCGAGTATCGCAAATATTTTCAGCCTGTACCTTCTGCAAAGCTCGGAAGATCAAGGTATACGCATCGTTGTCTCTCAGGCCAGACCAAAACTGATTCCTGGTAGTGTAATGGTGCAACTCCAGCATGCGGTGGATGCGTCAAGTTTGGCCGCCAAGCGACATGTTCTCTCTCGACAGAATCTGCAAACCGCGGACGAGATTATCCAACTTACCTTCGACAAAAGATCGAGGCTGCTCAACAACGCCTCAGCCAACACCACGCTAGACAAAACAATCTTACTTCGCCGTCAGATACTGAGCGGTCCAACCGGAATGAATCAGCAGAGACTCATCAACGGTCTATCATCGACTCGCTCATCGCTGATATTGGAGCACTTCCCATTATAGCATGCTCATATCCATCAGCAGCAGAAGGGCCTACACTATCTTCACTTGTGCTAGCAACTGCAAGCACCAACCAACTCTCATCAGCCCTGCGTTTAACCCAAGCCAATGATGTTGCACCGTGTTTACCCAAAGAGTCGACCGCCTTGAGCCTGGCAAAACACTATTTTGATCAGGTTTACCCACGAATACCTTTCTTCTCTATCCAGGGCTTCTGGGTGCAGTTCGAGCATGTCTTTTCTGGCGTTGATCCTCCTCGCGAGCGCGGACAGGATGGTCCACCACAAGATCCGGCCAGCGTCCTTACGCCTAGCCAGGATGATCTGGATCGATCGTCAATAAGTCATGGGTATAGCTACTTCACTGTTCTGTTAGTGCTGGCTATATCAGCTTCGAGTCTATCGCGAAGTGCCGATAGCGTGATATCAACACAAGCGCAGAGGTTATTTCGTACAGCATTGACATTCCGTGAGTCAGCGATCCTACCAAACACTATCATCGGTGTTCAGTCGATATTATTCTTGATCCAATTCGCTACTCTCAACCCCTCATTACTTGATGCCTGGTATCTTATCGGTGTCGGCATGCGCATGTGCGTTGATCTTGGACTCCATCAAGATCCACAACCTCTTGACTCGGTCGCGACAAGTCTCTTGGAGACACGACGCCGTCTTTGGTGGAGTATGTACTCTTTCGATCGGTCCATGAGTTTGGGATGTGGACGACCAACTGAGATATCTGACTCTGCTATAAACGTATCCCTGCCCACATTCAGAATTGAGACAGCAGCAACAGCTGTCGAGGTTCACGGCTATCTACAACGCTATCGTGCACTGCAGATCCAGTCAGAGATATATAATCGCCTGAATAAGTCTCCAGTATCTGAAACAGGTGATGCACAATCAGTTCATGAACAACTCGGCAAGAAGTTGGGCGATTGGAAAGACTCAAGTTCTCAACTACCGAACAAGACTCTCATCGAAAGTGAATGGTTAATGGGCCGCATGCTTCTTCTAAGACCCTGCAGATTGTTACCTCAACGGACGTCTGATGAACTTAGTGAACTGTGGCAAGCAGCTGTCGGATTCATTGCGATCTATCGTCGACTAGTGGAGTCTAACTCGATATTCTACGTTCAGATTGCCTGTGAGAAGATTTACTGGAGTGGTCTCATGGCGTTCTATAGCTACTGGCAACTCCACACTAGCACCACTCGAGACCCTAGTTCCATGCGGCGTCTGGATGTTTGGATGATCGTCAAGGATGTTATGTTCATCCTTCGAGCACTGAGTGAGAGATGGGACCAGGGCAAACTTCTATGCGCACGATTCGATGACGTGAGCACTCGTGTTCTTGAGGTATCGGAAAATGATGTGGGGGATGGCATGGCGGTTGCAATGCCTGTTGAACTACAGAATCTGGAGCAGTATACAAGCTTGACAGTAGTATGGGCGTCAGGTCACAAAATGGATCAGAGGAATGAACATGCGCTAGACACAAACGAGCTCCGACATTTGGTATCTGAGATGTTGTAACTGGCGGTGGCTTTTCCACGCGGCTGAATGTCTGCATGGAAGAACTTTGCTGCCTCATTATGTTACTAGCAGTCCCAGCGCTTCCTATAGCTATTAATATCACTTGTCACAATTTTCATCATAAAACTGTAATCCTAGGCAGGTTTATCATTCCACAAGCCCCGTTGAAGCGGGGTGTTGAAAGTCCATGCACGAGTTTAAACAGCTGATTTTACCTCAGTTAAAGGTCAGATAATTATTCGATAATAGTAGATACTAAATAATAGGAATTACTAGAGCTAGAGAAGGGCTGCAAGTGCAGCAAGAAGAGAAAACATCCTAGAAACATGAGTACTAGCACTACTGATAACAGGAACAGTACTAGGGTAAGATCCCTTGGAGCCAGGAACGTTAGAGCTCTGAGATTCTCCCTGTGTACCAGAACCGGAACCGTCGTTTGACCCACCGTTGGGGGTGCCATTAGGGCTAATATCGGATCCACCACCAGACCCTCCGTTAGATCCAGGACTGGAATATCCGCTCTTAGAACCAGAACTGGAACCAGAACTGGAACTAGAACCACCCTGAGACTCACCGCTGTCGCCGTTATTAGAACTAGACTTGGACCCTCCGCCAGAGGACCCGTGAGGAGTAGTCGCATTCCAGTTCACACCCTGATGAGGTCTAACAACATTGTGCTGTGAGGGACAGTCGTATCCGCCACAACTAGGTACCGCATCATTGCAATTATCAGGCGTACCCCAAGATTCTTCCCACGGCTGATACACAATCTTACCACTGGGGCAAGTGCTGCAGCCTGTATCCGTCGGTACAAAGAACGAGTTGTAGTTATACCAGTCAGGGCATTGCTGGGGTTTGTAAACCGTGATGCTGTCACAGCTGCCTGCGGAACAGAATTTAGGGATATACCTCTGACCACTAGCGCAGGAGCATGGTTCAGAGATATAGACCCATTGGCCATCACAGTCACTGCCGTTGATTTCGACAAAGACGTAGACAGTAGCAGAGCTAGTCGAATAACACTTTCCGGCAGAGCATACCAGTGTCGCGGTGATAACCTCTGTGGCTATGCTTGAAGCTCCAGTATTAGTGACTGTGGTGGTGAAAGTAGTAATAACAGTCCTCTGGTCTGTCACTGTTTGGGTGACAGACTCGGTAAGAGTAACCCCAGTCTCAATAGCGATATAGACAGTAAGGAGGATATTACTAGGTACAGCTTGGCGAACCCGAAGCTTGGAGTTAGATTCGCCTCCACAGAACTGGGTGTTGTCTCCAGGACACTCGATATCACACTGGTCGAGGGGGACCCGGCTAGTAGCAGAACCAACCTCATCACCACAGTAACAAGCACTATACGAGTCAACAGCCAGGACTTGGAGTATAAGGATAACACTTACGTATCATAGACGCCAAAGTAACTCCGCCCGGAACAGAGAGTAGCACAAGTATCCAGCTCCATCTTGGGGTTAGATTGAGCTAGAGTAAAGGTAGGGAAGCCATCAGTAGAGGCAACACATCCGAAGAGAGTAAAATCGCCGACCTCGCCGGGAAAGCCAGCGGGCAAGGTAGCAGTTACAGAAGGAGAGGTACCAGTAGCCGTTCCTGCAGTTTCGCCCTCCGAGTTGGTAGAACCATCTGCACTGCTGACCTCTGTGGGAGTCTCAGTAGGGAAGATAGTCTCGCCTTCTGAATTGGTGGTGAAACCCTCACTGTTGGTACCAGTAGCAGCCCCAGTGGTCAAGACAGTCTGTCCACCAGACAGGGTAGTAGCAGCCTCACTGCTGGCGCCAGGCGTTGTTTCAGTGGGAAAGATGGTCTCCCCCTCGGAATTGGTCGTAAATTCAACGCTGTTGGTCGCGGAAGTTCCAGTGGGAGTACCAAGGATAATCGAAGGGATGGGGGTTGAGACTGCACCCTGACCATTCTGGATGGCGGCCCCCTGAAGTATAATGTCCGTATTGTCGCCGTTGCAAGATTGTCGGAATATCATATCATATTCATCCTTCGGGGGTATAGGATTGGTAGATAGTTGTAAATTGCCAAAGCTCCCAGATATTGGGACAGCGAGGGCCAGCTCACCATCGACGTAAACTTGAAAAACACAAGGGCTAGCCTCGGCCCGCTTTCTCTTACCAGAAGAGCTCACGATTGTTACATTAACGATGCGATTAACTGATATGCCTAGAGCTGCACCAGTATCACGAGAAATATTAGCTTTGAAGGAGGCATAGGAATTATCCGAAGCAATGTTAGGAAGAGGGAATAGGAGAGGTATCCGCTGGCGCCGGCGGAGGGTAGAGTCAGAGGCAACAGGAGACATGAGTCTATATTTGTATCATGTTAGTGTCATGTTGTTATTTTGGTGGCTTCTAAGTGATACTTGCATACTGTCACCATCGGGCGGTGGGTAAAGAGAAGCACCTGGGCCCAATATGGCGTTTCGCAGATCCAATGCAAATGATGCGACTCCCGATGCAGAAGGAGAAGCGGTGGTCTCAATGCTACTGGTGCCCTCAATGCTGCTAGAGCTCGGAAGGCCGTGGGTGGACCCGATAGTGGTGGTGGTTGGTAAAATGCTAGTAGGAGTAGAGAGCGAAGAAGAAGAAGAGGAGGAGGTAGCGCTCTCAACAGCAGAGGTGCTGGAATTGGTGAACCTCGTGAACTGGCCAAACGCACAGGAGGCGCTGACTAACAGGAGGCCTGAAGTTAGGCGCATGGTTGGATAAGGGATTGAACAAAAGGAGTGATTGACAATGAAATGGGGGATTAAAGGGCGACAGCGTGGACTGTGTGTTCAGTTTATATGCATTATGCTTCCCAGTCATGGGAGAACATGGCTCTTATTGTGTGCAGCTCGTATCTGGAGTAGTCACATTCCTGTTCAAAGCTTCCACTACAGCTAAGCAACCGTTGAGACTCGTGGCTGCGCGCTTGCACTAATACAGATAACTTACTTAGCAACCGATTGCTTTGTGCGGTATCTTACTATGAGACATTTCCAGCGCAATTGTATTCCAAGTCATATCAACACCACAAGCTCTCGATCTAAACCACTAGCAACTACCTTATCATCCAAGACATCCGTTTTCGCCTGCAACAGCCATTCCAAATTCTAACTTAGACCACAGTAGTAGATATCAATAAATGCAAGGCTCAATAATCCAACCGGATTTATCTTAGCGCTTCACTCAAGCTTCTATCGATAACCGTTCTAGCCGTTGTAACTGCTAACTGTCAACGGATAAAGGTTCCAGGTCTCTGGTAACTTTGTGGCTTTTGTCTGGAATGCGTTTTATAAGCGAGACTATGACAGCATGCCCGCATTCAGTCCTTGATTCTGGCCGAGACATGCTCTACACTGGAAATGGATTAAGACTTTTTTATGTGATTTCTACAGTAACACAAGGAAACTTAATTAAATTAACCAGGAAGCGGTTTATTGATCTGGTAACAAAGTTATAGCAAACCTAGGCTTAAGACAAAGATACAAGTACCACGTTTCAATAATTATAAGCAAAACATCCTATTCTTCATTAAGACGGAGGTGCAGTCAGAACCTGTAGCTGATAGACTGGAGCATATCGAGTAGTATTTATAATGGCCTAAAAGATGGTCAATAAGTACTTCATATAATTTTATCGCTCTTAGCTACAAATAACTCAGGTTTCTCATACTTTCCATTAGCAATTCAATGATATTTGATTCTGGATTGCTTAGTATCTGTGAAAGCAGGTTGTAAGGATAAAACCAATTACAATGGAAACAGATGTAAGCAAGGCGGCTGAAAGATAAATTTAAACAAAAGAATAACAAAAATGCTCATTTCTATGGCGTATGTCTTCCTTCCGTCTTACCTCCGATTCTAAATCAAATTAGGACTGTCATAGGGTTCCAACCAACGATCGGCCAGATAATGTGACCATAATGATAAAGACCATGGTGGAGGTTTTGTACAACATGCTCCAAGCCACCAAGCATCAGCCTGACCAAGAAGTCTTCACCGGTCGTCATCCGCCACTCGTTGACTACTTCTTCGGACTTGTCTACGATGGTCATGATATCGTCGGTTGCTCGTTCGGTGTTGGCGTTGACAATTGTGTTGTCAGACAGTCTTTGGGTGCGAGGTTCAGCCATTACCAAAGGGTGGCGAGACTGACAAAATGCAGCTGAAGTAGCACTGTCCAGTATTTTCCCCAGATATTTCTGCATATTCTTGTGCGAGACATTAGTTTTGTCCATGAATGCAACCAGTGAGGAAGCTGACACGACTGGAAGCGTCTGGGTACGCGTGGCATTGCATCTCAATGTCATTAGATGTACCAGGTTTCACCTACAGTACTGACACAGACAAAGTGTGCTCATACCGCTCGGATTCAGGTCAGTGGCGTATGCAATTATCTATTCATATCTTGGATACAGAGGAAACTAGGTAATATAGACATGTTCCATCACCTACTACCTGCCGGGATTTATTTTCCATTTTGAGGTCAACGTACATCTTCTTGCCCTCCAATTGTTTGATCGTCGCCGTGACTATGAACACCCCATCCAGAACCATTGGTTTACGATAGTTGACCTCAAGCCGTGCCGTCATAGTGGTTGGCTCACCCATCTGCGGGGTACCTTGCACCTTTTCAGCATGGTGTGTGTTGAGAAGTGCTAGCCAGCCAGCGACTGTGTCAAACAGATAGGAGAGGAACCCGCCATGGCCACGGCCAGCCCATCCAGCCACTCCAGGTCCGATATCGTACATGACGCACAGTTCTGGAAATGGTGCCCCGATCGGGCGGCTTTCTTGGGGCTTCTGATGGAAGTAGGCCAGTTGCGCTCTGACGCCGTCGGGAATGGCCAGAATGCCGTTTGCGAATGCTCCCCTGTTCATGACGGTCCCCAACGGGTTCTGGATTTCGTGAAGCAACTTGATATCCGGAGCTGCCAAGGTTTCGGCGCACCATGGCACCTTGAGAAAGTGGTGCAGGTCAGAGGCGTTGTTGTTCATCGGCGGTGCTGCAAGTAGGTCGATTTTAGTGTTCCAGACGTGGCGTCTTGTTCTCCTGTCTGGACATGCCGGTAGAACTACAGGGGAATGTATTTGTATGACCTCAAGGCTTTGGGCTTATTGATCAATCTCATTCACAACCAAAAACAAGCCTTTCTCACGGTTGGAGCGGATAACACTCGCGGTGTAGACCCACCGACTTTTTATGCCGAGGCTCAAAATATTCGCCGTATATTTGCCGAGAACTCGGGGTTTCGGGGCATGCTAGAAGGGAGCCAACAGTTTTGGGATTCAGGGATGACAGAGCTCCTGATTGTGTGCTTTGGTGTGCACTCTTATTAATCCAGATATCCTAAATCCAAGGACAATAACTGTTGCATCATTTCGGCATAACAGCCGGCGTTACATGCATGGTATACAAACCCGCTTACTATACCCCTGGCGAGGCGCCCGAATAGGAATTTGCTTCTCAACCAGTGAAGTCAACTACCGTATGAGCCACTCAGTTGGAACGATAATTCAGTAGGTGTCGGCCTTTGCTTTGATTGGTCCTTTCTGGCGGTCTTTTTCATGAATGAAAACCAGGGACGGCCTCACCGACCAAAGAGAAAGAGGAGGACCCAAATTCAACAGGTTCACTGTGACGTCTGAGTAAGAATGATATGTGACATGAAGACACAAAAGGAAGGTGCAAGTCGATGTTTTTGACTTGAAGTAGGCGATCTTTATGCCGAATTCCGAGTCGTTCCACGACATGATGATTCTGAGTTGAGATATGCTTGAGCGACTCATTTTGGACTACAGTCTACTGGTACAGGTTCTCGATGCCCAAATCACCTATAAAAGCTCGCTACTTCTCCCGATAAACGGCCTTCTATTCTAAGTCATTCAGTTCGCTTTTCAAGATCAGTAAGCAGCAAAGAAAATCAATCTTCTATCCGAATCTTCTTCACCCAACTCAAGTCAGTATATGCTCAACATTCAAGCATCAGCAAGTGCTAATTCCTGCCAGAATGCATATCACCGCGATCTTTGCCACTGCCCTCTTGGCGGCTAGCAACGTAGCCGCTGGTATTAATTGCAAGGGCAGTGTGCTGTGCGGCCAAGGCACCGAACCCCTTTCCAACCTCATCAACTATGCCGGTGGCCTCAACGACGACCATTGGTACCAGAATGGGCAGCATATCGTCTGTGGAGGTTCACTCTGTGCGTTTCTCCAAAACACAGGTGGCCTGCCTGGTCGTAATATCAAGGGCCTCCTCGGAGATCTCCGTGACCATGGCTGCAAGTACTGTGGCAGTGTCCCGGTCTTCTTCCCCGATGACAACAATGATGGAGACCATGGTATTCTTACCGTCAACTACGTCAGTAACCCGAATTGCCAGGGCGTCTGTTAAGAGCTCACTGTTTGGCTCATCTAAGTCACCGAGGGAGCCATGGCCAGCGCCCTTCCAAAGAGGGCCATGTCCGTAAGAGCAATGGAGCGGTTCTTTAGAGAACCCGGAGGATGAACAAGACGATCTTTCGAATGCGCGGCTTTCTCTATCACACTCATTATGGGATTGAACTCTCCCAACCTTCTGGAGAAGCAAGTTTTAGGCAAAGTCAAGCGAGCTGTAGCACAATGCAGTATGTAGATAGAATATTGGGGTCGATATCATACACTCATTCAATCATTAAAGCATGGTTTAGCTTCAGAGGCAAGGATCCCGTTGTATGCACTGTTCTTTCTAGTAGGTATCTATCGGTTTTATACGTAAAGTATTTACAGGATGATCTCGTCTTAGGGTTGGTGTGCTGGCTGCCTTAGAGGTGGATGCTGAAGAATGTCTCTGAATGCCCGTTGGTTGAGAAAGAGTTCTCATGCCAAAGGCCTCGGTGTGCTCTTGGTGTTCATGGAGGTTCTTGCTGGTATAGGAGTTTTGCTCTTCCCCAGGATAACGATCGTCAGACTCTTGGCCACGGGAGTCATCGTCATTGCTCAGATATGATCTCACATCATCCTACCACCCAAGTTAGCCCTGTGGGCTCTCTAGTAGCCATTAGACGAGCTCAACCGTTTTACTATCCTGAATGTTGGCCCAGTATTGTTCATACGGAAGACAAAGTACACCAATTCGCTCATACTGGTCGACGTCGCCGACACAGCCTTTGGGCTCCAGGATCAACGCAGCCCCAATCATCCTCTTTTCCGCTGGAGTCCACATTGATGGAAGGAGTTTTGCTATCAGGATACAAGTGTAGCTCTTGTTGATGCCTTCCATAAAATTCGTATAATCCAAGTAAGCAGTGCGTTCATCAGGTTCCTGTATACCTTTAGAGGCCTCACACGCGATGCGGTTGCCCTCTTTATCATAAGCATCAGGACCAAAGACAAAATTCAAGTCAAGGTCGTACAGATTGAATAGCTTGACAGGGCCACAGATGGTGATACTCCCTTCGAGGATTTGGCCCGATGTCTGTGGGCCATTTGTCTTCACTGACCAAGACTTTACTTCGAGCGTTATGTACAGATCTCTTTTATAGGTCATGATGAAGAGAAATCGAATAGGGAATATCGGGGAGGCCCAACACCATGAGGGTCGATTTGTTCCTCGAATCGGCTCCGGTTCTGGCTCTTGGTTTCCCCAACCTGTCCAGAGCAGTCCTTGAGGAATAGCAGATTCCCATATTCCCGCAATATAATCTTGTGGAAAGCGGCGCTGTATCCTTGCAGCGATGCCGGATAGCGCTGGGAGCCTGTCTCGATATAAAGAGAAGTTTGTGCCCGAGTAAGAATCGACAAAATGGTACCATAACGTTATCAGTTCATCTTCCTGCTGGCTTTCTAAGTTCTGAAAGACTTCGATGAATTCTTCGTTTCGGTAACGATAGATTGTAGGATCTGAGCTTTCGGGATTTGCCTCTGTAGTCTTGCACTCACGGCATTCCCATAACAAACAGCTCGCGCCGAAATGGAGTATTCTCTTTGACAAAACTCGCTCCTGGGTAGCCCATCCCCTGGTTAGGAGAGGAGCGTTCTGGATACTCATCTCCCATGAAGGGCCCGGCGGTCGGATCGAGACATATCTGGTGCCCCCGCAGTTCTTCTTTATTGACAGGGTAACTGGTTTCGGGTCGAAGAATAGCGCAGGCCTATCAAGAAATAGCCCTTGCTGGGAAGAGATAGCACCAGTTGCGGCGATCGTTAAGGTCGCGTTTTCGTAGTATTCTCCGAATCTTGCTGCTTCATAGGACCAATCATCTTTATGCCGATTATCATCTGGTCCTTCACTCTGTAATATGCATAGAGCATCCACCCACAAATAGCGAAATCCTAACTTTCTGGTAAAGATGATGGTATCTTGTACGGTCTTTGAGAGCTCATCCCAAGGTAGGCCCTTTTTCATCTCTTCCAGATTGGACGCTGTTGTTTTAGCAAAGTCGTGTCCTGAACCCCAAGCATAGCTTAGAGCAAAATATTCCATCTCAGACGAGGTCGTTGTGATGACTATCTTTGGAACAGATGCGCCATTCTGGGAGCCAACGTCAATAAGTCTTGTCGGCGTCGTCTTACGCAGATGGCAGCTCTCAGGCTGTATTCGACATTTCTCATGGTTCGCTGAACAGTTCTGAATCCAGCTATTGGCCAACGTAATTGCTTTCTGAACACCCTCAGCCGATGATAGATCCGCTATTGATATCTTCTTCTGATTGTCCCATTCTGTGGGCCGCTTGCCGTTTTCCTCGTGCACAATGAGCGTTAGAATCTGCCATCTACAGCGGTCTATGTCTTTCCCAAAACCACATGTCAACGTTGGCTCAAATGAATATTCTGTGCCTGTTCCCTTTCCAGCAGCGGTGTATTTGTTATCAAGACGAAGGGGAAACGCGTAGACGTATACGGAGAGGTGGATAGCCAACGTTTGATTCCAATAGCATTTTGGAATTTGGTAACAAAAGCATTGGTAGGTGATTTGACACAGAGGACAGCCATTTTGTGCAGATTCTTGAAGTTCGTAAATATTCGGCGAGATGGTACAACGACAACTCGAGTCTTTAACGCTCATCTCAGCAAATACACTCGCGAACTGCGTGCAAGCGGTACACAAAGCGTCAGCCATATTGACATATAGTAGAAACGTACACATATCTGGTTGAGAAAAATCCCTAGCAGACTGTGAGGTAAATACCCCTCCTAAAAGCCTACTCACGCTAGCCACGTGATGATGGCTGACCGCTGACACGACGTGTCCGCTTACGACCGAATTGAAGCGTGTGAGGCTGTGCTGTTAGGCAGACTGACAAAGAAAAATTTGGTTGGACCAGCTAGCATAAGAATCGTGCGTTGATTAAAGAGAACATGATGTTGCTCGCTCGAGGCTCAAATGCCCTGCTGAAGTGAAGTCTAGAGCAAACTAAAACTTGAACTCCAATTCCCTAACTAGAGTTATGCCTCAGATTACCGATAACGGCTCTGTTGAAGAAGACGCTCTACCGGAAAATCTTCTAGGGAGTTGATTTTCGATGGGAAAGTAACCACTGTCCGGCAAATTTGACAGCCTGAGGTAGAGAAAACAAATGGCAGTTTGCTGCACCAATTTGACCGTTCGTCACACTATTTTGCTCAAAGAAATCCTTCCCCAGTTCCAAAAAGTCTTCCTCATTCACACTGACGTCTGATACAGTCGCCCATTCTCTAGTCCCGTTGACTGAAATTGCGAATGAGATATCAGCCTTTGGTGAGTTGACTCTGTACTCTGCAAGATGAAAGCAAGTACAGCGATCGAATCCAACGCCAATGAGTAGAACCTTGGCATTCACCTCTTCTAGACGAGCTAGGGGACTCTTTTCTCCCAGCATGCTATCCAGTTCATGTCCGTCTGTGATAAACTTCGCCTTTGCACCAATTGCAGCAAATGAAGTGTGAGGGTGCGTACTTCTCTCTGCACCTGGCCATGTTCTCACTGTCTCGGCCAACACACCCATGTGTTCACTTCGAGTTGTTATAGGGTTGAATGCAGGTCTGGTTTCGCGGATAGTCTCCCACCATTCTGCAGGGACGGGTGGATTCACCCAATTCGATGGATCTGAGTTGCTGCTGGTGTGTGTTGGAACAACAAGAGTTCCTTCGGGTGTAAGGATGTCGAGAAGAGCTAGGGTAAGAGCTTCAGCTCCGCCATTAATCCAACCTATGCTTTTGAGGGAGCAGTGGACCAGAACTGTGTCCTGTAGTTTCAGGCCGAGGTTTTGGAGGTCCTGAGTAAGAGATGGCCTGGTGCATAGCGGTCCGGTAAGAGGTGCGAGCGTCATAGCGACCAATGAGTTGAGGGAAGTTATAAAGTGTCGAATATACACAGATACAGGACAAGAAATGAGCCAAGTTCAATCAGTAAATGGCTGGAGATCAACTTATACAAAATGTGCACGCTAGCCTCTTTGCGCTCCCCCGCTCACTTAACTCATCCTGACAAGTTTGTTCACCGTCTGAGTCACCATAAGCCAATGCGAAAAGCGTAGATAGAACGGTAAGACCAAAGAACTTCTAACGGTGACGTTGACGTCAATCAAGAATTTTATATGCGTATGTTTTTATGACTAAAATACTGACTGCAATTGAGACTTCTATTCTGGCGTGATAATACAACCCAACCATTGGAAGAGAGGGGAATCGAACCACTGATCCAATGAGTGTCCGGAGTACGGCCAAGGTTAGCTATGGAGGCTTAGCCTCAATACGGCTAGTGCAGAATTAATATGGATTGGATTGTGCCCCTCGTTTACCTTTTTCTTAGGCGAGCTCTAGGGTAGCTATCCTTCGACATGATCATCTGTTATATTTCGGACTGGAAGTTTTGGTAGAAGCAGAGCTAGAAGTATTTCAATGCCGTTTCTGTAACACTGAGAGTGAGATCATAAGAAATCTGCAGAATTGGCGGAATATATGCATCTACATTTGCCGGGAGCCATAACTAGATTAAGTTTATGACACCAGACAGTTGAAGACATCGCCAAATGTTTGGAGTGGATTCTGGAAATAGCAGAGTTTCGATCCACTGACGCGATTTGATCAGTTTGTTTCGTAGTAATTGCAACGTCGCAATGAAACATTTCCATTGCCAAGCCATTTCGTGACGCGCTTTCAAGACAGAAGCTCGTATTGAAATGACGATCATCCGAGTTCCGTTGTGCCTATACTCGCCTGAAATGACATTCAATGCAAACCAAATTACATCCATAGCTCAGCCGAGAGACATTCTCGACGTCATTGCATTCCTGTCAAAGCGTCTTCTCCGTGACATCACTGAACACTCTAGAACCTCGGCCCGCGATTTCTTCACCCAAATTGGCTAAGCCGAACGCGATAAAAATAGTAGCTATTTATATCACAGGACCCTGAAATCTTGCGAACTTTCTAGGCCTGGACCCTTCTGTACGCAAATCGAGGCTATTGAGACGCAGTGCTCAATTGAGACATGACCACAGAAAATTAGCCTGAATAAGGGGATGATCTAGCGAAAGGGCCATGCCGAGTTCCGGACGGCACATAGAATACGAGATTTGGGGATCGTGACCCTCAAGTTCCCCACAAACAGCAGCTCTCGAGGGCGGAAATGTGAGGGATCGGCGAATGAGGCGATCATTATGCGGTCCAGCATTTTCTGGGGACTATCGCAATACAAAAAGGGAGGGATTCCTCTCTAGAAGCTCATCCTTCATCTCAACAACTCAATCTCACTACCATTCAATACTATAACTCCTCTCTCAACCGAAACAAATCATCGACCTTTTCTTCAAAACCACCAAAATGAAGTTCTTCACCACTGCTCTTCTCTCCGCCGCCGCCGTCTCTGGCTACGCGACCTATGAGGTCAAGGACTTCACCGCCAGCTGCGTTCCTCACAGCACCTTCTGCAAGTCAGTACCATCCCTTCTCCTCCTCATAAAACAAGTGCTCACATAAAATTTCCAGCTATGAGTTCAACGTGATCCAGCCCGGAACTATGGAGACCTGGAAGACTCCCGTCAAATGCTCCGCCCAGGTCCAGTCTGCCAACTATCTCCTCCCTGATGTCAAGGACGCCAAGTGTGATGACTCTTCTCGCACCTTCTCCGTCAAGCGCAGCAAGAAGGGCTTGACTTTCTCTGTCTCCCAGCCTGTCAGCCCCATCAGCAACACGGTTGGAAAGCACTTCATTCCCAACAAGCAGCTCTGGCAGTCCAAGGAGCCCAATGCTGAGATCCAGGCCTACAAGGGCCCTAAGCACTTCGACCTTGAGTAATCGGGAGTTTAGTTCTTGTTGATTTGGGAACCACTTCATTTTCTCTTTGAAAGACGCAGGCGTGTTGATTTGTATTCGAACTATATTTTAGACTAGACTATTAGGTATATATCTAAGCACAAAATTTTCCCTTCCCACTACACCCTTTTGATGAAAGCCGCATTTAGACCTTGTATAGCGCTAGGGATGAGGAAATTAGCAGACAAACATTGATGCAAGATCAGAGCTTTTTGGTGTAAGCCATACTGCTGTTTTACCGTACCCTGAAGGTATCAGCCCATTCCATGCTGGTGCGCCCTCAACCGTATAGAGCCCAGACCCCACAGGGGCTGGTATTATCCTTGACCGATAGAAACTGATCATGATTGCCAGAACCATAAAATGAGACCCGGAAATCGGGTTCCCTCACGCGTACTTCAGGGGCATACGCGGCACTACGAGGAATCACCTTCCTTAATCACTTGATCCAATCATTGACCCATGTCTTATTCGTGTCAACGACAACACCCTAGAAACTACTTTAAGGACAGTTGATGACGCATACTGCCCACATGGCTAAACTTCGTCATGCTGGGTTCGCGGCATTGTCGGAGTAGGATCCTGGACCTCCGCTAATGCCGATACCAATGATTTGCCCGTCCTTGTCTAAGAAACTCAAAGCCATATAAGGTATTGCTGAACTTTGCAGAGTATTTGTGCAATTGGCGTCTTCTTCAGCGATCTTTGAGCAGAAAGGTGGAAAGAATGCGTACGTTGGTGGGAGTCGACGGTATATCTTGGTCTTCGCACTATTTAAAGCCTCGTAAGGAAAGTCTAGTACTGACTCGGGCACTGTAGAGTCAAGATATGTCTACGATATGTTATGTCTTCGTCCTGGAGTGGGCACTCTTGACTTTGCCTTTGGCACCCCGACCTCCTGATTGAGGGCAGTTACTAGTATCTTCATGCCACTTGGCTTAGACGTTTTTCAAGATTTATTTCACGCCAAGAAGAATCAATGCCGCAATTGGCATGGACGTAGGTTCTTCTCCCTAACACGAATAAAGCTACCTGATGTGACACTGCTTTACCTGAGACCTCAACCTATTACTTTGGCGCTGATTGTCTAGGTGTCTTGACATGATACCTCCATCTTCATCACAGTAGTTTCCAGCCCCTCATTCACGCCATCGCTATCACCTAGCTTTACTAGGGCTGGCGAAATGACGAACTTCACCACCGCCTGAGTCTTAGTCTTTTTATTAGAAGAAAAGCGCTCGGCTTGATCCAAGACCATGCAGTCGCCGTCGAAAGCCAACCCTTCTTCATAATGACTCTTATATAAATACTTCCATTCCCATCTAGCAGCCTGTTGACAGAACCTTTTGTCCAAGTCAATGGTGCCCTGCAGGATATCATCGAGCTGCTCAGCGACACTGTCACTAGAGTTCACTGATAACCCCAGAGCCTCAATGATAAGTGAAGTGATTTGGTTCCTGATGCGCTCGAGATAGAGCTTGTTCTGTTCCTTCTCATCACCTCCTCGGGAATTGAGAGCTTCAGAGAATAACTGAGTTGTCTTCGAAGTCCACATCTGGACGTCACTGGGTCTAGGCGAGCCTAGATCGGCTGTTCTCCTGCATTAGTATCATGTTCTGAGCTTTTAATTATTGAACACTTACCTGTCAAGAACAACTGGAGGCCTCTAATATGAGGAGCCACGGACTCACCAGCCCAGTGGAATAGCCCAAAGACTTCAGCGGTCAACACCTTCCAAATGAAACTTTCCACTAGTTGCGGTCGCCTATCTTCATTCTGCAGTAGAAGGCGGTAGTCTGAGCTCTCTGGGGTGATTGACTGGAGGTGGCGCAGATACTTGTGATGCATCGACGGGCTCTTTGGAGGTACAGTCTCAGGCCACTGCTCGGCGAGGTTAGAAATGCTGTATTTTAATTGCTTCACAAAGCCCATGATTTCACGGTCCGTCAAGCGGCCAGCTGGCTGGACTCTGGTCCGAAGATCGTTAAGCACTTCAACTAACTCCTTACGTTCCGCACACGAGTTGGCTAGCTCTAGTCTTGTCTCCTCGAGCTGGTTTTGAATTCTTTCTTTGTTAGATAAAAGACTTTCCAATTCCTTTTCGGAATCTCTTTTGGAAATTTGGGTTGTAGTTGATTCTCTCGCCATGCCTTGGGTAGACTCTTGGAATAGGGCGACTCCTTCCATGTCTTCAGATGACTCATGGCTCTCCTCTCTGTCTTCGGAGAAGGTTTCTGTCATCTCTGTTGGAGATAAGTCGGACTGGGGCTCTTCATTCGCTGTGCCCTGGGTGGCATTTGTACCACTTGGAGGTAGAGGATCTTCGTTATAGTGGACGGCTTCTCGGTCTTGTCTTTGAGACTTCACCGAGGATCTCATGATAGTTGGATTGATTGGAAAGAACAGAACTAAGGGTTATTTTGTTTGAGAACAGGTTCTTGGAAAGATGAAAGAAAAGAATGTGCTAGAACATGTTTTCTTCGATAAGAACCGACACCGGAAGACTCTTATAATCTTCCATAGACCTAAGTAGGACCGGGATCGAGTAACCCATGTCTGTCAGTGAACAGTGTTTCTGGCTATAGCAAGTTGTGATAAAAATAGAACACATAATCAGGTATACAATGCGAGAGGGATTGGAACATTAAACTTGGGGGCGATGCACTGTACACCATTATGGACGTTCAAGAACCTTGACGCGGTCATGTCACTTGCTTTATCCCTTGGCCAAGACTAGGACAGAGCGCTTCCCCAAGCGCCAATCCACAGATACACAATCCGCTTCGGGCCTGTTCAAGCAGCTAAGTCTGTCGGCTTGCAGTTCACCAAAGTCCAGTTGTTTCAGCATCTTTGCACTTTGCGATATTTTGGTGCAAACCACTCAGCCTGATTTTGCCAGCCTGCCTATCATTGGCACCCTTAACCGCTGGTGGGTTGAAAACACCCTTGGCATCTTTCAGCTTTGCGCCACTACATATGCCTTTATTGTTTATCATGACGCAAAAGTGTTCCCAAATATAGACCTTTATTACTTCAATCTATAGCCGTAGCCGCTGGAGGGTTGAAAATGCACTTGGCGGCTTTCAGCTTTGCGCCACAGCAACTGCCAAGATGAAGGCAACATCAATCTGCAAGGAAGATTACCTTGACCATAGAAATGTTCCCAAAGACGGGTGGTCGCCGTTGTTGTTATTTTTGTACAAAGCGCCTATTTCAACGCATGCTGATGAAAGTTGGAAATGCTGATTGGCAGCCTGATTTTATCCCCCTAAGCCACCTGGTCCCAGTTGGGTTGGCCGTTCATGATGGCCGCTGTTGTACTACAACACCCTGACCTGCTGAGCTGAACCTAGAGCAAATCTTCTCAACATCGATAAAATGCCTATTTAAGAGCCCAACTGTAATCCACTATCAGCATTAACTCAGAGACTATCTCGAACAGGCTGCGAGTTTATTCTTCTACAAGATAGAGCAACTTCCAATTCCATCACTATTGACCCTGTCAGCAAGAATCACAATGTATCCAAATACCCGTCTTCCAACGCACTTCAAAACAACAAAGAGGGGTGTCTTAGCTGTCGGCATTGATTTTGGAACCACGTGAGTATTGCTTTTACTTCGCACACTTACTAGAGACTGACCAGTTTGGACAATAGTAACAGTGGAGTTGCTTGGGCTACTGCCGCTGATTTCGAAAGACACAACATCAATTTCATCTCCTCCTGGCCTGGCCTAGGCCGGGAGGAAGGAAAGGTCCCCACCGAGATCTACTACGATGACGACGGGGAGATGAAGTGGGGATACGACATCCCCAGCGAGGTATCGCGCCTCCAATGGTTCAAGCTTTTGTTGCTGAAACCTGATGACCTGAGCCCTGAGATGCGAGCATCACCCTTCCTGCAACGCGCTCGCGACATCACAAGACAGTCTGGTAAGGATCCTGTCGACGTGGTCGCCGACTACCTCAGGCTGCTCTGGGATCATGCTCAGACCAAGATCAAGCAGGAACTCGGCAATGCAGTGTTTAACGCTTTGACTTTGCATATTGTTGTGACCATTCCGGCCATCTGGAAAGGCTATGCCCAGCAGAGCACTGAACAAGCTATCCGGAAGGCAGGCATGTTATCGCGTCGATCGGCTGGGCCGACTCAGCTCAATGTGGTGACCGAGCCTGAAGCTGCAGCCTTGTCAACTATACTAGATCGCTACGACTCTGTGGAGCAAGGCAACGTATATGTTGTGTGTGATGCTGGCGGAGGCACCGTGGTAAGCAGTTCTTCATTCGAAACATAGCCTTGGTAACTGCGCTGATGTATGTTTGGTTTAGGACCTGATTACCTACGAGATTGAGTCTATTGATCCCATCCGCATGCGTGAGGCGGTTTTAGGACAAGGTTTGCAAACTTAGTTGACAACGACCATGCGTTGACTAATATCCTTCTTAGGAGAGCTTTGTGGAGGTGTATTCATCGATGAAGCCTTTGAGAAAAAGTGCAGAGAACGTCTGGGCCCGACCTGGAAATCTCTGAGTCGCGGAGGAAAAAACGAAATCATCAAAGAGTCCTGGGAGTATTCCATCAAGCCACAGTTCAAAACCGGAAACCCGGACAAAGTGTACACAGTCACGCTTCCGAACGAGATGTTCTCCAACAAACCGAAGCAGCGCTTTGATGATACCACGAAGGAACCTTTGATCAAGAGAGGCAAAATTCACTTCAAAGAGTAAGCATCCTAAAGAAGATATTGGTTGGTCGACTAACAGTGTGCGTAGAGCGGATATCAAAGAGACGTTCACTATGGTCTTTTATGACATTGTGGCCCTCATCAACTCTCAGATTGAGAAAGCAGAAGATCATGATCTTCAAGTGACGGTAAGTTAGATTAAGTCATGAATAAGGGTAATAGACTGAACGATATGCCTAGGGAATCATACTCGTCGGAGGTCTCGGCGGGAGTCCTTACTTGTACAGCCATCTGCAGGAAATCTTCTCCGATGACGGGATCGATGTCCTCCAGCCGAATGGCATGAAACCGTAAGAGCCCATCTTTCCAGAACTGTGACCCAGCGACTGATATATCAGGCGAACGGCAATTTGTCAAGGCGCTGTCTGCAAAGCCTTTACTGATTGCGGCGATGAAAATGGCCAGAGCCTAGCCCACAAACCCATCACAGTAACATCCACAATCTCCAGAGCCCACTACGGAATTGTGTATGCCACACCATTTGAGGAGGGGAAACATCTCAGGAAGGATAGGTTCTGGGACGAAGATGAGGGCGAATATCGCGCAGACAACCAGATGAAATGGTATCTCAAAAAGGTACGAGTCTTGACTTTCTGATCTCAAACCCTTACTAACCTTTACTAGGGCGACTGTGTCTCTAAGTCAGAGAGACTCAGCCACCCCTTTTACCGTATCTACGATACGAACTGGGATGGACGATTCTTGGACACGATATACCAATGCGAAGAGACTGATCCTCCCGAGCGACTGGAATCTACTGTAGAGGAGGTATGCACCATGAATTGTACACTCGAGAATTGCATGCCAGTGTCGAGGCTGAAGAACCATTTTACACCGGAGGGAGAGAAGAAAAAAATGCTGAATTATAACATCAGAATGCTACCGACAGGAAGAAGCGTCAATTTTGATGTTGAGGTTAATGGAACACGCCTTGGCAAGGCTAACCTTGACGTCAAGTTCGACTAGCTGCTGTCAAGTTGACTTCCTGTTAGAAGACTGGATTGTAGCATCCTATGGTGCTTAGACATTCAGTAGTGAAGTCACTTCATGATTCGAAGTCTAGGAACCTATGCTCGAGGGGATTGGATCAAGGACTCAATTTTGGATTTTCATTGTCGAATGTTCCTTAACGAGTTTGACTAAACATCGATCCTCAATGGATATAATATGAATCAGATACTGCTTCTCCTCATGCCTCGCTCGTATATGTTATAAACACGGAAGCTTTGTCCCGCGACACTAATTCGCCATATCATCGTATGTTTGAGGGCGGCATATAGTTAGGCGGTACACGCGTCTGTGATGATGTCTCCGCCTGTTGATATGGGTTCTTCCGTTAGTGTAATAATGGTACCAAAAATAAGTTATACGCTCATTCGTCAGACTGAACCACCAACCAAATACCCAAAAGCCATCCCTTGGCCAGCTAATCATGAACCACAAAATGAACCCTGGAGCTAGCCCAACGAATGACGCCGTCGGCTCTCGGCCAAACCGCAAATCAGGACCGAGGCCAAGTATTTTTACTCTCTACACGCTGTCCTTTTCTTCATAATTTGTAAACGACACCACGATGAGTATGTCTGAAAAATATGGTATACGAGTTTCAAGGTTCGTCATTTCTTGCAATTTTATCTTGGTCTTTGTGTTGGCTGAAACATACTGACGCGCTATAGCGGTCTCCCTGAGGTCAATGGCATGCATCTTGTGCATAACTTAGACAAGAATCTAGTTTTGGCCCCTACTGACGTCGCGGGTCTGACTTTTTGCCAACAATGCAAAGCAAATGAAACAACTTTCGTTCTCAAGGTCGATTCCATGTCAGACTTTCTATCTGCCATCGGCCCGAGCGGCCGAGGGCCGTACGAGCTGCGGACTTCTCCTGAAACCAAGCCATTTGGCATTGGTTCATTGGTCTACCATGACTTTTTGATGAAGACTCCTGGTGATGGGACCGGAGTACATACTCTGGGAATCGCCTATGAGGACATAAATGATGGACACTGGATGGCATGGAGAGACCCAGAAGGCAATGACAAATGGTCAGTATATTGGGTGACGCCTCGACCTTACAACATGGACGATTTGCCTGGAGGCATCCCTATCGAGTTGATTCTTGATAACAGGGCCTGAATTCGTAAGGCGATCCGTTTTAGTTCCGTTCATTGGTTCCTCCACAGAAAACACAGCAATAAATAGTCTAGGTTTACCTTGTTTGAGTTTGGGAATCTATTTCTGTGGCATTATACATATCCAAGACTGTCATTCCTTATTTGCAAGTTTTCGTTGGTTAATGATGACCTGTATTTATTGATTTATGTTTGTTCCCTTTGTATTGGGGCTGAGGTGTCTCTTGACCTCTCAGCCCTTTCGCAGTTCCCATAACATCAAGAAGAACTTAACTGGCTTCCGTAGCCCGAATCAGCCTATGGCACTCTGCGGCAATTCCTTCGCTAGGATGCATACTCTTTCGGTAGCCTATCTCTATCACCCAGTCCCAACGTTGGTTTCGGTCAGATCAAGTGTCTTCACAGACAGACTTTCGCTCATGTTGCTGACAGGGATACCAAACGACAGCGAGTGTGCCTTTCGGGGCCGTTCGACGACATTTTTGAATGATACTCTCTGCATCGTGGCTTCATCTTCCACGTAGTCGAGACCATCATACGAAATTTTGGCAATACCTAGTTCATCAAGGATCTCGTCGAGAGATGTCATCTCGCTGGTCAAGATGGCAGTCAGTGCATTGACCATCTCTATGTTAACTTGAGGTCGGCCGCTACATTCGGGATCCTGCATGATCCATGTTGCCAATTTTCTGGGCAATACTGAGCCGAAACAGACATCTTGTGATACTGGGTCCATGAGAACATAGATCGTGAGTCTCCCGTCAGGCTCGGCAATATGTCCCTTGGATAGCTGACTCTCGGCTACAACAGTCTCGCCATTCTGTTGCATAATGAAGGAAGTCTTTATACTCCATACTAGTACACATTCGATGCTGGATAGTTTCTTGTGCATCGCCTTGATCCCAGAGCGACAGTACGGGCTACCGAAATTCGCCGCCACACTAAATAGATTAATGGTTTGTTTCTATCATGGGTACCGAGGAGCTTACCGAGTAATATAGCGGGCCTTGGCCTTCAGGTTTCGCTTCTTGTGAGGGATTGGAACTTCAGATGCTCCGAATAGGCCTCCTTTCTCCTTAGCAACAATCGTCACATCCTCTCGGACACATCTAGACAAGTAGCGACTTTCCAGTTTCAGCCATTCAAAGAAAGGCTTTAGACGATGGAATCCCCAAGATCGACGTCAAGAAGTCGAATGTGACTGTCGAAATTGATCCTCAAATTGACATTATCTCCAATGGCGAAGTCTGTTTCTACAGATCTCAGGGAGACCCTCCCATCGGGATCTCTGACAGGGAATATTTCAGCATTCCTAACAGGCTGCGGATCTAGGAATCCTGGATCGGTTCGTAGAAAGTCATTCAGGATGAAAATGGCCTCTTTCATCTCCTGCGGCTCACACTTGGGAGACTTGGTCAAGCGGTCATAAAGTATTCGTAGCGATAATGACTCAATGCCAAGTTTATCGACGAAGAAATCACAAAGTGGTTTATATGTCTCGTCTAGGGTTCCCATACCGCATAGGTCCGTGTTGCTAGACCATAGGACTTCAGTAGATGTGTGCCATCCGGTGTATGGGCCG
Organism: Fusarium fracticaudum; assembly: GCA_003353625.1. Taxonomy (NCBI): domain Eukaryota; kingdom Fungi; phylum Ascomycota; class Sordariomycetes; order Hypocreales; family Nectriaceae; genus Fusarium; species Fusarium fracticaudum. The sequence continues at coordinate 1,209,840 of PDNT01000007.1, forward strand.
TCGGGGATGAAGATAAGAGGTGAGCTCTCAAATGCAGTCCTACATTGATGTCAGAGTTACATGTCGAATCAGGTTGTGACAAAATGATACATACCTCATATCCCGAGATGAGGGAATCTTCTTGTTCAAGAATCCATACACCGTGAGAATCTCCGCAAGATCCTCGTCATTTCTGATTCGTAGCTCATTCAGTTCTGCCACCAAATGCTGAAGGTTAGCGTTCTCTATACCGAGGGTTTCGAAGAAAAGACTATGTAGGGCGCTTCCAGCTTCAGCGCTTGAGGCTTGTAGATCGTAACAGGACTTGAGCGAGCGCAAAGTGACCATGTCTGGCGGTGCGTCCCACAAACAAGACGAAGAGCTTATCCACTCAAGTTCTTCTCCATTGAAGTACACGACTCCGGATTCATCGAAGAAGTTTCTGGTTTAGTGTCAGCACGAACCAAGTTAAACAACGTAGAACAACTTACCTGAGCTTTTCTCTGTCGGTGGTCATTTCCCCGGAAGCAGAGAGCTGGCCATATATGGAAGCGTATAAATCCAGGACCTTCTGGAGTTGACGCGTCGGATCCTTCTTAGGATCTGAACGACGGATTGAACGCAAGATCTCGAGACGAAAGTCGAGATTATCTTCATTGCCGACAAGACGATATTCAGATAGAAAGTTCCACTTTGTGCCAATGACCCCAGTACCGTCTTGAGTGGATCTCAGAAAGGGGAACAGCCCGGGGTGTTCCATGTAGGTCTCAACTTTATCAGTGAGAGCTTTGAGAGGAAGCCAAGTATTTCGTAACTTGAACGCGTATTCAACATCGCAAAGGTTGCTTGCAGACAGCTGTCGAATCTCGGATATGATAGCAGACTCGTATGACAACTCCACGTCACTTTTAGACAGGAGATACTTGAGAAGGCCCAGAAGCTTATCTGGACTTTCACTTACAATATGAAGGAAATCAGACGATAGTTTTCCAGTCCCATCTGATTCAAGGCAGATGTCTTCCCTTACACCAACGTAGTCGCAAAGCCATCTCTTCCAACTGATGCGTGCAGAGTTGCCCTGAGTTGACTCGTAGCTCAAAATTTTAGGATGTAAGAAAGAGTAAGGAAGAGAAACTTCTGGCTTCATAGGCCCTAGAAGGCTTTCAGGACTGAATGGGTGATCCTTGCCTGGTAGATAAATTGCCTTAGGGTTATATTGTGGCCTCTCAAGTGTTGAGCTTGTTGTGAGAACTCGAACTTCTTCGTAATGATGCCGCTCCCAGTCGCTTGCTTCATGCGTCAGGTAGAGGTATTGTAGATATTCGTTGACAAGTTCGAGTGGGATAGTGTCTGGTGTGATAAGGCTTTCCCGAACTGACTCCCTGGCATCGTCGAGGGAGGGCTCAGTAACCCCAAGGTATTTAAATAGAGCATACCGATCTGGGTCTTGAGTAGCGTGTGGTGCTACCATCCTTAAATATTTGGTGTCCGGGATGGAAATGTCTCCCGTACGTGGAAAATAGATCGGACCGGATAGCATAGACGTCCATGTTCCTCCTTGCAGAGGCACAACTGCAATGGACTTGACCCTCGAAGCATTTAAGCTTGACGTTTCCGAGAACTGGAGAAGGAAGCGCGCCATTCTCGCATGCCACTCTTCAGTAGTGTATTTCCGATGCATCTTGGGGTTTTTTAACCTCATATCAACCTCCAGGTGTCCCCAAAAAGTCTCGTCCCACATGGTCTCTGCACCGTGCTCCTTGAAGATCTCCACCACCCGTTGAGGATAGTCTGTTGACAAGAGCTTGTTGCTTGCAAAAGGTTCAACCAACGGCTGTCCGTTCTCATCTTTCAAATGGTCAGGCAGGATTATTATCTGATTCAAGCATCGAAAACCTGACTGCTTGTAGACCTTCACCAAAAGATTCCTCTGAGTCATATATCGGATCTCTAGACTGAGGGGTGACTTGTGACTGATCGGAGGCAGAAATAATGGCCACTCATAACGAAGACTGGCATGAGTGTCAAATGCGGAAATGGCTTGCAAGAATGCGGCTACGATCCAGATGCGAATTTCTTGATTCCTTTTTGAGTTATGCTTAAGCTTTTGTTGATTGTCATACTCAAGATCAGCGTCTATCAAAAACTGTAGCGTATGTTTAGTATTGGGTCTCAAAGTCCAGTATAGAGGCGAGATTTTCTCACATTGTATTTTGATTTGCTGATAGGCAAAACGTTGAATATCCCGTTTTCTCTGGTGTCAATCAAGGGCTTGCCCTCCTCGGTCAGTGGGAACGCCAATTTGACATTTCGTCCCCCCAAGGCTCCCCGCTCCGCCATATGGAACAATCGGCCTTTTGCCTTCTTTTCATCGTGGTCGTCGATGGTAGCTTTGAGTAATTCACGGTTGCTTTCCATCCAATGCTTGCGGAATCGCTTGGATTGACGAAGCTCACCACCTTTGCCGTAGAACTCAACAGTTATACGCCGAAGAGCTCTAAGAAACAGTAGACTTTCGGCTGGCAAGCTTTCAAATTGTGTCAGAATAACGCTCTTTAGGCGCTCCAGATGTTCTTCAGTGCCATAGTCGTGAAAATAGACGACCATGCGCGATAGTGAATCGGGTATTGGGGCAGATGGCGAGACCCAAGTTGGTTTTACTTTACCGTCACTCGAAGAGAGACGTAAGTCAATGGAGAAGGCACCTGACTGGAGATAAATCTTGGCTGTCGATTTGAAGACCGAGCTGAGACCATCTTCGCCAGTGCTTTCATCCTCAGTGGTGGAAGGCAGACATATATGTTCTAGATCTCTTTTTGTAAACCCGTCGTCGTTGAACTCAACTTCAATATGACTAGAGTGTATCTTGAAAGATATATATGGATATTCTTCACGCCTTATCGCTTTCGTGAAGACTCTAGCGTCGCTATAGAGAAGCAGCTCGCGTAAGAACTTTCTACCACTCTCATATACATTCTCGTCCAGCCTGGTAGAGAGTTAGTGTTGGGTGACTGGGCCACAGATCGAAATCGTACTTGTATTCGCCAGTAAGCTCCCGAATGACTCTCTCTGCCTCCTGCTGGGTCGTCATGGCGACTAACTGACAAGTGTGACAAGGTTAAGTCCGCAGAGGTATCAGTCTGAACTTGAGGGTAAAGAAGACAAACGAACGTAGTTGATAATAAAGATCAGGTTGCTCCCCGCTGTACATTACAATGTGAATTGTTGTCGCTATTAATGGTTTGTATGGGCGTCAATATGCATGTTGGTCACGACATCCTTGTTTGTTAGTCTGCCTCACACCACACTGCCTACTTTGGCGGCGCTTCGCCAGAAAATGGCTCTAACTTGTGGCGCAAATCGAGGACCATCTTGAGCATCAAAGATACTCATATCTTCTCTCTAAGTGACGAAGATGAGAAACTATCCCTTCCTGCCTTTTTCTCCAACGCTTTTCGACTTTTTCTCATTTACATCGCGATCAAAGGCTCCATTGAGCTTCATGCTTGCGATTCATGCTTCACAATTGGGGTCAGAGTTGCCGATGCAGCCGCGCGCTTAATAGACACCCTTGATTCGGCTATTCGGCAAATGCTGAGTAGCTGAATTGCAGACGGTGTTCAGACTGTAAGAACATATTGATTCAATCGATGTTCATATTTATCGACCCTTGTGAACTCTTTCATCAAGCGCCGTTCGATTCGTTGAACTCTCCAAGCGGCTGCACCTTTTTGACAACCCTTGCCGGGGATCCTACAGCCACGCTCCAGGCGGGTATATCGCGCGTCACGATTGATCCAGCGCCTATCGTACATCCCTCTCCAATCGTAACACCAGGTAAAATAGTGACACCGCCCCCAATCCAACAGTCATCGCCGATATTGATAGGGTAAGCATACTCGATGCAGGCCCTTCGACTTGCGACCTCCGTTTCATGTGTCGCCGTCGAGATCATAACGTTTGGACCAATCATGACCCTGTCGCCAATCGTAACAATAGCTGAATCCAAGACGGTCAAGTTGAAGTTGGCGTAGAATCTCTTTCCGACTGACATGTTGGGGCCGTAGTCGACTCTGAATGGTGGCTCGATAAAGACTTCGTCGTCTTCCACGTGTCCAAGAAATGATTTGAGCATTTCGGCTCGCCTTTTCGTGATGTTCTCGATGTTGAAGTCGTCGCCTTCGGGAAACCAGGTGTTGTATTCGTTCATGGCCTTCCGAGCAGCGAGACGAGCATTTGTGAGCTTCGGAATAAGTGAATCATATCTGCAATAGTTGTTAGTAAGTTTGAGACTCTCAAATGCGCTTGATGTGTTCACTGACAGCATCCCTGAGATCATCCTCTCATATTGTTCACAGTGGGGAACATTTGCCAACTTGGATGCCTTGTCCAACTCGGCCTGGTTCTTCTCTTGTGCCGCCATATTATGTATCGCGTCGCTCCTAAATAGATAATATCAGGTTATAGAATATAAGTCTGGGATATTATATGATTTATCGTGAAATAATTGTAGAGGTTCATGTCGTCTTTTATTCATATCCATCACTTGCCAAGCCATCTTCTCCAAAGATGAAACTATTCCGTAAACAGAAATACTCCCAGCTGCCAAGTCCGATTATATCCCCGATGCCGACTCCGACTAATACGGTGGAGCACTAGTGGAACGTCGGCCCGTCAAAAGAAGAGGTATGCATGTTGAGAACGAAGAAGCTCGGAACAAGTCTAGAAGAATTCTCAAATCAATAAGGAGCAAGGTATAGAAAGCGGCGAACTTACAAATTCCATCCAGGGAACATTTGACCAACCCCGAGGATTCGTCCTTCTCTCGTCCCAGACTTTGGTCAACAACTCGGTCATGGCGGGGTGCTGGAAGCCCGTAGAGTGCTTGATCTCGTTGATGCACCAGCTCGCGTAGTGTATTTGATGCGGGGAGCAGGTGTCAGCCCCTGCTAGGAACAGCGGGAATAGTAGACGTTTATAAAATGCGCTGTCTCTCGGTATCGTAGCACAGACGTCCAAAACAGCAGAAACGGAAGCTTTTATCTGCGGGTCGTCGCATGAGATAGCGAAAGCGTCGGGAAATCGCATCACGCGGAGCAAGCATGCATGTCTGTATGCCTCGGCAAGGTGTCGCCATTCCTGGTGGTTGGTGGGATACACGGCATTATCGGCATCCCAGCCGCGGAAGAACTTCTCAGCTCCGTCGAGTAATTGTTCAAACTGGTCAACTGGCAGGTCTCCCACCAGGTAAGCTTTACCCGCCTCAAGGACCTGGCCAATCTTGAAGAACATGACTGGCGGGCAGCCAACTAGCGTGTGAAGGCTTAAACTTCCATGATCTCTCACGCATTCTCGTACCTCGGTCGAGTAGGAGAGCTTTTCAGCACCGCTGAAGCCTCGTATCATATCCAGCCTATCTATATCAGTGCCGTTGGTGAGGTTCGCCAGGTAAAGACTTACCAAGACAATGCGGATATCAAGAACATGGCCGTTTTTGACCGCATGGGCGATGTGTCAAGGCAAGCGATCCGCTTGCAGAGGAACGATACACCTGTCAAGTGAGCCCCATGGGTTGAGACGCCCGATTCACAAACCTATGGCTATGTCAGTAGTTGCTGGGCATAAACCTAAGGAAGAGATGCTGTACATCATGCAGAACGAGAAGCAATACCATAGCCAGAACATGTTCCGCCTCAGTGGCCGTTAGTCGTGAGATGTCTTCTTTGTGCAGCAGAGAAGCAAGAGATCGTATCGCTGATAGTCTGTACCCAAGAGATACCGTGACGAGTCTTTGACTGTTCGCGCGTCCAGTGTTATGCATATGACATGCCGATAATCCGAGTAGTGCATGCAGAATTCCTTGATGCTGGTAGGCAAGCGGCAGAACATATTCTCTGAACGGGTTATCTAATCCTGGTACGTGGATAATGAAATGCTCGCTTAGCGTTTGATCAACTAAAACGTCTGTTATTGGTTGTAATTTCCGGCATTCCAAGTGTCTTACAATAGTCAATGATATGTCTATTTGTCGAAATATCGTTCTCTAGGTCGGTGTGTGCTGAGGGTGAGATAGTAAAGGACCCGACGTCGGGTGACAGTGATAGAGTCGCTGATGTTTGAGGCGACGTTAAGGTCAAAGCCGAAGTCTCAAGGACAGGGTATTCTGGCGAAAGTGAAGCTGACAGTCTTGCATCGATGGGCTCAGGTGGTATTGACATTTCTGGAGGTAACTGACTCAAGCTCACTGGCTGCGAAGGAGAGGCATCAATGCTATCTAATGTCGCAGGCTGCGAGCTTGATTGATTGGGAGTAATCGTCAATGTCTCTTGGAATTGAAACCGTGGGGGGTATCCTTCACAATGAAGACCTTTGGTGCGACATCTGTCGCATATTGGACGTTTCCGATCGCATTTTCGACACTTCTTGCGACATGTTCCGCAGGCTGGGTCTGAAGCAAGATTATCATTAAAATTATCCAAGGTACAATCAGAGATAGAAGTAGTGCTCACCTTTGCGACGGGCGGTTGGGCGGTTTGAAGATGAATTATCACTACCTGTCATTATTGCTGTGTGTATTACCAAAATTGGAAATAAAAGACGATGGTGGAGCGAAGGAAAAGATAATCAAGAGAATGGGACGGACTCAGCATCGGAGTTATTGATTTCTTAGTGGGGTCGTTCTCAATCTTTAGGTCATGCACGCCTCGCTGTCATCCCGAGCCGATTTATAAGGCACTGCAGAACCCGGACTCGGAGAAGTGGGACATCACCATCTAACCCAGCTCCCAATTACTGAACTCATACATACAAGTCATTATTTGTCCTAACACTGAGCTTTCTAAAAGTTTGAAGGTCCTTTCTCAAGATCTGGTCGGAGCAAGTATATCGGATCTATCTGTTCTACATAACCGCACGCCGGGTCGCTCATCGAATAGCCCATGAATGCCTGTATATCCTGATCAAGCTTCGTCGCTATTTCTCTAGGAACAGCGAGGTACTGGTTTTCTTCTTGTCTCAAGAAGCCACGAATGGAAAATGTAGCAAAGACCAAGCGGTGCTGGTCCTTGGTAGAATTGGTACCTCCACCATGATACGCTGAAGCAAGCATAATAAATGCATCGCCCTTATCCATCTCGGCAAAGATGCAGTCTTCAACACGCGGGGGACCTCGTTCTGAGCCCCTGTGATTCGTCAGTCACGTTTAATATTTAAAAAGTCTGGTGACCAGCACTGACCATAAATGACTCCCTTGGATGAATTGCGTACCGCCATTCTCCTTCGTAACCTTTGACCCAGCTACAAACAGCCCAACAGAAGACTCACGATTGGCATCACGCTCATCATCCCACTTGTCAATATCTTCGTGAATGTTGTGACTGATATAATCGTCACGGTGAAGTGGCTGCGCCTTGCCTCCAGGCCCGATTCTCATAGCAGTACAAGAATGCAAGTAAGGCTTCGAAACTGATTCCTTCCGTTCAGGACCCCACCAGAACCAACTTCGCGTAGTGAGAAAATGATCGACGACTTGCTGGTAGACTGGGTTCATGACCTGGGATCGGGCGTATGTAGGGCTGAGAGCAAGGAGGCTTGGCGCCCGTTGCGTCTCCTCTTAAGTTCACATGTTAGTCCAGTCATTGTAGTAAGTATTATAAAGAGAACTTGCTAGGGAAGAAGCTGCCCGACCATTCGACATCTGAATCTAAACGTGCCCGACATTCATCATGTGCCTTATCGATATCTGCCTCAGACACCAGCCCCTTCACAAAAACACCGCCATCACGCTTGAGGAGTGCGATGATGTCCTGGATGGGGGCGTCTGCAGGGACTCTCTGCACTTCGGGACCAAACTTTTCCGAGACGGACATGGTGGATAAGGAATATTTGATGTAAGCGACTCAATGGCTAAATAATTCGCTAATTATAACGACTGGACAATTTGACAAAAAACGAGAAAAGAGAAAGTTCTTGGACCTGAGAAATGATTGTTCGAGAATGAGTGGAACTTTTCGAAGCGGAGTCTCCAACAAGTGGAGGAGCTGGGAGTGTTTCCTATTTTGGTAAGACCGAAAAATACCCCATTCGGAAATAACATGACTAATACCCAATCCGATTCCGAGGAATCCTCCACCTTGAGTACCTACATCTCCGATTTCTGGTTACATGCCTATCAATGGAGTTTACGATATAGACTTGAGGCCTATCACTTGGGAGACAACATACCGGAAACCGAACCTACTATCAACCAATCATTAGTTATGGATCGTTATATGCCATCGCTTCAAAATGACTGCACAGAGCTATAGGTTAAGTCTGTGTTAAGATCCCATCGATCAATCCCTTGAAAAGGGTTTCTTAATTGGTTTAAACTTATACATTACACTCTACTGTTTCGCAAATAATGCATAGTTAGTATTTAAAGTAGATGCTATGTCCTAACTTAATTGCGTAGCTTGTTGAGATCCCTATATTCGCAATCCAAAAAAGACAACACAACCTCACAAAATAATAAACCAACACCAGTGAGCAAAACATCAGCTTATTATATTTTCTTAAGAATCAGCCTCCTACTTTAGAACTTGCTCCAAATTACCCAAACAGTTTTCTTTCTATGACAGCTACCTTGGGCTCATGAAGGAAGGAAGGCAATAAAACCTCGAACCTCTTTTCCAAGCGATGACAAGGCCTAAGTGTATTTGTTAGTATAGCCTTTATAACAATTCACTTAATCATCCTGGCTTCATCCCAGCAATTACCTTTCTGTCTAAGGACTGGCTGTTTTCTTTCAATATCATTGAGCTGAAATCTCAAACGACGTCATAACCCATGCACAGTTTGAAGCTATTCCCGGAGTCTCTCGCGACGCTCGCGACGATCCCGTGCAAGTCCGAGAAATGCCCATTCTCGATATTGGTTCTTTCATGATCTCTCCCTTTTATCATTCGCTGTGATCCTCGCGATTGCTTCTTCAAGGTTCTCAATCCGAGACTAACTCATAAATCCGACAAAAGCGAGCATCCCAATCAAGTAATCTTCTCTCCCGCTTCCCTCGCTATCTCCGCTCGCGCTTAATCACCTGCCGCGAAACCTTATTATAAATCACTAACTGAGGCTAGTGGCTGGAAGAGTCTAAGCGGACTAAACCGATCTTGATGAAGATCATCAGAATTAGTGATGGGTATTCGGGTAGCGATGGGTATTTCTGGCGCGAGTGTTGCACTTGTGTCGATCGAGACGGGTAGACAACGTTGCCTCCGTGATAATGCCGGCCGTGGCCTCACTTTTTGTGTTCCGTGGAGTTAGGCCACGGAACGCCGAGACTCTTCATGCAGGCAGCCTCAAAGCCTTTTGTGAGGTACGAAACGGGTATGACATCGTTGCATCGTCATCGACTATAAGAGTCTCCTTTCATCCTGGTTATTGACCTGAACAACAACCTTCTAACTCAATCGCATCTCAGAAACTAATAACTATCACTCACAATGGTATTTGACTCTACTCTCAACGGTAACGCTTCGCGCCGGCTGTTACTCAAAGGCGGCACTGTCCTTATCCACGACGCCAATGACAACGTCCAAGCTCTAGAAAGGGACATCCTTGTTGAGGACAACCAAATCTCCAAGATAACCGAGAACATCAGCAACATCGCTGATGCAGAGGTGATCGATTGCAATGACAAGATCATCTCACCTGGCTTCATCGACACGCACCATCATCTTTGGCAGACCCAGCTCAAGGGACGACATGCCAATGAACTACTTCTCGATTACATGGCCTCCGGCAATCTCCAGTCTTCGAATTATTCGAGAAGTGATATCTACTGGGGACAGCTTGGAGGCTCTCTCGAAGCAATCAATGCAGGCACCACCACTGTAGTTGATCATTCACACGTCAATGTCTTCGCTGGCGCTGGTAAGTCACATACCCTCAATCTTCAAGCATAAGCTAACCGCCACCACCTTCAGCCTCAACTGCCATCTCAGCCACTGCTTCTTCTGGCCTGCGCTGCGTCTATGGCTACTGCCCAACTGCTCGCGTCGCATCATGGTCACCGTTTGCAATGAACCCAGATATGCTTGCACCATGGGTCGTGGGCGAGATAAAGGAGCTAGGCAAGAACGCCCCCTTCGGCTCCGGCCGCGTTACTTTGGGCTTGGCTTTTGACCTCTGGTTTCTACCGGAGCCAGTCATCAAAGACCTATTCGAGTGTGCCCGCGAAGCTGGTGTCGAGTTGGCGACAACTCATGCTGTTAGTAACCCCCAGATGGGATCTTATGATCTCGTTCAACAAATCAAGAGCCTTGGCCTGCTGGACAAGCGCATGCTCTTCAGCCATCTCAACGGATATGCCGCCGAGAGCGTTAAGGACCTCGCCAATGCCGCAGCACATATTAGCAGCACTCCCTCTACTGAAATGCAAATGGCTCTTGGAGATCCTGTGTGCCTCAACGATGATCTTCCTCAAGCTCAAGCTCAGTCTAGTCTAGGCGTCGACTGCCACAGCAACCAAGCCTCTAGCATCGTTTACGAGATGAGACTTGGTTTGCAGGGCTCAAGGGCCAAGCATAACCAGAAACTGATCGACGAAGGTCTGGCCCCTCGCAAGATCTCCAAGACTGTGCAGGACGTATTCAATCTGGGGACGATTCAGGGTGCCAGAGCGATCGGGAGGGAGAGTCATCTTGGTAGCATTGCTGAAGGCAAATTGGCCGACCTGGTAATTTTTGACGCCAATACTCCCGAACTTATCTGCGCTGCTGAGCAAGACCCCATCGCAGCCGTAGTCTTGCATAGCAGTATCGGAAACGTCGACACAGTTATCGTCGATGGAATTGTTCGAAAGCGTCAAGGCAAGCTTGTTGGTGTGACCGTAGAGGAAAGCATGGTGGACGTTACCGAAAAGCGGTCCTTGGATTGGACGGATGTTGCAAAAGCAATGAGAAAATCTCGCGCCGAGATGCTCCAGCGTGAAGCAGAGATGCAGAACTTGGATGATATCAAGAAGGGTGTGATCAGCAGCTTTAACATTGACTTGTCAAAGCTGAGGGACTGAATGATCAGGCCTTCCAGACACGTAGAATACCGTTGAATAGACTAAATTCAGGCTAATTTATGCAACAAGATCAAGGGATTCCTAAATCATGAATCGGCGTACCAGGGGAACAAAGTATTCTGCGTAGTCGCTGTCTGTAAGATAGCTGGCCAAATACATCATTGGGTTGCGCCAATACTGGAAAATGTATCTAGAATCGATCCGTGTTTACAATTTTGCTCATCCAAGTCCATCTAAGAAGCAGGAAATAGTCCATTGTTGGGCTCTGTGGGAACCATTGCGGCTCCGAAAGATCTCTCGTCTTAATGTCCGCGTTATAGTTCGCCCCGTTAGTCAAGACATCTTAGTGCGATCTTCCATGACGGCTCATGCACGACCCTCACGATATCCGAGATTGGATCTTTTAATCCACCGAGAAAGGTGCCTTACGACGGGAACCCGCTCCGTCGTATATCGGCCTTACCAGAGTGCTGGTTCTCTCTCGATGGCAGCGGAACCGAGCGGCTCCGGCTGTAGTTCCGCCGATCGCATCCGCCTCTCCTGGATACTCTACCGACTACAAGGACTGGAGATTTATTCCATTAGATGAATTCAACGCGAACTATTTAGGATGTGCGGTGATGTAGTTGGCTTGGCTTTGGTGCATCCTGAAAATCCCGACCTTTGGCATTGCCTGTAAGGGTTAAGAGTATAAGACGAGGGGAACAATAAAGGCTGGGAACAGCACATGCTTAGCTCGTTCGACCCAGACTAAGTAACGAGTATTTCTAGCAAACTTCTAAGTTAAATCCGTTTATGTATTGAAGGGCTTCATATGGTGTGACTGCTAAGAAATGTTGCGGATTTGTCCGAACTTCATTCCGGGGTAATTTTGCTTTTTCTGAGCAATCACAAACTCTCTCCACGATGTGATAACGCATGTAATCTCTCGCTTCCCCGAACGCCACAATCATTTTCATCTCATCTCACCAATAAATCGCCCGATGTTGTGGACAATGAGGCCTTTCGTACTAATACCCATGCATCAGCGTCAAACAGCCATAATTTACCGGTCGAGCGGAGCCGCATCTTAGCGCACGATTTACAACAGGGGCTATCACATCCTTTGGTCCAGAGACAGGGATTTGGTACAAGCCATCTGTCTCAATGAATTATCGATGTTATTGAATGCATTAATATCGTGTACGTCTAATTATTCTAGAAGCTAAAAAAGAACTCGAGCGTCGGGTATATGCCAATATGGTGTGCCGCTGTGATCTAACCGGGAGGGGTATCCGTGAAGACAATCCAAATCTAAAATGCTAGTTCAGAAAAGGCTCATCGAGACATGTTGAGCTATTCAGCAGGGAATGGTAGTGGTTCTCGTTTCAGATGTCGGGTAGAACTTGACTCGCTCTCAAGATCGTCGTAATCAGTACGATCCCGGTTTTCTTTAACAACCTCGATCTGCGTAGTTTTGAAAGTTCTGGAAACCTGAATGCCGTCTTCCTTCCTTTGAGGCAATTCGATATCGTCGCCACCAGCTTCAATGAAAGTCTGGTTGTTGCCCGGAAAGACGGAGCCCATCTTCTTTCCAGTTGTTGTCTTTCCGCTCTTTTGACCAGAGCGAGATCGGGAGTCGGAGTAGTCGTAGCCATTGGGGTTGCTGGCCTTGACAACCTTGGTAATAAGCTCAGCCATGTTCATCTCGATGTGGAGCTTGACGAGGTATGTCAGAGGATGGAATTGAAGGTAGACGATATCGTTGGGAAGAGACATCATTGCGATGAGCAGGACCTTATAATATTAGTATAATTAAGTGGAACTTGTAAGAAGCACACTTACATCCATTGTCATCGAGACAGCGATCATGAAAAGATTGACACGATATAATCGAGTATACTTGGTGAGACCATTGGCGATAAGGCGAGATCGAACAAGGTGGATGAAGTAAAAGTTCAAACCAGCATCGACAATCAAGAAGATGCATTTCTCAACTCTATCCCAGACAGCGTTAACAGCGATCCATTTGGGACTGATCTGTAGTCGGGCTGGAATCCAGACACAGAAAACACTGATATTGATGGCGAGCAAAACAAAGAATACACTGAGTTTGAGCTTCCATGCGTTATGTCGGTTGACCATGAGGATCGAGATTCGGTTGATAATAATCTGTAGTAGCGATTGAATCTGAATGGCCCAAAGAAGGACTTGAGTCGTGTTAGTCGAGGTGAGATCGGATCCGATGATGGGTACATACCAATGACAAAGAAGACTGGGAAGCCAGGCGGAATGTATTGTCGCAGATATAACCATGTAATGGCACTCATAATCACACTGCTCGTCCATTCCATCCACACCAAGATGAGATAAATATTCGTCCTCGTCCCTCTCTTCCACGATTTAATCGTCTGCTTCGCAGCTTTCGTGCCCGCAAATATCGACACGCCTAGGGAGAACCCCCAAGCGATACTCGCAATGTTCATATCATTGATACTAGGCTTGTGAAACTCATAGTGATCTGACAACAAAAGACCACCCATCTTAGCGGGTTGCCGAACAAGGAATGTCGATGTAAAGAAGAACGAGAAAGCAGGGACTTTTGGACGAGAATTCCTTGGTGCGTATATTTGAAGAAAAAGGTGCAGACGCTAGCTCGACTCAGGGGCCACGAGGAGGCGTTGCATCCGTTAGAGCGCACTCTTGCGTCTGAGCCTGGTCCTGGGAGCCTGGATGTTGCGCTTATGCACCGGGATACGGACCGCTGAAGATCCTTTGTGGGAGGTTGCAACCCAGTTGTCCGGATCTCCTGAGCTCAATCTCTTTTGGGAGTGTTATGACTGCAAGGTACCCCGCGATGCGTGATGTTGGTTACAGACGTGCATGCATGGCCCCGGGTCAATGGAGTTGAATCAGGCCACTTGAAGATTGTCTCAATGTCTATAGGCCTACATGTTGTCAATTGATATATCGACATCTCCCTCTCGTTCCCGTCTTTCCCATCTTCTGGTAATGGCGGATCTGATCATTTAGTTGAATCACTAATCAGTATCTCAAAGTCATTCCCCATCATCACCATTGGCAGTCTTGCATACAAGACCCTGGACGAGTATTTGCTTTTGCGGCTCCGCATCTTAGCGTCCATCAGCACCCAAAAGCCTGGAACAGAATCCCAAGAAATTAGTCTTGATTAACATGGACTAGGTAAAGGGGGCTTATCTAGCACCAATTTCGAAAAACGTGGTGTTGGGATGATTAGAGACAGGATGAATTGATCCCGGGCAGAAGGGAATAGACTAGATAGTTCGTGGCTCAAGCCTCATCGCGTGGTGTTGTCAAAATGCCATGTGCTTATCCTGGTCAATGCTGAGGGTTCGGCTCCGCGGTGGATACGGGCCTCAGCCCTGAGAGTGAGACGCGAGTCAATCTATCGAAGCTTATTTTTTGCATAGTCTGGGCTGTTAGGTACATATTTTGCTCGGGGAAAGATGGAATATTTGCGATACGAGATGTAGATCGCAATGTTATTTCCCTAGTCTGCGGCTCAGATTAAGTGTTTTGGGTTGGTTTTATGCGGCTCAGCCAACATCGTGAATGAAGCCAATCGGAACATTTGAACGAAATCCGGATACCATGTCAATTAAGGCTCCAAAATTGGGAAGACCATCCGAATCATGAAATGCTAAACCAGGAGAGTGCTTACGCTCAAAGAAGTGTTGTAAACAATGGACCTCGTCACTATGACGTGATGCCTACTGCGTTACGACCCAATGTCCAAACATCACCTTTGCATGTCACAGCCCTTGATTGTGCATGATTCACATCATTGAATTTTTTGAAGTCATACACAATTAAATTCACATTCTTCAAAGCATTCTCGATACAAGAAGTCGAGGGTCAAAGTTTGATGATTCAAATACTGGATATCGCTGCATAATCCGTAACGCCTTAGTTACCCTTAACACGCTGGTCAGGGGTACCATCCTTCTTCAGACCACCATGCTCAGTGGGCTTGTAGTCACCACCGCTGCTGTCAGAGCTTCCAAGGCCCTCGCCAGAGCCGGAAGTCTTTCCGCCCTGCTCGCCAGCCTTGTGGGGGTCGACCTTGCCATGAGCGAACTCGCCGGTGCCGACGCGACCGTCAGGCTGACCGTCCTTGCGGAGGCCGTCGTGCTCTATAGCTTGTTAGACTTTGTGAGACGAAGGAGAGTGGAAGTGAAGATGTACCAGTGGGCTTGTAGTCAGACATGATCAAGTAGTTGTTGTTGTTGGTAGTAAAGGTTTGTAAAGGTGCTTATGATTGTTGTTGAGACTGAGTGTTTGATGATGAATTGGAAGTATAACTTGGAGACTTGTCCTTCTTTTTATAAACATCAATCCTCTCATATTCATCCAGCAAACGCTGAGACATATGAGCTCATTGACGTCATGGATCGAATTGATCGAGCCGTTGGTTCTCTGTTCTTCACCGTAAGAATATTCGTAGATGTCATTGACTTTGCTTTGTTCAAATCCCAACGCAATGGCGCATAAGAAATTCACGGTGAAATATTGGTGATCGCCCAATGCTCACCCCGCATTCAGACTAATGATGATGCGGTGTAACTAACCACAATAGCAGCCAAACCCGGGGTATGGGTCAATCTGCAAAGCAATCGTCGTTTCAAATGGTCAAAATGAATTATGAGCTTGTCATTGATGAGAGAATGGAGTTAGACAGTCTCATTCACGACATTCAGGGAGATGTTTGCACGAATCTACTAGTCCCAAAGCACTGTCGTTGGATCTCACAAACAAACTTATGATGGCATAGACTATTTAAACTGGGGCTTGTGATTGGCCAGATCGAGCTGCCCCTGAAGCAGCCGCTCACACAGCCCTATCGTTAACCAGATTCTGGCGATCGCCATGCACCATGACACTTGTGTGTCCGGCGCATCTCCTCCGGGTGGCTGACGTTCACCGTTAGACCGGTCGATTAGATTTATGCAAGCACTACAGCACGAGAGTTTATTCGTTAGCGACCACGGATTAACTCCGATGAAGCTGTTTTGAGCCATTACTCGTGTGCACGTGCTTAATTAGACGAGGCACTCTGATCATGCCATTATCGTCACATATTTCCCCATCTACCCGGGACAGCGAGATAAGCATACCAACGCAGGTAGCTCGAGGCCAAACGGCAAATATTTAGGCGGTTTTTTAGAGAAAATTAACTTTCAGTGTTACTTACTGGAAGCCTAGTAACCTGGCCTCCCGGACAGTGAAGTTTACTGTTAACAGATAACTTGGTGTACTTGCAGAGGGCCCGACACTTTTGATCTCATTTCAGTGATCTTTGCAAAAAACATTGCCCAAACTCGGAACGTGAATACAAAGGCAACGTGCATTTGAACTGCAATAGTTAATGTTAATAATCTTTTATTATAGCCCGGAAAGAATGTGATGCTTTTTAAGTGTATGTATGAGCCTCATCTTCAATGATGATAAACATCACCACCGATGGACTGTCTTAATGTTTTGTGCCTGCGCCTTCTTAAAAGAACAGCCGTACTACAACTGAAATCGATCCTGCCTAGAGAACACCTTCTCATTCTCACACAATCATCTATGGGCTCAGTGACACACAATTATGTGCTAATCTCAGCGATTCCTAGTAAGGTCGGAATTATGCGAATAGCTTCACTCACCTTCTCGGTTATCGTGAGTTTGCGGTTGAAGCTTGGCATTTTATTGTGCCAATGACGCAAACTGAACAATTGTTAAGCGCTGTGAGAAAATACGTTGAACTCATCAGCCAATTGGGCATCCCAGCTCAAATGACCCCTGTCAGCTGAAAACCTGTTTCAGAACCCCTCGCTCAAGAATCTCACCGTCACGTACGAATACCTAGATTATGGGTATCTCGTAGTATCATGGACCCTTTATCGATAGCGACAGGTTGCGCCACTCTCATTTCAACCATAGGGTCCCTCTCACTGTCCATCAACACCTTTGTTCGCACTTGTCGTGAGGCTCGGAGTGATCTCGACAGGGTGGCCCGTGAGCTGCTCTCTCTGCAAACAGTCCTAGAACTTATCCATGAAGACGTGACCGATGAGAGCAAGACATTTCCCACGACCCTTGAACGACATGTCTCGGGTATCATAATCAATTGCAACTCAGTGGTAGTAGAGCTACAGGAGTGTATCACCAAATATGGCGGCGATAGTCGACTTAAATCCAAGGCTGGTTGGGCCATTAACGGACAAGGGGATGTTGCAAAGTTGCGCTCAAATCTCGAAGCTCACAAAGCGGCATTGGAGTTGGCTCTGGATATGTTATCGCTGTAAGTAAACTCGCAATCACTTCAGTCAGGTTAACCAACATGTGAAGGCACGTTACCAAAGAGATTAAAAATGACACATCAGAGATTCGGAATGAGACATCAGCGATAAAAGATGACACAGCACAAATTCTGCAAGAAATACTTCGACTTCAGCAACGATTACCGAAACAAGGAGGAAACGACTATATCCTTCAGAACTTCCTTGAGGAGATGACGACATATACTGAGAAGGCTTTAGACGGCACCTCTATTGACGGGGGTGATTCCAGCACCAAAGCACCGTCTTTTGTCCTTGAGACAGATGAAGGGAGCCAGAGGCCTTCCGATCCTGCTTATCTCTCGGACTGGGAATTGGATTCCGCAGCGAGCGACCAAGTCGCATACAAGCTGAAGATGAAGAGATGGGAAGAACAACAGAACGAGGAAAGGTTGGCTGAAGCAAAACTGAAAGATGTCCAACGATCAATCAAGTCCACACAGCAATAACCGACCGCTTTCCATCATTCAGGTCCTCGGGAACCGTCTGAGGAAGATGATGAACTAGGTCCAGTACCGCCCAAGGATGCTTATATTGAAGAATGGGAGAGGTCTCCAGCTGAGAGTGAAACGGAATGGTGGGAGAAAAAGGAGAAAGAATGGCAAGATCGCAACTACCAGTTAGATTTGGGTCAAGTCCAGCGTCTTATCACCTCGACCCATTCTATATCCTCACGAGAAGATGCAAAAAGAACAACCCGGACACATCGGCATGGTGCGACAGTTCCCGAGAAGAACAAATCTCAGAGCAGCCCAACAGATCCCAGTGAAAATCAGTACTCCCACGTTCCCGAAAAGCAAAAAGCTGAGGCAACCAACGATATCTCGAGAAACGCAACAAAGTCAAATTGTCTTCTCCTCTCAGCATCCGCCGTTGTATCAGGAACACAAGACTCCTACTACGTAGAGGTCGAAACCTTCTACGGCAGATTGGTGATCAACTGGCCTATGCCAACTGTAATCACGAATCTCCTGTCTATAGATAACTACCTGGAATCCTTCCGCAATAGCTTTACAGCTTTGACGTGCACAGCACAAGAGTTTCCTTCGCAGAAGGACACTCTACGGCCCAAGCGATTCCTGAAGCCTAGAGACATCAAAGTTGTCTTCTACATTCCCGTGACTACTAAGACGACTTCTTCTTCTTTTAAACGCCAGTGGGAATTTATCACTACTGCAGTCGCTGGATTAACACGGCGTCTAGAGTTGAGCGGCGATGTCCCGTCGCCGTGGCACAACATCGTTATTGTCGTGGAGGGACCTCCAAGATGGGACGATATTCACCCCGAGATAGAGATTATACTCACGGAGCTCGGAATACTTTATCAGACAGATAACTTGGTTTCTAAAGTCGATGGCGTGATGTTAGACCCCCCTTATCATAAAGATCATTGCAAGGTCTTTGGCAAGATGATCTATGGGACAATACATGAGGTTCGTTGATTAATTGAGGAGTAACCACAATCTTCCCCCCCTAACGTGTTCATAGTATACAGTTCAGCCGACAATCCGTCCCCAACACGCCTGTACCAAGAACATCATGGGTACTGAACCGCTCCAGGTAATTGCAGTGGCTCCACAATTGTCTCAAACAGATTGGGCATCTCATAAACCAGCCCTTCCACATAACTGGGCAGCAGCTGTCTGCGAGGTCTTGAAGCCAGCGTTCATAATTTCTTTGCCAGAACATCAGATCATAGCGATACCGTCCCCTGGGGAGTTTATAAAGGGTGTCTGGACTTGTAAAATACGATTCAGAACGTCGAAGCACGAGCAAATCAATCAATGTGTCTTGACTTCTCCTGATCAGTTCCAGGCGGATTGGAAGAACATGATCACGCGCTCACAAGGAGCCCGAGGGTTCGCAAGAAGACTCTTTGGAAGGTCTTGATTTAAATAGTTACTCCGAATATACCATTTGAAGTTATTGAAATCTTGAACGCTCGTATCTAATCCTGCTTCCTTCCAACGATACCACCCTTCTTCAGACCAAGCCACACTACAATGGTGACAGTGCTGCAGCTGGCAAAGATGGTCCAAAACGCAGCTCGATAACCTTTCATCAATGCCTCTTGGCGTTCCGTAATGTTAGAGTGCTCTGTCACTGAAGCAGCGATTGCAGCAGTGATGGCTAAGCCAACTGAGTTGCCAAATTGAGCTACTTCGTTGAAGACGCCACCAGCGAGGGACTGCATCTCTGGGGGATAAGCGTCGGAAATGACCAGGTTCGACACAGTAAATAGTACTGTTTTGTGTTAGTTTGGCCACGTCCAAGTTCGGTTCAGCTTACCATCCGGGTTGACGGGCGAAAGGAACATGGCCCAAAACGGAGCAAGCCAGTAGTTCTCGCCAACATCAACTGTCGCCATCAGAGGTGCTGCTACCATTGTCACAATTGCTGAGACAACAGCTAATGTGCGAACTTTGACTTTGGCGATGAGGAGGCCAGTGATGATGTTGACTGCTACGCCCATGATGACATGAGGCAGAAACCTGAGGGAGCTTTCTAGAGCTGACAGACCTTCAACCTTTTGGAAGCTACAGAGTCTGGGGTCAGTGGATAATAAAAGTCGCAACTCGGGGAACTCACTATAGCGTTGTGAAATACTCGATACCATTCAGCGAAGCCCAACACAAGAAAACAGCGATGCAAACTGACGTAAATGACCGGTTCTTCCAGAGGCTGTTTGGTATCAAGGCTGGCTTTCCGCGCTTGACTTGATAGTCCATCCAGAACGGAAACGCAGCCAATAAGATAATTGCGACTGTTAGAAGGGCGATATTTTGGGGATCATCCAGTCTCTTGTACGAGGATGAGATCATGGCAAGAACATAGAGCAGCATACCGAGCGCGACACTCATAGTGGTCGCTCCAACCCAGTCAATCTCATGCATCAGCCGAGTCGTCCACTTTCGCTCGGAGGGTGTATACACAGAGGGAAGAGACCAGATTGCGCCTGTAGATAGACAAAAGTTGATGATGGCGCTCATGTAGTAGGCCCATCTCCAGCCGATTGTATCGGTGAAGATACCTCCAAGAACGAGACCGAGAGCGTAGCCAAGAGGACTGCCCATGCCGTTGATCGCAAACGCAACGTTTCTCCAAGGTCCTTTGGGGAAGGTATTGGCTATCAAGCTGACCGCGGTGGGTAAGCACATCGATATCGAAGCTCCAAGCAGAGTCCGGAAGAGGATAACCTGAATGCCCGTCTGAGCAAGCCCAACAGCCAGAGTGAAAGCTACAAAGAGAAAGCTCCCGGTAACCCACATCAATTTGGCCCCGACGACATCCGCGATGGCACCAAAGATGAGTAAAAGGCACCCAGCAGCGAGCGCGTAAACAGCCGCAGGCCATAAGATGAGGTTCTCAGAGAGACCAACGTCGTCGGCGATCTTGGGAAGCGCAGCGATGAGAATGCCTGAGCCCATGGTGTTGAGAAAGCTGATGCCCGCAAGAGTGACGATGACGATTACACCTCTTGTCTTGGATATCCCCAGGCCGCTTGAGTCCTGTGCTCTCGGGGCATTTTCTTCTTCGGCGGCTGGAGGGTTCAACTGCGCATCGCTGTCATTGGTATTGCTGGTTTGATTGGCTGTTCTTAGCTTCGCTTTGGGACTGAGGGGTTCCAAGGGAATGATGCCGCCGTGGATGGAGGCAGCGCCTATATCCGTAGTGATATCGAAGCTGCGATCCATTTTGTGCTGTTGCACTGTGTTTTGATGATGGACACGCGAGTTTGAAGTCGAGATAAGCTCTTTTAAGATGATATAAGGTCGCATCAATTGATGGTAAGCAGCGTCATAGTTCAGTCGAAGGGCGCGCTTCACGCTGACAAATGACATCAGTTTACAAGGTTCGAATCCCTCAATTGGATCTGTCGCAGATGTAAGAAAATCGCCAAGCATCCTTTGACTCTAGTATAGCAACGTCATTTATGAGAGCTCGATAACAAGTATTACCCGCGCCAATAGACAGCGAAGTGATTTGGCGACAGGTATAGGCTGTTAGGTTGGCATCAGTACTGAAGCTTCAGTGGGCGACCCCTCTAGAAGTGCGGGCGGCCTGCCGGGGTCCATTGAAGCCAGTCAGATGCCTTCAATCATTATTGCGACAGGCACTTCTATTGTCGGGCAAAGAGGCACAAAAGATTGCTAAATAATTCTTTCTTTTTACTCCTATCATACGACAACTGATAATGGACAGTAGCGCGAACAATCTCAACTATGGATATATGCTAACGACAAAAATACACCTTACGCCTTCTTCAGCGAGCCCGCAAGTTGCCCAACCTCGACACCGTCAATCTCTTCAGTAGCCTCATGCTTCTCCTTCCACTCCTCAACCAACCCCTTGAAATCGGCAGGGAGGTAAGGTGAAGTAAGTTCCTGGAATCGGCTTCCCTTGCGATGTGTCTCGAGTCCCATATCCTTCATAAGCATGTTGCAATAAGGCAGACCCTCGAATACAAGATCAGGGAGATCAGCGCCGTAACCACAAGGGTATCGCCACTTGCCCCATTGGGTGTGAAGCATAATCTCATCAGTAATCTCCTTGTCGGATGTAGGAAGGCGATCGATCTTGCCGGCAAGGAAAGCAGCGATCCAGTGGCCTTGGATGGTTGCGCATGTGGCTGTGCTGACGGATGAGATCATGCCGGCGAAAGCCAAGTCACGGGTCTTGACCATGCCAGATGGAATCATGAAGCGGTAGTAGCGAAGAGGGTTGGCTTCCTTGGGCTTGACGTTGAGTTCTGGCTGGTTCTTGAGGCTGGGGTAGAGAGAGAGGACCTTTTCGTCGGCCGCTTGGGCCAGAGAGCGCTTCTTCTCGGTGGAGTAGGGAAGACCAAGCTCATCCTCTGCGAACTTGATAGTAGACTCCTTCTTCCAGCCTGTTGAGCAGATAATAGCATCGGTGTCGATAACGTTACCAGAAGCCAGGACAGCTCGGTTAGGTTCCAATGACTCAATGTCATCAATGTGGACTCTGATCTTGCCCTGCTTAACAAGATCGAACAGGGGACTATCGTAGTTCAGAATACTAAGTCCACTACCGATCCAGAAAGCAGAATGCCAAGGCTTGAGCTTCGCAAGCTCCGGGTGAGAGTCGTATCCGATAGCGCCAGTGACATCGTTGCTGAGAGTCTTCCAGAAGTTGCTAACGAGGAATCGGCCGACAGAAGTTCCATGGAGGAAGTTTCGCACAGCAGGGTAACCATCTTCTTGACCCCAAGGGCAAGGGCTGAACCAAGTCATCCATCGAATGTTCAACAACTGGTCCAGTCGCTTCTTGAGGGGTGTGACGAAAGGAGGAGCGATCCAAACTGGGCCGTTTCCTGTAGGGCGAACAACCAAGTCCACTGTTGCGCCATCTTGAACCAGAGCATAAGCAACATCAAATGCAGACTTAGCACCACCAACAACGATAGCCTTTTTGACGTTCAGGTTAGGAGCCTCTTTACAGAAGTCCTTAGCATGGAAGAGAGGAGCACCAAACTTCTCAGCGTTCTTGTACTGGGGCATATTCGGTGTTGATGTAAGACCAGTAGCCAGCACCAATCTCTCGGTAGTGATACTTTCTGTTCCCTCGGGGGAGGTAACACTAACTCTCCAGCCAGCATCACCATTTCGCTCTACCAAGTTCACAGAAGTGTTGAACTGGATTCGGTCGTGAAAGTCGTAGTGCTTAGCAAAGTCGGTGAGGTAACGGTGGAGGACTGTTCCGGGGATATGGCTATTGGGCTTGACGCCGTATGTCTTCTCGGCCATGGGAAAGTCGGGGTATTCGTACGTGCCCTTCATGTTGTTGGACTTCAGACCGGGATAGAGACGGTTCTTGGACCAAGTGCCACCGCATGACTCGGCAGACTCGAGAACGGCAAGATTAGCGTGAGGGCTGATTTGTCTGATGGCTTTTGCGGCGGCCAGACCGAACCATCCTGACTTGTTAGTTGACAATATCTCTGGGAGGAGGGATGATATGCTTACCGGCGCCTACAACCACGACATCATATGATTTAGTCATATTGTCTTGATAATGATAGAAGAATGAATGTTGAGAGGTAAAGGGAAAGATCGTGTATCCTCTGATAGTTGAAAGAAGCAAGTATGATGATGCAGACAGCCAAAGGGGGCGAAATGGGCTTTCTATATCTATCCAACCACAACCGTCGGGTATCCCCAAACGTCAGTTTCACCCCAAAACCTCGTCTAATCTCCAACTGACAACTCAGCTGGACCCCTCAAACAGCCCAACAACGTGTCGGAACGATATCTCAACTGCTGTAGAACTGTCGTAAACAAGGAATGCTGATAACACTAGCTTGGGTTCTACCCCAGATTCGACGTTCCGTTATCCCCATTCCGTCCCCACCTATCAGTTGCCTTATCTGGGGTAAATCATGGCTGCGGAACGACATGATGGCTTCAATAAGTGTTCCGAACCCTGTAAATCAGAAAGCTAATTCAGATTAGTGACGCAGGAACAGATATGACTCGCTAGAATTGACTCGGTTATCATATCTAGCTCATAGACTAACAGCGCATCATGCGCCTACGGACTTTCCTATCGGAAGTTCCGAAGCTGAAGCGTTTATCTCAGATCTGCGATAAGAGTTGTCAAAAGCGGGGCCTGCGATAACCCCTCGTATCATAATCTGGGGTTTATCAACCTTCGGCGGAGTTCCGCTCTACGTACTTCACATTCTAATTTACTATCTATATATTGTTTCTTCGAGCAGCGCCTAGACCACCTTTTACCCCCAGACTCAGAAATCAACCAATCAATTTTTACAATGTACGCCGACATTTCAAAGCCTCCTGCTCCCCTTCCCCAGGCCAAGCCTGAGACTGTTGGTGAGGGGATTACCCTTCTGCCTCCACTTTCAAGACGGGGTCATGGACCTGGTCTTGTTATTCTGAGTCCTGACTCGGAGAAGCATTTGGATATCATT
The DNA here is from genome assembly GCA_003353625.1 of Fusarium fracticaudum. Taxonomy (NCBI): domain Eukaryota; kingdom Fungi; phylum Ascomycota; class Sordariomycetes; order Hypocreales; family Nectriaceae; genus Fusarium; species Fusarium fracticaudum. Next base: position 1,234,165 of record PDNT01000007.1, read on the forward strand.
GAGGGTGTTCCTTCTGCTCTTTTGAAGTGGGCTGAGGAGGGGTATGCTGTTGTTGAGATACAGGCGAAGGCGTTTAAGAAAGATGCTGGTGAGGTGTTGAGTGATGCTTTGAAGGCCTTGAAGGGTTGTGAGAAATTGGAGAAGGATAGCAAGATTGGACTTATTGGTGAGTGAGCCTCTGTGGTGGTTGGTGACGTGATACTGATTCTCCGACAGCATATGACCCCAAGCTATGGAACCAGGTAGCTGGCTCAGTCAACAACTCTGGTCTAGTAGGTGCAGTGATCTACGCCAACGACGCAGATCTCGCAACCCTTGAAAAGTCTAGCATCCCCATCTTGCGCCACATTGCAGGCCGCACAGCCATTATCGAGAGAAGTGATGGCCTCACAACATATTCATACTCCAGCGCAAAGTCTCATCTCATGGCAACGCCATTCCAAGATGACTTTGACTACTGGACTGAGTCTCTGTCGCACACAAGGAATTTGACTTTCCTGAAGCCGCTGACCAATGGCCCTTACTTTGATCTTGAGGCTATCTGGGATGAGCACACATATTATGAGTTTGCGGACCGCTCGGTTGAGCATACGATGAGCACTATGGTTGATCAGCCATATGTTAACCACGTACCTACAGTAAGTTCACTACATCTCTGAAATATTGGGGCTGGCATGGTAAACTAACATTGCTTCAGCTTACCGGTGGCATCGGCCGCAAGTCACTTACAACCTTTTACCGCGATAACTTCATCTTTCAAAACTCAGACGACACAGAGCTTGAACTCATCAGCCGCACAATCGGTATTGACCGTGTAGTCGATGAATTCCTCTACAAGTTCACACATAACAAGACAATTGACTGGCTGTACGTCACTTGCTGTCCCTCTTAGTATCCCTCGCTAATGTCCCAGGCTTCCCGGCGTTCCACCAACCGACAAGAAGATGGAAGTTCCCTTCACAGCAGTTGTGAACATCCGCGGCGATCGCCTCTACCATGAGCATATCGCATGGGATCAAGGCACTGTTCTTGCACAATTGGGCTTGATACCGCAGTATCTTCCCTTCCCGTATCCTGTTGCAGGACAGAAAGAGGGTGCCAAGTATGAGTATCGCGTGCCTGTGACGGGTCTTGATACAGCGGCGAAGATGAGGGATAGGAATTCAGTGGCTTCAAATGAGATGTTTAGTTACAAGGTTCGGGAGGTTTAGTGTAGCATTTTGATCTCAGCATTAGTTCGGCGTCAATTGATTTCATTACAACACTAGCTTGCTTCCTCTTCCCGCGGGTAGTATTCGGTCCCGGCTCCCGAGATATGACGACAACGTTGCCCCACTCGGGGTCTTGACTTCACGCTCAAGATTCGCGTGTAAGGTTGAGCCTCATTAATAGTGGAGGGATTATAGCCAATGGAATTAGTGTTCCTGTATGACGAGACAAAATTGTATAAGACCATTGGCTTATGAATTTTGCAGTTTCTCACATGTCAAAAGCGAAGATGCTTGGTGGTAGTGCTAGAAACCCCTCGAGATTGCCCCAATCATTACAAGCTATTTTGGATCTCAACAGTGTCATTGCAGCGGTATCTCGTTTTACCACAACCATCACAATGTTCCCACCAACGTTTTAAAAATTGCCGCCACTAATGACTATGAGGCGTTTATGCCTCCAGCTGAGCGCCTTCACCTGCATCCTTTGACTCGGCCATGCCGTCAAATGCGATAAACTGAATCATCTACCCTGAACCATCGCAACCAACCAATGGCTAGAATCCTCCTCCGAAACCGGGTGTAATGATAAGGGTCTTTCAAACCGATAATATCTGATTGGCCTGGAAACTGCTCAGCTAAGCCGTTGGCCACCGCCTAAACCGCATCGATAGAAGTCTGCTACTTATCTCCGCAGCTAAAATTATGGGAGATAAGAAGTAGAAGCTTAGTCTCGCCGATCTCAGTCTAGTCTGGTTTACCCCGCATGGGTCCAAGGTGAAGACCGACGCTAGTCAAGATTGACCCAAGATAAATAATCAACGCGGTGTTTCTTCACCTTTTGCCCCCCGAGTTTCCGCCTTCCTCACCTCTAACCCGACTTCCGACAGACTCGAAAGAATATTGAACGAAACAACAGACTCAATTGACTGGCTGGTTATACTGGGACATTCATATACGCGACGCGACAAAGGGGGCCGAAACCCCTGTTTTAGCCATGGCCCAGGCACGTGAACCCAAAGGAGTCAAGAAATCCAGCACTTCAACCGGCGAACCTGGAAAACGGAGGACACCATACGCTCTGCGCGCATGCGACGCATGTAGACGACGAAAGGGAAAATGCGACGGGCGACAACCGTGCAGACACTGCTCAAGCCGAAACCAGAATTGCAGTTACAGCAGCAGTCTTGAGAACAATAGCTCCAGTCTTGACAGCGACGATTGGCACCCCGCTACAACGACAGCAGCGCCTCCAGCGCCCGCCATCACTGACCCAATACCTGCGACTACGAACCACGACTGTGCGACTTCGGGGACTTTATGCCAGACGAACCAAGCTGCGATTGTTGATATGCTCTCTAGTCTTCAGGAGCAATTGAATAGTTTGGCGTCACAGGTGCAATACTCGAGTAACCAGGAACAACCAAATCTTCCATCGCCAATGACTATGATTGCTGCGACACGACCCCACGACCATGTTCCCACCACAAATCCTAATACAATACCCATCATCAGTCACAGTTACACTGAATCCACCACCGATGATCAGAGCTCAACGCCCAAATCCTCCCGAACGACAGCCTCTCAACATTTCTACGGCCCAACATGTCCAGACTACGCATTGAACGTGGGACAATTAAAACTTCGACGGAATAGTCAGCCAGGTCCGCCACTACAACAAAAGCAACTGCAACTTGCCAGTATCCACGAAGACGACGCTTCCGATGAGGCGGATCAGAACGATGGGCAAAATACTCAATTCTCAGTATCGCCGCGCGCGATCGACAAGGGCGACCCAGCTATGCTTTTGACATTTCGCTCAATTATGGGGTTGCAAGAGACTACCCAGCTTTTGTACATTTACCAAGAGGTCGTCGGTGAACTTCATCCCGTTGTTGATATTGATGCGCTCATTATGCAGACGCGTTCGTGGTATGCTGAAGCTGATGCTGGAATATGGGATGTTTTGGCGTCGAGCACTGGAGCTGCTACATACGAGCTGCTATTAATACTGAACCTGTGTTTGGCGATTGCTTTGAGGGCTGATGGGAACCCGTCGAGTTCGAATACAGAGACTTTATTGAGGGATAGTTTTCAGGATGCGGTCAATGCGAAGCTGGCTGCACCCGCTAATAGCATCCAGCATGCGACTATCGTATTCCTCAAGGTATGGTACTACCACTATCTACAATCACAAATTTACTAATTGAAACAGGGTTGGTATGACTTCTTCCAAGAAATGCCCCGCTCAGCTTGGCGCATGTGTGGCATCGCAGGTCGCATGCTGATGGAACTCGGCCTCCACAACGCCGAAGTCTTTAGACATACCGTCAAGACCGAGGCTCAACGCACAGAAGCATGCACTCTGATCAGCAGTATTGTCATTCTTGATCGACAATGGAGCTACGCAACTGGTCTACCGACACACTTCCAAGACAAGAGCTTTAGCTCTATGTCTACATCATCCGTCAAGAACCCATACCTCAAAGCCATGCTCTCCTTCATCCTCATAAGCGACCGTTTCAGTGAACCTATATCCAACGCCGCAAAAGGCGAAGGCTACAACGATGAAAACTCATTTGAATTGATGAGCTTCCAGATCGAGCAGTGGAGAAAGAAGGCTGTTGGTGATTACACCGTTGCGAATTGTCAATCATGGCATACAGACCCATCAAGTCGTCCGCCAACATGGACGATTCTACTAAATCTCCGAGCGGAATCCGTTCGGAGCCAACTCCTCAAACCGTTCTTCTTTTCAGAATTGGATATTGAGATTACAAAGAACCACGTTCGACCAGCGACTGATCGAGTTTACGATATCATTCATGTTTTGCACACGCTTGACGCGACTACGGATATCTACCGCAAGCAACATCCATATTACCAGCATATACTGGCATGTACCGCTGGTCTAGCATTTCTGCTCATCGCTTTCATAAAGCAAAACAGAACAACAATGCTACCAAGTCTGACACCCGATCTCATCGAGTCTCTCGGCGGTAGTTTCAGCATGTGCGTAACGCTCACAACAAAATACACGCACCGCTCGCGTTCCGCACGTCGTCTCGCCAAGCGTCTCATCGAAATGCGACGCAACCTTCTCAGCTTAGGAATTCTGAACCCAGCGAGCCCAGGAAGCCACGAAGGTCTAGATAACGTCACAGAGTCAATCAGAAGAGCGAGTCTTACACAGCCAGTTGGAGATTTCCAGCCCTATACAGAGTACTCGCCCCCTTTTATTAACGGGGTCGTTCCCGGCGGGTTTGTGGCTGGGACGGTAATTTCGGATACGGATATGCAGATGGGCTGGGAGGATTCGCTAAGGTTGCAGTGGCCCATTGGGGATGTTAATCACATGTTTTCGGAGAGCATATTTTGATACTGATTAGCGACATGAATGAATTATGATGATTATGATCCCGTAGCCGATAATTTGCTGTTCCGCGTGATGGTGAAGATAGCGGGTATGGGGCTTAGGGACGGATCCGGGCGCTTTTCCGATTCCGGGTGCGGTATCCGCTTCGCGGGCCGCTCGTCTCCTGAACTGCTGAAGTCTTATCAATTGGGGCTCAGGGCGAGAGAGGTATCTCAATCATCTGATGACAACCAACTTGACTATCAGTGGCGCCGGCTGCACTTGGCAATAGATCAAGATAGTCATGCGTCGAGTGATACAGCGTGAAGATCGAGACCCTGTTCCGTCTCTCCATCGACGATGCAGCCGTATGTGTTGGAACAAGCAGTTGACGATGATAACTTAGAGTTGTAGGAACAATAATTGGGGACATAAACGAACTCAATTTGATATAAATCTCAACGCTAAACTTAAGCTAGTTGTTCTCATAACTAATCAATCCATCAATAGTTCCAGCATGCAGACCGCCAGTAATCGGAATATCCGCCGCAGTAGTATGTCTCGCCGCATCACTCAACAAGTAAATAACCGCCCCCGTAAGGTCATTCTGTGTACTCAATCTCTGATTCGGCGGCGCCAGCCACATCTGCTCTCCCTCCCTCTTACTCTTAAGCTCACGAACAGTCCTTGTCATCTCAGAGTCCACGAATCCTGGGGAGATGGTGTTGACTCTGATACCCTTTGGCGCCAGCTCAACGGCCAAGGCTTTGGAGAGCATGAGGATACCGCCCTTTGAGGCGTTGTATGCCGCCATGCGGTAGCCGGGAAGGCCAATGTGTGCGGATTGAGAGGCGAGGAGGACCATGCTTCCGCCTGTGCCTTGCTTGACCATCTGGCGGGCCGCAAGTTGAGCCACAAAGAATGTTCCCCGGACCTATCTCTATTAGTTTAATTCCCCTTGGCGGACCGGATAACTTACGTTGATGTCCTGAATGCGGGTAAACTCCTCCCAAGTCTGGTCCAGGAACGGCTTATCAATAGCGATACCCGCAGCGGGTACAACACCGTCAATAGTCTCAAACTCCTTCAGCACCTTATCGAAAGCCGCATTGATACTCTCCTGTGACGTAACATCCGTTTGGATGTAAACAGTCTTGGCGGAGAACTTCTCACTCAATGTGTTAAACTCGGGAGTAGGCTCTTTCTGGATATCTAACACAGCAACATTGCCGCCCATCTCGCAGATAGCTCGCGTGCAAGCGAAACCAATGCCCTGAGCTCCACCAGTGACGATGTAGTTTCGCCCGCGGAGCTCAAACATGGGACGGACATCTTGGAGAGCGTCTGTAGCCATATTGATCAAGTGGGTATAGTTTGAAGGTAATAGTGTGATGGTGAGTTATTCTGTATAGATGGGGCGTATTTGATGACAGTATTCCTTATAAATGCCGTGGCTACATCATCTTATCGGCTCGTTACTTATCATCTGCTGAACGATTGCCGGCCCCGGAATGTGGATAGCGACCCACCTTCCGGCCTTCGGAACGGTCACGGACCATTCCGTTTATAGCAAAGGTCCAAGCTGAACTGACTTGATCATGAGACTGTTGTTATCAAATAACTGATTGGAGTAAGAGGAATTATCGTATTTATGCATGCTCTACTGTTCCATATCTTATCGTGGTAATTGTGACTCTCAACGACGTGACTCCATCAGCTATAACGAAATCGAAAATGGCTTCTCATCCTCCTGCTGCGTGCTGCACCATCGCCAACCTCCATGAGTAAGTCATTCCCAAAAATTTCACTTGAGAATTCTGCCAACTGACATGATCAAGGGGAACTCCCAAGGGAGATGTCGTCAAAGTCGGAAATGTCACCGGATATCTAGCAAAGCCGTCCAAAGACTCTAAGCAGGCTGTTCTATACCTCCCAGACATCTTTGGTATCTGGCAAAACAGCAAGCTCATGGCCGATGCTTTTGCTGCTGAGGGATACACATGTCTTGTGGTAGACACATTCAATGGTGATCCAGTGCCGTTGGAGATGCCCGATGGCTTCGACATTATGAAGTGGCTTGGTGAGGGCTCCGATGGAAAGAACCCCCACACGGCGGAGGCTGTGGATCCAATCGTCGTGTCGGGAATTGAGTACCTCAAGAGCATTGGCATTACCCAGATTGCTGCTGTCGGATACTGCTTAGGAGCCAAGGTTCGTTTTATACCCGAGCGTGAAGACTTCCAGACAGCTAACAACTCATAGCACCTCATCCGTCACTACAAGGATGGCATCAACGTTGGATTCGTCGCCCATCCATCATTCGTCGAGTCAGACGAGTTGGCTGCCATTACTGGTCCTCTGTCTATCGCAGCCGCAGAGCTTGATGACCTTTTCACAGTAGAGAAACGTCATGAGAGTGAGGGCATCCTGTCCAAGTCAAAGCAGGACTTCCAGATCAATCTATTCTCTGGAGTTCATCACGGCTTTGCTGTTAAAGGAGATATGAAAGATAAAAAGCAATTGTTTGCCAAGGAGCAAGCTTTCAACCAGGCGGTGTCTTGGTTCAAGAGACATTTTGAGTAAAAACAAGATTATACCAGTTTCAAGGACTTCAAAAGAGGGTGCCACAATAAACTTAGTAAAAAGTACTCTGAACTTAGGCTAAGATCAAACATTTGCTAGAGCAATAACCCGAGAGTTGAACAATTACAAATATTGACGATAGAGTTACAGGCTCAGCCTTTTCTATGATTCCTGTCTACCCAATACACGGTGAAATATTAGCAACGCTAGATATCTGCAAAAGACTTTATTTACAAAACATAGGCAAAGTCTCTGTCGCATTGGCTTCAGCACATGCGATTGCTAAAGACAGCTCATATGACTTGACCGATATATCAAGGGACTTGACACTAACATCCAATGCTTTCTTGGCGAGCACCAAGCCAGCTACGCCAAACACGATGCTGATGACAGTGAGTAGCAAGACAACTGCCGCTGCCCAGAACGTAGAGTACTCGAGGAAATTACTCCTATCAGGTCTCAACCGTAACTGAGACCAACCACTGGGTCCATGTTCCCAGACATCCAACAACTGTGAGATCTCTGTTTCCCAATGTGAGAAGTCTCCAAGTGATAACGATCGCTCGCGACCAAAGGGAATCTTGAGGAATTTCCTCCCTTCTCTAGATAAGAATGCCTTAGTGTCCTTATCATCCGGGAAAAGCAATTTGATTGTGTCAACTGCTTCTTGTATAAACTCCATCGGAAGTGGACAGTCGTCTGGGTATGCAAGGTGATTTCGTAAGGCAATGGCGTGCTCAAAGATTGTAATTTGTTTGTATTCCCAGTCGATACTGAGGTGCTGCGTCAGATCACTTGTCCACTTTACTTGGAAGCCGTAGTATCGAGCAAGGTTCGCAATCGAGAAGCTCTGAGAAATCTGTCGGGGTTCGGCATCCGGCTTTCTTCCTGGCGGATACCAGTCTTGTAACAGTAGGCTCAGTGGCATAGTCTTTGGCCACTGGTAAGAACTTGCTGAACCAGATGTTGAATGTTCGATGTGCACCATTAGCCAAACCCTTATTGCCATATCGGCTGATCTCATAGTTTCATCTGACGAGTTTGCGAATAACTCGGACTTTTTCTTGTAGGCATGTTGCCGTATCCCATCGATAACAGATGCGAGGTCGTCAATCGATTTCGCGGAGTAAAGAATCGACTTCCGCTCAATCAAGCTTATTTGCTCCTCCAAAAATAAGAAGTATCTGTCGTATAGATCCACGTAGGTATCAAAGTCGCTTCGAGGCATATACGGCCATATCCTGTTGAGAATTCCATATTTTCTATCGCTACTTAGCTCTCGTATAGCCATTTTCTCGAAGTTACGTTGTGAGGTTAGTGCCACGATGTTTCGCAAGGTAGCATTGCCCTGTTTGGTCGAAGGCTTTCGCCAGCTATAAAGGTAACAAATAAGTTTGAACTGGATTTACCATGTGGCTACAAATCAAAGATTAAAGGACAGGAGAGAATAAGGGCCCTATACAAGCCTGTGACAGACGCGAACCGCTGTTTCTAGGTCTTGGGCTCCCTCTTCGAGTCACATCCAAGTATGCCTTGGCAAGCCACCTGCCACTCTATGCAGGCGAGACTGGTTTGAACGACACTTGGGTATTGAACTATAAGTTCCAGCGTGACCGTGGCTTGCATGATAGACAGGGGTGCGAACCAATAACAAGAGTCGCATATCTTGCTAGGCTCTCTTGCCATTGGGGTTGCGGCTGATAAGCCCCGCGTTGCTGCCAGATCATACCCATCTGCCTTTTTCTGACCTTGCATCTAAAGGTTGGAATACGAAACTTCCTTAAAATGTCTCCGAGACCCAGGATCTCGCCCCTGTTGCTATGTTAAGTATGGCATCTACTTCATCAGAGACCGAGGTATACATTACGCCACCAACAAGTCCATCACAAACAACGACATGCCAATTTCCTGGCCGCATTGTAGTGCAACCCAGCTTCCTCGATCTCGAATTTGATGAAAGTAGCTTTTCACTTCCAAATAAGGCCAGGGGCATATGTTGCTCAGTTAAAAACGTCTGGTATTCCAAGCATCACTGGCCCGAGCAGTCTCAGTACAAACATCTCTTCGAACAAGCCTCAGAGACATGGGAAAAGCTTGCACCGGAGTTTAATAGAATATGGAATACGGTATGGAGGAAGTCGCTTGCCACAACCCCGCGAACCGTTGAGCTGCGGCTTGCTGGTGCCCACCAGCCTGGCGAAGAACGGGTTATCGTAAGGCCGAGCGTTTGGATCAGGAGCACGGATGAGGCTATTCGCAGCACCACTGTTTGGAAGAAATTACAAAAGCAGGTTCGCAAACTAGGTCTCGACTCGGCAAAATATGCGTCGATATTCGCTGAAGGTGGTTTAAGGTCCGCAAATGGTCCCGCATCTGTCTCATGGGAACAGTTGGATCTACGAAAAGGAATCAAGTTTGCATATGACTTGACGTTACATACCCATGTGGCCTGGTGGGCCGTCAGTGGACCTTATGAGTGCGGTGAGATCTGCTTGACTACAATTGTTAAGTATGGGCAGATAGTCTATCAGGAAGTATCTCGCATCGGTGGCGTGTTGGACATCAATGCCTCACACGAGGCAGGGGTTACCTCAGGGCACACAATGCTTCTTTATTTCTTGCAGAATATGGATCAGAAAGCTACGACGACTATAACGGAGTTGAAACGCACTGGTAGTAGCAGCCATACTTCCTGCTCCGACTCCTATTCAGAGGAAGATGATGAGAAAAGCAGTAGTGATGAGTGCGAGCTCGTGGAGAACGATACCGACAGCACAGATCCTAGAACTGATCTCGGTTATGTCGATCTCGAGAAAGTCGGTACTTGGATCCCAGTGAACCTAAAAGGAATGATCAACTTCATCAAACAGGTCGAGGTCGACGTTTCGATCAAACCCCATATGTGAAGGTCATGAGCGCTTCAGATGGCTTGATACCTGCCGACTTTGCCCTTGTGTCTCGAGTGGAGTTCGACTTATTTTTGGGCAGGAACGACAATATTTATAATTTCAATGGACGAAACAACGTATCCAGCATCTGCCCTGACTCTTCGTTAGCGGCAAACGAGCAAGAAATACTTGTATTATTGGGTAATGGCATGGAAGCCTCAGCAGGTTTTCTCCAACCAGCAAAGATACCCTTCTCCATTGGGAACACAACTATTTCGGCACGGAAGATTCGCTTGACTGCACCACTAGGTCAGTAGTACAAAGGGGGAGAGTAGGAAATGACATCAAGCTAATTATCAGTCCAACTTACCAGGTCGAGGCACGTCAGGGTCTTGGGTTGTTCTACGAGATTCAGGCAAATTATGCGGCTCAATCATAGCCGTGTTCGAAGGAGAGCCATTTGCACTTATGATGACCGCACAAACTCTTTTCTCCGATATTATAAATTACTCCCGAGACGTATCGCTCGTCACACTAGGACCCTGCAAACTGGACCTGAAAGATGAGAGTCAAGTCTTGGTGTACAACAATCTCGGGCACGAGGTGGGCTTGAGATCCGTCGAAAAAGGTATAAATATCTTCATACCTGAGATGAAATCCAGTAGGGCAATGGAGAAGTCCATAGCACCGCCTGAAAGATCTCAGACGACATCTCCAACCATACCGCATCATCCAACAACAGCTCCTAGTCACAGACCGCCGCCTATAGCTAATATCTGCTCTTCTATGGGCAATAACCAGGGGAGCGTTAGTGATACTGGGTCGTCCGAGCATTCGTCGCCACCTGATGCCCGGGCCCTATCACTTGAGCGCGTGCATCTGTGGTCAATGGATAATGTGATTGCTCGAATCTCCGCCAGAGTCGTCAGCCAGGCGAACTTGAGCTACATTCCTATAACAACCCTTGAGTCGGATATGTCAAAGACACAGCCGCCAGCAGGACATTTACGATTCCCAAATACCTCTCGCTCTGACTTGGCTCTGATGGGATGCGGCTCAATGTTCGACCAATTTATGCCAAGCCGTAGAATAGATTTCAGTCTTGGATGAACTCAATTGCGTCTTACAGGCATATAGGCAGTGACGGGGAAGCGAACCCAGAACCCAAGCTAACACTTGAGGTTCAGATTTGGAGTCAATTGTCACAATGTCTCTATTAAAAATGATACCGAAAAATGAATACTGATTGGAATTCTCGAGTAGGGTGGTCTAATATGTCCCGTTGATAGCATAAGCTTTAAGTATGAATCAACAATACACTGGTTATGATACTCCATCTTAGTTGAGAGAGGTTAGAGGCACATTTCATTAGTAGACTGTTTGATCGACTGTATTTAAACTCTATCGTTGATAAGTTCTATTTGCACTAAGTGCCGGAAATGAGTAATAATGAGGCTGTTCTATTGCTGCCTGAGTACTGCTGCTGACAGCATTTCGATGCCCAACCAACACGGCCTCATCTTTGAGATGGCTAGTGGAAAGTCAAAGAAGTGTGGCTACTAGGCACGGCAATACCTTTCAGCTTTCCTTTCACACACTACCAAGTTGTGGGGATTTCCCTCAGCCGTCAGCTCAGGCTTCTTTGGTGGCGGCACTGCCCCCTCACAGCCTCATTTTACACTCCATAACATGACTGAACTCGCCAACTTGACTTCTTCCTGTCCAAGTATCAGCGGTCACTATGTCGGAACCAGAGAGAAGTAAAGACGTCCCAGTAGAGGATGTCTCGAAGAATGCGACTACTAGAGACCTGCCTCCTTCACAAGAAATATTCGCGACACCCGTAAATGAGGACTTCTTGAGACAGTATTCTTACCAGGACCTCAATTATCATGAGCATGAAATCAGATTGGTTCACGTATTCGAGAAACCAGGAAGCGACTTGATCCACGGAAATCTCCTTCCACCGCAGAGACTCACAGATATCAGCAGGAAATACCATACAATATCCTACTGCGCTGGGAGCGCCAAAACCACCAGGCCTATTGTCCTACAGGGAACCGAGTTCAATGTCTTTGCCAATCTCGACTGTGCTATTCGAGAAACGCTAGCATATTGGAGCACTACCAAGTATTCTGACGACGACTGCGTACTGTGGATCGACCAGATATGCATCAATCAACACAATGATTCAGAAAGGTCACACCAGGTAGCTTTCATGCGAGACATTTATTTGAATTCTCGAGGAACCTTTATTTGCCTCTCGACAGGCCGGGCAGACAAGGCTTGGCCAAATGCGTTTTCTTGGTTTTCGCAGCGAGAGGTGCAGCAGTATACTTCTCGATCTTACTACAATATTACAATGGAAGAGTACATCAAAGGCTGGAATGCTTTTTATGACCTACTTGAATGTCCATGGTGGAGCCGGGCATGGATCCGTCAGGAGTTTGCCTGTTCCCGAACTACGATTTTCTTATATCACGGTGAAGCCCAGGACTTTTCCGAGCTATCGTGGCTCCAAGCCATCTGTCATTCGGATCTAGTTACCAATCCTCACCACCCTGAGAACCACTTTTCTGAACCTTTACTATCGAGAAGCGAGGTCAGGCAAGAAATGCAAACTCTGACCAACCGACGCCACCTTACAATAGAGACTTGCCATGTTGCCCGGTTCTTACTTCTTCAAAAGACCTTACTGGGAAACGGGCCGGTAGAATGCAACATGGACTTTAAGAAGTTGGCACTGGATGCTCGTCATTCCAAGGCCACTGACCCCCGAGATAAGATCTTTTCTCAACTGGGACTTGCCCACCCGGGATACAACATCATCGCCAACTATTCCAGGTCTAATGATATCTCACGCGTACTGATTTATACTGCAATCAAGATAATTCTTTTCGAGGGAGATCTCAACATCTTTCTGTACGCACTTCAGCTTCTAAGAGCACCATCATGCCAATTACCATCATGGGTTCCTGATTGGACTTCCGCGACTGCTTCAACGATCTCCGTTTTCGGCCAGTCAGAAAACCATCAAGTTGCTAGCATCACTGCTCAGATCAGACACGATGCCGTTGGCTCCATTCGGTTTGGTGCGAGTATTGACGGTAGCCAAATGACTGTTTTATTTGTGAAAGCACTTCGCTTGGGTATCTTGGAAAGATTTTGTGGTGACCTACCGGCGTATGGATGCAAAAGATTCACCTTGAGTGGTGGGCTTACCACCCAATGCCGGAATGAAGCTGAATTGGGTGATGAAATCTGGCTGCTTATGGGCACATCCTGTCCATATATCCTTCGTTCTACTGAGAAAGGACACAAACTCATCAGTGAGGTCGTTGCGATAGATAACCCAAGTTCCAAGTTGCTTTGTGAGCGGGAAAGGGACAGGATGCGGACGGGGCTTGAGGTGTTGGAGGAAATTTCAATAATCTAGTATCTAGTTGCTTACAACTCAAGCAAGAAAGAGTTATGCTATACACGTGAATATGGTAATGACACCAAATCTTATCCTAGGTTATCATGCCTTGAGTTATTCCGTCATGAATGTATTTGCTTGGCGGACTGGCCATAACCTTGGTTGATAGTGGCCCGGCCCGTCACGCTTACGTCTTCTTCTCCCACCTACGAGGTTGTTAATCGCCAGCCAAAAACGGCAATGATGGATTACTTACAGATCCAGGAACAATTTCCAGAGAATAGAGAACAGAATGCCCTGTAGGCCGTTGGCCAAGATGCGCGTCTTGAGTCCACGTCCAAGGAGACCAATAACCCCATCTTGGATGACCACAGCGCGTGCAGCCTCAGCTAAAACATTATCACGTTAGTTGTGGGCTTTGGAGTCTGTTGGTGTTAGGTGGCCTTACCATATGAAATCTTTGTGTCGTTGACTTGTCGGTAGGTCTTGACCACTCTCAATGAGTTGGAGATGGAATCTGAGACAATGGAAGCGCAGAAGCCAATGAAGGCGAGGCGAAGCAACCACCAGAAGAGAGGATGTCTTGGGGGCTCAACAATGACCTCCGACAAGTAGTTGTACTTTGATAAGTTAGTTTCCTGTCTGCCGATTTGAGTCTGGACGTACCGTAGCGAACCAAGGATAATGACCGACAAAAGTAGCAGCGGCGGTAGCAAAAGCTCCCCACCACAAGCTGCCGATTCCGTTCGACTTTATACGTCGTCTCAGAAGGGCTGTTCCACGGGCACCCTGAGCTTGAAGGGTTGTCTTCAAAGTGTCGATGGGAGTGAGGATCATGCGGAACGCAGCGGCACTGGCAACTAATAAGCGTCTTCCTGCAGAGGAAGGCGGGCTCTGACTTACCACAGAGAGGCAAAAATGGTCTTGATGGGCGATGGAAGATTCTTGAGGTAAGGGTTTGACTGGAGCAAGGCGAGGATGCCAGCGTTGGCAGCTGTGTCTCCGAATCGCGCGATTGGGCCTGCAACAGTCAGATATCAGCATTCCAACGCCGCGGATAGTAGAACAAACCTTGGAACAACGCAGGTGCAATTCCTTGGTAGTATCTGCGAATTCCGCCCTCAGTGTAAAGAGTACGCGTCGCAACAGTGAATGACGTGCCATGGCGATACTGATAGTTCATGATAGTCCGCAGAGGCTTTGCACGCTGTCAGTCAAACAATATCTATACTTCTGAGACATTGGCCTACCATTAGTAATAGAACTTGCAGCACCATGGCTGCCGCGCCACTGAGTCCTCCGCCAAGAGCCCGTTTGAGGGCTTTCTTAAGATCAAACTAAACAAGTTAGTAGGCATTTCTCGACGTGACATGAAACTCACCTCAGTCTCATCTGCATCAATCCAGCCCTTGATAAAAACCGCCAGTACCGCTATCGCAAGCACAGCCCAGAATATCCTCCAGGCGTACCAGCTTTTCGGTCTTTTCTCCGGAGTCGGCTCGGCTTCCGGCTCATTATCGGCTTCATTTATCTCCGGCGATGGCTGATCCGCTAGAAGCGGCGTTTGCTCAGTACTTCGCGCAAGAGCCTCGGGATCGACTTGAGTTGTCATTGTGAGTTTTGAGGATGTTGTATATCCTCAAATGAATGTTGATAAAAAAAAAGAGGCGGGTGATTGAGATTCTTGGGGTCCCCGCAAGCGTCATTGATTAGTGGGCGATTTGCGTGCTAGACATGCCGATTACGTGCTAATTTAAGCGGGGACAGACTGCGAGCATTATTAATCCACGTAACACGTTATCTTGTCTCAGCTCTCTTATCTCATCTCGACATAAGTTCCAATGTCGATACTCAAGGTGCTACTTTTATTGTCAACCGTAGATAGATTTAGATCCTCAGAACTAACTACTAACCTAGTCTTCTAGAATCTAGGCTGAACGCACTTTGTACAGTGTGCTCACCTAGTCCCAAACCTAGCGAGTTCAACACACCATTGATAGAGACAAGTCATTAAAATACAGGGGAAAGCAAGAGCCTTGGCATTTCACCAAGCAACAATATTCTCCTCATTAATTGATAGAATGGGGCCAATCTACCATGGCCATTCACATATGCGCTGAGCTTCAGTGGCGGTCTCAGAACATGGTGGCTGCGAGGTGATAACTCAAAATAGACCAGGATGCTGTGACCAACATGCATAGACAGAATGGCTGCCTCTTGTTATCACAACCAACAGCGCTAAGCCCCCCGCAACACTTCTGGTTCAAGACATTTCTCGCACTGAAGTCTCACCTTCATTCTCTTTTCCAAATTTGCGAGCGAAATTTAGTGCATACCTCCATTATCGATCATGGCGACTCCAGAAGAGGCAGAGAGAATTGTTAAGGAGGTGACGGAATATTATGGATATCTGGACCATGACATGATGGACGATATTGGCCGTTTCAACTCCGACTATCGCCGAAGGATTGATGAAAACTGGCTCAAAATGGAGAACGCCGCGTCTCATTCCATTAAAGTGTAAGTGCCATTGAGAGTAAGCACAAAGCCTCGAAATTCACAAAGTTTTCAGTTTAGCGAGAAATATATACGGCAGCGGTGCTCGATTCGTGTTCGAGCTTCTCCAAAATGCCGAAGACAACAGCTTTCGCAAGGCCGATGACAAGAATGACCCCCCGTTTATTTCCTTTCAGATCCACCCGAAACATATTGTGGTTGAATGCAATGAGGATGGATTTACTAGTCTGGATCTAAAGGCGATATGCTCCGTTGGAGAAAGCACCAAGACTGCGAAACACGGATATGTAGGTGCCAAAGGTATCGGCTTTAAATCTGTCTTTATCGCTGCATCCCGCGTCCACATTCAGTCTGGAAACTACTCGTTTGAGTTCCGACATAACAGGAATGACCCGGGTCTTGGAATGGTAAGACCCATCTGGGTGAAGCCGACGGAGACGATTCCTAGTCCCCTCACTCGCACGACACTTTATTTACATGAGCAAGGTGACGAGGATGAGATAGAACACCTCAAAACGGTCATTGCCATGCAGTTTGACGACCTCCAGGAGACCTGTCTTCTCTTTCTACGAAAGCTGAGCAAGATTAGCGTCACTTTCTACGATGGACAAGGAAATCTCCAGCGGTCAAAGCAATTTACGAAGAAGAACATCGACGACTTCCGTGTCTCTTTAGAAACTACGGTAGCTTCAGCGGATACATCCTCTATGACAAGCCAAATGTATCACATTACGAAGCAATTAGCCACGGGCCTAGCGCAGAGCGAGAGTCGCGATGCTGCCACCACCGAAGAGGCACGGAAAAGCCTCACCTCTGCTGAAGTTGTCTTGGCATTTCCACTAAAAAGTGATTACCAGCCTCACATTTCAACGAGAAGACAGGAACTCTTTGCCTTCCTGCCTCTCAGGACTTCAGACTACAAGGTAAGCAATAAAGGGTGTCGACATTGACTAGGGAAGTCCGCTGACCACGAATAGTTCCATATCCAGTCAGACTTTGATACAAATGCCAACCGGCAGGATATTGTGACTACAACAAGAAGAAACTTGAACATTCGTGATTGGATTGCCAAGACCTTTCTACAGGCAATTTTGGAATTTAATCAACATCCGGTTCTTTGTTACAACTGGCCACTGTTTCTACCATCTCAGGACAGTGGACACGACTCGTTCTGGTCCGGGCTAGATGCCAAGATTCTATCTCTGGTTCAAGATAATCCTATCCTAAGATCGAGAAACAGAAGTGACTTGCGTCTCGTTCGCGAAGTCGTGATAGCCACGAATGGCATGGTCGACGATGAAGGCATACTCTTACTAGACGATCCCGTCAAGGATCCCTTCATCTCGGCCAAGTACCCGTACAAGGTGACGAACCATTTGAAACCCTATGGACTACGGGTAGCATCCACGGGTCTGTTTGTTATTTCACTGAAAAGAGATCTTAGCCAGCTTGACTCCAAAATGCGGGCCAATGCAACTACTGATGACTGGCATTCCTCAGTGGCCCGGCTGTGTTCCAAGATATGCAACAACGGCTGGAATGGGACCCTGTTGCTGAAGTCGCTTGAAGTTCTACCGCTGAGAAACGGTGATTGGACAGCATCTACCTCAGGGCCGGTCTTTTTTCCGATGACGGGGGATATCGAAATACCTCAGGACCTAGGTCTCAAAGTGCTCAGTAAATCTGCAACTACCAATCCAGACCGAAAGGATTTGTTTCGGCATCTTGGAGCAACAGATGCCACATATGAAGATGTTCGATCAGCGATATTCTCTTCCTTCATTAGACTGCCAGAGATGTCGTTTACCTTCACTCATGATTGTCTTCGCTACTTATTTCTAACACATTCAAGCCCTCAACACACGCGAAAAAGCTACGAGAACATATGGCTTTTCACCCAAGGAGGAGAGTTGTACCGAATGTGCGGTTGGCCCACGATTTATCTGCCTACGGATGAGCATCCTTTCAGTCCCGCCAGCCTCTTACAAAATACAAATGTGCCGACAGACTTTGACGTCCACTTTTTAAGTCTCGGATATTTCACTATCGCACACGGAGATCAGAAGCACTCCTTGTCTTCTTACAGACGATGGCTTTGCGATTTTATCGGTATACATGAGAGACTTACGATCTTATCAGCCAACCAAAATGAATTGTCACCGCCTTTTCAGTACGTCCTCGCCCATCACCCTGCCAAATTCCTCGGCCTCCTTGAACATCTTTGGCGACTAGAAGGAAAAGAAGTATTGAAATACCCAATTATTGTGTCTCAAATCAAACAAATCCCCGCGAAGGACCTTTGCAAAGTTGGATTCTCCCCCAACCTTGAAAACACGTGGCTTCCTCTACCGGACCTTAAGGACTCTGTTCGCCGGTACATGGAGCTTCCAGAGCGGTTTCCTTTCCTCATCATTACAGACGATGGCGACGCTGAACAACTCAGCTCCAAGTGGAATTTTTTGACCAAGCACTTTGGTGTTGGAAAGTCTGATGACCTGGATTTTCTTCTTCAAATGCTCCATTGTATCCAGAGATTCTGCATCGAGCCTCTATCTGTCCGTCAATCACAGAGGGTGTTCGAGTTATACGTAGCCATCTATGCCAAACTTTCTGTGTCTTCAATTCCGAGCATAACACAAAAGAGAATCAGGTAAAGTTTGACATATATCCGTTGTTATATGTTTCTAATACTCTCATAGAGATTTCTTTGATGCAGACGATGGATGTTTCATCTTGGAGCCGAACGACGCAAATGAGTCAGAATGGACAAACCCTGAATACTGTGTCTGGGAGGGGCCACCCAATCTATCCTCAGTGCGTTCCCTAAAGTCCAAGTATCAGAGGAGAGGTTTAAGGGATGAAGACATCACCAACATTGGAAACCTTTTTCTTGGGACGCTGGGCGTACAAAACATATCAGTGCAGGGAATCGTGTCGGAACTCAAATGTCGTTGGCGCCTTTGTGGAGATCCTGAGGAGGATGGCAACATCTTGAGCCTCTACAAATATTTGCAAAAACATCTCACAGTCACAACTGGAGTAAGGTACGCTGGCGTGTATCCTGACAGTACCAAACCGACGACATTGACCAGACGCTAGAGCTACATTCGAGCAATCTCCACTCATCTTTCTGAGACAGGATGGTAAAGCAAAATGGTACAAGACCTCTGACTGTTTGTGGTCTAGCACAGCACCGATCCGCGGTAAGGTGACGCTTGACGAGATTTATGAAGACCTGAAGGAACTTTTCGTCGCAAAGCTTGGTGTGAAATCGCTTACAATGCAGATGGTCTACGATGAGCTGCGACAGTCTCCTGAGAGCAGCGTCGAAGATATAAAGGTTGCTCTCTTCTCTTTCAATGACTTCCTTCAAATCGGAGATGGAAATTGGGACCCCGAACCTATCAGAGCGGCCAAGATATTTCCTGTCGTCTATCCTGATGGTACTACCGCGTTACGATCCATGGATGTGGGATTTGCTATAGCAGATCGTGGTAACCTGCGATCTAAGTTCTCTGACCAGATTGCTCTCTTGGACTTTGAGTTGGAAGATATCCATAGACTAAGACCATTATTTAGCTGGCTAAAGATTCAAGAGCGATACCTGTCTAGGTGCGTCATGGAAAGAACAGCAGTTTCAGGGGATTCGAGATCGCCGATATCATCACCCAAAAGAGACTTAGGCCTCAAAGCCTATCAAATATGCCGGTAAGTATAGTCACTATCATGCCTAACCACAGCTAACCACTAATAAACTGCAGAGTTGCAGCCACATTCAGGAGTCCGCGCTTTCAACATGGTGACCCGCATCTTTACAACCAACTGCGTGCTATGAATGTCTTGGAGGTTGAAGAAATCTCTTCTGTTCTGAGATTGAGTCAGAATGGTAGACAATATGAGGCGAGACTCTCGACAGCCAGTGAGCATATCGACGAGCCAGCTGGAAGTCTTACCATTTACGTCCCACGAAATCGGAGAGAACAGGAAATATGCTTTGGATCAGTCCTTCCCAGGAAGTTTGCAGCATGGCTCATGCGTAACCCCCATACTAATATTGATGGCAATGTGGAGGTCGATATCATCAACGCCCTCACTTCAATATTTGCTAGCGACCGAGCCGTTCTTGATGAGATTCTTGACGATCAGGGTATGATACAGTTGCAGTTTGAAGATCCAGACAAGCATTTGAATGAAGACGAGACGTGTGATGAACAGGCCGAAGATAATTATGCATCTGATTCGACCCCAGAGCCTGGTTATGAGGTTTCTGACCTGGTTCCCACTCCGACTCATTCGTCAATGAACTCGATCATACCATCGCCGGTACGAGATTCGGAAATCGAAGATGGCACTTTGGAAACAGAGGAAGAAGTAGTTGAGATTCAGAGCAGCACATCCCAACAAGTTCGCCGAGGCGATGGAAGTGCTGCGCGGCCCCTACGATATCACTCACCAGATGGCAGACCTTTCAGCTCCGAACGGTTGGAAAACCAACGCCCAATCCCTTCATACCCAACTTCCCAAGCGACCGAGGACCAGAGATATCTAACAATTCTCGAAAGAGTCATCGCGGCAGCCCGACTCGCGAACTTTCCATCTGGTGGAGCATTCGACTTGAATGGTCTGCGAAATGCCTTGCTCGATCCTGGAGAGCAGAGCACATACTTGAGTTATAATGGGTTGGATGTGTTGAGTAGGTTTCAATCGACAAGCCAACTAGAGCGCGATAAGAAGATTGGAGCCGCTGGCGAACTCTACGTAAGTGACATGATCATATTGTACCAATTCTCAGGCTGAACTTTCACTTGCAGGTATTTGAGCTGTTATCGAAGCTTGAACTGCCCGGCTGGGGCCGTAACAACTGGCAAAGTACTATAAGAACATATGTCAACATTCATCCGGAGTACGCTGATCTGTCTCACTGGTCTAGTCGTGAGACAGCAGATCTTGTATACCCAGATACCCAAGGAGACCTGACACGTATTTTGGTCGATGCCGAAATTCTTAGTGACGATTGGTCTACAAGGCGTCCCAGATACTACATCGAGGTGAAGACAACTACTGGGCCATGCGGAACACCATTCTATATGAGTGGAAACCAATACCGACTGGTAAGCCTTCTCGTCATTCGTTTCGAAAACAGGGACTAATGGCGCATAGGTGGAACGTATTCACCATAGTTCAGACTTTTCAGAAGTCTATATCATATTCCGGGTTTATTTCTTGCTAGATAGGTCGCAGATCAGCTACTGTGTATACCCTGATCCAAAGCGACTTCAAGATGATGGTCAGCTCATTTTCACGGCAACAACATGGTCGGTCACTCCTGGGCTACAAGAATAATTGTTCAATGGCAATCTATGATATGAGATAGAAAGTGGCAAAAGACAAGTTGATCCTATGAAGTAACTATGGCTCGAAAAAGTGTTCATCTTGAATCAAGCTGTTAGTCAAACATGGCAAATTCCTGATCATAAAAAGTTAATTTCTGAGATAGGGTAGCGCGGATGCAAGAGTGAGGGGAAGTTCAGGAAGGTTCACTACAGGGGTCGGCTGGCATGGTACTATAGGGTTGGCGTTCACTGGACAACCCTATCAACAGCAGACTGGTTACATTTTCCAGGCGATTCTCTCCAGCTCCTTTCCCAAAACCTCATCCACAGATTCTCTCTCATAATCGCGGAACCATCGCAATTACGCCTTCTAGTAATAATACGTAATCCACAACCTAAAATCATGGCCAGCGCGCAGGAGGCTGAAGAAATCATTCGAAGCTTGAATGGCGACATTAAGTGAGTCGGCTCGGAATGGTCATGCTGAGCAGAGTCACTAACCATGAAAAGGCTAGGAAAACATGTCGAATATTAGCGCAAAGAGATTACTACCTGAAATCATCCGCTATGCTAACAGCAGATCCTTCACCAAAGTCCTGGCGGCCTCAGAAATCCCTTCAATCACATTTAGAATACACGATTGCGATAGAATCGTTATCGAGTACAATGACGATGGCCTGACCAAGGCTGATCTGGAAGCGATTTGTCAACCAGTCTCCGAAGAGCAAACAAGCGAATACAATTTCAGAACAATTGTCGTCGCCAATAGGAAGGTTCACATTCAATCAGGGAATTTCTCATTCGACTTTCAGCACAACATACTCGATCCCGAAGACAGCATAATGCGTCCTGTTTGGGTCTCCCCCACTGAGATAATCCCCAACAACATGACTCGCATCACGCTTTACCTTCATGACCAGGGCAGCAAAGAAGAGGTTGAGAATCTGAGAGACACTATCCGTTCTCAGTTTGATAAGCTACATGACGCCACCCTCGTCTTTCTTAAAGATATCAAATGGATGAGCATTGAGTTCCTCAACAGTGCTGGCCTTGTCATTCGTTCCAAGGTTTTCGAGAAGGGGAACATTGGTAAGCATGGAGTTTGCATAGATGTTACTAATGCAGACCAAGACACCGAGAGCCAGCTCTATCATGTGATCGACTACTCTGTGGACAGCTCGGCCATGTCTGTCACGCTCGCCTTTCCTCTCACAGACGATTTCACTCCTCGAGTTGACAGTGTTGAGGCAATGCAATTGTTTAATTTAGTGCCTCTGTGCGCATCGCCACTTGCAGCAAGTCAATATGATTGAGGCTAATATTTTTCCACTAATCATTATACACAAGTTCCACGTTCACTCACACTTTGAATTCGAAGATGAGACGAATGGCATAGTCACCACATCAGCCCACAACATTAGCATCCGAGATCTGGTCGCAAACGCTTTTTTCAAGGCCATTTTACAATTCCTTGATATCAAGTGTCTTGCTTATTCCTGGCCGTTGTTCCTTACACCCATCTCGGAAGATGCAGATCCATTCTGGTCTGCTCTCGACTCTGATATTCGAAGCTGGATATCTCAAAACCCAGTCCTCAGATGTAAAAGTTCAAGACCGTGGCGGCTCATCAGTCATTTTACTAGAGTTCCTCTAGAGGCTCAAGATGAAAATGGAAAGCCACTGTTAGACGACCCATCCGGCGAGTCTTATCTTTTGCACAAATACCCTGCGGCTGCAGCGGCTAAACTGACCGAATATGGCCTTGCCACTCTAACCGACACTCGATTGCTCGAGCTTTTGGAGATGGATCTAGAGAGCCCGAAGCCGAGGATGCACACCAGCACCTCGAGGGATTGGCAAATTGCGATGTCGCGCCTCCTATCGAAGTTGCTCACGAATAATGAGCGAGTTGATAAGCTAAAATCACTTCCTATCGTGCAGCTGCGGGACGGTAGCTGGGCATCCCCGGCTTCAGGGCCATTATACTTTCCTACCTCAGGCAACAGTTCCATTCCTGAATCGCTGAAGTTTCGGGATGTAACTCTACTCGCAACATTTCAACCTGAACGAAGAACGTCATATGAAAAACTCGGGGTTACTGAGCCCACAGTCAAGGAAGTCAGACAGAAGATCCTGGACACTTTCAAGTCAGCAGAAAGCTTACCTTTGGGGACGTCTATGAGTATCTTCGCTACCTATCCCTAACTCATCAGTCTTTCAATCTTTCCAGTCCCCATGAACAGCCCTATGGTGACGTTAAGGTTCTGACGACGGGCTTAAAACTTCAGAATCCGCACACCACCACTGTATACTATCCGGGAATTGATGATCCGTATAGTCCTGAGAGTCTGCTTGGCCCTGCTCCCATGGCCAACTTCCTGCACCCCAAGATATGGAACGATGGAGCGGATAAGCCTAGTCCCTCCCACCCAACGTGGAAAGTATGGCTGTGCGATTCCATCGGCATACGGGAACGTCCGAGTCTACTACAAGCTCAAGCGCAGTCCGAGTCGGAGCCTATCAATGACGGATCCTCGACTAGCACTGACGGTATAGTTCTGTCTGACGCCTTTCATTACGTATATAAACATCATCCAGACAGATTATTGGGTTTCATTGAGCGCCTTTGGATCCACGAGGGCCACGAGCTGTTAAAGCATCCAACTCTCGTTTCCGAAATTCGACAACTTCCTGCACAGAAGTTATGTGGAGTGGATTTCGAGGTCAGTTTACAAGATACATGGGCTCCGTCCGGGGACCTTCAAACTTTCGTCAAAGTGTTCATGATGGATCCTGACGGATTCCCTTTCCTTAAACTGGATGATGAGAAAGACGTTGATCTAGTCATCGCTACCAGATGGAGCTTCCTTACTAAACACTTTGGTGTTAAGTGGAAATACGATCTTGACTTCCTTGTACAAATGATGAGGTGCATCAAGCGCTCATGTACTTCAATAACATCGGCGCAAATAGACAAACTCATGAGGGTGTATGATTTAATAAGCAAAACATACTCTTTATCGACTAGCGAACAGAAAGCGAGAGCCTTGTAAGTCTGCACACCCATTGGCTTTCATCTTGTTAATATGTTGATAGAGAGCTTTTCAACGATGGTGGAGTGCTGCATTTTGAAGCCAACAAAGCGCGTTGGTTAAGCTCTTCACGATGTCTTTGGTTTGGACCAACTGGTCTTGTGTCGAAACGCTCCATCAAGCGCTTCTACATCGAAAAGACCTGCGACAAGAAACAGCTCCAGAGCATCGCCTGGCTTTTCGTTGATGAGCTTAAAATACGAGACGCTAACGACGAGGATATGGCAGAAGAGGTGTGTAAGCTGCGGTTACGAGAATCCAAAAATATCCCCGGCGTTCACCGTATCTACACCTATCTTGATGGGAAGACTATATCTTCTGAAACGAGGTGAGCTCCAAGGCATTTTCTTGTTCTTTACGTGAGAAGAACTAACCAAGTATTAGACGTAAATTTCATGAACTTCCGCTCATCCTGGTCAAACAAGGCGGCCACACAGAATGGCTTCGCGCTTCACAATGCTTTTGGTCCGAAACAGATACAGATGATTTGAACGGCAACCTACAAAGTTGCTACCCTGATCTAAAGGATTTCTTTCTTGAGAAACTGGGTGTGAGGCTATCAGCCTATGACGAATTGCTGAACACAACTTCGGACAACCCAGAGGACATCAAAAGGATCATTAGGTCCTTTGCTGGAGATGTCGGCGAATCAATTTCCAAATTTCTTGCTGAGCCTATTCGACAGGCAAAGATCTTTCCTGTGAGAAGTCCCGGCGGAGGCGTATCACTAGTATCCCTGGATTCAGACTTTGCTATTGCCGATAGACAAGGCCTCCGAAGAGACCTGCAAGATCATATCAAATTATTGGACTTCGATCTAAAAGATGTCCGACGGCTTTGACGATTCTTCCAATGGCTCAAGATTTAAGACAGATATCTTTCAAGATGCGTCAAGAGATCGGTCACCGTGTCTGAAGACGGCACGCCGTCGGAGGAGGGGGATCCATGGGATCTGAGACACAAAGCATATCATATCACTCGGTAAGATTGGTCACTCGGTCTTTAGGCATCTACTAATCGTTCTCGTTCTTTCTAGAATTGCCGCTACTTTTGAGGTCTTTGCAGAGTACAACGACCCTGCCTCGCTATATGAACGGCTAAAAGCACTACGTGTTATCGAGGTTTCCAGCATTTCTTGTGCACTGGAAATTACCCAAGATCAGAAAGCAATTCGGTCAACGCCACAATCTGTCACTACGCACATACCTGATGACGACCTCAATCTCACCATCTATGTGGCGAAACACAAGAAGAAGAGGATCATTTCAGATCTTCCAAGAATCCTGGACGAATGGCTCAGGAAGGATAGGGATCGCTGCCATATATTCGAAGTGATTAGCTCACTTACTTCTATCGTTGCTAGTGACATTTCCGTCGTAGATGAAATACTCGAGGATCAAGGTATTATAGAACTGCCTTTTGAGAATAATGGCACAAGCGGTACCAAGATGGCTTCTGAAGGCGCGTCTGAATGCCTGTCTGTGCAGGAGGTAGTTAGGAAACCATCCGAAGAAGATCAAGGAGAGTCGCTAGTACTTCGGGGGCGTGAGTCTGCTTCCGAAGTTGCAGATCAGGATGAAATCATGTAGTTGAGTAACATGAATCTATTGTAACATTCGGAGGTTTCATAAGTGTATATGAATATGAATTGGAATCCCAGAGCATATTGCTAAACTATCGAGACTGTTAAGATAAGTTAGAAACATCATACGCTATAGTACCCCTTACTCTTCAATCCCATCAGTCAAGATGATAGAATGTTATACCCAACTAAGGATGCATATTATTAGGCTTTATTATTTCATGGATGCAATCTATTATCATCTGCATGCGTGCCCCCTTCAACACTCTTGTACTCTCCCCTACTACAAAGGCCATTACCACTATCTTCCAACAAACGACTAAATTGTATTTGCCTACAGCATTCTGATGTCCGATGCAGATAAAATAAGTAAAAAGGGGGCTTTAGAAGTCTATTATCCAAATCTCAACACTCATAACACCCACTATTCAGGCTCGCACTTTTAATTTCCGACTGTCATCCCAAAAGTAACGGCCTTCCGTAAAGCAGCTAAGCAATAAACCGTCCTTTACAAATAGCCCATATAGTCGGCAAGCTATGTTCAAATCGACACACCGTTTCTCTGCGCTCTCTGCAGATGAGTAAAGCCTTGCCTCCTGGTTTTCGAACTCAAAATAGCTTGAGAGCACATAGTTCTGCAACTCCTCCTCCTTCATCTGTCGTAGGTTCTGCAGCATGACATAGCCGCGCAGGCACAGAGACCTGGTGTACCTCAGTTCTTGGGCCTTGGTCATACGTAAGAACGCCGCCGATGTCTGGTTATCCTCAGAGCTTGGCATGATCGGTGACCTGGAGGGATTTTTCCGGAGCTGTTGTGAGACTGATTGTACCAGGGTTCTGAATTTGCCAAAGACAAAGCCCAATATCGAATGGAGGTAAAGTCTGTCATCGGATATTGCCCACCAGGGATTCATGCAGCTCGGGTGCGGCCCGGGGACGTTGCGACTGTCAAGACATTCAGGAGAACCGAGACCCTCAAGATCATTCGGGCCATCAGAATACATTTGAAGCCGCCAAGATTCATACAAAAGAAAGTCACGTTCAAAGGTGTATGTCTCTTGTTCAAAAAGGACCAATGGTCTGTCCACGATTGGATCCCGCTTGGAAGCTACATCCAGTTGGAGCCTGTCCTGCTCTTCCGACACTAGGAAATTCTTCCATGCTTCCATTGAATATTCTGTGATGAGCTGGTCTGCTTCTTCTCTCTGGCGGTAAAGCTCGCAGATCAAGGGAAGGTGACTTCCCCAGTTCGTGTACAATGCCTCATGTCTGACAACAGGCCCATGAGTATTACGCAGCATCCGATATGGGAGGGTATTTATACTCTGAATCAATTTTTTTCCAGAATATAGGGCTGAATACGATGTTTTTATTCGATGGATGATAGGCGCCATTATGTGCGAACGGTGGACAAGGTAATGCTGGAACATGACGGGCGATGCGTTGATGACGGATTGGAGATCTATCGGGGATGAAATTGATCGCATGATCACAATCAGGACTTCGCTTGGAAGACTTTCCAGCGTTAATGTAACATCCATATTGAAGACGTGTTGAAATGTTGGTAGAAATGAGAGAGAGAGATCCTTAATGGGGCGATGCATTCTATTTATACCTCGACAGATTTCAGGGTTTGGTTTTCATAGCTCCTCGGATTGCCACGCCAGTTAAGTTCTCACGGTAACATACCATCTCATAGATTGGCAGACCGTTTCAAGTTTGAAGTTCTATAGTCTGATTTAGGTAGACGTAGGTCGGTGTTAGAATTGTAAACTTTTCAATAAGACTAATTTCGGGCATGGTCAAAAGTTTTTCACTTAGACTTAAAAGGTTTTTTAACTTATACTTCTAAAGAGAATCGTAAGACTATCTTTCATTCATTTTAACTTTATGTTGCTGGCTCGATTCGTTATTCTTTTCTGGCCTTTTCGACGAGGTGTCGCATAGTTTAGTAGAAATCCTCTTATCGCGATACAGTCATCAGTGATGCACAGCAAATCACAAACGACGAGACCCACTGTATTACAGCCCCTACAGCAAAACTAAGCTAAAGCATCACGTAACCTTCAACTCCAAAAATAACTTTGCCAAGCTCTCGCCAACACAAAAAGAAAATGGCCTCGTCTTCCTCCAAACCGCCAGAAATACCGCTCATGCCATTTTCGTGCTATCAGTGCCGTAACCGAAAACTAAAGTGCGATCGTTCGAATCCTGAATGCAGCCGCTGTTCCGCCACCGGCACAAAATGCCAATATCCCTCTTCTCGCAAGAAGCCCGTGATAACAGCAACGCGACCACGAGTCAAACAACTCGAGTCTCGCTTGGGTAAGTAATTAGCCAAGGTTCTGGCCGATACTAACAGCGATAGTCGATCTGGAATATCGGCTCAAGGCGACGCAGGAGGAGGGATATCAGTCGTTCAGACCCTTTGAACCGTCAGAGAATCAGCTTACTGAGACGGGGAGATATGAACAACTTCCCCCGCAAGAAATCATTGAGGAGTTGTGAGTGAAACTTATCGAGATTGGAAGAAAGGAACTGACAATTTGGAGGACGAATGTCTTTTTCACAAAGGTTCATTGCGATGCGCAGTACATTCACCCTTCGCGATATCTTGCATCGCTGTATCTTCCACCTCATATGCAACCACCCATGTGTCTTCAGTATATAATCATGGCGCGAGCTGCAATTGTTTCGCCGCCTCATAAACACCTGGCAGATCCATTCTATCGAAGGGCGAGGTATTATCTTGAAGCTGATGAGCAAAAGGTCAGTCAATCACGAACCGTGCACCACATACGTCCACTAACAACATCAGGGGGAGGGAGAATATTTTGTCACTCTCGCCCATACACAATGCTGCCTTCTTATGTCCCATTTCGAAGTGTTAAACATGTGGTTTTCTCGATCATCAATGAGTACATCAAAGTCTGTTCGTCTGTCGCAGATTCTAGGCCTCCATCAACTCGATGGGAAGAACGACTGGAGAAGAAATGCAACGCTTCCGGAACCCAAGGATTGGTGTGAGCTGGAAGAGAGGCGGAGGACTTTATGGTCTGTTTTCTGCAGTGATAAGCATACGAGCGGTACTACCGGATGGCCAAGTCTGATGGACGCCAACAAAGTATGATGATCCCTAAGAGCTGAGAAAATCCGTGACTGATGCTTTGCAGATCAGCACATTATTGCCAGCCTCGGACGAAGCCTTTCAACTTGGCATGGAGGAACCTTCGACGTCCTTGCCTCGAGTTCTCGGCGGTGACAATTCTCTCTGCTCACCATTCGCATATCGCATCACGACGACTCATCTGTTCCACGAATGTCTCGACCATACTTACCAAGATCATCAATCCTCTGACCTGACAGATGTTCAAAACAGTCAGTTCTGGAAACGTCATCGCGATCTCGACACAAGTCTCTCAACAGCGTTCATCACCCTCCCCGAAAAGCTTCGTGGGTCACATACCCAAGAAGCCACCAACATCAACCTCCAACTTCACACCGCGTCGATATGCATCCATCGTGTCGGCGCCGTTCAGGCCAAGAAGCACAACATCTCGGCTGACGTATTATCCAACACACAGGCGCGTCTCGTACCTTCTGCCGACGCGATATTTAACATCATTGCTTCACAGCCCGACGTGACAGCCATGTTCAGCAAACCTCTCGTTACATTCGCAGCATACATGGCGACATATGTGTTTCTGGAAGATTATGTGTCGGCACAGAATCGCACCAGCGAAATGAAGATGACAGCACTAATGGATCTCATGATCACGATTGGACATGAAAACCCTGTCACTGCATCTGCAGCCATACAAATGGCGCATGAATTACGGAAGACCGGGATTGATACGTCTGCTGTTGATAAGGTCCAAAGTCTCATGGATGCGAGGGCAAAGGGGCCACTTTTGGGACAGCAAAATACGGCCGAGGGCACCGTCTTGTTCTGTCCATTCGAAGGACCTTCTGGACCTGCTCCACCTGGCGTACCGAGTGAGATACTGAGGGGTAACCTCAGCGGGTTTCCTTAGCTTTCAAATCCCCGTCATTCGCGAATTGTGATTCGCTGCGGATATAACAAAAACACATTTGGGCAATCATTCGCATTGCGCGACATAAACGTGAACACGAGGTGACACCTGTCAATCAGCGACCAAGTCCATATCGGGTAATCAATACACAAGGAACTCAACAGAGTTGACGCAAGTGGCGAACGGCCAAGCAAGGAACTCGATCCGTGATAATGATTGGCCTGTCACGAATAATCATTGACAAAGCCTTTGCCATTTACAGAAATGTCCACCCGATGCTAACTGTGGAGAATTGCTGCGCATCACGCCGACGGCCGATATTTTATACTCCGCCTGCATTGCATTTGACGTTTCCCCAGATATGCAAGACATTTCTGTTCATTTTTGACAGTAATTTCTTTCGGTAACCAACAGTACGTTGCATCCAAAATGGCGCCGATTTATAAAGTTGCTGTAATTCAATTCGAGCCAAAGGTCAGTTCCTGGTCATCATTGCGGCGTCTTTGTTGATGTAATTGATGTCATTGACTTACACGTTATCAGGCCATCGTTGTCGAAGAAAATTTTGCAAAAGCAGAAACTTACCTTCGCTCAGCCGCTTCAAAGGGATGCGATATTGCAATTCTTCCCGAATTCCATTTAACATCATGGGTCCCCGAGCATCCCGAATTCATATCGGCCAGCAAGACATCAACAGGATATCTCTCCAAATATCAAGCTCTAGCTAAGGAACTTAACATCAATATCGTTCCCGGCACAGTCTGCGAAGTTCATGCAGTTCCCGATTCTAAAGATGAGGAGCTCCGCAACATGGCGTACTTCCTTGCCGCGGGAACAGGAGAGATTTGTGGCTCTTACCAGAAGAAGAATCTGTGGCATCCAGAGCGTCCGCATTTAACTTCTTCGACGCATACACCCCATACTGCATTCGACACACCCCTTAAACATGCCGATGGAAGACCGGTACGCGCCGGTATGGTGATATGCTGGGATTTAGCATTCCCCGAAGCGTTCAAAGCACTCGTCAACGATGGCGCTGATATTATTCTTATTCCGTCATACTGGTTTATGGATGACAATGGCGAGGAGGGAGCTGGTCTCAACCCTGATTCTGAGCGAATCTTCTTGAACTGTACACTTACAGCCCGAGCCTTTGAGAATACGGCTGCGATTGTGTTCTGCAATGCTGGAGGTCTAAGTTGCGTCAATATGCCCATTCTAGGAGCATTGGGAAGAATTGAAGTTGGCGAGGAAAAGATGGAGATTGTGGACTTGGACTTGGATGTTCTCAGGGTTGCGGAAGAGACCTACAAAATCAGAATGGATATGAAAAGTGAGGGATGGCATTATAAGTATAATATGAACTCGAGTTCAAAGGTATAGAAGGGGTATACATTCTTTACTTATATACCTTATATTTAAAAAACTAAATTTCACTTTCATGAAGGCCAATATTAGCCCTAGAGCAACAAGGTCCATTGCACTTTCTACCAACCCAGGAAAATACACATTAGAAAAGACTGGCTCTCTGCCTACTCCGCTCCATTGTAATCCAAATTCTACCTGGCTTCGTCCCTCAATTGATACCTATGGATCATTTCGTTGTGGCTTCGCCCTGGAAAATGAAGGAGCTGGAACCCCGCAGCATATCTGCATATTCTTCATACATCGGCTTCAGACCATGTTCCAATGTCTCTTCAAAGAAATCTTCAAAACAGATTGCTTCCATGTCAGGGTATAGGTCCTTGCTGACCTGGTAACCTAAATAGCGGGCGTAGTCGGGTGTGTTTTCTCCCATAATGTCATATGACTTTTGGTAGGTGAACTGGTAGTAATCCATCATCTTGTAGGGATCGTCCTTGGTTCTGGCAATACCATCGTCAATCTCATCGGCGGTGCGCTACGAGGTGGAGAGTCAGTATGTAGGTCATCATAAAGACTTTGATAATAACACGGGAACATACATATTTCCTTTCTATTTTCTCGCCGCTGATTCTCTCGACTGTGTCATACAGCTCGTGCTGAGTGCGGAGGTCAGTATAGGCGAAAACCTTTTGGTTAAGCGTCCTAGGGTCAGTGATGATACGAGCAACATATCGCCCGACATCGCGGGAATCGGTCCTGGCACATGGTATGTCACCGCTGCCTCCGATGGCACTGTTATACAGAAAAAGGTTGCGATCAATGCGTCCGGAGGGCAGGCGGGGAAGGCTGATCTGGTACCACCAACCGACGTCGATGACGGTATAAGGAAGATGGAGTCTCTGAATATGATCCAGGGTGGTCTCCTTCTACAGACAGACGATATGTCAGTCCTCTAGCTTTTAAGCAGAATATTTCTGTGGCATGACTCACGGTATCTCGCAGCGTTTGGATACCCCTAGGCATCACAGTTGCGTAGAAGCATGGAACGTAGCGTTTTACACCTGCCTTCTTGGCAGCGTTGGCAAGAATAGCTTCATCAATCAGGCAACAAATAATAAGGACATCGATGCCTTTGAGTTGAGCTGTAAGATGGTCCTCGGGGTCATCAAGGTTGAATGAAACGATGTTGACGCCCTTGCTCTGTAGCTCGATGACGTTGGGCTTCTTGAGTGAGGAAGGGCGGACAAGGGCTGCAATATCCTGCTTCCATGGTGAGGCTAGATACCTTAGAAGATTTGATGAAGACTTACGAATCTTGTTTTGGTTGATGCAAGCAGGCCATTAACAATGGATGTGCCGTTTTGGCCTGTGGCCCCAAGGATTGCCACTTTCATGGTGAGACGTTTAATTGAGGGTGAGGAATATGCCTTTTAGAATATCTGGGAAGAAAGCCGTGTACGTTATATTTTCTTGAGGGCATACAATTCTTTTATGCTTGAGATATTCGAACGGCCCCGCTTGTCTTCCCGTATTGATCAGTCCAGTCCTACATCGTCACCATTCAAATTCTATAAGCAGGTGTCGGAGACAGACAGACTAGATCCACTAAAACCACACTAGCTCATGGCTTTCCGCTCGGGAGAATTCCCGAGCGCTGTTTTCCGAGCGGGTTTTAAAAAATGGGAGACTTTGCCTTCTAGGTTTTCTTTATTTTCCCATCAGCACCAACCATTAGACGTGGATATTGCGTTTAATCTGACGAGCACCATATTGTCGGAATGAAGCCCTCAGCATGCTGGACTTGTCGCCTGCGTCACAAAAAATGCGACGAGGCGCTGCCAATTTGTGGCGCTTGCGCTGCGCTAGAGATTGATTGCCACTATTCCCTCCGAAAGCCCCAGTGGATGGAGTCTAAGAAGCGTCGGCTTGAAGCCATGGCACGGCTCAAGGCGCAAGTCAAGAGAAGCGCCCGACGACGGCGCAGAATCGCTCAAATGAGAACTATCGCCAATGGAATCGATGCCAGCCCAGACTTTGGTACACTTGACCAATATTCTGATGCTTTCCAGGATCCCCTGTCCCAAGAAACCTATTGCCTATCGGTCTCGCCACCATCAGAACCAAGACTAACGCCGACCAAGGATGGGGCAGCCTTCGTCTCAGTGTATATGGACTACGTTTTCCCCATTCTTTATCCCTTCTACCGCCCATACATCACTCAAGGCGGACGCATCTGGATACTATGTCTGGCGATGAAGAATACCGGGTTCCTGAGCAGTATCAAGAGCATCTCTGCCCTCATCCTACGGCTTATCCCTGCCCATGTTGGCCCGGGACAGGAAGCTTGTACCTCGAAGACGTGGGGCGAAATCCATTCGCAGGCCAGCGTCGCCCTGGCAAGTATGCAACGCGACTTACAGCACCTTCACGAATGCGGCATCGAGAACTGCCTTTCAAGCAGTGTGCACTTGCTGGCAAATATGATGCAGCAACTTAGTTTTGAACTTGCAATTATGCCGTCAGCAAACTGGCAGGCGCATTTAGATGCGGCCACCAATCTGTTTGAGCAAATTCTCAAGCATCATGGTAAGGCTGGCCCGTCTTCGCCTTCGCGAGTATCCGCCGTACTCAGTAACTTGTCTCACCCTTCTTGGCCCGGTGCGGTCGATGCCTTGAATACCGAACAGGGGGCATTCCGCTTCTTCTCTAGTCTCTTAGTGGTTGCCGATATCATCTCTGGCACGGTGCTTGATCAACCTGCCAAGCTCCTTGAGTATCATTCTGAGCTCCGAGGCAGCGACTCGCGCCAGAAGCCTAGTGCTGACCTAGAAGAGGTAACCGGATGTCAGACCTGGGTTCTGCTGGCTATAAGCGACATTTCATCGCTTTCGCGATGGAAAAAAGATCAAGCGATAAGTGGCAAGCTGTCCCAGGATGAGCTAATTTATCGAGCGACTTCACTCGACAGAATTCTCAACAATGGTCTTGATAAGCTAGGGCAATATGACAATACAGACCACATATCCCAACATATCCGGCCCCTAGAGTCACTTCTCAATCAATCTCGATCTTCACATGGTTATTCTTGTTCTTCGCCAGAAGCCAAGTTGCCGCTGACGCGAATCTGGATTCATGCAGCTCGCACGTATCTGCTATCTGTTAAGCTAATCAGCAGCACGGAGACCTCCGAGCTGGAGATAAGCGTGGAGCAGACAATCCAGTCTTTTGGCGCCATCACTTCGTCTCCGTGGCTGCGGTGGCTTGCCTGGCCGCTTTGTGTAGCCGGCATCTATGCCAGCAAACCACAAAGGCCAGCCATTTCTGAAATAATGGGCTTGCTAAGTGGTTTCAACGCCTTTGGTAATATACAGGCAGCATTCGACATTATAGAAAAGACATGGCAAAAGCGAGATGCAGGCGAAGCATGTCTAGATCTCTCTGCATGTCTTAGTAGTTTGGGATATAAGGCCCTGTTACTATAGTGTTACGAACCCATTACCCTTTTCTATATTATTTATGTCTTTACTTATATTACCGCTAATTGTCAATGGCAATATTACTTATTTACAATTTTAAAAAAGTAGAAAGTCCTATTATATTAATACATAAAAACTCCTTTTTCTTCTATGCATTCAACCTTGTTTTAGGCCATTTGAATAATTGCCAAGAGTGATCGCGGCTTCAATGCCGTTGGCTTGCTATCCCCTTACCATAGAGATGTATGCCTGTTTTGCGAGACACTTGACTCGGAATTGCCAGGGCAATCCTGCTAACCCTAGTTTCAACTCAATCGTTAGATCTGCCGAGTTGGTATGATCTGACAGTTCAACGTCTTTGACTCTCGATCCTGATCGATCATGTCTCAGACCACGCATCGACTTTCGCGTCTGTGCAATGGAGGCGGTAAAGAGTTTCACCCATAAAATATGATCTGATCCTCTCGAGTCGCCCGATCTAGAAAAGACTGCATGAGGCTGAATAATATCATGCAAGGGAGGACACAACCTTGGGACTTTGCAGCTGAAAGGTGATCCACAAACGAGATATCATTGGTTGTGAAGGAAGAGTATGAATCATGTTATTTCCGTCGGGTTACACCAACAAGGGGCTTTTGCTCCGTTTTCCATTTCAGTAGTCTCTGTGTTACACACCTTGAGCTTCTTTGAAATGTGACTTGTGACTTGGGCATCCGCCACAGAGCTCGCTCTGTAAAGGCATCCCTTTGGCGCGATAGGTACTATATGGCCTCAAAAGTACACAATGACGAGGTGCATTATCAGAGATACTTGAATGTAGATATGGCTTAAGGTCAAAAAGAGGTTCCCTTGATATTGAGTGCCTGATTGAACAAAGCCTTCTACATTTCGGTGGAGCTGCCTTGTCGTCCCGCAAGGGATATCATGCAATACCCAGAATTTTAGTATGCAGAGCGCACTGTTATTGTGAAGTGTTCCAGTTCCCCTCACCAACACAGCCATTCAGAAGCTGACTTTCGAGCCTGTCCCGCCGAAAATCCCAGTTAAGTGGTCGATTAATGTCACACGACAGTACATGTTTGTGGTCACAGTAACTACGTAAGAGGTCTAGCGCTTTGAACACGAAGCAAATGCATCCAACAAGGGCCAGATGTCCTAGGGCATCTACCAGTAGTAATTCAGAAATGATACAGGTCTAAGATGCCACCTTCACTGTTCTGTGACGTGGGGTGAAAGGAATGTGATGGCAGAATGTACCAAAAAACATACCATACAACATCGACCAGCTGAATATAATAAAACGGAGTTCCCCGTGTGAGTGAAGAATTGCAAGTCATAGTTGATGTCTCCATGTTTCACCGAACTGCCGAGATCCGGCCATTACAACGTGGCGCTGCCGTAATTTAAACTGTAGCGTCCGTTAAGCCTAAAGTCTTAATGTCTCGGTTACCTCAAAGGCCGAACGTTATGGGCACGAATACGCTGTCCGATAGTTAGCGGCCTGACAGATATAGTGGTCGCAACCTGTTTCACTAGAGCTCCAATCAACAGTGGATGCTGACTATGGCTGTGAGACTGGCATATTTCTTATCAGGGAGAAGATTCCATCATAAACAGTATTTCAGAGAATTTGCGACTGTGTTGCTGTGGCCAGTCTTTGCTCATTTGGTATCGGTCCAAGGTTTATTCAGAAACCTGGACAATGAGTGGAGTCAGATTCAAGATGAACACAGCCATTCTATTATGAAGACTGAAAGACGAATTGAAGGCCTGGGTTGAATTACTTTAAACGTCACTAATAGACCTATTATCTTCGCTTGTACATACCTAAATGGCCAACCAAATTTAATGAAATCGAAAGTTAGAACCATTCAGTAGATACTAAGTATGCTTATCACCATGGGACTTTAGGCACAGCTTGGGTCTAGGAACTTGCCAAGAAGCTCTCGTTGATATCATTGCCATTGCCAATAATACTGGGGACGCCTCCCTGAACATCAGGGATACTAAAGCCGAGACCCCTGTCAAGTGCTCATAGTAGCAAATAATGCAGACACACATCTCAATCTGACGAGTGGAGCTGGAGAGAGAACAAAAAGAGACGTTAAAAAGTCTAATACGTAGGTGGCTACTATACGGTTATATCCGTTGCATGATCTGATGGCGGTTGACTTAGCCCCAAACGTTGACAGCAGTGTGCATCAGCCACCATGGAATGCCGGCTTTGATTCATGCTGTTGGTTCTATCAAACAGGGAGGACGGGGCTTTTCGACCCCAGACCGTACTTTCTGCTCAACATCGCCTTGAATTTGTAATCTTCGGCTCGCGTTATCAATTCAACTTTCAAGCCGTTTATTGCTTATGATTGATGATAACAGAACTGTGAGTAGGGAAAAGGCCTATTTGACTCCCAGATTTCACATCGAACCGGTGTCATGAGCGACCAACCCCCTATCTCGAAGGTTTCACGTCAGCTAGGCTTGCCATTGATCATAAACAGCCTAGGTCTGGATCCGAACTTAGAGGTGTTTTGTTTAAGATCTTGTTGTTCCAAGACATGTAGCGCTCCATCTTGATCAGTCTGGAATCACCTGAGATGCCACGATTCCGAGAGCCCTCCTGATACCACATACCAATGGAGGCATCACACAAGCCAGCCTAATCAAACATTGATTCAGGACGTATCGAAGACCGATATCTCACAATGTGCGTGTCACCAGTAGTTTGTTGCTTGTTTATTGTGATGATAGGTATGTTGAGATGTGTCTGGTCAACAACTACCGAGATATATAGGACGAGGTTTTATCGACTCTGTAGGCTAACATCATTAACAACAACTCGACTAATTATCACTTAATAGCCATGACTCACTCTCTGAGCTGGCGAGCCCTTGTGGCTATCACCCTGACGGTCTCAGCTTCTGCATATCCCCATCAAACATACCCCAACCTTGTCCCACGTGCAGGATGTCCCATCCCTGACATTTGCACCTGGGGTAGTTGCACCAACACCACTATTGGTCTTGACCCCCGAAACTGTGGAAAGTTTGGTAACTCTTGTGAGCCCTCAGAGATCTGCATTGCTGGTCTCTGTCTCCCGCTTGATCTCGGTACAGATGACTGTCCTACCGCATGTAAGCCTGGTCAACTGTGCACCAACGGCGAGTGTGTCTCCATCGAGATCGCAATTGATCCTCTCAACTGTGGAGGAGAATCTTGTGATACTTCATCTCTCTGCATCAACCAGCAATGTCAAAAGATCGATATCGGCTCAGATCCTGCATCTTGTGGCCCCTCCAATACCAAATGTGATGCTGGAAGCTGGTGTCTATACGATACCTGCGTTCCCTTTATCCTCGGTACCGACGTTCAAGCCTGCGATGAGAGAACTTCATGTTCTCTCGGTACATCTTGCCAGGACGGATACTGTCGACAAATATTCCTTTCGACCGATATTAACAGTTGCGGAGAAGATTCCCAGGCCTGCACTGCTGGGCAAGTCTGCGTCTCTGGGCAATGTAAGTCCCTTGATGACGAAGATTCAAACAAGAACTGCGACACACCCTGTGAGCCTGGCTCATGGTGCTTGGGTGGCGAATGCGTACCGATCAGTATCTCGACGGATACTTCTCAGTGCGGTAGTAGCGCAGAACCATGTGGCAAGGGTCAAGTCTGCGTCTCAGGGCAGTGCATTAGTGACCTGGTTCACCAAGAAAGCATCCCCAGGACGGCTTGCAGTCCTTCAGTACGCCTAGGAGAATTTCTTTTCGGGCCAGGGGGATCTTCAGACCAGAACAACAATGGAGGCGGTCGCGAAGGTTCTCCCAATGACGCCACTTCGGGACAGGACGGAAATCAGGAAGGAGGAGACTCTACTTCGAACAACAACGGTTCTGGTAGCTCTCCTGGCGGCGCTTCAGGCGGAGGTGGTCAGAATCAAGGTGGCCAAGGTGGCCAAGGTGGCTTCCCGGGTTCACGCCCAGGTTCCAACTCTGGCTCTGGTAACAACCAGGGTGGTCCCGATAACCTTGGCCCAGGTCGTCCGGGCCCAGGCGAGGATGGAAATGGATTTCCATCTTCTGCGTGCGAGCCAGAGTGCGCATCAAACTTCATCTGCGTTAGCGGAGAGTGCCTCTCGGTTTCGGACCCCTTATCCTGCGGACCCTCAACCAACCTCAACCGTCTCTTTCATCGGCAAAACGCTGTATGTCCACCAGGGTATGCCTGTATCGACGACCGCTGCGTTCGAGTAGATGAACCCATCAACTGCGGCGGCTCTATCTGCCCTGCCAACTATGCCTGTATCCAGGAAGCGTGTGTCCCTCTCGGAGATCCCACCGACTGTGGTGGTGAGACGTGTTCCAGCGACGAGATCTGCCTGGGTGATACCTGTGTATCGAACCCGGCCTTGGCTAGCTGTATTGGTGTCGTTTGCCCTCCCGGACAGGTATGCCAGAACGGAGACTGTGTTACCATTGGTTCGCCCAGTGCAAACGGTAACCCCCAGGGCAATGGCGGTAGACCCGGTGGTAATGGTGGTTCTTCCAACGGCGGCTCTGGTAACGGTGGTTCGAACGGAGGCAACAACGGTGGTTCCAGTGGAGGAGGCAACGGTGCCACTCCTGGCAATGGCGACGGCGACGGCAATGGCGACGGCAATGGCAATGGTGGTTCTAATGGAGGCGACGGCGGGTCTGGCGACGGCGGGTCTGGTGGTGGTTCCAACAATGGGGGAGGCAACGGTGCCTCTCCTGGCGATGGCTCAGGCAATGGAGGTAATGGCAACGGAGGCCCCGGCAACGGTGGTGGTGGCAACGGTGGTGGTGGCAACGGGGGCACAGGTGGTGGATCCAATGGGGGATCACCAGGCGGCAACGGTGGTTCTCCTGGTGATGGCTCTGGGAACGGACCAGACAGCGGCAACCCGGAAGGAAACGGGGGCCGACCTGGCCCTGACCTTGGTGGTGACGGCTCTTCTACTAGCAACGGTGGTGGAGATGGCGGTGCAGCTGTAACCTCACCACCCGCAGGTACTGCTACGCGCTCGGGGGCTGGCAATCTTCCAGGTTCAACAGTATCCAGTGCTGATGCCAGTGATGACGCGCCGATTGTCAATCCTGGCCCTGGCACGACTGGCACCGATGGACTCTCAGCTTCAACCATTAGCATTCGAGGTCGTCCCGATGGTAACGGTGGCTCAACTGGTTCTGATGAGGGTGGTGGCGATTCTCCTACGGAGACCGACGCTGCTACATCTGATGCAGGACCTATCGTTGGTCCTGGATCTGATTTAACAGACCTTTCCGGTACCAGCACGAGAGTGACAGGTGGTGCAGAAGGTGGTGGCGGCTCTGAGATCACGCTCAGTGGAACTGCTTTGCCCACTGGAACCGGCGGGGAGTCTCCTACCGACGGCGGTAGCTCCGCGGCCGGAGGTGCCGGTACCGATACAACAGACATTAACAACCCCAGTGCGCCTACTACTGACGGAAGTGGTATCTCAGCTTCTGAGACAGGTGCCACTGGTACCGGTGTTGATGGACAGACAGAGACAGCCTCCACTGCTGAAGCTGCAACTGCTGTACCAACGGAAACTACACCATGCTCTACAGATGATGATTGTCTTCTCAATGTCGCCCTTTGCGTTTTCAACGGCCTCAACATCTGTACTTGCGTCGACGGAGTCTGCACGCAGCAGCCCGGAGGACCTGAAGGTTCAGGAGTCACCGGTTCTGACCTTGGAGCCTCAACTTCAGGCAGCGGAGAGCCAACTGATGGTGCGGGGTCAACAGTTACCGACGGTGCTGGAGAGACTGCTACTACAACTGGAGACCCAGCTGCTACATCGGCAGTATCGTGTTCCACAGATGACGACTGTCTGGCCAATGCTGTCTTTTGCTCAGATGGCTTGCTCAACCTATGCATCTGCGTCGATGGCCTTTGTGTTCTTGACCCAACATTAGCTTCGACCACTGATGCCAACAACGGACAGACGACCACTGTCCAGGATGCTACTACTACCGATGCAGAGGCAGCCGCAACATCGTCAGCTGTCGCTTGTACTACAGATGATGACTGCTTGGCTGACATCGGCCTCTGTGTCGATGGCCTGGTCAACTTGTGCATCTGTGTAGATGCTATTTGTGTTCTTGACCCAACTTTGGCCTCAACCACTGATGCCAACAACGGACAGACTACGACCGTCCAGGGTGCTACCACGACGGATGGGGAAGCAGCCGCAACATCATCGGCCGTTGCTTGTGATACAGACGCTGACTGTTTGGCCGACCTCGGCCTCTGTGTTGATGGGTTGATCAACCTATGCATTTGCGTAGATGCCGTCTGCATTGTCGATCCAGCCCTAGCCACGACATCTGGTCTTGACAATGGACAGACAACTACAGACGCTGGTGCTACGACCACAGAGGAAGCAGCAGCAGCGACATCATCAGCAGTGGCCTGTACTTCGGATGACGACTGCTTGGTTGATGTTGGTCTTTGTGTAGACGGTCTACTCAATCTATGCGTTTGCGTAGATGCTGTCTGCATTCTCGATCCAGCGTTAGCCACTACTACTGCTGATGCTACTGGCACAGCGACTCAGCCGGCTCCAACAGAGAATACTGCAGTTGCCTGCTCCACAGCCGATGACTGCACTGTCAATGTAGACCTCTGTATCATTGGAGGGCTCAACCTTTGCGTCTGCCTCAACGGAGTCTGCGTTGCTGATCCAGGCGGTCAAGAAACAACCGCTACGAACCCTACTGCGACGAACACGGGACCAGGAGCTACTTCCACAGCTGTAGCTTGCTCTACGGCTGATGATTGCGCTGTTGATGCGGATCTGTGCCTCGATGGATTGCTCAACCTTTGCGTGTGTCTCAATGGCGTCTGCGTTAATCCTGGAGGAGGCAACGATCAGACAACTACAGAGACTGGAGCTGGAGGAGGACCTACTACAGCGCCAGTGGCTTGTACCACAGCTGATGACTGTCTTGCTGATGCTGATCTCTGCTTGGACGGTCTACTGAACCTGTGTGTCTGCCTCAACGCTGTTT
The DNA here is from genome assembly GCA_003353625.1 of Fusarium fracticaudum. NCBI lineage: Eukaryota > Fungi > Ascomycota > Sordariomycetes > Hypocreales > Nectriaceae > Fusarium > Fusarium fracticaudum. The sequence goes on from PDNT01000007.1 coordinate 1,276,074, forward strand.
GCGTCGTAGCAAACCCTGGAGGTGATCCGACTGAAACAACTGATTTGCCGCCTGCAAACACAAGAACACCGTGTGCCACCAACGGTGATTGCACAGCGAATGCGGCACTCTGTCTAGACGGCTTGCTCAATATTTGCGTTTGCCTCGAAGGTTTATGTATCGTCAATCCCGTTCTCAATCCCACTGAAACGACTGCTCCTGCACCAACCGAGACAGCGACAACTTCTTGCAACACTGCCGACGACTGTACTGCGAATGCTGGTCTCTGCCTTGACGGGCTTCTCAATATTTGTCTCTGTGTCAATGCAGTTTGTGTTGCATCACCAGGCGGTGGCGGTAACAATGGCGACCCCTGCACTGACGACACTGATTGCACTGCTGCCGGAGCTATATGCCTTGACAGTGGTGTTTGTGGACCTGACCCAGGAAATACACCAACTTCCTGTACTACAGCAGACGACTGTACTGCTAACGCCGCTCTCTGTCTAGATGGTTTACTGAACCTCTGCGTGTGTCTTAATGCTGTCTGTGTACAGGCTGGAAATGGCGGCGGGGACGGTGATACTTGTACAGATGACACTGACTGTACTACCGCTGGGTCTATTTGTCTTGACAGCGGCGTCTGTGGACCTGATCCAGGCAACAACCCAACTTCATGTACTACAGCCGACGACTGCACTGCCAACGCCGCTCTCTGTTTGGACGGCTTGTTGAATCTCTGCGTTTGTCTCAATGCTGTCTGTGTACAAGCCGGTAATGGCGGTGGGGACGGTGATACCTGCACAGACGATACTGACTGTACTACGGCTGGATCTATCTGTCTTGACAGCGGCGTCTGCGGACCTGATCCTGGCAACAATCCAACTTCATGTACCACTGCAGATGATTGTACGGCAAACGCTGGCCTTTGCCTCAACGGACTTCTCAACATCTGCGTTTGTCTCAACGCTGTCTGCGTACAAGCCGGAGGGGGCGGAGGAGGAGGTACTGGCGACGCGTGCACCGGCAACGCTGACTGCACCACCGCAGGAGACGTATGCACCAACGGCGTATGTACAGCCGCAGGAGGCGGGGGTACAGACGCTTGTGTTGACGCCAACGATTGTCTCCTCTCGGTCAATCCTCTTTGCGCTCTTGGTCTTTGTGTCTGCGTCGATGCAGTCTGTACTACATCGCCCGACGTTGATGAGTGTACATCCAACGCGGGCTGTAGTACCGGTGCTACATGTCAGAATGGTGTTTGTGTCGACAACACTGATTGCACTGGTGCAGCTGATTGCCTTGCTAACCTTGATCTTTGTGTTTTGCCGGGGGTTTGTGCTTGTGTCAATGGTGTCTGTGGACTCGTTGGTAATGGACCTACGCCGGAGTGCGCTGCTGCTGCGGATTGTCGAACTCTGCCGAGGTGCCGTCTAGGACTGTGCCTTTGCGTGGCTGGACAGTGTATTCTTGGATAATGGAAATGGTGATTGGAGCTGGTGTAGCGACGGATGTATTCATGTACTATACTTTGGTGGTTCGGTCTGCATGTTCTTAATAATCCTAATCTAATTTCGATTCTCTTTCATTACTTATATTTCTCCAACTCAGCGGTTTTGAGCAGTTGCTGTATGTTTCTGTCCTAAGATTACACCATGACCCTGCTCTTTATTTCGACTCATTTGGATCTTCTCTTGCAATAGGGGTTTTTTCATAATTTGTCCGGAACCTCAATACGTTCGTAATGCCCTGTAGTTATTGTTAACTATTGTGGAAAGTCCGCTTCAGGGTAGCATTACTTTCCTACTGAGTACCATTATTTATGCGTCGCTGTGAGCCTGCATGAGTGACACCAATGTTTCATAACCTCGGCTTCTATGTGGCCTTGAACATGAGCCACTTGAGCAGCTTTGGCAAGGAGAAGAGAAGAGCCTTGCTTCGTATTATTTAGTCCAAATATAAAAAAGAAAGTTCCGTATATGCTACAAGATATAGTCCATGATGCTTAGATCGTGTCTTTTGTTCAATTACTCCTGGTCAACCACCTGGACTAGAACAACTAGTTAGGTGGATACGGAGTGAGGGCACTGGGCCGATACTATCGAGAGCAAAAGCATTTCCTTGGTGTGATACATTTCGATTACCAAGAGCCATGCAGCATTGTCTCGCGCACCTCTCTGGTTCACAGACCTGTTAAAGCTGATGAGGCTTCGGAACTGTCGCCGTGCGAATCAGGAAGGAGATGCCTATACTGAAATAAACGTATGTGGCACAACATTTATAATACCAGGTTTGTTCTGGTTGGGGCTAGGGTGTACTCTCCTTTACGAACATTGAACACGGTGGACTACTTTGTCCGTAGGTAAGATCCTGCATTCGCCAACTTGGTGGCTTGGACAACAGGACAAGAATGGGACCAGCACATGGACCTTTATTTTATCTGAGTTATTATAAACTTCCATTTCTGTACGTGGTTTGCTGTTCGAGAAGTTCAATCTATGATCTCCTGTGGACTAGCGGTAGATCTCCCGCCGGTAGATCCCAGGGTGGAAATACAACGCAATTTGTACCATGTGGATGTTGGGAGCTACGAAGGCCTGTATTCTGCATACTACATTCTACTATTGCTGGTGATATGCATATCCGGTTGCCCTACGCTTCACCGCGTTCTTGTGGGTTGGGGATTCCCAGGCTACTGGTTCAAGGGACCTTTGACCGACTAGGAAGGATGGACTCATTATCTTAAGTCATAGTCCTTAACTCCAGAGCTTGGGGCTAGCGAAGGTATTTAGCTGGCTGTCAACTGTGTCGGCATCGGCATGCATTATCGAAGCGTACTGTATTGATCTTAGTGGCTGTTCATTTTGTCTTGGTAGATGGTTCTTTCGTTGTTCTTTCTTCACGCTTTCCCATTCATTTTCGTAATTAACCGAATGAACCATTTGCTCTCATGCTTCCCAGTCGAGAATCGTGAGCGTATGAAATGTCGTTACGTGAATAGTTGACGAGTGGCAAACCTTATGCACACAGACGTATCTAAAAACGAAAGAATGAACGCTTCAATTGAACAGGAGGGTTTCGGCTCTATATAGAAACATTGCAATATTTACTTACGTAGAATTGACATCAAATTTAGCATAATCTATGTTTTTCTATACCGACGTCTAGCATTCAGTGAAAGGGGGGCAGGGATCACGCTGCGGATCCATACGGCGCAAAGACGAGCTCAAAACCAATCGCAAGCCTGTGATAAACAGGCCATATCGCAACCATATCGTCATCTGCGAAGCTTTTGCTGTTGCTATGAATGTAATCGTAAAACTCTTAAGTGCTTCTCCCACCGAGACATCATCTGTAGATCTTACGTGCTAAGATCCAAGGGCTATGATTGGCTACGGTGGTTGTCCGTGGAGACATGATTGGCTGAGTACGAGCTAGGCCAGTGCGGTCAATTGTACACTTGCGTTGTGCACATTATCGCTCCATCTCGATTTGATCCCAGTAGAATTGGTCACAGCTAAGAGTATGCGTGCGCGTTTCTATGCATACCGATATAACTGTCTTTCTTCTGTGTCTAATGATGTTGTCATACTCGTTGTCTCTGTGGAATTGAGTCGAGCTGGCAATGATGGGTGACAGAAACCATGGGGCGTCGGAGAACTCTCCGTCATCGGTCTATACCGGAAATAGAATAGAACAAAGATCTTCCTGACTATCTGTAAACACTGCCCATTAGAGTTGCAAACGCATGTAAGATTGTTGGTGGCGGAACGAGCACATGCATGTCTGTGATTGTGCTGCCATTCCGCTCTCAGTTGGAATGTTCTTGGCTCATCAATGCCTGACAAGCTGTAGTGGCTAGAGTGGTCTCCGCAAAGCATGAGAATTCCTGTAACCCCCTGGTCCTGAAGATCTACTCAGCGCAATGATGTTTTTGGGGACCGTTGTAACCTTGTGGCTTTTCAGCCCAGCCAATCTTTGTCGAGGTCGCCTCCGGGCTAGAAAATGGATCGATAATGACAGGACCTCTGTCCACTGAGATCCCTCGGGGCATCCGTGTGGCGAGAAAAGAGTTCAACGTTGGGGAAATTGTGGACAGACAAGAGGCAAGACATGCGACCGTTGGGTGTCTGTAGCCGTCCCCGTGCTATAGCCTTGCCACAGTCTTGTATTGACATTTCACGGTTGGATAAGGTGATACAGGCTAGATATCTTGACATGATTCGATTGAAGGCGAGAAGTAACTCATGCAGTAAAGTATAGATTTGCATGTGGCCTTTGCCATACACCAGAGCCAGTAAAGTCCATTAGCCTCTCACTGTTATACCTCCTAGCGCCATTTGAGTGTGCCGATCCAATAAACTCGGAGGAAAATTGTAAAAAGAAGTAAGAAAAAAAAGACCAAGAAGTGTAGCAGATCGTATTCGATATCTTCTTTTGGTCTGGCAAATCGCATCGACTCCTCTGCTACATTTTAACAAATAAACCCTTTAAATCGCCGACCGACCCTTTTATCGTATTTACTCGTCATAATCGTCGTCTTCGTATTTTGTAATCGTACATAGATGCCCCTCTCAATTGTACTGGTTGTATGGGCAAAGCGGCGGTGTCGCGTGGTTCTGTTTTCCCTCGCTCAAGTCTTGGATATATCGATGCGCTTCATTCGCAATATAGTTTTGAATCAAGTGGCATTCGCAATCAGTGTGTTGTAAGAGCCTCATCTTGAGTTCGTAGACCTGCATCGTGAGTTCGGATACGCAGTTTGATAAGTCGCGGTTTGCTCTCTCCATGTCTTCTTCATCGGCTCGAAGTTTCTTAGCATCTTCACGCTTCTTGACGCGGAATTTGTTAGATGCGATGCGGTTTCTCTCCTGAACCTTTTTGCTGTGCTCGTCAAGTTCTTCTGATTCGGGAGATGGCGATCCCATCTTAGTAGATTGGACCTTGGCTGCTGTTTTGCCTTTGCCTTTGCCGCGTCGTTTGGGCTTTTCTGCGCCTGGCTCTGATTTAATGGTCTTCCGGGTTGGCGCGTGTCTTGGAGCTTTAGAGGCTGTAGATCGTGTCGCATTACGTTTCCGCTTGTCAAATTGCGTTGCTGAAGAGCCTCGACGGTTTTCGGAGTCACCGGTCGCGTTCTCTATGCTGGTAGAATCGGTGGATGGAGACGGAACAGGATAGCTTTTCGTTGATGTCGAAGGCGATGTCCATTGCGTCGAGACGTCTTGATCGTAGGCGAATTGGGGGTGTTGTCGTTGCGCGTAGATACTTGGAGCGGCCATATTTAAGGGTTCGGCAAAAGCGGCGTTGTTGGGGGACCACCATTGCTCTCGAGGGCTCTGGGGAAGCGTGCCATATAGATACATGCCCGATGGATCTTGGGCCATGGGTTGGATGGTTGGGTAGCAGGGCTGGCTGCCATCTCTGGAAGGATGGAGTTGTTGTTGGAAGGGAGCGTAAATGGTGCCCATCTCTACAACTTCGATGATGATGTTGCTGCTGGACAGCTTGGTTAAGACAGGCCTTGAAGCTTTGGCCAAGCCAGGAACTGTAGTGGAGATAAAATATGCTGCTGGGAGTGAAGCTTGGACCCTGGAAATGGAGGCCAGGATCAAATGTTATAGATAAGAGAGCTCAAAAGAAGGGTGGAGGGTCAGGTTTGGGGGACAATACGGGAGCCAAGAGGGGGGCGGAACAAACGGCGAGTGCCTAGCATACCTACAGTGCCTATTTACTGACTGTAGCACTAAATCCAGTGTTTGGCCAAAGTCAGGACAAGACAAGACAAGACAAGGCAAGAGAGGGGAACTGGACGCCAAGCTGTACGTAATTAGTTTAGCCCTGTAGATGCACGCACCGGGGTCTGGAGTCAGGGGTACGAGGGGTCGATAAGAGTGGACTTTACTTAAGTCGAATGTGTCACTTTTTAGTGAAGAATCCGGCTTAAGCTAGGTAGGTATGCTGAGAAGCAATCCAGAGCATTGCCGGCGGGGATAGCAGGAGATGCCATTGACAATTGGGTTGGGTATTTTGACTGAACATACGTACAATTTTACCCCGGTGGATGAAACCCAGATTAAAGGTCTCACGGCAGTTGAAAATATGGCATGGAGATCAGCGAGGAGACAGCTGCATCGAGGCTTCGATGGATGGGCACTGTAGATATGAGTGCGCATCCCCCCCGAAAGCAAAGCAGCCAAAGCCAACCAAACGACCCGTGAGACATTGGGGCAAACAATGATCTTCCCAACGTCATGAGGCGATTGCGACAATACGCGGACCAGATCTCCCTGGAGTTCCTCACGAACTACTAGACCCAGACGAGGTTAGCAGTGTGTGAGGAAGACTGTGAAAATGGGGTTCAAGGGTTATGATTGGATGAGATTTCTCGGTCTTGGGGTCCGAAGGTCGTCATTGGTGGACGTGGTCTGAGCAAACACAAGTAAATATTTGGGCTTGACAAAGGCGTCACGCCAAGACAGCCCACGCATGAGACAACAATTCATGGGTTGTCGGTTATCAAGAGAGGGAGATAACAAGAGAGAGGGGAAGAAAAAGAAAATAAAGGAAAGAAAGATCGGCGCTACGCACAGCGTGTCACCTTTTTCAGGGCGACTACGGGTGGACCCGATGCATTGTCCGCTATCGAACACCAAATGGGCAAGCAAGGTGCAAGTCTACAGTATGAAAATGAAACGGAAGAAACGAAACAATACATACTCATTATGTAGCTTGAAAGATATGGAAAACCCGCCCGTTTGCATGTACGTATCCATGTACGTATGTGCATTGGCTGAGGGATCTTACGTGGATGCAACAATACTCACCAGCCAAGCCCTCATTGGTCAACGTCAGCCAGCACCCAATCAACCCTCACGGAAGCGCGAGCCGTCTGCAGGGCCATCCAACTTAGGTACTCAAGGCGTTTTTCTCCGGTGGGGGGCACATTCTTCATTACATCACATTCTTTGCATCTTGCTGTATGTACCTGACAGTTATTCATTCCGAATTGACTTTTCTCTTTTTTACCGAATGCTACTATTCATCTCATGAGTACATTAAAAATCGGCAGATCTGCAGAATGAATCCCTAGTCCTTGGAATTGGTGGACCGTCGTCACCTTGTTTTGTTTGTCTTGGATGGAGGCATCACATGCCACGGCTCCTCTGCGGATGGTCACAAATATCCTCCAATATGGGTGCCCTGCACAAATAAGATCATTTAGATTGAATGAGAGAACAACTTCTTTTGATGGAAATTAACAGGCCATTTGGAAAGTGGGTTGGACGAGATAATCTTGTACAGCCAGGGGGCAGGGAGGTAATCTTGCACTGTACTGTGAAAATGAATTGCCGACGGACCACTCCCGGCGGCTTCTCAATGGCTGGGTATTTCTGAAAAGCGTCATCAGACCCCTACTTATTTATGGGCAAGGAGAAGAGATGCCACCCAAGCAATGGCATCAACGTGCGTCTTGAAGGGTTCGAGGAGTCAGTATCACTGTGAGTCACGGCTGCAGTCGTCCCGAGAATGTCCAAATTATCAGGCCGTGATTTATCATTAAGGTACCTAATGAGCTATAGTATTGACAAGTGGTGTGAGTCCGCTTGTCTGGCTACATAGTACTTAAGACACCGTACGGGTACTCGGTACCCATGCTGACTTTACCACCAGTGATATCTAATAATCTAACTCCCTCCATCAAAAGCCAAGATTGGCCGAGATCTCAGGGCTGTATATGTGCCAAGATCGAATCAGTTGTCTGATGACTAAATCAGATGCCATGACAATTCTTCAGGATCATTCTCACAGTTGAGGTCAAGTCGATTATTTTTCGTGCTGTGTTGATAAGGTTCAAGGGCATCTTTCTCCAGGCCCCGGAATTCTCAGGTCCGTGCCGAGGCTTCTCCTCCGATGCCAATAAATACTCCATTTGCTGCCTACCTAGCTTGCCCAGAGCCTTGGCTTTTTATTGCAGTAGGAGGAAATAAAATGCCAGTCCCGTTTTCCGTAGTCTAGTCAGTTTCTCCGATGGTCTTTATTGGTTCCAGATTCGTGAACCTGAGTGACCATTATTGTTGCACATATCCTTCTCTCCTTGGATGAGGATATTCAGACACCAGCAGAATCCTTTTCATCGCAGCCACGATGATTCACTGCAGCGGCACAGGATTGAAGAGCCTCTCTTTGTTGGTAAGTATTTCAACAACATGATACCTTTTCCTCTTCCACAACGCTACTCGGCATAATGTACGCACCATCTTCTTCAGCACCTTTCGCCCGTGCAGCTCTCAACCCTCCTGTACGCTTCGTGCCGCCATGCACAGCTCCAGCAATTGTCAAGCAAGAACCAGATGATTCGGAACCAATACTGATAGGCAGTAACAGTCCCTCACCCGAACCTCGATCCAGTGTCGAATCCCGCAATCGTCTCTTCACGGCCCTCGAACTCGGCGATCACATTTTTCGAACCCCACGATCCATCACGACTCCTGACGATCTCGACAACTCTGAACTGAAACGATGTTTCGATATACTCCACGCTTGCAGCCTTGCGACCGAGTTCAATGCGACGCTTTCTAAGACCAAGGATACAATGGAGGACTTCTTAACGGCCATCTTCAAGAACTGGACTGGAGACGCGGGTGAACCGGACAAGCCAGCTATGGACTTTGTAGTTCGCGAGTATATCAGCGTTGGAAACATTTGCAGTAAGAAACATGTCAATTGCAACGTCACTTGACTTTACATGACGTTAACCCTCCCAGGCCAACCCGCCAATCACCGAACCAGCTCCTCATGCGCCGAATCGACATCCTGCCGCACCCCAGTCTTTGGAATCGCCACATATCGAAGTCGACCAGCGCAACTCAGCATCAGTTTCTCCACCACAGAACCAGAGCAAGGCTCAAGTCAAGATGCGCACGACTTCTTCTGCCCGATGGAACGCACTGATGTGAGATATGAGGAGGGCGATTGGATGACGGATCTACGACGGAGCATGAAGAGAACCTGTATCAATAAGGTGCACAGATACAACAAACATCTTGCGATCTGGTACGTGAGGTGCTTGGTTGGGGGTTGGGCGAAGGGAAGTATCTCAATGGGAAAGGACGTTGAAGTCTTTTCGTTTGTAGCGAAGGAGGCTGTTGATGCGGCGTTTGCCATGATGGGGGATGTTTGATGGGTCATTGGGAGATGGCGCACACTAGACTGTAATAGAATGGCCTGGGCGCCGAGACAGAGACATTGAAGACAAGATGTCACGGAAACACGGGAATAAAACGGTCAAACGGCTAGGAGTTTTGCTATTTGGGAGTTCACAGAGGCCGATACCAGGATTGGCAAAATATGACTTTTCTTTTGAGATTTATCCCCTTTAGTCAACTTCTTGTAAGTGCTTCTTTATCGACCTCAAGGCAGGTGGGTGATCATGTCCTTCATGGTCCTCATGTTCGTCATCCTCCGGCCAATCGGGAAATCCATCATCAAACAGATCCTCTAGCGCCTCACGCTTCTCTTCATCACTCTTTTTCTCATTTCTCATGACCTTTTCCCACTTCTTCAACTCAGCGTCAGTGAGTAGACACTCATCCAGCATCTTTTCAAGAGCCGTGTGATCCAGGTTCTCTCCGATAAACACCAACTCCTGACGTCTATCTCCCCACTCTCCACCTTTCTTGATGTCATGTTGCACAAGCCCATCAACCTCGGGATCGCCGGTCGTGTACTCCTCCGCAGGAAGAGTGCAGAACCATGGCCGTCCGCCGGTTAGTGTGAGCATAGCTCCAGCCTGGGACCAGTCTCCGGCACGGTGGGGCCGTGTTGCGAGGAAGAATTCACCTTTTGAGCGGAAGAGACGTGCAAAGATGGGATGTTTGCGCTTGGTTTCCAGGATGATCTCGTTAGAAGGTGTGAAGAGATCATCTGCGTCTTGCATTTCGGAATCATCGAACTTTTGCTTCTTGGACGCGGGTACAGGTGAAGGGGCAGATTCAAGGGTGGAATGGGAGCTGCGAGGTGATGATGGGGCTGAACGCTTTCCTCGGGATGAAGAGGAGTCAGAAGTGTCTTGGTCAACCACAGCAGCTTCAGCTGAGTCCTCATCGTCTGGGTAGTCGACCATCTCAAGGTCTTCATCTTCCTCTTCTTCCTCTTCCTCCTCATCGCCGTCTTCAGGCTGCTCAAGCTGCAGAATGAACTTGTCATACAGCAGTGCCCAGAGTCGACGAGGGTGGAATGGTCGATGACGACTGTAGATGCAGCTTCGCACAGAGTACTCTTCAGTCTCGGGCTTTGGTGTAAGCACGTTACGGCCATTGACCTAGTATAATCAGTATACAAAGCTCTATTGGAAGATGGTATGGGCGAGAGTATAACATACCTCCCGAACGGTCATGGCATGAAGGTCCTGAAGCCATCCATAGCCTGACTGAGCAACCTGAAGGTTGAACATGCCAGTATTGACAATCTGCTTGACATCGACCTTGCCGTAGCTTGACTCGAGGATCTTGGCGCGGTGGTTGAGCTTCTTGATCAAGTCTAGCAAGCGAGGTTTTGTCGACGCATCAATCTGGCAACATCTTAGCTCATCGGTCACTGGAGAGGAGGCGTTCTTGAACTCACCATGTCGAGTTTGTTGAGGATGATGACATCCGCAAACTCAATCTGATCAACCATAAGATCAGATACAGTCCTCTCATCCTCAGGCGTGACATCGTCACGTCTTGAAGAAAGCAGATCACTCGTGTCAAAGTCATGTAACATGGTAAAAGCGTCAATGACAGTGACAGTGGTGTCGAGTCTGGCAAACTTCTCAAGACCACCAGCATCTTTCCTATCAAAAAGTCAGCATCTCTTCCCTCACTTGCTGTAAGGTACTCACAATTGCTTGAGAACCTTGATCATATCAGCATCCAGACCAGGGGCGCCCTCGATGGACCCCATGGCATCCATCTGCTCAGCAAGTCTCGAGTCGAATGTCTCGGCGACCTGCTCGGGCTCACTGATACCACTGCTCTCGATGATGATGTAGTCAAACTCTTGAAGTTGGGCTAGACGAACAAGCTCTTCTAGGAGATCACCGCGGAGGGTACAACAGATACAGCCATTCTGGAGAGCGATTACTTTCTCTTGGGTCTTTGAAAGATGGTGTGTTTTCTTGATGAGGGAGGCATCGACGTTGATACTAGAGAGGTCAGACTTTGGTAGTGCGGAAAGGGAGTAGGAACATACGCTCCAATATCGTTGACCACCACCGCGATGCGGAGACCATGCTCAGTCCGGAGGATATGTTGAAGAAGGGTCGTTTTGCCAGATCCCTACACAGTCAGATGTGAGTTCCATGATCATGGATCAGGGAAGCTTACCAGGAACCCAGAGAGAAGTGTCACAGGTAAAGCCTTTGGAGGAATGTTAGGCTTCTTAGCACCCTTACTCTTGTTTCCTTTCTTGACCTTGTTCTTAGCCATCTTGAATCCGAAAAAGACAGTGAAGAATATAGAGGAAACCCTAATAAATGTGAAGAGGAAGAGAGGAGTTAGTGTCAGAAAGGTCTCCTCCTTGGAACGGTGGTTTTTCTACTTGTTGTGACTTACATAATATTCTTGCTCACAATTGTAGTGCTCATCAAGGTACGAACCCTGAAGCCATCAAGGTGATGCTATCGCGAGTGTAAGTACCCTGATGACAATTTGCGTGACTTTATTGGCTACCGCTGAGGAATATGGCCATTGGATTTCGGACTAACTGTGAAAAGGTTTAGTGAAATATGCAGCCACAAATGGGGGGACGCGAAGCCTCCAAAAGGGTTTCACGGCTGGGGTATCAAAGGTAGCCGCGTGAAGATAAAATCGACAGAGTGACGACTTGCGATTCCAGTACTTCTAAAGAAGATTATGAATGACTTCATAAGGAAGCTCAAAGCAAGGCTCATTAACCTTGACATATTTCTAGCCGAAAATATGGCAACACGCCACTGCTCAGTGATGATGATTGAGGGATGGCTTGATGCACTTCATGACCAGGGTATCTAGTGCATTATCAATTCTCTCAAGGTCATTGGCTTAGCCAGCCTCTTTCTTCCAACTATCACCACTAGTCAATGTCTAGGAGGCTTGAGATCAAGGATTGCTGGCATCATGACTACCTTGTTGAGTTTGTGAGAACCTTGATGTCTTTTGTCATGAGACCTCGAATGATGCAATAGGAAACTCTATATTTATTTTTGCTGGTAGCCAATTCCCAAACGCTACTCTGGGTATAGTTGATTGTAACGCTTGTGCAGTAATGAGATCACAGGGAGTCTCTACCGCTCTCATATAAAACATAAAAGTTGTCAAAATGGTGATCAAAGCTGATGTATCTTACTCATGTCAATTGAAGTACAAGGACTTTGACAAGACTTGCCCTGACAGTTAGCTCTACAGAGCTATCCACCATGCCACTGATTATTTACTTACATTGACCGCCACGGGATGGTGGCATCTGTTCAAGGTATGGCTCTTGATCAAGAACGTGGACTGGCACTATACCGAACTTGGGTGGCGACGCAAAGTCTGTTACTGCGAGATATGGCAGCCTACTTTTTCATTGCCCTAATTTTGGTGAGCATACCAATTGTGGTCTCAGAGAATCAGCATCTTCACGATGCTCAATCTTCTGACGAGTCGTCACTATGATAAGGTTGTGTGAAGTCAAAAGAGGCTTCAGACCCCAGCGCACAAAGGTGAAGAACACCAATAAACACATACGGGCAATATACTCATCGCCCTTAATGTTGCCTAGGGTCTTGCATTTGGCTGAAAAGTTAGATATCCTGATAAGGACGAGTCGCCACACTCTCGAGGAGCTCTGTCGAATCCGATCTTTCGGCCGAGCAATCCGGATGGTCGGCTCTAGGGTAGCCAGTGGTGAATTGATGGTTCTAATTGTTCGCAAGTGAGGTGACCCTGTCGCATGACGCGACAGATATGCAGTTATCGAGAGATATCCTTCAGCTTATTCTCCGATAAGCGCAAGTCCTTGTGAAATCTTACGATGAGACTTCTGGTACTTAAGTATCTTTTCATACTATGAGAGCCGCGTCGCTTACTGGAATCTCCCAGGCAAAGGCGCTAGGCGAACAAATCATGTACCGACCTCCTACTGCCGGTGCTACCAAGATGAAACAAAATATCATAAACCGAGGTGAGTAGTAAATTGATCTTCGTTAATAGGTACTCAATAACACGGCAAATCTTGGATCTGATTGAAGCGTAATTACAGGCTAACTCTCACTGTTACGGGGCCCAAGCCTCGGGTTACCTAAATCGGTGAGGATCTGGATATTCTTATACCCGGTCAGCGTTAAACAGCTAGATGGCAACAGCCTCAGATCGTAGCAAATATGATGATTGCATTATTTTAAAAAAGTAGATAATGATTTTCGGCAGCTTTTATGCATATAATATTGTTTTGATTCAATTGATTTACTACGTTGTCTGTGTTTTTATATAGAATCTGCTGATATTCACGTAACGAGGCACATCCTCAGTCGAAAACAACTGCCGCAGGATCGAGCCGCAGCGCCTCCCGTCTCTCAGGCCCGAAACCGAGAAAGACAACTCTCAACGCGGGGTCTCCGCAATCTCCACGCCGGCCCGATCGTTCTACCCAAGGTATACGGTAAACGACCTCACTCACCTCAATTATAAGACCAATTCCAGCTTCAGACTCTTTGACTTGTCATCAATTTCACCCTTTCACAAGCAGCCTGTACCGTAACACCCCCTGCGTGTCACCCAGCAACCAACAGAGCAACATCAACAAAGCAAAGGGCAAAAAGTTACACCGACACAGAGACACACAATGGCAGACACAAAGCCCGCTTATGTAGGCACGCCCGCCAACGTCCCAGGCGCGAACGTCTTCGATTTCTTATTCAGCAATCCCTTCCAAAACGAAAATGAGTTTACGCCTAGAGCGAGACGTGTGCCAAAGATCCATGATGATCAGCCCATTTTCGTTGACCACGCCAGCGGTACGTTGCACTCCTGAACTCAATCTTGCATGCCCAAACTCAACATCATATCATGGCGACACGTACTGACTTATCTAGACCGTCCTCTCACTTACTCACGCGTAAAGCGCGATGCCCTCACTCTAGCATCAAACCTCCAATCTCTTGGTCTTGACCCCAGTGAAATCGAGACCCTTCCCCCAACAGCATCATGTCCTGGCCCAGAGGTCGCACCTGTGGTGCTCATCCAATTGCCTAACTGTTTAACCTTTGCGACACTCGTGATGGGTGCCATCGCAGCTGGTTTAACTACCACATTAGCGTCGCCCTCACTATCCGCTACTGAGCTCTCATGGGTCATCAAGAATTCGCGTCCTCGCGTGTTCTTCACAGCGAAAGCCTTCCTCAGCACGGTTGAGAAGGCGCTTGAGCAGCAGGAAGACGAGGCGTACAAGAGAAGTGTGCGCGTCTACACAGTCGATGTGGCGAGGGATTTGTATCCTCTCTCGCCAGCTTCTCATGCTGAGGATGGTGATTGGAAGAATCTTCTCATGCCAGCGAAAGAGCCTCTTACTGCTGGTTATGCGTTCTCGCCAGAATCTGCCGCTACACGAACAGCAATTATTCTCTGGTCGTCTGGTACATCAGGTCGATCCAAAGGTGTTTTGCTATCTCATCAAGCCATCAACTTCTCAGTCGCGTCGCTGTGGCATGATGCCGACTTTTACGGGTTTCACCAGCGATGGCTAGGCTATGTGCCATTTTACCACGTCTTCGGTCTCACCAACACCTTCTTACTGGCTTTCGCGACGGGTTCTACGGTGTTTACTATGCCCGCGTTCAAGCTCGATGCTGTTTTATCCGCAATCCCGCGCCGACAGATTACTTATCTTCACATGGCACCTCCCGTGGCTGTCATGCTCGCCAAGTCGCCCGTGGTAGAACCCTTCGCGCGACGCGACGCGCGCGGTCGCAATGCTTTCAGCAGTGTTGTTGCAGGTGTCACAGGCGGTGCACCTCTCGGCCATGAAGTCGTAGAGAAGGTCTTCCAACGACTCGGCTTCCTTGTGAGGCTTGGCTACGGCATGTCAGAAGCGTGCAGTGTCACTCTGCAAAGAGGTCTTAGGGAAGAAGACATGCACAGTTACAAGCACGATACAGGAAAGCCTCATTGGGGCGTTGAGCTCATGATCGCTGGGTCGGGTGAACTGAACTCCGACGATTCCACCACAAAGGCCGCGCCGTTCGGTGCTGAGGGTGAGATTCTTGTAAGATCGCCCGGATTGATGAGTGCTTATGTCCCATCCCATGGACTGGGAAGCAAAGAAGCGCCCGATATGAGCGTCACAACAGAGGCGTTCACCTCAGATGGATGGCTTCGAACCGGCGACGTTGGCCATCTCGACGAGGAGGGCACTCTCTGCATCACAGACCGCATCAAAGAAATGATCAAAGTCCGCGCCTACCAAGTCGCGCCCGCTGAATTGGAGGCTATTCTCTGCAGCAGCGATGACGTTGCTGACGCTGGCGTGATTGGCGTGCACGACAAGGACGAAGCGACAGAGTGGCCACGGGCTTACGTTGTCGCAGCAGACGAGAGCAAGTCAGAGGCCGAACTTCAAAAGTTAGCGCATGATCTCAAGGATTTGGTCGAGAGTCATTCAGCGCGGTACAAGTGGCTCGTTGGCGGAATTGTCTTTGTAAAAGCGATCCCCAAATCACCGAGTGGAAAGATTCTCCGAAGGGTTATTCGGGACGGCGGCATACAGGGCTTTGAGGTCTCACTCTACCAGCGCAAGAAGCGAGACCACAAGCTGTAAATTTCTGACTATACTACACTACGCATGTACTAAGAGCGCTTGTAAAACTCTTTTTTCCATCTAGCATTTCTTGTTATGGGGTATCTTATTAATAAACCGGGAGTTCAGATTGCAGGTCTCAGCTGTGTTTACACCAAGATTACTAAAACATGCATCGTGATTGGCCGGGCTTCTGAATACCCGTGATGGATTCGGTCCCGGACTTAGCCCTTTCGGACAAGGGAGCTCTTTTCGGTCTGTGCAAGGTGTGGAGAGACAAAGACCGAGATGGGTATAAGACCTGCTTGGAGAACGGCAGTGAATGTGAAAGTATACGATAGAAATCTTTTTTTGCATTCGATTTGATTATAAATTAAACCTGCCTACCAATTGAACTTGCGGCGAATTGCTTTATAAGGCCATTCTAATAGCACCACCTCGCAAACACTATCACGTCAATCTCAGCATAACACCATGATGCACATTACATCAGAATCTACTCCCCTCCTCCCAGAGCCTGCCACTGAGCGCTCAATCTCCTACCAAAGCTCCCATCCTGCCTACGATGCGCGGCCACTGCACCCCAACTACAGCAAGCATGAAGAATGCCATGTTGACTACAGCGACGTCCTTCGCGACATTATCATTGGCTTCTCAGACGGCCTCACAGTTCCTTTTGCCCTAACAGCAGGCCTGTCAAGTCTCGGCAGTGCCAAGGTCGTCATCATCGCTGGCCTAGCAGAGCTCTTCTCCGGCATGATCAGCATGGGTCTAGGCGCGTACCTCGCCGCCGTGACAGAGCGCGACGCGTATCATTCACAAGCTGGTAAAAAAGAATTCGCGGTACAGAACAGACCTGGTGACGAGCGCACGGGTGTTTACGATGTCTTGGAAAAGTACAGCGTCTCGCGAAGTGCCGCTGCACCTTTGGTAGACGAGCTCTGCAAGAACCCCACAGAATGGGTGCGCTTCATGATGGATTTCGAACTCAAGCTCGAGGAGCCCAATGTTCACCGTGCATGGATCTCAGCGGTCACCATGGGATTGAGCTACTTCATCGGCGGACTGATCCCCATGATTCCCTACTTTGTTATGTCTCGCGTGCGCGAAGCCTTGTTCGTGTCGATTGGTATCACGGTCGCTGTGTTGTTGGTATTTGGATACGTCAAGAACTACGTCGCCATTCGCAATCATCGTGCGGGTGTCTGGGGAGCGGTGCAGACATTAATTATTGGCATGTTGGCAGCTGGCACAAGCTATGCGATCGTGCGAGGTCTGGATTCGAACGATTCTTGAAGGATGGTGTGATTATGGCGCGACGGAGGCGTTTGGCTACGGCGTTAAGGTTCTTTTGGATGCGAGCAAAGTCCTCGTGATGGACGGCGTGATTCAGGATTTGGGTGCGACAGGGATAAAAGTGATGATATCAAGAATATTCGTATTAACGATCGAAATGACAATACTCCATTCCTCCAAAGGCAGCGCTTGTTTGCCTAACCCAACAACTCTCATTCCTGCCTCCTCCCCTCAATCATTAGTAGTGATCTGTTCGGTGGTATCATCAACACTGACCTGAAAAAAAAAAGTGAAGCCATCGCCCTCCCCAGAGTGATCGGAATTGAGTCATCCAGCCCGCGAAGGGGACAGGACGCCGCGTATCGCACTTCAGTTTTTCCCAAAACGAGCCTCGCAAAGACGTTCCCATAGAGACAGCGTGACGAAAGCACGCGCTCTGAGTATTTCTGATATCTTTTGCAGACGTGACATTGACGCCAGGCCGTTACCGGCAGACCGACGGTTCCAGCAAAATGCCAGATGTCAGTGATGGGTGAGGCTTACTCCGAATTTCCCACATGCG
This sequence comes from Fusarium fracticaudum, assembly GCA_003353625.1. Classification (NCBI taxonomy): domain Eukaryota; kingdom Fungi; phylum Ascomycota; class Sordariomycetes; order Hypocreales; family Nectriaceae; genus Fusarium; species Fusarium fracticaudum. Next base: position 1,293,706 of record PDNT01000007.1, read on the forward strand.
AAGAGTGTTTGAGAGACAGCGCTAGGCGTGTCTCTCTGTTTGTAGCATGGAAACGCAGCGTTGGGGAGGGCGAATGGCTTGAGGAGGGAAAGATTTTGGAAGCGAGGAAGGGTTTTTTATTGTGCGGAAACAGCCGGGGTTAAGCCGGGTGGGGCTGCAGGGTAGGAACACTTGAGCTTTCTGCTCGGCAGCTCGAGTGAAGATACCTCAAAAGTTTATTGATGAATCCTTGTAACCCCGGAAATTTGGTAGCGAATACGGTTGAAGATAGGTCTCCAGGGTATGACTTTGACTTTCCCTGTTGTCATGGCTTCAGAGCCTCAAAATGATGGTCGCCCAACCTTGGCATTTTTTGTTGCAACTTCCGCGACCTGTCCAAATATCCACGTCAAGCAGTCATAAAATTCCGTAACGATCCAAATCGAAAACAGGGCCTTGATATTTATTTGAGCGAACACGAGCCACCGGCAAATTTAACAAAACTCTCAAGAACCCTATCAATATATGACTCTCACCTGGCTAGCTCTTGTCATCTCGACTGCATGCATTACTATTATGTTTTCAAGGCGTACTCATCGCATACAAATTGTAAAAGAACTGAGATTTTCTTGGAAATCTATGATAATGATCTAAGAACAAAAAGCTTCTTGAATGTTCTGCTTCTAGTCGACATCATGATCAGGCTTTCATTCAGACTAAGATTGTTTTCAAATATCTCACTTACATGCAAAAGCAAACGTCTCTTACTCGAGATAAATGACTGCAACATGACACACTAAGTACCTATATTTGCATGCCCGGTGGAAAATTATAGATCATCAGTGACATCGTTCACTCATCTCATTGAGATTATCTAGGGCAACATGAGGAAGTTAAGTTTCATTATTTTCTTATTCATTAACATAGAAATTATTTGTATATGACGTTAAAGAGACGTTTCCGACCTGACCTCTGACCTCGCACTCTTATGATCCATATCCTTCATATGAACCAAGTATGTTTCATCATTGTCTCCATATTCTACCTCATATGTCCTGTGACATTCAATGCCTACAGGATCGACCCGCCTTTGTGATCGATCCGCTTGAGAAGTGGCATTTGTTCCAAGCGGGACACTTCGGTTGTGAGTATTGCCAGGCGTTGGCTTGTTGCTCTTGCTGCCATAGTTGTAGTAGCGTTGGGAAGTACCTAGGATCTTGGGGAATAGGCGGACGAGCAGGATTCGGAGGGACGGCATGCAGGCACAGATGATACCCACGTTGCCTTCGATGGTAGACCATTTTGAGACAGCGAGGTATTCCCACGTTGCGTTGGTGGTTTTGACGCCGGCTTGGACTGTGGCGTGAAGGCGAAGAATACTCATGATTGTGACACTTATAAATGTTAGTGAGTGAAAAGTCTAAGACGGCAGGGGGTGAACTTACAAGATACCGACGCTGAACATCATGCCAACACCGATCTTCTTTCGCCAATCCAAGTTGAGTGACTTGAGTTGAGACAAGGGAATGGCAAGGATCCAAAAGTCAAGGGCGATGTTGATAGCGGCATTGGACCAGGTAACCGCGTTGATATCGGCACATTTGCCCTCATGTTGTCCATCCCACTTCAACCAGAAGTAGTTGATAGGCCGACACTGGAAGATGGCCACGAAGATAAACACAAGCCCAAAGAGGACCGTAAAGGCAACAGTTCCCCAAAGCAACCTTCTGACATTCCGGGTCGGAAAGATTCTCAGGTAGAAGAAGAGCATTGATAGCTTCAGAAATGTTTGTAGTGAGAAGTACAGGATGGCCATGGTGTAGAAGAACATTCCAAACGAGGTGATCTGACTAGGTGTGACGGTCCAGATGTCGCGACCCATGCCGTTGGGAGCGAGACCACGAGAGTTGATGACGATGGAAGGAATGGCAACACACATTGTCAGTGCGATGAAGAGATCGTCAAGGCCGAGAGGCAGCTTCCAGTAGAGCTTTGTGCCGAAGCGTTGGACGATGAAGATTCCTGTTATGATGGCCATGACTTCATTGAGGACTATGAATTGGGGTGAGTGGTCTCTGATTGGAGCGCCACATGCTGTGAGAGTAGCATTTTTCGTGACTACAGATGTGAGTTGGTGCACAAGAAGTGAGCGAGGTAACATACCAAGAGACTGTGGAATTGTACATGCGCGCATGACGCAGCCTTCAATGTCTTGTTGTAGTGCGGTGTTAGTGCACATACACTTCTGGTCTGTAAGTTCACATGTCGATCGCTCAACGGCCGACACGAAACAATTTGCCTAGGTTCTCGTCAGTCGCTATTCACATGTGAAAGTCGCAAAAAAAAACTCACAGCACATTCTGGTAACACAGACAAAGCAGAAGCAGCAGCAGAAGAAGACTCTTGTTGGGCAAAAGCCAACGGCAGAGCCGCAAGGCAAGCGAAGACAGCCCCACGCAGCAGCCGCATCGTAAAAAGCAAGATGATGGAAAAACAGATGGGTCTGGGGATTGGGTGGGAGAGCGTGGACTGATATGTAGTTGCAGGGCTAGACAAGATCGTCTGCAAGGGAACTTCAGCCCAGTTTTGTGTCACTGTCCGAGCCGTGGTTCAGATTTGTGCGTTAGTTCCGCGGTCAGACCCGCACAGACTGATCTGATCCAGTGTTTCGAGTCAAGGCAGACATGATAATGGGGAATAGACAAGTCAGAAACAGGCTGAATACGATCAAAACGAGGTGAGCCAAGGCGGAAGAGGAGGTCCCAAGAGGCCGGATCAGGATGAACTTAATAAGTTTGATTGATGGCTTGCAGTGGATACGGCGTTATCATTGGGGACAAAAGGTCCATTACTTGGTGTCTGATATTGACAGGTTCGTTTACGGTGGCCGCGGAATTGAAAGAGGGAGGTGTCACTACATCTGTAGTGGTGGGTGAAACGTGAAACCGTCACTCGGTGGTCAGAACTCTAAAACCGGCACTTGGGCCGAGGATCTTTTTCACTTTTTCACTTCACACTACAAAACCATGAAGCTGCTTTCTACGACGATCGCGGTGCTTTGATGGTCAAAGCAAAAAGAACAGTGAAGATCACGTCTCGATATAGATTAAACATTTTCGATTCCCGAATCCTCCGAACTGGGGCCCGCAGATCATCCATCACGAGTCTCCTCTTCACGAACCACTCTAGCCACTCTCTTTACCTACTGTAACCTTTGCGCCCCAGCCATATCCACTAGACCCTCTTGGTGATGTATATCCGAGATCAAACCGTCCGTGGTATAGGTAGGTTCGCCTATTGCGCCACCGTTTGCCAAGCATACTCACGCTCTCCATTTAGGAAAGTGACTCGTGGCAATTCTAGAAATAACTCAACGTTTATTTACCGTTTTGCGAGTTAAAAGGGGGGGCTTTTCCTCTTTCTCGTCCCCTCTCGCCTCTGCGTCAAAGGGGTTCGTGGTGTAGTGGGGTCTGAGACGGAGAGACCCCTGAAGCTAAAGACGCTAACTATCATGGCATCGGACCTTTGTCCAAGCAAAGATTGGTGAGAGGGCTGTGGCGAGTTGGACTGACCAGATGGTGGTTCGGGGTGACACTGAGAAGGGGAATATATACCGTTCAGGTGCTGCGAGTATCATGCATTCATTTATTGGCGACCTCCTTGCTGAAACCCTCCCTGCGTGAGAATGTCTGCAGTGTGGTCTGGCCCTGTAACTGCGGGACCCCGCCGCTGAAGAATCTGTCAAAAGTGGCGAATGTGAACCATGTTATTACGTTGACTTTAGACTACACGACTCAGAAGCCAATATCCATAAGCAAAATCCCTCTCTGATCCGCAATGCCATCTCAACCGGAGCCGGGCTTCTTCCACAAAGATCATCAACACGTGGCTATGACTGGGTTCGTCGATTGCCAAGACGGTTGGATTCCGGCTGGAACAACCGGGATCAACATGGGTTTTTTCTTCTTTCATATTTAATCTCCGGCGCTTGGAACCCTTCTATACCTCGGGTAACTCGGCTATCAGAACCCCATATAGGGCCCCCTGGCATCTTAATGCACATCCCCCATGAGGGACCTGCCAAGAATGGGTATTCGCGCGGGAGGGCAGCATGGCATTGTAGAGTCAAAGATGAACCAACAATCAACGAAGCTTGCTAGTGCGCGGTGAGAGCTGAAGGATCCAAGGCCTGCACGCACTTCGTGGACTGCATCCGTAGACAGATTAGATTGCAGAAACAGGGGGCTTGTAAATGCTAAATTCTCGTGAATAAATACTCATTCTGTCCCGCCTAACCACGCCACTTTGTCACTCATTCCGCTCCAAACTACCCTCAAAATGAAGTCCCTCCTCTCCTTGGCGCTTCTGCCTCTAGCACTTCTCATCGATAGCTCCAGCGCCACAAACACTAGCTGTCGTTGTCTTCCCAGCGACAAGTGCTGGCCTGCCGATAGCGTCTGGGCCAAGTTCAACACCACCGTCAATGGCGCTCTCATCAAGACTGTCCCCCTTGGCTCACCATGCCACGACCCCAACTACGACGAGGCGGCTTGCGCTGCCGTCCAGGATGCGTGGAAGTGGCCTATGACACAGTAGGTTTTCCAGACTTTCTAGCGCTGAACGCCACCAATTAACCCTAATTAGCATCGAGACTTCATCGTCGGTGATGCAGAATTGGTTCGCCAATCAGAGCTGTGACGCTTTCACTGCGGAGGAGAAACCCTGCACCCTTGGCAACTACGTTAGCTACGCCGTAAATGTCTCGAATGCTCGCCAAGTAGCTGCCGCCGTTCAATTCGCAAATTACTACAACATCCGGCTAGTCGTCCGAAACACGGCGCATGAGTACGTCTCAACCCCAGATTTAAGTTCGATAACCTTATTAACTTTATCGCTTTTAGCTACTTTGGTCGATCTACTGGTGCTGGCGGCCTCGCTATCTGGACTCATCATCTTAAGAACACTGAGGTCGTTCAATGGGCTGACAAGACTTACAACGGCCCTGCTTTCAAGCTTGGTGCTGGTATCCAGGGCTTTGACAGTGTTGAGTATGCCGACTCCCAGGGACTTACCAGTGTCCCTGGTGAATGCCCTACTGTAGGCCTTGCTGGCTTCACTCTGGGCGGTGGTCACTCTCCTCTCAGCTCCAGCTACGGTCTTGGTGCTGACAACACCCTCGAGTTTGAGGTTGTCACTGCTGCTGGCCGTATTGTTCGTGCCTCTGCCACTGAGAACAGTGACCTTTACTGGGCTCTCAGTGGCGGTGGTGGTGCCAGTTTTGGTATCGTCACTGCTATGACTGTTCGAGCTCACAAGACCACTACCATTGGTGGTGCCACTCTTACGCTCGTTGCTGGAACCGACAAGGACGTCTTCTACAATGCTGTGACCAAGTTCCACGAGCTTCTGCCCGCCATGATTGATCACGACGCTACAGTCACCTACATCCTCACCAGCGCTTATCTCTCCATTAAGCCTGTCACCATCGCCAACTCCACTGGCGACTACGTCCGTGATGAGGTTCTCGCTCCTTTCACAGCCTACCTTTCCAAGGCTGGCCTCACGCCCACCGTCTCATACACCACCCTGAGCTTCCGTGACCACTACGAGCTCTACAACGGCCCTCTGCCCGGTGGCCATCTGGAGGCCTCTCAGTTCCAGTTCGGCGGTCGTCTTATTCCCAGATCTGTTCTTGAGACTGACAACGCCAATTTCAACAAGGTCCTGCGTAACTTTGGTGCCGCTGGTGTTCTCGTCGCTGGTAGCAGCGGCAAGTTTGAGGCCTACCCTGGCGTCTCCAACGGTGTCCCCTCCTACTGGCGTAAGGCCGCTATTTCCCTGCAGTTTGGAACCCTTTGGGACTCAACTCGCTGGTCCGACATGATCGCTGATCAGAAGAAGATCACCGAGGTCTACATGCCTCAGCTTAAGGCTGTTACTCCCGGTAGTGGCACCTACATGAACGAGGCTGACTTCAACGAGCCTGATTGGAAGAACGTTTTCTACGGTACAAACTGGAGCCGCCTGAACACTATCAAGAGGAAGTGGGATCCTAACTCCTTGTTTTATAACTTCAAGGGTGTTGGAAGCGAGACTTGGACTGTGGCCAATGATGGTCGCATGTGCAGGGCGTAAGACTTGTAATGATTTCTATTAGCACATATTTCAATTGTATCATACAATTTAGCATCCATAATCTGCATGGCCTGGGGTATTAGCATTAAACGGGGTATATATTACTAGAATTCTTCACGACCTGTTTGTATACAGCTTCGCTCATCATGTGACGGGCTTTTGAATAGCATACACTGACGCTGAGGGGTGCTGAATAGTAAAGAAATCATGGCATTTTGGGATTTTCTAATATGTTGGCTTTATATGTCTCGTTGAGACAGACGCCATAAGCTTTACAGGTCCATCAATCAATGACTTACCAATTCATGGAAGCCGAAGGCTACCATGTAAGCTCTCGTCATCAAATAGTACAGCAATTGCATGATGTTGTAGCAAAATGTCAAATTCAACGCATCTTGTATGAATAAGAGAACAATCTATTGAAGTCTGGATATATATATATCTAGAAAGGAATGTAGGAGATGTAAGTGCAATCTCAACCCGAACCATATTCTATCCTATAACCCACCAGCACCTCTTCGCCAATGTGAAGCCAATTCTTTGAAAAGACATTGTGCCAGTGCCTGACACCTCATATACTAAGTCGCTTAGAAGCCACCGTTGGGGTTGGGGTTAGGAATGACCTTTCCGCCCTGCTGAACAGGGGGAATGACCGACTTGACGGTCTCAGCAGCAAGCTCCTTGTGTCTTCGGAGGCTGAAGTCCTGGTTATCGAAGTTCTGGTTGATCACACCAACCATGCCGTTCTGGCAATGGTTTCCCATCTGCTGAGCACAGTAGTACCAGATGGGCTTGGAGTCTTCAACCACAATCTGGAAGACATCGGGAGCCTGGCCCTCCTGGGTAGGGAAGTCGAAGCCGGCGAAGAAACCGCTACCGTCGGCGAGAGGCTGGCAGGGCTCGCCGAAGCTAGACTGGGCGACAGTGTGGTTCTTGGGGAGGAAGTGCCACTCAACAACGTCGCCGACTTCAGCGACGACGTTGTCGGGGTCGAAGCGGAGACCACCGAGACCGGCGTTGACAGAGTGTGTTACTCCAGTGAGAGTGACGGTCTTGTCGGGTGTTGAGCGGACAGTCTTGGAGGCGGGTGCCGCGGAGACAGTGGCGGCGAGAAGAAGAGTGGCAGAGACGATCATGGAGAACATTTTGATGATTTTGAGTTATGAAATTGGAGTTGAAGTTGAAGTTGAAATGAAAATTGAAGTTGTTGAGTAGTGTGAGAGTGTAAGTTGTTTGATTGTTAGTATTGTTGTGATGATGAGAATATTGCCAGTATACCGGATATCTCATTCATTATATAGACAATTGACTCTATCAGCAATCTATTTCAAATTCCGCAAAGTCATCATCATCATCGCAGTGTAACTCATCTCTCTGTGCCACCGCCTCAGCTGGGAATAGCAACCAGCTGTCCAACTCAGCCATCGCCGGAAGAGCTCTCCTCCGAGACCTGTCAACAGAGGATCCTCTCTATCCTTATTGGCCAAAACGTGTTTCTAGCATGGCTGAGGGGAGCTGACTGTTTCTCGGCATTTAGTGAGCTGTAAGCGTGGTCTACACTAGCCCCCAAACACTGCGCCTCAGCGTGGAATGAATGATGAGATTCTTATTTTTATCTGAGTAAGAGCTTTTCTATTGGTCGGAGCATGGAAGTGCTTTTTTGACAGGCTGCTTATGTTTCAAGCCATGGGATTTGTTTGTGCGATGCTGGTACTTGTCAAGTCGGGGAAGCTTACTTTGCATGGTGATGCCTGTATTGCCGACTACCCGAATCCCATGCTTTTTCTCCTCTGTCAGGGAATTAGATTAAAATTGGAAAATACCCTGATTGAACAGGTTCGGCCGCTTCGGCTTTGACGACATCCGGCGCTATAATCGTCAAAGCTTTCTATACCGCCAGGCATACCAATCTCACTCAGCGGTGTCCTTGCCTTCATAGCGCCAAGCTCTGGGATTGCCCCCGATGCTCAATAAGCCAAAATTTACTTGGAAGAAAGGTAAAGTCCCAAGACACTCACTCAAGTACCAAAGGTCAGAACGTGGCGATCACGCTGGGACAGCAGCGCATGGAATTGACAATTCTGGTTAAGTGGCACGGCCCCCATATCATTAGCATCTGGCCTAAGGACACAAAGCCTTTGACCCAATGGGGATGTATCTCTGTAATGCACGGCATATGGGTGGTGGCAGTGACCAAAGTCCTTTCTCAGCATAATGCAGTTCTGAGTTGGAAAGGCGGGCTTGACCTGTCGTCAGCAACGCTCAGCATTCAATGATTGCATGGATGAATAAGCCAAATTGAAATCATCAGCTAGGACTAATAGTACCTAAATTACTCTATCATACTGGAGGATGAATTCGTGTGCAGTGGCTCTGTACTCGTTCTAAGTTTAGTGCCATCTTGGCCGTCGGAACTCAGCCTCACGGACATTCGAGCATCACGCTTGTAACCCGTCATTTATATATGACCCCGCAGCATGTCATATCCGACTCCCAATCACACAATTGGTGGCTTGCTCTAGCTATCTTGAGTCGCGGGTTGACTGAATCTAGTCAACTTTGATAGACTTGACAAGACCTTGCAGTAGGATCAGAAGACTTGATGTTCCTTCTCGGTTGTACAAGAAATCCCTGGTTCATTTCTAAAAATACTGCTGTAGAATATATTGGAACGGATCAAGAAGCAGTGACGCTATTTTTATCCAAGTAGACTTGTCAAGCAATCACTCGACACCGCGACTGATCCCCCAAACTGTTGTGAAGATAGACCGGTTGCCCACGAAGGCTCCTTCGAGTCTGGAAGTACGTTCTGCCCTTTGAACGCGGAAACTGGAATAATGAAAGTACGAAAAGCGGTTAAGTTGGCATGTCTGTATTGGGATTTGCTTAACTTACCGCTTGTTCAAACTGAGAACGCTGAATACGTCGACTACATCCTTGAATGTCTTCTCAGACCAGCTGACCGAGTCCCTGTCGATCGATCATGAGCCAAGGCACCGAGTATTCAACAGTTTATCCACTTACAATTTGTTAACGACAATGATCAAACTCTCACGTGGTTGAAGCTCGCCACTTGACAGCATAAGTGCCAGTTTCTGTACTGATGTGGCCCAGGTTAACCGATCTGAGCCATCAACAACCCAGATGGCAACGTCAGGCGTTTGACTCTCTGGACAGAATTCTTCAGTGATAATCCAAGTGAAAAGATGAGCTCGATTTCATACCTTCAACCTTGAAAAGGCCCGACGGAGCATAGAAACATAGAGGCTGTCCTCTCTCCTCGAAAAATGGCACAATGTCTCCATGCTGAATTCCTTTGCGTTCTAATTCCTCCAATCGTGACAGCTCAAGTCCGCACTACTGACGTCAGAAGCGACTTTCAGCCATAAAGATAACAAACATACCATCTAAATGAGGCACGCGATAAGAGTCTTCTTACCAGCCCCGGGATCGCCTAGTAGGCTCAGCGATCTCCACGACATGTTCTAGTGGGCGGCACGGGGACACGATGGGAATAAATGTCGCGTGACGAAAGATGACTTGCGTGTAGGATGAATCAAGGCGAGGTATTATGAAACACAAACTAGAGCCAGACAGCTTCAATTCGATTGGGCAATGTTTGCTTTTCCGTGTCGTGAACCAACAACTTCATGTTTGCCCAGGATGAGTAAGCAGCCAGCCACAGACGTACTATGATATTGGGCTATGAACCTACAGTACATGGTGAAGAGCACTGTCTGGAAAACTGTCTAACTGTGCTGGCAATGGCTCTGAGAGCTTGTAACTATCCTGAGTCTCGGTTTCAGTCTGAAAGGTTTGACCTGCGTCGTGCGTTCCCCATGATTATGAATTGTCAATATCATGAACTCTGATCTCGATGCTTGAAACCCTAAACCACTGCACTAAGGAGGAGAAATAATCACAGCAACAAAAATACGTTTTGATTGTGATAGACTGAACTCGCTTATACCTTCCAATCCATCCGTATTGTGGATAAGAGGTTTGTGGATGATTGAGCAACAGCAAACAAGCAGGACTTTATTGTCTTAGCATGTCCTTTAGAACCAAGAACCAAGATAGCTTTGCCATTCTATATCCTTATAAAGATGGGTTTGACTCCAGGCTCCCTCAAATGGCCATCATCTCAAGTTCTCAACCAGGTTCCCAGTGTTCTTAGACATCAAACACGCAACGCTTTCGGGCTACCAATTCAGTCACATGCAAGTCCGGTCAGAGAAAAAGGCGGTGATGACCGATTGTATCCCCTTATCGGACTTCTAGCTCCAACTGTCTTCAAGCTGTCGCAATTCTAGGGTGGTCTGAGGCGTGGCATCTGTTGACTTAAGGCGAATGTGCTTGACCCTCTGTCACATACGACCATAGCTCGTAGAAAATACGGGATCCCGTCTGCTCTCCCATAGTCAACCTGCGAAGCGCTGGATTAGTAGTTGGGTCGGTGACGACCATCGAATCCCCGGTGTTGTATGTTTTTTTGGCACTATAACTAATTTTTACCGTCTCCACGATATCCACCCAAGTCTTGATTCAACATGACTACAAGAAACAAACAATGATAACAAGAACTAAGCTCCTGAAAATTCGAAATACATATACTTTAAGGACCTTTGGCTTTTATTTTGCCAAGATCTACAGATATGGTAGATCCTGGAGAATGCTGAGAATGTCCTCGCTCATCGCCGTTAAGCACTTTGCCACTTACTGAGATACTCCGATTATTGTCATCCCGGGTCTATTTGCGACGTACTATAATTGCCGCCTTTCGAAAACGGCGAGGTGCCTCTGTTCTTGAAGGAGGTCAGTGCTGCTCTTATTCCTTATCCGAGGACCAGAAGTCAGTACACCCACCAACAGCTATCAAATATGAAGCGAGCCAAGAGCATTCTCAAATTTGGAGATATGCAGTACTCTTGAAGTCCCAAAGGAACGGTATCACAATCAACGTGTACGTCATCAGAAATCCCTAGCCTGCTTGTCGGTAGATTAAGCACTCGTTAGGAATATTGATGAAATGCGTGCGTGCGTTCAAATCATGCTCGTATTGGGATTGTACTTTGACGGTGGTGTTCGCGTGATTTTGATGTTATACGGTTTCGAATGATCCTGAATACAAAGCCCCGCACTTCCATGTGACTTGGTGAGCACTTTTACCACCCCGTACCAACCGATCATATAGAACGTCTCCAGCACTTGACTCTACCATGGCATCCAGTCCAAGTCCAGCAGCACAATGCCCGGCTATTCTGGGCTTATTGGACAATGAACATCGGAATATGCTCGAAAGAGCTGTGAGGAACGTTCTAAGCACGGAGGTCGCCGAGCTCGTATATGCCCAGATTCTTGATGGACTTCCCACTGAAAAGTCTCTGAGAGACAGTTCTGACTATGTCAAAGATCACCCCGTCCATAGCCTTCGGCATGCAGAGATCTGCCCCGGATATGTAAACAAAGCCCGTGAGTTCAGAAATCAGTTTGACCTATCGCAACTACCTTTAGACTTGAAGGTACGTCTTGACCAGGGAAACATTGGCATGTAAAGCTTACGTTTGTTCAGACAATCAAAGCCTTCTCCGACACAGTGCCTGGCTCAAAAGAGTCCAACCTTCGACTGATCGAAGTCGTTGCCGTGGCTTGTCATCAGATCGGCGCTTATCTCTTCAACCTTGATGATGGTGCTCACAAGCACAAAGTATATGAAGATTGGAGACAAAGTGTCCTAGAAGAAAAGGAACTTGGAGTTGAGTCACGGCGATACTACGATCCTCCTCCTATCGCCTTTTGTCATCGAGCATATCGATATCCTGAGCAATATCCAAAAGGTATGGCTGATGTTGCTGGCTATTGGGCTGAGTCCAAGATCCTCGGTGGCGTCGTTGTATTCGATCGCGGCGAGACCGAACAAGAGGTATGATATCTTGATTCCTCACCATAGAAATCCAGAGCTGACGACCACTTCGCCTGGCACAGTGCAATGCCATGTGGATTCACGGCGACTTGATCAGAGGCCCAAGAACTCTCTATCCACCGACCCAGGAACAATTTGACGCCTTGATCAAGTTCCTCACTACTCCATTCGAAGAAAACTCCACATGTCCGTTTCCTATACATGGAGCAAGCGTTAATAGACCACGATGGCATCCATATCACGCACTTGCATACTATCACATTTTCCGCGATAAGTATGAGAGGAGACTGCCACCAAACCCGCCACAGCCAGGCTGCGTCGAGGACGGGATGGACTGGCCAGAACTTGACGATCGGCGACTCCTTCTCCTAGGGGGGTTTTCTAACCCCCAAGGCGAGCCGTACGTCAATGATGATGAATATGCCGCGGCTACAGAGAGGATCAAAAACATAACGCCTTCCTCGCCTCTTTGGCGGCAATCTGAGATCTAAATTGAAGCTCCAACGGACTTTCTTTCATGGTCATGAGGTAAACGTGAAAGCTGACAAAGGCATGGAGGTTGCTATGGGAGATTGGAGCATCGATGGAGAGGAGCGACTGGGTCTATTCTTAGCTGCAAAAGACTCAAAATCTACTATAATCTATTGCGACAAGAAAATGAAACGTTGGGCTACTTTTATCATGAGATACTCCTAGAATGTCATGACTTCCCCAATATATCCTTCGCAAGCCTGATTATAATAAACTGCTTTCAAGATATCGCAATCCCATCTAATCCTTTTTATCTTGAAATTCAGTCCGTAAAACTTCGTAGCCCCAAGTATAACACGATGGTCAGCAACTAGACATAGTTATAAACCGCAACTTTCTCAGAAGTCAGAGTCATGGATCTCCTTCGTAACCCTGCCTTCTAACAGCTACATCCACACACACCAGGCAGAACACAGTTCTTTCCACAACCATATTGGAGTCCGTTTTTCCGCCGTCCTCCCACGACTTGCATTTGGCCCACGGCCCAACTCCCCCAGTCGTAGCGGTCCAGCACCATTGGCCGCTCCCGCTCGCACCGCAGCTCTTCCAGCAGTACTTATCTGAACAACCGTACGGCGCCCCGTAGTAGCAGCGTCTCTTGTGGAAGAGTCTGGAGGCACCCCTTGGGGTTGTATCAGGGACATCGCCTTCTTCGAGGGGCGCTAGGGATGCGCCCTTGGCAGGATCAAGGGTACGGTTGCGGCTGAGTGGATGATCGGCGCAAAGGCGAAGATCTGAGGGCTCTACGCCATCAGGAAGATTTCCGGGAGTGACCTGAAGAATTCCGAGATCTCCACAGACAGCTTCGGCACCGGAGATAGTAGATGTTCCAGCAGAAATCAAGGTTGAGTAGGCGAGAACAAGAATCGCGCTGTTGAACTTCATCGCGAATAATGATCGGAATTGAAGATAGAAGGAGTGAGTAGTGAGAAAGGAGATGCTTGAACAGGAGCTATTGTGGATGAAGTGATTAATAGACTGAGGATTATGCACATCTATTTATACTTATTGCAGAGACCTCTCTTTCAGGGGGTCAGGGTTTTGATGTCTTCTCGTCAATATCAATTTGAGGCAGTACAGGAACCATGAGAAGCCCTGTTGAAGTTGTTGTTGGGGGCCATGAGGCCCCGCAACCGAGCGTCACTCAAGGCTCAGAGGCCCATGCATCCCTGATATGATGAACGATGGTGTTGTATATTCATTGTTGAACAAGGGGCCAATGCTTTGACAGATTTTGCTAGTCTTGTGGCCTGTAGTGGCCTACAGAGAATTAGGAGCTATAGAAAACATCACTACTACACGGAGTTAATCAAACTAGCAAACATACCATAAGATCAAAGGAGCAATCCCGCACCAAGCCTCCAGAAGCAAGATGTATGCCAAGGGTAAAGTTGCATGGTGGCTTAGTTGCTTGTCATACATTCAGCAAAAGGAGTAATCGCCGCGAACATCATCGCGCAAACCGGATCATCTATACATCCACGAGTTGCCTATTCGGGCTTGCCAGTCTAGAACGATCGAAATATACGAGTAATGAGCCTCTGTAAGCGAATGACCCTGGTGGGCCAAGACGGTCTGGATCGCATCTGTCTCACTCAGTTGACAGCAAATAAGCTTTTAGGCAAAATGTGCAAGGGGATGAAACCTACTAAACAAATCATAGTTCAGGAATGCAATGTGCGACCCAGCATGATATGATCATGAGATCTTGATCACAACCAACAACCAACAGTCAACAACGCCGTATTAGGACATAGTAACTTATATTCTGATAACGAGAATACCGGGCAAACCACGAAATCGGATATATTCATGTTAGCCTGACTCGTGGGCACCCCGCTGTTGTCCATCCTTTCAAAATACCAAACATTGCTCTTTTGTTTAACAGCAAGCCAAAGTTTTTTGTCGCTTTATTTTCCATCTACGATGTTCGCTTCAAAGTCCATAATCGTTGGTCTATAGCTGACTTCAGTATCTGCTGTTTCACGTAAGAGTTCACCATGATTCAATCTCTCTCCAATGGAATATTAACTCAGGGCATAGTCACATACAGCAAACTATATGACAACGACTCGATACCTGTTAGTCAGCTGGCATGCTACAAGGACGGTCTTATACTGGATGGGTACCCATCATGGAAAACCGTCGGTGACATCCCGCATTCAATCACTGGTCTTGAACAGGTTGATGGGCCTAATTCTCCGCTCTGCGGTTCCTGCTGGATTCTTACATACGGCGAAACCTCTAGACCTGTGCTTATCCTGGATAGTGCAAAGGAGGGCTTCGTATCGACTCTTGATACCTTGAACTGGCTCACGGGTGGTAAGGGCGAAGAGCTTGGAAAGATTGAGGTAAAGGCTATCAAGGTTGATCATACGAATTGTGGTTTTGCCCCTGGGGATATACATAAGGAACTCTGATGTGCCTTGATGGCTTTTGTCTGCCATCTGGCTTGCAAATGGCTTTCCCGAAGGCATCTTTGCCCTGCCATCATCATCCTCTTAGATATAATCTTTCGCAGTCAGTTGGGTCTAGATCTTGTCATTCAAGCTTATCCTCAGATCAATACCTACCAAACAGTGCTTAGCCAACTACTTATAAACTCTGGTCATAGACAGCAGTGATATTAAAAAGTACAGTTAATTGCTTCCTTATACCTATTATTAAATAAAGATGAACTCCACCATAGGTTCCCCCGAGAGCTCCGAATCTATTCCAGTTTCGGTCCGGCATCTATACGAAGGGCCGCGGACAAATACAGAAACAGCTGGATCGTCTCAATTAAATAGGACAGGGCACATTGTAAGTGGTGGATGATTTATGAAACAGAAACCTTGAGACAGCCGTACTTTGCCTATTTAGGCAAATTCGGATAGTCTCTGCCGAAGTCTCTAGGATTGATCAGGAGATCAGAGAGTATATATGAGATGATGAAATGTCCTTTTATTTCATCTACAGTCTTACCAATAATCTATCGTCTCGCTGTTTGTTTTTGATACAAGGCACGGTCAAGATGAAGGTGGCTGTGTTGACCCTTTTTATGACCGCTGTGTCGGCCGCCTCACTCCCTGTAAGTCTCATCATCAACAACAACAGTAAACCTTACTAATCTTCTGATGAAGAGCTATAGGTTTGTCGGAAGAGTCAACCCGGCGACCAAGCAGCTCACATGGCCGAGTACCGGAGTGGCTTTCACCTTCAAGGGAACTACCGCGAGTATCAAAATTGACGGTATCACTGGAACATCAAGCGCAGATCTAATCATCGACGGTGGCAACCCGATCCTCATTAAGAATGTAGAGGGAACATCGATCTCGACCCCGAAGCTCACAAAGGGTACCCATACCGTTGAACTTCGCAAGCGATCCGAAGCATCTTTCGGTGTATTCCGGGTTACAGGCGTTAACACGGATGGCCAGCTGGTCGAGAACGTAGCACCAAAGCGCAAGATTGAGATTATTGGAGACTCCATCACTGTTGGATACGGTCTTGATGGCGTCAATCCTTGTGTCGACTCAGCTGTTCTGCAGGATAACGGCAAGACATACGGCGCTGTGGCAGCGAGAGCTTTGAAGGCGGATTATAGTGTCGTCGCTTGGAGTGGCAAGGGTCTTATCCGCAATTATGCTCAGAACCCTCCCGACACTTCACCAACCATGCCGGTTCTCTACACGCGCTACGGAGCCAACGACGCCGACAACAGTTTCACGTTCCCAAGCTCGTGGGTTCCTGACGCTGTGGTGATCAACCTTGGCACAAACGACTTTAGCTACCTCAACGTGCGCCAGCCAGTCAACCCTGCAGACCTGACTCAAGCTCTGGTCAAGTTGGTGAAGAGCATACAGCCACACTACCCGAAGGCTCAGTTCTTCTTTGTGTCTTCTCCGCTCCTTAGCGATTACTACCCTACCGCAGCTGATGCGCAGAAGTCCACAGATGTCAAAGTACTTAAGGATGCTATGCAGCAGCTGACTGGTGTCAAGACTCATCTGGTTGATTGGCCTACTCAGGGCTCCGATTCAGGATGTGACTATCACCCAAATGCTGCTACGCAGGCCCAGGGCGGTGCACTTCTGGAGGCCTCTATCAAGGCAGCTCTGGGATGGTAAAGCTAAGATGCGGTAACAAGGAAACTTCTTAGAAGTGCTTCTGAATAAGTTAGGTTTCTGTAAAGTTCGATTAGGTTTGAAGACGACAAGAAGATTGTATCCCAAAATACTGGTAACAGCATTAAACAGCTTCTATTCAACAAGTTATAAATGTCTAGGGTGAATAAACCCATAGCTATCACCGTAACTTGCCAGATTACTTCTCAATCCAATTTTATGAAGGGTCGATTTCCATAAGAGTACTGAGGCGAGTGAACTTCGTTTACTTCAGGTGATAAGCCAGCATTAGTCATTGAACTCATCTGTCGAATGGTCTCGTCCTTTAGACGGCCCAAAGATTATGAAAGCCGAAGAAACGTATCCGAGTCACGCCTTAAATCAATCTATCCTCTATCCCTTGCTGAGAAAAAAACTCGCTTGTTTCGATTATAACAGAAGCTCGCTTCTGTCGATCTGAATTTGTAAGCCCGTGGAGATTATCAAGATAACGCTCCATTTCCCAGATCTAGTGTCGTTTCTAGACCCGACTATGACCTTATCACAGCGTATCAAATACTCATCCCCATTCTTATCTCCATTTAGAGTGGATCGCCGTTACATCGTCCAGACATTGACGTCCGTCCCAAGAACTGGGTTTCTCATGCTGCAAGCCTGTCCATTCGTCAAAACATTACATCAACTCAATCCTGCGCCTGAAATCGGGATCAGTCCACAATATTCGCCAAGATTCTCAGAGACTAGAGAATATGTCCCATGTTTGTGGAGAATGCCGAGGTGGCGTAGGTGTCATCTATGGAGCCAAGACGATAGATCAAGGCTGGTATTGGTCTTAACAGACCGTTCCGGTTTCTTGGAACCCTGTATAGGATGACATATCAGACTCTGATATCGGTGGTTAAGTATCTAAGATCTCGCAGACCCCTAAAGACACAAGGCATGCCTTCCGAACTTCGTGTTATACTACACAATGGGTGATATCATCGATACCGGAGCTTCTTCCAAGCTCTTCACCCCGCTTGACATTGGAAATGGCAAAGTCCACCTCAAGCACCGCATTATCCATGCACCTTTGACTAGGAACCGAGGAACTCCGTTCAATCCCGAGTCTACGCCTGAGAAGCCCAACCGACTCTGGGTTCCCAATGACCTAATGACTGAATACTATTCTCAGCGAGCAACCGATGGCGGCCTGATCATCTCTGAGGGCCTTCCTCCTTCGCTTGAGGGCAATGGAATGCCAGGCGTTCCAGGCATCTTCCTCCCTGAGCAGGTAGATGGTTGGAAGAAGGTCGTTTCTGCTGTTCATTCCAGAGGAGGCTATATATATGCCCAGCTGTGGCACTCCGGCCGCGCCAACATCCCTCAATTGACTGGAACTCCTATTCTGGCTCCTTCGGCTACACCATGGGATGACCCTAACGAGACCTTTGCATATCCCCCACCCCATAGCACCACTCCTGTCAAAATCGCAGACTATACGCCCATCGAGATGACCGTGGATAAGATCAAGAGTACTATCAGTGACTACGTCAATGCTGCAAGGAATGCCATTGAAGCTGGTTTCGACGGCGTCGAAGTCCACGGTGGAAACGGATACCTTGTCGAGCAATTCCTCTCCTCAAATATCAACAGACGGACAGATAACTACGGCGGCTCCGAGGAGAAGAGATGCAACTTTGCACTTGAACTTATGGAGGAACTAGCCAAGGCGATTGGTCAAGAGAACCTGGCTATTCGTCTCACCCCTTTTGGTCTGTTTAACCAGGCTCGTGGCGAGAAGCGTGTTGAAACGTGGAGCCACCTCTGTCGTGAACTGAAGTCCCGCTTGCCGAAGCTTTCATATGTTAGTTTCGTTGAGCCACGATACGAGCAGATCTTCTCGGAGGCAGAGAAGCAGAAGTTTCTGGGATCCTGGGGTTTACCTACTGTCGATCTGTCGCTATTTCGCTCCATCTTTGGGGATACGCCTTTCTTTTCCGCTGGCGGGTTCAACGACGTTAACTCATGGGGTGTTGTCGAGAGTGGGAAATATGATGGTCTGTTGTATGGAAGGTATTTTATCAGCAACCCTGACTTGGTGGAGAGGCTGAGGAACGGATGGCCGTTGCAGGCATATGATCGAAAGACATTTTATGGGCCTTTTGAGAATAATGCTGTTGGATATACGGATTATCCTTTTTACAAGAAGGAGTAGATGTTAAATTACAGATAGATTCTGCCCATACTGCCCAGGAATACAAATTTAGGTAAATAGATGCCACCTGAGATCATGAATGATATTCGGTAAAAGGACATGTGACTTAGCTTGAGCTCAAATGATTATCACTCTGAGACAATAGAACTTCCAACACCAGAGTCCGTCGGTGTCAGGAGCCTCTTACCATCATCCTGCCACTCGCTACTCTCACCTCCATACCCGCTAGTCTTTGAACTCTGTCGATGCAGAGGCAAAGACAGGTTCTTTTTCCCTCCTGCTTTGTAGCGCTTCACAAATCTCGACAATCGCGACCCTGAAGAAACGGATGATGCTACCTCACTTATATCCAAACTATCAGGCGAAGACTGCTGTGGTGTCACTGGTGGGGTGATAGAAATTTGTGGTTGAAGTGCGACGGGAGTTGTCTTGCTTTGGGACTCTGTGGTTTGTTCTGGTGTCTCTTTGGGTTCTTCTCTAATCGGCAAGTCGATGATGTCGGCTTCACATTCGTCTTCGACTCTGGCACGTCTATCTGGGACAGGAGGCGTTCTAGTATCAGCAGGTGAGGGAGCTTCCAGTCCATGTTTCTGTCGAAATGTAGATGCGGAGTTATAAATGTTGACGTGAAGGTGCGTCTTTGTCGCATGCTCCTTAGCTGAAGTGTCGTAGTAGCAAGCTCCTTGATCATAGACTTCCTCGAGTTAGCAATACGTCCGTAACACTTGAGGAGATCGCTTACCCATGTTGTGCTAGGGTCCAATAGGACACGCCCTTCTTCTCGTCTCTTGACAGCCAAGCCGAGTTGTTGTAAAGCTTCGAAGCTGGCCCATTCTTCTCCGATAGCCACGTACTCTTGCTTCATAGCTCTCTCATCGGCCTCCTTTGCTGGGTAGAACTGAGGCAAGTACCCAGAATGAAGGAACTGTAAGAAGACGGGCTGTTCATTGATGAACCAAGTTTCACCGACATCTGATTTGTTAGAAATTGTAGCTATCAAGGGTTCTCTTTGTGACGCACCATTTCCTCGGATATACACAAGCTTCAAACTTCTTCCTTTCATCAGCGTATGTGCCAGATCTAATCCGTGAGGATTTCTAGCGGATTTATCGCCAATAAGTGCACCCATAATTGCTTTCCCTGGGTAACCTTTTTCGCACATGAAAGCATCGCAGTCCCAGATTGGCTCATCTCCTTGCCTCATGATACCTAAGCTAACAGACGTAAGGTCAAGCTTGGGAGTGAATGACCCAGCCTCATAGTCTGCAGAGTCTGTTTGTGGCAGAACAACAAAAGCAGGTTTCTGGAACTTTAACCTCACTGGTTTTGTCTCTGTGGCTGGGTTGTGTGACTGGGTTGGTGGCGGCGAATATGTCTCTTCGTCTGGTAGTGAAAAAGGGTATCGATGAGAGGAGTTCGGTGCGCCAGGCATCCAGTTTGCGTAGCCCGAATATCCGTAAGACGGTGCATAAGGATTTTGAGCCTGACCGTATGGTTGGCCGTAGCCACCATTTGGGTGAGGCATAGTTGGCTCTGCTGATACTGGTGAAGGGCCATTTTTTTGAGGGGGCGCATTTGTATATCCAAAAGGACGATCCCGATTCTGTGTCGGTCTGAGTATCCTGCGACCACGAGGATCAAACTCAGGCTTGTGATTGTACCTGATCTCTTCTCTTAGGAACCTATTGCGAACTGCTCTTGCTTCCTATCCAAGCCTTAGCATATCTATGCACGATCAGTACTTGTGGATATACTTACTCTTCTCCAGTTTCTCTCTGGGTCCTCAGGTCCGTAGAGCGACTCTTCACTGTCGGAGCTGTCACTTTCTCCGAATGCCCTACTTTTATCAGGCTGATTATCCGGTTTCCCCTTTTCAACCTCGCTTTCGCTCAGTGACGTCCAAGCCAAAAGGAGGCGATTGACAATCCTTCCCGGTTCTTGAGGCTTGGGGTCTTCAAATCTCACTCTGTCCCGAGGGGCCTCATTGTTTTCATAGTCATGGTATTCATTATACAAATCATCCGAATGTCGATGTTGGTACCGCTCTCCTGCCTGGTCGTCGCTTCCAGTGTCTCTGGGATGTGAGCTCTCACCTTGAGCTCCTCTCACCGGTATCTCGTTGAGAAATACAAGGTTGTATAGAAACGTAGCTGCATCGCCGCGTCGGTGGAAATCAGGCCCAAACTGCGCAATGCTATGACCAGACAGTGGATCAAACCCCGACCTCCTGCGGCGTCGGGATACCCTTTCTTCGTCCACGGAATAGATGCCTTCCTCATCTTTATCATCGATTGCAGGAACCGTATATCGTCTTTCTGAGCGTACTGGGTCCTTTACACTTAACGCAAGTGCTGAATGGACCTCTTCTTTCTCACTTGCAGCAAGAAATGCGTTGTCTTCAGAATTCTTATTTTGACCGTAGAGCTCCTCAGTCCGCACGTGTCCAGGAATCTCAGACTCGCGCACGGGACTTGGTAGTCTTTTGCTTGTGCGAACTGGTGGACTCGGTGCTCTTTCTTGAGGAGGATCTGGAATCGGCTCCGATTCATCATTTTGAAATGAAGCTTGACCAGCCAGGACAAGACTCTCGGCTTGAGCCCTGAATCTGTTTTCCACTTTCTCGCGTGTGGATAGACGGCTGAAAAGGTCAGGATCACTATTCATAATTACCAAATGGGTGCTTACCCGTTGGCGGTTTTGACCAGAATAGCCGCTGAAAGAATGGCAATCTGCAAAGTCAATGTGACCTTATGTTTTTCAATGTCTGACAACAACCTTGTAGCCTTGAGCCATTTGACTCTTCGCAACATACTCTCGTCAGCCGCCATCTTGTCAATTTCTTGCTGCGTCATTTGGATATTCTTGACAACATGCCGAACAGCTTCGCAAAACTGCGGTTTTGCATATGATTGTCCGGATTTGATGATGTCGCGTAAGTGCTCAAGAGTGGAAGTCAAGCCAGACATCTCAATGGCGACCGATTGGATCTCCTTGGGCGCGTTCTTTACTGTCTTGTAAAGCTTGAACAGAGTGTTTGAGAGTTGAGCACCGGCTGACGCTATGCCGGCGATGCTGGTTATAATTGACAGAGGATCCATAGCGAGCGATTGCCGTTCAACTATTGCACAATTGAGAGAAGAAACAAAGAAAACCAAATTGAGGCTGTAGACTTAGATCAAATGCTTTTGAGGGCTAAACTTGGCTGTGGATTGCCTTACGACTGCCTCTAAAGGCTGTGTACCCCTGCCTTGCATCATGCATGTAAGACTGGTAAGACTGCCTGCAGTTAGCCTAACCCAGCGCCTAGCAAACATAGCTATGCCTCACTCGATTGGTTAGGGGAGGGAAGAAAGCTCAGGACCATGATCCTAAGTAATAAAAAGATTTAGGCAATTTAGGATAAGTTTAGGATATCTTTTGCTAACTTTATTTTTGACGCCGTATATTCAGGTCTGAGTTTTCTTGCCCCTGAGGATTGGGTGATTGCAGTTACAGATTGAAACAGTTTCCACTGCGAAAAGAGAAAACAGCAGGATAGCCTTTAAAGGCATAATGGATGGAAGAAACCGTGACCTGTTCTATACCAACCTGCCAATCGACCATGTGTGCTTGGTGAAGAAGGGGGTGACAGATCGTCTTTACTACAAATGCTTCAATTTCAGTATCTATGTCGACAACTCCCTGGCTTGATTCGAGGCTGACTCCTTAATGTGCAACCCCCGGGGACCTTTCAGGTCATGGAGTGAGACAGGGCTTAATTCGTGCAACGCGCCACATGTATCATGTTCTCACTCTGACAAACAACTTTGCGAAGTCTCATCGATAGGGAAAATGAGAGACCAGTATAAGGCACCATTCGTTTTCTTATCTTCTTGAGCCTTGTATGTTCTTCCTGGCTCGTTCGGTTATGTATGCTTGCGAAATAACAGCTTGACGTTTCCCTCACTTATCCTTAGTCGCCATACCGCTCGACCCATGCTTCTTCCCCCAATTGCGGACCTTGACGTCCATATCCCACCGAATAAATACCATGACAATCATCACAACCCAACTCAGCAATGTATTTGCCAAGCCGGTCCAAAATCCACCACGTATGGCACCCCCCATGACAGTAGTCATAACGAGTCTAATAATAGTGCTCGTCGCAATGAGTTCTTCTCCCCTCTCCAACCCCGCAATTGCACGACGAGCACATTCATCCGGTGTGAGGATCTGGTCACCCTCCTCAAGCGCTTTTGTAACATCTGTCTTGACCTTGTTCTCGTCATCAAGTGACTTGGTTGGCATCGTGGCTGGGAAGACGGTATGGATGCGCACACGAGGCTCATTGGGATGGGCGCCTGCGTATAGGTTCATCTCCTGTGAAAGAGAGTCTGATAGTGATCGGATGGCAGCTTTGGAGGGTGAGTAGGGCGTGAAACCTGCAAAACTGTATAACGAAACAAAAGATCCCGTGAAGATGATGTGACGGGACGCCGGTGGCTTGGTTTCTGTGGTCTTCTTCGTGGTACCATCGATAGCAGGCCTCAGCCACGCATTGAGCGTAGCATGAGCCATGTACGCACTTGAGAAATAATTGCTATCCATCATAGTCTGAAGCTGCTCAACCGGTGTATCAACGAACAATGTCGGATGCGCGCTTCCACTACAACACCATACGACATCCGGCGAGCTGTCATCGTTCCAGGCAGTGACTTCTGCGATCACACGAGAGCATTCGGAAGCTTGGGTAACGTCGGCTGTGAGTGGGAAGAAGCGCTGAGATGAAGATTGGGCAGATGCTTCGACTTGAGTGAGAGCTTCTTTCAAGACGGTTGGGTCACGGGCGACTATAGCGACGTTTGCGCCTTTGGAAGAGAGTTGGCGCGCTGCGGCTAAGCCGAGACCTCTGGAACCGCCTGTAATTAGGACTGTCTGTGAAATGTTAGTGGCGGGGGCAGCTTGACTGAGGGATTGCAACGACATACTCTGCCCTCAACAGGGAACTCATCACGAGACAAAAACGAGCCCATGGCTCAAATGGGAGTCGTAAATAAATGCAAATTGACCTAAAGAATTATCGCAAATAAAAAGGAGTCCTTCAGACGCGTCGAAGTTGTCAGCATTTGAACCTGGACAATTTAAACAGTGATCCACATTTCTGAGCCGCTGATTGGTTCGTCCCTCAACGCTCCCATCCAGCGATCGGTTCACCGACCTCAATCATCTACCACCAGCAAAGAAGAATTCATCGATCCCGAGAAGTAAGCAAGACTAAAAGATATAAACAAGTCCAAGATAAAAGCAAAAAGAACATCGACAACGGCAGGATTCGAACCTACGCGTGCGAACACAATGCCTATGATGTCTCGAAGAGATAGCAGGGCATCGCCTTAACCACTCGGCCACGTTGTCATGCTGTGGCGAATGATATTACGGACCATATACACCACCGGCTAGCTCTACCCAGAGACAGTTGTTTGCCAACCACTACACCGTGACCTATTGCGGGCGGTTGAGAGACTGCATATTTAGAACAGCGCAGGTCCGGGTTTTTTTTTTGCTGTCCGATACTTCTGGAGCAAAAGATTCCCAATACTCACAACTCGTAGGGCAATTCAACCTTCTCACATATCATTACCGGTCAGGTCAGTACCTACACCTCCTCTTTAGATCCCTTCCCTGCTCCTCTGGCAGCATTTGTTTCCACGGACGGCATCCATCTCACCCGCCCTCTCTGCCATGCCAGACATCTTGGTGTCTTTGGTCAACGACATATTCCCAAAGGAGGATACCCTCACCACGATACCGTGCTGGGTGTACAACCGCACATGCAGACCTAATGAGAGCCTTCAAAATGTCAGCCATGACGGCTAAACAAAGTTGCTCTTGGTTTTACGGTTGTATTCTTCAAGGGTAGTCGAAAATTCGCTCTAAGTCGAAGCCTTATTGAACGCAAGCTCTCGGCAGATGATAGCCTTCCGAGCGCTGCCTGAGAAGCTGGAACCAAATGCTAATATTATTCTGCGCGTGGGTTAAAGCATATCTCTTGGAAACAACCGCCGAAAAACCTATATCCTCCGATTTTGAGTGATGTGGTGGTTATTGGAGGCAAATGGCTAGTGCTGTATAACACTGGTTGGAAACATGTGATATGACTATGAGGGATCAAGAAACGGGGGAATTAGACAAGGGCGTTCTCTCGATGCAATCTTAGTAACATACTTGTCAGCGGCTTCCTGACTGCACATGTTTTAACTACTAAGGTATGTAGATTACTTCATGAATTGGCCACACTGAGGGAATACTCGCCAACTCACAATAACCTACTCGTTTTGGACAAGGCATTTGAGACACAATCGTGTACCTTGGCCCGGCCTTTTATCCATTGTCTCCACGGTATTCAAGGCTCAAAACAGTGTCGCTTCTAAGTAAAGAAAAGCTTAGTTTAGCTCGAAGTCAGCTCTTTGCGCAGTCCACCCCCTGTCGTACATATTGAAGACTTATGATACTAACCATCTCTTTCTCGTTTATAAAGAACAATACTCTGGACGGTGGGTATCTCTAGATTTCATCGCTATCATCGAAGCTGGTACATAACCTTTCGCTGCCGAGTCTCGAGGCTAAAGGCTTCGTTTTAGGCGTCCGCTATGTTTGAGGCTTCAATCGGCTGCCGTGATTAAACCAACCATCAGTCCTCTTTCAAATGAATAGCGTGCCAGGCTGTCAAGAGGCCGCTTGCCAGATATGAGGTTAGGAGGACGAGTGGCAGCAATTCCCGCCAGTTCCAGCTTTCCAGCATATTGAATACCACCTGAGACGGCCCGAACCCATGTCTCCTGTTCATCCACATCTCTCCCATCGCACAGGCCAGAAGGCCCAGTATACCCAAGAACTGATTGAAACATTGCCTATGTGAGAGGTAGTACCAGACAACGGTGGCATAGCTGCAGCTTTCGGGAGCAGGACGTATAGGCACGTATTTAAATATCCCACCAAACCTTACAGGGCCTGCATGTTTAAGGCTGAGAAATAAAAAAAGATACTCGCAACACTCCCAAAATCCAGGCATGGTTGAAAGGGTGTGGTGATCAATGGTCACCCACTTAAAATACACCGGGTCGTTAAGGGAGATAGCGAGCCACTAGAGTCTAATAGCGATGACTTGCAAGAAAATGGCAAGCAGTAGTCGAGGATTCTTATACCAGGCGTGGTGTATGAGGGCGGTTGTTCAGTGTTTTTTGCATCAGATTGAATTAATAGAGCGCACCGAGGAGCTGAGTCCGTAACGTGAAGTGTATAGTGTCAAGTGTAGATCGTCAGTCATGGATTGGTGGTGGTGCTTGGCTTTTATGATCCGAAATTGAGAAGAGGGAGATTTCTATGTTTTACTCCTGCAATGCAGCAGGCAGGCACTTATTTATATACCTTCGGAGTCAGTCATCGGGACATCTAGCTTTGCAGCTAAAAGCAAAAAGAGCGACTCAAAACCCTCCAGCGACTTATAACGTGAGAAAGTAAAGTCTGTTGACTAGAAAGGATAATTCTATTACTTTTCACTATTGATACATGATAGCTGTTGGGCCATAAAAATACAATTTTAGACATATCCAACGTCATAATCTTACAATCATTTACCCACCACTCAGACTCCCCATACTCAAAGTCTAGATTGATCTGTGCGGTCCTCGAATCGACCTTCTCTCTCATTATAAAAGTGCTTCTTCGCAATTAAGCCCTTCATGCGTCCCAAGCGGCTCATAAGACTGGCATCGTAGGGCGGGGCCTGCATCATAGCCATAACAAAGGGTCCCTGAGCACCCCAGGTGCAGCTGTGCAAGTGATCTGAGATCTGCTCAACCAACCCCTCGAGATCGCCGAGCTGTTCGTTCGGGAACAAACCGACTGGCTTCATCTCGTCAAGGGCGTCAAAGGCGGATGTAGCATCGCCGTAGCGCTTCCAGTGGATTTCGGCGAGTTTGATGAAAAAAGTGGTTGAGACGCCAAGAACGTAGGAGGAAAGCCCGAGTTCCTTGACTCGTGGAAGGATATTAAATGCGAGGATAGATGATCTCGCAAAGGCAGTGTCGAAGAGTTCAAGCCCGTAGATGAGATACTGAGGGTACAGATGTCCGTGGATATCCATAACAGGCTTCTCTGCCTCCTCAGCCTTCAACTTTTCAGCTTCCTCCTTCGCAAGTTGCTCTTTGGATTTCCGACCCCTCTTTACGACCGTTTCTTTCTCGACAATACCTAGCTTCCCAGGTAAGGAGAAGACCTCTTCCTCCATGACATTCCAAAGCTCAACGTCTGTCTTGCAAGCCTGCATGAGATTCTGCACTCTCGTCTTTTCCTTGTCCCTGATCTGCTCATACTTTGCCCACTCACGCATCTGCTTCTTCTCCGCCTGGTCAAGCTCAGCCAAGCTGTAAAGATTTGGGCGCTTTGGTGCAAGTTCGAATTTGCCCAGAGCGTTCTCGGCAGCTCTTCGAAGAGATGCTGGATAACGTTTGAGGAAGTCGTCGCTGAAATCCGAATTATGAGCTTTTTCCACAAGTGTATTTCCTCCACGCGCCGCGTCTGGTTGTTCTTGGTTTGATGCTGAACTTGTAGGTTGAGTTTGGCCAAACTGAGAAGGCTTTTTGTTTTTGGCTAAACGGCCCTGAGCAATATCATCGAAAATTCCTTTGAAAATTTCTGTTTCCGTCGGCGTCAACGTTCCTTGTCGTTCAATCTCGGTTTCGTTTGCACTTGTTGTCTCCTCCTCGTCAAACTCGAAAGGAATTTCAGAATTGTCTACTTTTCTAAGTCGTCTTGTCGAAGTCGCCACTCCAGCTCTTTGAGTGAAAATAATGCTGGCAGGGCGCCTACAAACCAGCTGTAGTGTCCTTGTTTGATACAAGAACGGTAAAAGATTTCGAGACATTTTTTTTGTTGTGTTCAAGGATTTGTTGAAACCTTTAATTTTCGCATGAGGTTTTCAGACGCTGAAAATTGATACCGGTTCAAAGCAGTGGTCGGCTGAATGTCGGATGCAGAGCGCGTAGGCACCAGCGCGTGACTTCGCGCCAAATTCAATTAATGAGTCGCGCTTTGGTTTGCGCCCTTCACGTCACCATTCACGATCCTGTCACTTTTGCTGCTTGCGCAAACCAGCACAACCACACGAATTTTTTGCTCTGGGGAGGCTCTTACCACGCCTTAGTTTTCGCCTTTGCTTGACAATCCTTTGATCAAATTTGCCATTCGTGCGCCTCATCCACCGTCACCATGCCTCCTAAGAAGGGCGTCGACTCGCCCATGAGCGCCTTCGAGCGCAGACGACAAGAGAATATGGCATCAAACCAGAAGATTCTAGCCGATGTCGCTGTAGTCGCTAAGAAAGTCATGCCGACACCCCAAAAGAAGTCAACGCCAACCCGATCGAAGACCCGGACTCCTGCGAAACGGGAACCTGCAATGCCGACTCGGCAGTCCTCACGACTCGCTGGTCTTGATGCAGACAATGATACCTTGAAGCGAAAACTAGCTGTCGAAGCCGAACATGTCGCAGCGGAGGCGAAGGCTAAAAGGTTGAGAGTAAATGGGGACCTAAAGCTCGGCGATATTGCTGTCGAGGGCAAGAAGTATCTCGCTGGTGTGGACGGGTTTAAGGGCCTCGTCCGTGGTGCGCAACCCGGAGTCCGAACATTCACGGAGGAAGATATTAAGGAAACCACCGACAAGGATTTGAAGGAGCTGCGAAAGCGTATGGGTGGTTTGAAGTTATACGAGCACTGGGCCCCCAATGGTAAATATTGTCTCGCACAAGCGAGAAGCATGTCACTAACCACTGGAGCACAGACATCAAGATCACACCCCAACGAGTTTATGCTCTCGGCCTTCATCCCACCGAATCGAAGCCCCTTATCTTTGCTGGCGACAAAGAAGGTAACATGGGCGTATTTGACGCTTCGCAGTCTGCTCCCGAGATAAGTGATGAAGACGAAGATGCGTCTGTGCCTGATCCTACCATTTCTGCTTTCAAGATACACAGTCGCACGATCACTTCCTTCGTTTTCTCCCAGCAGGATAGCAACTCTGTTTTCACATCTTCATACGATTCGTCAATCCGCCGACTGGACTTGAACAAAGGGGAGTCCTACCAGGTGTGGGCGCCGTCGGATCACAATGAGGATCTGCCCATCTCGGCTCTTGACATGGCAGAGTCGAACCCCCATATGCTGTACTTTTCTACACTTGAAGGCGGCGTCGGTCAATACGACACAAGAACCTCCGATGACGCTGAAATCTGGACGCTTTCGGACCAGAAGATTGGTGGATTCTCTTTGCACCCGCTCCAACCTCACTTGCTGGCGACTGCATCATTAGACCGCACACTTAAGATTTGGGATCTTCGCAAGATCACTGGCAAAGGGGACCTACGGCACCCTGCCCTACTTGGAGAGCATGGCTCGAGGCTGTCTGTGTCGCATGCATCTTGGAGCCCTGGCGGCCATATTGCTACTAGCTCTTATGACGACACTATCAAGATCTACAACTTCCCTGACGCTTCGTCTTGGAAGCCTGGCCAGGACGTTAGCATTGAGCCTACCCATCAAGTACGCCACAACAATCAGACTGGTCGTTGGGTGACTATTCTAAAGCCTCAATGGCAGAAGCGGCCTCATGATGGAATTCAGAAGTTTGTCATTGGCAACATGAATCGTTTTGTGGATGTTTTTGCTTCAGACGGCAGCCAACTGGCTCAGCTTGATGGGGAGGGTATCACTGCAGTACCAGCCGTCGCACACTTCCACCCATCACTCGACTGGGTCGCTGGTGCAACATCCAGTGGAAAGCTTTGTTTCTGGCAGTGAGCCTCGGATTACCGGTTTCGAAAAGGAGTGCATGGAATCATCAGCATTTAAGCGGGAGTTTTGGTTTCTATATCTCGTGAATAATGGATCAGGTCGTCGGCAATGGCGGAACAGAATACGCGTATGTTGGAGTACTGTAAAATACGAATGTCCGAGTACGAGGGTCGAGGACTATAGGTCCCTTGTCTTAAACAATTGCTTTGATGTACATTAGAGGCTGAGTCGATCACGTTTTAACGTTTGTGTGGGATTTACTGCTAGCCACACAAGAACTTGCGTCAAAGTGAATGACAGGCCATGGCGTTCCTCTGACTCAGGCACCGTAACCTATCGCATGCACATTCATTATGACGTGGATTCACAAACAGCTGATCCCTCTTCCCTGAGTGAGGGCCTTTATGGTCAGCATGGCAGGGGCACTATTCACATCATCTGGGCCTGATTTCCCACTTGACCAATGCTTGCATGTGATCGATTCACGGTGTTGAAGGACAAGCCGCCCGATTGGCGTCATTCCTTATCGATAACAGTGTCAGCCAATCATAGGCAGTTTTGGACTCACAAGAGGGGATAGTACACAAGGGTTCCATTGTTTCCCCAGGGTATTTCCACCGCTTAAAAGGTCAGCTCCACTAGCCGTCCCCTAAAACCCCACTGCAGATTCAGGCAGATTGACCTAAAAGCCTAGGCAGCGTCAGCCCCAGGGTCAGGTTCCTTCTTGATCAGGAATGCCGTGATCCTTATCTGGATCCATGCTTCGTCGTTTCCTTGCGATCCGAATGTTTTGTTTCCTCCAACTCCTCTTTATGTTTGTTCTTGTTCACCCCCAACAATAACATCTCTATCGTAGCGTAACACACACACAAGCGAATCTTTACACGAACCACGATACGCGCAGTGGATGGCATCAACTTCGAGTCGTGTTGTTTTCCCACGATAGCATAGGATCGACTGTTTGCGGCGCAAACCGGGTCCAGATTCACGACTGTATGACCACTCGCATCCCATCCTTGGACCGTGCCTAGAATTTAACGTTCGACATAATTAGACTTCGCACAAGAAACCTTAGGGCAGAGCAATACTTTCGTGAACCATCCCATCCTTCCGATCACAATAGAACCACAACAGTGAGCGATCGTTGACCATCGCCCCGCTCGACTTGACCGGCCATCATGGCTTCTCAAGCTAATGATGCTCCGGCCCAAGCCAGCATTGGCGCGGGGGACATCAAGGAGCATGTCCACGAGGAACTCCATCGAAGAAAGCGACAAGATTCCACCGCGACCGTGTTTCCCGAGCCTTTGCGAGAAAGCGATGCCGAAGACGAAGAAGAGGATGTCACTACCCAAGGGCCTCCGATGTTCATGAACATGAACCAGAGCATATTTGGTCTTATTGCGACTGCTAGCTCTCGTGTCGACTTTAATGATCGGTTCGATGGAATGAGTAGTGACGAAGAGGGTGAAGGATCGTCATCACAACATAGCCGTGACCATATCGCACAAACATCGATCCTACAACCAGGGGGCAAGGGAAAGGACAAAGGGCACAGAAGGAAAAAGCTTTCGGAGCATAAGTTGCTGCGATCGCTACCTGCATTGCCGAAACTTCGTTCCCGGCATAAATCCCAGCCGTCTCGACTATCTGCTCCGGTTGAGACTGCTGATGAATCTGACGTGGAAGACAACGGCACTTTGTCGCCTGCGCCAGCTCTTACGCTGACACGCCAAGATACCCAGGGTGTCATGAGTAGGATGTTGGAGGCCAAGGCGGACTTGTCTAGCAGACCCAGCTTCGATCTGGACCGGTTATCATCTGATGTTAGTCGATCAAGTGATGGCGAGGTTGTCTCAGCTCTGGCAAAGAAGCTTAAAGAGATTTTCGAGTTTGATACATACGAGCAGGTCATTGAGGGTTTGTCAAAGTTGGATCTTCATCTTTTGAGTATGCTAATTGGTCATAGAATACCCCTGCTGGCTGCTACAAAGTGTCCTTCTTCAAGGATACATGTACATCACTTCTAAACATATCTGCTTTTACGCATACCTCCCCAAAAAGGCGGTAAGTAATAGAGTCTGACTGCCAGATGGTCACTAACACCAAACAAGAATGAGGCCGTTAAGTCAGGCTATTTATCGAAGAGCGGCAAACGCAACCCAAGCTACACAAGGTTTTGGTTCCGACTGAAGGACGATGTTCTGGCATATTACAAGACTGCAACAGACGTTTACTTCCCCCATGGACAGATTGATCTGCGATACGGCATCTCAGCAAACATCGTGGACAAGGATAAGGAAGGTCTGCATTTCACAGTTGAGACACATCATCGAACGTACAAGTTCAGGGCCGACAGCGCTCCAAGTGCGAAAGAATGGGTCAAGAGCCTGCAGAGAGTCATCTTCCGAAGTCACAACGAGGGCGACAGCGTCAAGATCTCATTACCGATTAAAAATGTGATCGATATTGAAGATACTCAGATGCTTGAATTCGCCGATACTTGCAAGTTTAGAGTCATTGACAATGACGAGACATACGCTATTGACGAGGTAAGTGCCCAAAAGTCTTGGAAACATCTCCACTAACAACAGCCACAGTACTTCTTCGCCTTCTTCAGCTTTGGGAAGGACGCCATCAATGTGCTCAAGATCCTCATTGAGGCTTCTGCAGAAAGCCGGTCAGCGGAGAAAGCTGTGTCTAGCCGTGAAGAAAACGAGAGCTCTCAATCTCCATCCGGCCGGACATCAATGGCAGCAAGCCGTCATCTTCCCCACATTGACAGACTGCACACAGGAAAGCTTCCCGATACCGTAAAGGCCACACTGGCTCCCATGTCGCCATTATCGCCTCATTCGCCAAGCCAACTGAGCCCTCGAGCAAGTATGGACGCTCCACGAACAAGTTTCGACGGCTTCAGAAGATTCGGACGCAAAAGTATGGATGTGCCAGGTTCCATCGGAGACTTCAGCCCTCGCAGGAGCTTCAGCGGCACCAGACGATCAACGAGTCGACATCAACACGGCAACACGACACCTAAACAGCAACAGGCTCAGGACTCGGGAGATTCGTTCGTTCATTCTTCGATCGACAACCCAAGTATCTCCACACTATCACCGTCTTCCTTTGAAGATCCATCCGCGAGCCAGATTCTCCAAGGAAGCGATGTCTTTCACAGCCCGACGATGCGACGCTCTGCTTCGGCATCCAGAAAGCGCGACCAGTCTGGGAAGAAAACACCTCGGAACTCTAGCTCGAACCGAGAGCGCCCTCGCCATATTCATCATGCCGCAACGACAGGTGCCATGCAGGAAATGGGTGGTGAAGCTAGTGAATCTCAGCGCCCAGTCACACCAACGCTCACCAGTATCACTAAGATTGGAGCATATCCCTTACAACGAGCTAATGCCTTTGCGGAGTATCTCAGCCGTACGAGTCAGCGTATGGGTTCCATGTTTGCGACCGAGTCACTGGGTTATGTAGAAAAGGTCCATGGTATGTGGAAAGGAGAACATCGGCATTATGATGAGCCTCAAGAGCTCAAGACTGATGATGATGCCGATGATATCGACTCGGACGCAGAAGACAAGACGCAGACTGCCATGGATCGTTTCCGAGCGCATTTCACCTTGCCCGAGTCTGAGAAGCTTATTGCAACTTACTTTGGGGCCATCTTCAAGGTCTTGCCTCTTTATGGAAAGTTCTATATCAGCGATCGATCATTCTGCTTCAGAAGCTTGTATCCCGGCACAAGAACAAAACTCATCCTACCTTTGAAGGATATCGAGAATGTCCACAAGGAAAAGGGTTTCCGGTTCGGTTATTACGGCCTTACGGTCGTCATTCGTGGTCACGAGGAGCTATTCTTTGAGTTCAGACGCCCAGGGCTCCGAGATGATTGCGCGGTGACGCTGCATCAACTCATGGAGACTAACCGTTTTCTTGAGAAGTCTGGTTTCCTTGACCAAGAGGAGGAAGATGATGAAGATGCTGCTGCTGCAATTGCTGAGCGCGACGCCCTGAAGGCTGCACGCCAGGACGAGTTTGTCAACCACGAGCTGGAGCTACCACGCGAGACCTCTGGAGTTTCGAACGCTCCGACAATATTGTTTGATAACCCGAATTCGTCCGGTCTTGCGTTCAAGCCGCAAAAGTCGATGAAGATCACCTGTCTCACCATCGGATCTCGAGGTGATGTGCAACCATACATTGCCCTGTGCAAGGGTCTTCTTGCTGAAGGCCACAAGCCTCGGATTGCCACACACGCGGAGTTCCAAGGATGGATTGAGTCACACGGTATCGAGTTCGCCCGAGTTGAAGGCGACCCTGGTGAGTTGATGCGTCTTTGTATCGAGAATGGAACATTCACTTGGGCTTTCCTGCGGGAGGCAAACTCGACCTTCCGAGGATGGCTTGACGAACTTCTTGACTCTGCCTACACAGCATGTGAGGGTTCTGAACTTCTCATTGAGTCTCCTTCTGCCATGGCTGGCATTCACATCGCGGAGAAGCTTGGTATTCCCTATTTCCGAGCGTTCACTATGCCTTGGACTAGGACACGAGCATATCCTCACGCTTTTATCATGCCTGAGCACAAGATGGGAGGTGCATATAACTATATGACATATGTTATGTTTGACAACATCTTTTGGAAAGCTACAGCTTACCAGGTGAATCGATGGAGACGAAAGACGCTTGGCCTACCTAGCACCAACCTTGAGAAGATGCAGCCTAATAAGGTGCCCTTCCTGTACAACTTCAGTCCCAGCGTGGTCGCACCTCCTCTGGACTTTTCCGATTGGATTAGAGTAACTGGCTACTGGTTCCTTAATGAGGGAGGTGACTGGG
This sequence comes from Fusarium fracticaudum, assembly GCA_003353625.1. NCBI lineage: Eukaryota > Fungi > Ascomycota > Sordariomycetes > Hypocreales > Nectriaceae > Fusarium > Fusarium fracticaudum. The sequence goes on from PDNT01000007.1 coordinate 1,328,257, forward strand.
AGCCGCCTCAGGAGCTACAGGACTTCATCGCCAAAGCCAGAGCTGATGGAAAGAAGTTGGTCTACGTCGGTTTTGGTTCAATCATCGTCAAGGACCCTGCCAAGATGACACAAGAGGTCATCGATGCTGTTCTCAAGGCAGATGTTCGGTGCATTCTGTCGAAGGGCTGGTCAGACCGTATCTCACCGAAAGACGACCCTTCCAAGCCTCGCCCCGAAGAGCCAGAGATGCCTCCAGAGATCCATGTGATTAAGTCCGCCCCACATGATTGGCTCTTCACTCAGATTGACGCTGCTGCCCACCACGGTGGTTCTGGAACCACGGGCGCCAGTCTTCGTGCCGGTATTCCCACCATCATTCGTCCATTCTTTGGCGACCAGTTCTTCTTTGCTACTCGGGTTGAGGATCTTGGGGTTGGAGTTTGGGTGAAGAAATGGGGTACCAACAGCTTCGGTCGAGCCCTCTGGGAAGTGACGCGTAATGAGCGCATGATTGTAAAGGCTCGTGTCCTCGGCGAACAGATCCGTAGTGTAAGTCCCCCTCGACTCTCAGTTCCACAAATCACTAACATCCACAGGAATCGGGTGTCGATAGCGCCATCCAGTGCATCTACCGCGATCTCGAATACGCCAAGAGTCTCATCAAGCGCAACGCCGGTAACGCCGCACAGCACGATGCAAATGAGGACGACGATACAGAAGAGAGCTGGACATTCGTCGGAAGAGACGAGCCAGATCCCGACGCTGTGACGAAGAAGCTGAGTGAGGGTTTGGTAGACACTAAGAAGCCGCTGTCTTTAGGAAGTCAGGCGCCTTCGACTGCTGCGGCATGATGAACTTGCTGCTACGAACTGTTATGCGTGGGGTTTTCTTTTGGTGACTTGATCTGGTTGTGCACTTGTTCTTCTGCATTTGGGTGATGGCTTAATTATGGGCTTTTGGATGATTTGGAGTCTGGATGGATTGCTTGCGGATAGACGTATGATCTAGAAGTCATAGACTACGTATGAAGATAACACTACTTCTTCTTGGAAATTGAGAATCGAGGTCTGGTGCTCTGACTTGGATGATGAGTGAGGCCGGCAAATTGGCATCTACGTGTAGCTTGTCGCCACACAGCTAAACACTGTGCTCGCAGGCCCCAACCGCCAACATGGAGCTTTCGCTAGAGTCTATTCCACGGTTGATCAAGTATTTTCTCAAGCGCTCGTACTAACTTTTAATGAGTCAAAGTATAGTATATCTTGTGTCTAGTTTCGCCTTCAACGCAGAGAGTCAAGAGTTCGGATAACGATCTCGAAAACCCTCTGCGAACTCTTCGAGCTTTTCATTGGCAAGTTTCAAGCATAGTTCAGCATGAATATCAGACTTTTTTCTGGTAGGTGGTTGCCAAAGCTTCTTTTGACAGTCACAAAGCTTCTTATATTGTGCGCACTATATATCCTCCCAACATCCTTCACTTCTCCTTCCTGGTTACTCTAACCTCCTTCACTTCTCCTTCTCGGCTCTCTAACCTCCATCAATCACATCATTCAAGTTCAAAATCTTTCGCACACGCACAACAAAATGACTGGCTGGTACTCACTCCCTCAAGAGATTCGCAGCATGATCTTGGGATGCGTCCTTGCTCACGACCATATCGCGCCCTATGCTCCCGTCTCAATAGAATGGCGCGATGCCATTGAAAAAAAGGTCTTTCAGCACCTTTGTATCGAAACTTCCCTTTCGGACGCTCATGGCAGCCCTCCAACGGCACTTACCAGACTTAGCATGCTGCGTGATCGACACAGACGACTCGTCAAACATATATGGCTCAGCGTTGAATTTACCGCATGGGATGTTTATGGGATGCGGAACGACGAGTCTTTTTGCATGGGTGTTGCTATGGCACGGCTATTCGAGGCCTTGAAATACTGGCCGGCACAGAACGACTTGACGCTAGAGATCAATGTGTATGAGCCTAAGTATTCCTCGGAGGAGTGGTTCAGGGGGCATCACATTGGGGCTCCAGAAGAACAAGACGGAGATATGTCTCGTTTGTCCAATTCTCAACTCCAAGGGTCTGTAATGCCTCTACATAGCTCACTGCAGGGTTTATTTGCACCCTTGGCCTTCAAAGAGTGGCATTTTCCATTTGTCGAAGCTGTAACAAAGTTTCTTCTTCCTCGACAGTGCCGACGTCAACTTGAACCAGACACTCTCGCCTGCATACTCGAGCGACTTCCACGGGTAGAAGAGATTTGCCTTGAGACTTGGGATGTCTCAGAGTTTTATAGGCCCGATTACGTGCCTGACAGCTTTGGACGACACCTGTTCTTACAACCTGATCACTTCAAGAAGGTCAAGTCGATGACAGTTTTCCAAGATCGCAGTGAGCACTTTAACGCGGTAGTTCGTCACGAAAGAGCTCAACTCGGGCCCCTTTTCCAGCCCTTCCAGCCCTTCCAGCCCTTCCAGCCCTTACTCAGCCCAGACCCAGAGCCAAAGCATCGACCAGTGCTTGCTCGGGAATTCGCTGAAGCAAGTCTTTCGCTTGAAAATCTCTCCCTTTCCTTCATCGTTGACGCCGTCGACTTCTTCGGCCACTGTCAAGAAGACTGGCTCTGGGCCGCCCTGCGTTCCCTTACGCTGACGTCCCGAGTTCTCACCTGTGACGGTGACTCTTTTGAGATCGACCGGCTGCTACAAACTGCTGCGCAAATGGCCAAGCGCATGCCAAAGTTGGAGAGGCTCACAATATGGAACGGCGGGGCCAATGAAGTATGCGCCTTCACATATCGCAAGCAGCAACACGATGCTTCGGTGACGTGGCAGGCAAAGGGGGGTACAAAACTGAATCCCGCAGTGTACAGTGCTTGGGAAAACTTGCATCCTGGATGCTTTCTCGGGATCGAGGAAAGGGATACTTGGTATTTGATTACTTCTCACGGCGCTGCTATCATGTGCTTGGGGTTAGAGCATGTGGTAAGCGAAGTATCGTTGAGACAGATACAACTGGAGAATAGTATCCCTTGGAGTGGAATAGATGAATAGGTTGACGAGTTTTATTTTAAACATAGAAGCATTTACAAATATCTCAGCTTATAGTATGTCAACATGTTAGGAGGAATGTCATACTTGTTGTCTCTAAGTAACGTTAGTCGTATGCAAGACGCAAGCTTAATTTCCCACGGGAAAAGCGTCGAGGTGATTGTTCCATCGACTCGGTCGTTAATAATGTAATTCTGGATTCTTCCGTTGTTGCACTCTGGTTAATGTAATAGTACCACTCATCACTGCATCTCGGGTCGATGGCGACCGAAAGTAAGGTAAGGTCCAGGCAGCCCAGTAATACAGCCATTAAAACTTCAAACAGAGGAATTATGGCCATAACTCGAGAACTGCTTATACAGACCGGCTAAATGGTGACAATGGCGGTTCGCTTCGGGTATATAAGTCAATTGACAGACAGTAACGATTTGCATTGTCTTCATCATCTCCTACTCTGGTCGTAGTTCTTGGGTGAGTCGCCCTCCATTTGGGCGTAGTATTTACTGACGGTGGATAGAATAGGGGGTGGCATCAATACTGCTACAGCGCCGATATGACAGACTGCCACAGCACAAGCCAAATGGCGAGCTAGACTGTTCATTCTTATGAGATGGCAATGAACATCGCTGGTTTCTCCGCCGCAACAAAGACACATCTGACACCAAGACTCTTTGGCGTTTGTTGCTCGGTGCAAACACTCAACCTATGCAACAGCTTGGTGGGATTAACATCGCGAGTTACTACATGCCTACCGTTCTCATCAACACTGTGGTCATTCCAGGAGCAGCTCGTTTGCTCTCCACTTGCAACGTATCATGCCTAATCTTCTCGTCAATGGCGATTCTTCATGTTGAGAAGTGGTGACGGAGAGGACTCATGTTACACTCCGTATCTGGTCCGCTGTCGTGCTACTTAGTCATTACTATTCTTCAGAGGTATGCTGTTGGATATGAAGAAACCGCTGAGGTTAACTTCTGTGGTGTTCTTCTTCTACTTCATTTCCTTTGGAGTCGGGATGTTGGGTGTGCCGTGCTTGTATCCTACCCAATCAGTTCTCTTGCAATAAGGACGAAGGGATCAGTGCTTGCTAGGGACAAATTAATGTGTGCCAGCATTTTCGTTTGCGCCTGGGACTGACTGACAGCAGGATCACAAACTTCATCGCCGTGGAAATTACATCTATTGGCATTCAGAACCTCGGCTGGCGCTTTTGGATTGTATGGACCGTCACAAATGCTTTATTTCTACCGGCTATCACCCGCAAATATGTAGGTCCAGCCCCTTGGGTGACATTGGCAGGGCTAACTGCTCACGAACACATGTGTGCCTACTTCCGAGAGAATCCATCTGTCATTGTCGTCCAAGATAAGGATGCAATTGTTGCTAAGAGGCCTGATAAGTATGTTCAAAAGGAGAAGGAGGACATCCGAAGGGAAGAGGCTTAGGATGGAAGTCGGCTCTGAGGCTGTTATTGGAGGTTACTTAAGCGATAGAGCTACCATAAGATCACGGAGCTGCGAAAGGTCTAGAAACATTAAAGATATCTCAGTAGTTGAAGGCGGCTATTCAAAATCAACTCTTGAGCTTCTTTGTATGTGAATAGGTATGAGACACGGTGGACTACTGGTACACCTCCTCGATCCATGTTCATCCACAGCCAGTTCTCAATGGTGAATTCCTCTTCAGATAATTCGTCGTCAAGCAGACTCCTCGTCATCAGCATCCTCATCTTCTCTCTGCAGATCCTCACCAACGGCGATCTCAAGCTCTTTATTACTCTCATCATCTTCACCCTCAACATCCCATTCCATTGCCTTCTCCCCATACATATCCCGGTAATTCTGTGCCGTGATGGGCAGCACCGCATCCCCATTGTCAAACCTCCTCAACTTCAACTTCGCCGCCTTCAACCACCATCTCTCCAAGAACTCGTCCTCCAACTCCACAAAATGCGGGTTTCTCTTCACCATACGGAGCTTCCCTTGCTTCTTTCCATCCGGGTCATTTCTTATTTGTGGCTTGTGCAGCAAGTCGTCAAAAATGGGGCAGTCAAACCAGGGCGAACTAAGAAGCACATCGCGCCAAAGGCCATCTTCATGGGCTTGCTGTGTTTCCTCGAGATGCGGGGAGTGCATGATCTCGCGCTACCAGGCCAGCATACCGTGCATGTCGTGAAATTCCCAGAGTTGTGCGTTAGGAGCATGGATGTCTGTGTAGCGGCGGTTTGAACGGTCAAGAGCAGTCCAGAAGAAGAATTGGATGTGTTCGGCCTTGTATTCCCGGATGTTTGGGCTGCTGCTGAGGGTCTTGAAGAGGCGCACTCCGCTGGTGGCCGCGAGAAGCCAGTCTTCGTCTAGATTTGAGGTTGATGGGATGATGGGGCTCTTATTGTTAGGGTAGGGGTAGAGATCTAAAATCGGGGTATGGCTTTTATGCCACATCGATTCGATGTTGCCTGGAGGGTCTGGCCTGTAACCTTCAGGAATATCATCCTCCATCTTGAAGTCTCTGTTTAAGAAGTTACTGGGATCTTGGTATCTGAGGGTGCTTACAAGACATCTTTATAGTCGCAATCTCTGCAAGTCTACTCTGTGAAGCAAACGCCTTCGTTGGCAAACTTTGTGAAGCAGCATTGATGGTCGGCAAAGGCAAATTAATTATCGTAAATAAAACATTCAAACTCAAACGGAACTAAATCGAAGCGAGCGTTGTCATTGATCAAACACGAGCCCACAACGGAGAGTGATTCCATCGCATGAGGATAAAGCCGTCACTGTAAGCCAGCTGGTCAAGACGCAGCTGTGAAAGGATGACAATGAATAAACATGACTCCTCGAGACGCAAACATTTTTACATCCATTGTGTCTATGAATCGCCCAAGCACAAAGACACAAAGACAAAGCAAGCAAACTCAATTGCTTCAAGGCAATGGGAATACCTTCACTTGCTAATCCCTACAAATCTACTGGCCAATCCGCTTAGTAACCCATTTTGGCGGTCCAGCTCCCAAAGCTCCCCGGTCACCTTACGTAATCCGTCAAGTCTGTCAACCGGAATTGACTGGCAGCTCAATTCAATCAATCACCTCACAAACCGAAGACCGCCCAACGCGACAGCAAACGACGAGCCCGCCCGCACGAGGGACGATACGACAGTAGCGACATTTGAGACCAGCGAGCGACATTCATATTTGCCCAGCATGCCTCAGGATATGCCCCCTCGGGGCGGGTATGAGCCCGTCCAGTACAAGGTGCGTTGGAGGTTTTCGGGAGTGCAGTTGGGGGAATGTGTTGTTTGAGAGTGTTTGGGAACCAATTGGTCTGAGGAGAGTTTGTTAAATGGGTTGAGGGGGTGTCACGATTGATTGCGAGGTCTGGGAAGACATCGAGCAGTTGCAGGCAGTTCAAATGGACGTTTATCTGACTTTCTACAGCGAAACCTCCCCGCGAAGGGTTTCCGTCCTGGTATCCTCCTCCTCGGAATGGGCGCTGTAATGGGCTACGGCTGGTATAAGCTAATCGGCGGTATGCGCGAGGCCAAGTACGTTATCTCTCCTCTAGCCGAACACGCATCTTCAACAAACAATCCGGCAATCTACAAACATCGCACGACCACGATTTCTCACACAGAAAACAACGATATCGAATTCAACACTAACAATCAACAGCGAACTCGGTCGTGAAAAGATGTGGGCTCGCATCAACCTCATTCCCCTCCTCCAAGCCGAAGAGGACCGCGATCAGGTCCGTCGATACCTGGCCGACCAGAAGCGTGAGAAGGAGTTGCTTGGTGACAATGCCAAGGTTTACAACAGCGACCGGTTAGTTCTCTGGTCAAGAGGTACCATTGATGGAGAATATGCTAACGCGAGGCAGATTCGTGAGGCCGACTTTCGCTGTTACACCCCCTCCTACTACAAACTAAACGGTGGAAAGACACAAGCTTGTATATATGTTTTAACAAAGTGGTTTTACCTGGAATTGAAAGGTCACAAAGAAGACACTAGCTCCCTCTGCTGCGACTACTTGACACTCTCGATCTTCTCTTCTGTCCACTCCCACAACTTCTTTCCCAAGTCCTCACTAAAACACATGTCATCTCCCTTGTTCGCCTTCCCAACGGGTTCATAAAAGGCCACTGTCTCGTCTCTCTTGACATCACCGGCCGCAGCCCAAGCGGTGTTATATCCACCCTGCTCAACCGTCATCATCGATGGGTTGGTAACATACACAAACATCCTCTTCCAGAATCCCAAGCCTGTGACCAGATTCGTAGCAATGACACCAGGATGAACAACAACGCTCTTGATAGCAGGGTATCGTCGCTCCAGTTCCTTGGCCAGGACGATGTTGGCGAGTTTGCTCTGTCCGTAGCGACTCCACGTTCCAAAGGGTAAGTGTTCTTGGAGTGAATGAAGGGTCTCAAACTCGATGCCCTTCTTTGGATGGCCGGCGTATCCGAGTGAAGTAACATTCACAAACCGAACCTCGTCCCCTTGCTCCGCAGTCTTTTGCATAATTGGTAAAAGAGCCATCAAAAGCGTCGCATTGCCAACGTGGTTCACACCAAACTGCAACTCAAGTCCATCCTGAGTAAGCCCATCAACAGCCATGACTCCCGCATTTGCGATGAAGATGTCCAATCGATCATGTGTGAACTTCTTCGCAACGGAGCGCATGCTTGCGATGGACGTGAGATCACATTCGAGGAATGTTGCAGGAACGGGAGAGAGGGAGGATATGAGAGACGATGCGGAGGCCGAGGAGCGGCCAGTGAAGTAGATGTGAGATGGATTGTGAGAGGCAAGAGTGAGGATGGCGGAGCGGCCTAGGCCGGAAGTTCCTGATGACTTGTTAGTAGAGAGATTGAGAAGAAGGGTGAGGAGACGAACCGCCGGTGACGAGGATGACTTTCCCGGCGAGAGAGGGAATGTCGGTCTCTGGATTGAAGCCTTTGAATGATACCATGATTGCGACGGATCGTGATTTCAGAATAAAGACAAAAAGATGTGTTCTAGATAAAGGAGCTGTGTTGATTCAAGTGATTGTACGAATGTAACAAGAGTTGCTGCCATCCTAAACCAAGGGACAACTCGTCCTTCTTATACACATTTCCCTGTCTCATGATTATTCCTCCGAGTGCAATTCTAATTACAAAGCGACACACTAAACGTCATGACTTTGTCGTTTGGCGAGTGTCTTTCTAGGTGAAGCGGCACGATAGATCCCCGATGTAAGACGGGTTTATGTAGTAGCTATCACTAACCCGTTCGAACTCAGATCACACCAGATACTGTTAGTACGGGATAATTGACCATCCCTGTCCCTCCATCAAAAATCGGCGACAAGATCTCTCTGGTGGAGCGTAATCGATTTCAGCCTCAAGCCTCATCCGATCAAAGGGACAATGAGAATATGTCACGCAATGGCTCACACGTGTCACAAGACCTCATGAAATTAGATTAGACACAGCAACGTGCTTGTAAGACTTGATTGCCCTTGCCTCGGGGTATTACATAGCATAATTACTAGTACAAATCTCAAACCAGCCAACTCCCCTCCGTCATGTACACGCTTCTATCTCCATTTTACTGATGTAAATGTAGGGTAAAATTTATCCTATTCCATATCACGCCTGACTCCATTCCCGAGGTTTCAAGTCTTCAATTCGCCAGTAATGTTTCTCATATATCAGTCCGCCATCAACTCTGCTAGCAACTCTCTCTCCAGCTCATCCTCATCAAAATCCGCGCCGTCGTCCACATTCACCAGAGGCTCTTTGTCCCGATCCACCACGTCTTCATCGCCTGTTGGAACCGGTGTAGGTAGGCTTCCATCTTCTGTATCTTGGTCGTCGCCGTTGGGTGTTTGTATTGATCGGAGACCAGAGGCGCCCCTATTCCGAGCCAGGCGTTGCTTCTTGGCTAGGACACTTTCGCCTAGATTTGAGCCGTCGTCGTCCGACTCATCAGCATCAGCCTTACGTTTAATGCCCTTCGAGTTCTGACCGTCCACGGATTCGACGTCTGATTCTGTCACTGTGGGGGCAATGCTCACGTCGCCGTCGTCGCCAACATCATCATCCAGGAACTCGGCCAGTTCATCTTCAGCTTCCCCCCAGTCAAAGTCCCTAAGCTCTTGTCCCGTCTGCGCATCTTCAGCTTCGTCGGCTTCTGATGTAACTTCAGTAGTATCATCCCCTCCCTTCTCCCTATCAGCGTCAAGAATCTCTAAAAAATAAGGTCGCTCGTCAAGTCGTCTCCATTGACTTAGGCAGTCAGTGAGCCAGTTTTGGTTGACTATCTTAATGCTGGGAATTTTTGCTGCCTGCTGCACCTTCTTGGTACGAGGGCGTGATGAGGCAACAACAAGATGTGTGACTCGTTTGGATACTGTATCCAGGACCTGAGCACCATAACTCTGAGCCTGCATGCCGATCTCTGACTCCTCCACTCTCACGCCCAGAGGCACAAGCCCTGATAGCACAATCACAAGACCAGACAAGACATTGGACTTGAGTTCGTCGAGAATGTCGCCGACATCCGGGACCATAGATAAGTCGACGCCATCATCAACCGACGCCCTTCGCTTGGATTTGCTATGCGCAGGTGGGTGTGTTCCCTCTTTCTCTCTTCTTTCCGCTCGTCGCCGGTCGTATGTCTCGTAGAATGCCGTGTGTAAATCTGTGAGGTGGTCTTGGAGCGCGATAAGCTCCTCATCGTCGTCAACAAGAACGTTTCGGTGGTGGACAGGCGGTGATTCGCTGGCATTCTCGCCATCATTAATGTCTTGCTGATCGTCTTCCTTGTCTAGCTCTTCCTGCATATGGAGCAATGGCCGGTCCTTGATTTGCTTCTCGAGTGTCTTTTCCTGCTCTTCTTCCTGGACCTTGAGGTTGGCAGCATCGTCTCCGCCGCTCATTCGAGCAATCTCATCCATTGGTGAAGCTTTCGGAGCTATTTTCACGCCCTTTTCCACCGGCTTCGACTTGAGTATAGGTAGAATATCCGTTCGCTTAGGGAGAAAACTCGAGTTGATGTCGCCAATACCCTTGAAGAAATCGTAGGGCACCACCTTGATAAGGTTCGGTCGGTTCATAGGCCACACGTCGGCTCGGTCGTCAATGATAACTACCATGTCTGTACTGACGGGGAACAGACGTTGTAAGCTCTTGGAAGTGATGCTACCATTCTCATCACGACTGATAACTCGGTTTCCAAAGAGCTTCTGTTCGGGGTCAACGATCTTGGCGATGTTGAGGGCATAGGCGCGGGTACCCATGGTGTAAACATGTAGCTCGTACATCTTGGAAACCTCGTCCAAGAATTCCATCAATCCAGGTCGAAGCTTGATATAGTATGTGCAGCCACTGGTCAATCCGCGCGGACCGTCATCATTGAGCTGGAAGTCCCTAACATCCTTCACAGCTTGGTAATTAGGATTCGTTGGATCGTTCTTCCACTCTCCGATCGTGGGTTCTATACAAGCATGAATAATAGTTTGATCAAGATCGACGACGAGACTCAGTTTCCGTTGTCTGAGTAGGCGCTTCTGGTTCTCGTGCTCGGCCTTTGTAGCGACGCTTTCGCTGACTCTCAAGACAGTCTGGTCATGGCTCATGTTGATCATGGCGCGATCTGTGTCGAGGTTATCACTCGCCCAGTTGATCTCGGTCATGTCAGCGCCGCACAAACTGCAAAGACCCTGCACCTGAACTTCGTGGCCGCACGCTTCTTCTACCATGAGACAGGGCGAGTCAGCCGCGATCTCCTGGCCTTCACGGATGCGCCATTGTTTAAGTTTGCCTTCGGCGGGGCTGTCGAACTCGGTGTATGTGGTCTCGTCGTTCCAAGTCTCTTCGTTGACCTTGCGCTTCCAATGGAACTTGTACTCGAAGATACTTTCTTGTTTCTTGATCGTATCGCCGGGTTTCTTGAGTAGTTTTGTAACAATGATGGGGTAATGTAGGCGCGAGCCTAGGGGGACGACCTTGTCGTGCATTGTGTGTATCGTTGGTAGGTAAAATGTGTGTAAGGGTTCTTGCGATGATATTGGTAGCCTCTGATCACGAAGATTAGCTCGCATTCATCGGAACTTGCCATGCATAGCTTGGTGAAAGACTGAGTGTGGATCAAGTCGCTCGTGATTTCTAGTGACAAGGAAACGTACCTAGCGAGCTCCCCTTTCTTTAATCCTTCGCGGCGTAGGCGCACCAGTCAAGCCCATGGCCTCACCAGCAGATCGTCGCGAAAGTGAATCAGCGCGCCGCAGTCGCACGTGCAAATCGCAGTCGCAATCGCGTTGGTTCTTCTCAATGGACAATTCTTCGCAGGCTTAAACAGCGTAAATGATGGTACTGGAAGAATTAAGTCGTGGTGATAACCTGAATCTCTTGGCTGGTGATTTTTTGTCCTTGATGCTACGAAAGAAAGCTCGTACAAGGTGACGCACTAGGTTGGCACAGCTTGTAGCGCGGACCAGCTTCTTCCTTGTACTGCTTTCAATGAGCGCGATCACGTGGCTGGTAGAGGAGCAGCTTGGGTGGGTGAGTGGGTGCTAAGAAACTCGGAGGCGCTGGAACGTTATCGCGGCGCCTACCGTAATGTAAATTGGTGGCGCAGTTGATTCTCCGCGATCGCGATCGTAGGAGTTGGCGTTGGTCCAAGCTCTGGGGTAACAAATGCGACGTGATGTTGGACAAGACAAGACAGCAGAAGCGGCTTTGTTTCACTTATCTTTATCTTATCAACAAGAATCAGAAACAGAAACAAAAGGGCAACTCAAGTCTAAGGTCGGAATAGAAATGTGGAGTAACACGAGAGGCGGGGAGCGATAAGATGCCAGAATTGGATGTCAAGATTGTTGCTGTAAAGTTACTGACACAAGTTAGTTATATGTTGACAATGTTCATATCCATCAGCAGGGTCATAGAGAGAGCTTACCACGAATGAACCAATCAGGTTCGGAATAGATCACCAAGTTTCGTCCTATGATGGGCTTGATACAGTACAACTGCCGCTCAGAGAAACAAAGGTGGGAAGACCCGCCCTTTTTGTACCTGGAGCTGGAGGGTGCTGACCCCCCGTCACATCATTCAATCATCAACGCAGCAAGCTCAAGTTATACTTTACAACTCGAATCCCCAAGAAAAAAAGGGTAAAGCACAAAGAACTCAATTAAGCTGCCGCATCCACTTGAGTCTAGGCAATGACATTATCTCTTTGTCAAGTTCCTCAACTGTTTTGATCCTTTGTTACTTGATCACGGATGCCATGACCGAGGCTATCACTTGGACAGCTTGTGTGGGGCTTGACCTCAGCTTACCTTAGGTTGTCTCGCGACGCAGAAGTGGTCTCAGTTGGTGGCGTGTCGGTGACTACCCTAGATCAATCCGGGATGCGAAAATTCATCACCAGTTGAGCTCAGAATGGAACAATTGAGTCACATGCGCATCGTTTACGTATACCAGGTCAACTTTGTCGGCGTGTTTATACCTGAAGTATTACAAACTACCAGGGATGTTGCCTTTGAGCGTTGTCAAGCCTGTGACAAACATCATGAAACACAACAAGCTTCATACAGCCCATGTAAAACAGGTACTACTTCAGCGACGAAGTCTTCTTTCAACAAGCACCAATGCAATAAGTGTGGAGGCAACACAAACTGCAATACCAAAACTCTTCAATACCACTGGTATCTATCGCGAAATCTCAAATCAAAGCATCTCCACCCAACCTGGCCATCTATATGTTCATCATTACATCCCATTTCGTATCACTCATAGCATCATTTTAGCCAATCCTAAGATGCGACTCCGACACCCTTAGGCAGAGGATTGAACGACTCTGTAGCCTTCAGACACCAGCTTTGTAATCTCTTCATTCTTATGTTGCAAAATGCCCAACGCATATGCAACATCGTTCCATTGTCGCTCTGTCTCACAACGGTTGAGTCGTGCGGCAAGCTTCTCGGCCAGCTGTTTAGCGTGTTTGTCCTGGTCAATGCGTTAGTTATTGCTTGTCCAACCATGAGTGCATCACATACCTTTTCAACAAAGCCAAGAAGGAACTTGACAATCCTGCGGAAGCTCTCCTCCTCCATGTTGCCGCCAGCGCTGAGCAGACTGAACATGTCGACAAAGTGGTTGTACACAGCATTGTCCTTGGTGCTGAGCTCGGTGAAGAACATTCTCGCCAAATCTGCGATTCTGCGATCTTCGTCCTCCAAACATTTGGCCATCTCGCCGAGCTGACCCTTGACCTTGACCTGTCCAGCGAGGATCAGGAAGGTCAATGTCATGAGACATGTTCGCTTGACGGACGCATCGTCATCCGCCAGTCGACGATAAAGGAAGTCGGTGTTCTCATCAATGAGATGGTTGAAGCAGACCGCCATGTCACCCAGAGCGATAACAGCATTGCTTCGGACAGTTGCGTTAGGCGAACGCTCCATGATGGTGATAAGCAGCGGCAAGTTTGCTTCACAGTACTCGGCAGACACGCACATGAGTTTAGCGAGGCAGAGTGTCGCCGCGGCTTGGAGCCCCTTATCGGCGTATGTTGTGTTGTTGGCGCAGATTTCTGATACCAGCGGGCCAAAGACGGCTAGTAGAGAGTTGGGCCCGTACAGAAGCTCTCGCTCACGAATGTGTGCCATGGCTTCTGTAAAGTCATCCTCTGTTGTACCTCCAATCAGATCAAGCTCATCCGCATCTTCCTTATCCTTGTCGTTCTTAGAGGGCGCTGCCTTCTCTTTCTCCTGCTTTCTGCGCTTGAAATCGAGTTCACACAGCTCAAGATGAACAATCTGCTTGATGGCAACGTGGCCGACGATAAATAGAAGCTGAGACAGAGCGATGGCATTGTCGCGTTTCTTCTTCTCACCCTGGGTCACGGTCTGGTCGGCTGTTGGCGCAACCTTTGTCTCATCTCGCGATGTAGGGCGCGAGCTGGGTTGCGAAGATGGCGGGGTACGGGACTGTCCAAACACCTGTCGTGCTTTTCGTCGGATGAGGTCGGAGCAGAGAGTGTCGGGATGCTTAGAGATAGCATAGATGGCGTTGATGGCCTGCTCTGCTACTCCATACCACTCCTTGCTGTCCGAAGGAACCTCGGTGATGGCAGCCAATCTGACTGAAACGGCGTGGTCATTGGGCAATCTGGAGAACTTGACAGGAGAGTCCTTAGACTGGCGTCCAGACGGGTTGATTCGCCTCAGAGCAATACATGTAAACTTGGCCAACTGAAGATCATTGTGTCCATGCAGACCAAGACCAGTCCGAAGCATGGTCTCCATCTCACCAACCACAATCTCGGGGTTTGCAGTTGCCAGCATCCCCAAAACAATGATAGCACCTCGGCGCTGAGTTCGGGAGATCTCCCGTTTCTGGACACCATAAACTTGCCAAAGCTTGTTAATAACAACCTCGGGGATCATGCCGCCCTTCATCATTGTCGCCAACAGCTGCTCAAGCGACGTGAGCTCAGCGGGTGTCGCTCCAAAAGTCAAACTGATCATGTTTCGCGCAATGTAAATCGCCGAATCATTGGGACTGAACGAGTCAGGCGCCTCGAAGAAGAGTCGCCTGTAACACTCGATCAAGTGTGTCTGGACACCCTTTCCTTCATCACTATTGCCCTTGGTCCAGATGAGTCGAAGCATACGTCGAATACCGACCTTGTTCTGCTCAATATTGTAGGCGTCACCGACCTCAAAGAAATCCATGGCCTCAATAACCTCGCTCTTGTTCCTTGACCCGAGGAGCTGGCAGATCGTGGTGGTGGCGTCGTGGATAACATCGATAAACTTGAGAGCCTCGTTGTAGTATCGCCGAGTGAGTGTCAGCTTCTCGATAGCTTCACTTGTGGCAGCTTCATCCTGTGCTTTCTTGATAGCAGTAGCCTTCTCCTCTTCAGTCATCTGGGCAGGCTTCTGAGGAGAGCCAAGTTGTGTCGCCTCATCAAGAAGCTCGTTGTCCACAGTCGTATTCGCCTGTTCGCCTCCAAAGCCAGGGACACCGGGGGGAGGCTTGAGAGCGTCCAATTCCTCCTGCACCATGTCCAAACGAGCCTGCCACTCCTTTCTTGACAGCTGTGCGCCGTGCATGACCGTGAAAGGATGTGTCTTGATAAGTGTCCCGAGAAGCTTGATCGCGTTACGTCGGACATTACTGCTCTTGTCTTCCAGACTTCTACATGCAAGTTCTGCAGCCTTTTGTCGTCGCTTGGGGAACTTTTGCGCAAGATCGCAAAGTCGCATGTACACTTGGAGAGTTCTGCAGCGGCAGTAGGGGTTGATGTCGAGGAATCGCTCTTCCAGCACATCGAAAAAGGCGTTTAGTTGGGACTTGTGGTTCTCGCTGCGCTCATCTTGCTTGCTGAGGTAGCCAACCATGTTTCCACAGACCTCGATGAGAGCACATCGAAGAGTATATGACTGCTCTGGTTAGCCAACTACCTATGACATATCCATGTAAACCTACCTCACTGTCCAATTGCTTCGCAAGCATTGTCATCTGCTTGATCACCAATCGTGGCGCCAACTCAGAAAGCTTAGCAATAAAGGAAGAGACAGACTTAGGTCCTCTAGTATCGTTGGAGTTGAATTCTTTGTTACTGATTTCACGTAATACCTCGTCAGCGAGCTGAGGATAGTCGTAAGTTTCTGCTAGGATGTGTAGGAACTCGGCCATGGGTTCCGACAAGTGCTCGAAGTATGTCAAGTTCTGGATGATGTTGATTTGCGCCGCTTTCAGTTGTTAGCACTTCACTTGATCTGGGCACTTCGAGGTGCTTACCATATCCATGCCCATGATGCTTCACTGCAATGCAGAGGACTTTGAAGCAGTGCATTCGAATGGCTGTTGTCTTGACTCGTTGCTCGCTCTCCAAAACCATGTAAACTGGTCGGGTAAGGAGACCAATAAAGGTATCTCGTTCGCTTGTTGTGAGGAAGATCTTAGAGAGCTTGAGCTTGAGGACCTTGCACATAACTTCCAAAGCTCCTTGAAGTTGTGTAGCAGAATCCCAAGCCGCATCCTTATCCTTTGCAGCCCCTTTCTTTCCCTTGCCGCGTCCTCTAGCAGCCGGTGCCGTTGACGACTTCTCAGCGGCCTTGGTCTCAACAGCAGCGATCGTCCATTGCAGAAGAAAACCGTATATCTCGAGTAGTTTCTTGTGGTGGGGTACCGAGTCTTGCTCGTCGGGGGAGTCGATATCGGAGTGAACAGAGTCGGCCTCTGCACTCAAGCCGCTCATAACAAGGTCGAAGATCTTGCTTAGGGCATGGGTGGGGAGATGTGCTGTGTATCTGGGATTTTCTAGCTCAGAATGTTGTCCCACAGTCGGAGTATCAGGTGAATGATGAAGGGATATGGGGGCTAACTTGAGGAGAAACTGCAGCGAGTCCATGTGGGAGGCGCGCATGATGGCATCTGGATTATCGGCGACTGCGTCGACGATAGGGTTCAGGACAGAGTTAACAACAGGGAGTGTAAGGGCTTCGGGATCATTTTCGCAGTCGAAGAGAGCACCGTCAGCTTCAAGCGTTGAAATACTGGCTGGGTCTGACATGTAGTGCTTCAAGGCATCGTTGAGGTCAAAGTCGATGGTATCCATGGCGGGCGATTCGACAGTGTCGTCGCAAGGAGCGAGCGACAGCAGAGAAGAAATGAAGCGGTAACGTTAAAACCTAACAAAAGGGTATCGCAGAATAATAGAGGACTAGGCGTGCCTTATGCGCCAATGTATTGCGACCAGGTAATACCAGACCCGTTAAACCTGACCGTCTGGTGCTTGTTGACAATGCAAGCTTAGTACTGAGTCGGTGGAGGGGATTTAGATTTGGCTGAGGGGACGTGAGCCAACCCCTGGGCAACGATTGTTTTTGTTTTGTTCAACGCGACCACTCAGAACCCTTCCCCTCCATGTCCCGCTAAGAAGACAGCGCGTTGAGCCTATCAGACCCCTGCAATCATTCGTCGAGGCTGGCTTTATTCTTTAAGCCCCTCCAACTTCAACTGCACTTGCAACCCGTGGATGCTCTGAAGGACCAATAACAAAGTCTTGTTCTTTTGCTTAAGTTTTTTTTCTACCTGTGAGAGTTCGAAGCGGCTGAAGTGAGGTTACTTCTTACTGGGTACATTTTCTGTATTACAAAGCGATCATGAGCGCTGCGGTTCATCAGCATGTCGAAGAGCACTTCGATATCCATGAGGATTTGAGGACGGAGGATACGGAGATGATGGTAGAGGAAGAGCGCACTGAAGAAGCAGCTCCGATAGATGAAGACGAACGCGTTCAGTCATTTCAGCAGGCGCATCAACAACAGCACATTCAGCAAATGCAACACCAGCAACAACACGCCCATCACCAATCACAACAACCCCAAGAAGAGCCCCAGGAGGAAGAAGAGGAAGAGGAGGAGGAGTCCGAAGACGAAGCCGTTGACCGAACCGTTCAAGCAGACATGGACAAGTTACAGAATGACTTTCCTGGTTTTCGCAATAGGTATCGGTTGATCAAACGCATTGGTGAAGGTACATCAACATTTCTCCCAGCCGCTTCCCATTGAGATTAACAAATGTTGCCAGGAACCTTCTCTACCGTCTACAAAGCCGAGGATATCATGTACGACCACTACGACAATAGTTGGGACTATGAAGACGATTCGTCAAAATGGACACCACCGCCCAAAGCAACCGACAGTCCTGTGTCTCACCGTCCCCGTCGCAAGGCACGTTACGTCGCCATCAAGAAGATCTACGTCACCTCGAGTCCCTCACGAATTCTCAACGAGCTTGAACTACTCCACGATCTACGTCAATGTCCCTCCGTCTGTCCTCTCATCACCGCATTCCGCGAAACCGACCAGGTCGTGGCTATCCTGCCTTACTTTCGACACGGGGACTTCCGTACGTACTTTCGTGACTTGACTATTACAGAGATCTCTGTTTACCTTCGAGAACTCTTCACTGCCCTGAAAAGTGTTCATGATCACAAGATTCTCCACCGAGACATCAAGCCTACCAATTTCCTGTACGACCCAGGTACACAGCGCGGTGTCTTGGTTGATTTTGGTCTTGCTGAGAGGGAAGGGTCTGATGCCAAGCCTTGTCTTTGTCATGAGTCCCGAGAAGTCCGAAAGCATCGCCAAACAAACTCAGTCTGGGCGCAGAATGCTGCGACCCCTCAAGCAGGATATCCCAAGTCTGACACACGATCATCCCGGCGTGCCAATCGTGCTGGAACAAGAGGTTTCCGTGCTCCTGAGGTTCTCTTCAAGTGCACAGAGCAGACTACATCGATCGATATCTGGTCTGCTGGTGTTATCCTGCTTACCATTCTATCTAAGCGCTTCCCTTTTTTCAATTCGGCCGACGATGTTGAAGCCATGATTGAGATAGCAACTATCTTTGGTACTAAACGCATGAAGGCTGCAGGTTTACTTCATGGTTGTGTCTTCGAGACCAGCATTCCCACCGTCGGTCAAGGAGGCTTCTCGATGGAGAAGATCATCATGTGGAGCACATGCAGAGGCGAGGAAAAACCTCTGACTGGAGAGGAAAAGTTGGCCATCAACTTCCTCGAATGGTGTATGGAGCTGGATCCTGGCAGGAGAATAACAGCTGCTGAAGCATTGAACCACGATTTTCTTCTCTTGGGAGACATTGAAGCCGAGAAGCGGGAGAACGAGCAAGCAATGGCGGGGCATTAAAACAATCATGTATCACTAATGTAATCATAGAAGCATGGAAAGGCGTTGGCTTGAGTATGGTGTTATGGAAGTGGTTGGCTAGATATCTGGTACATAGCCCAACATGACTGATACCCGATGTTGCGAAGGTTTCACGGGAACAGATTCAAGGACGTCAATGGCACGATCACAATGTATTAAAAAGTTTTTGTCATTCATAATCATGGGCGGAAATCGATTTTTATTTCGTTAACTCCTTGCAAGAGTCCCTGATGCAATGCCCGAAGCCGACCGACCTAGGTCCCTGCTCACAGGAGACCTGTCATCCATTGCCCGTTGTTCGCGGGTTGGAGATTCTTTTTTCCATTTGCGAAAATTCCCATACAAGCCCAACCGACTCCTAAGCAAGCACAACATTTAGAGAACAGTTGCTTGCTTAAGCGACAAGCTCAACGACACCACCGGCCTCCTTGATCTTCTGCTCAGCAAGGCGGCTGACCCAGCGGGCGCGGACGACCAGAGGGATCTCAGGGAGACGGCCCTTGCCGAGAACCTTGGAGTAGCCGAGGGGGAGGAGGTCGAGGACGGGAACGGTATCCTTCTTCTCGCCGGAGACGTAGGCGTCACGGGTCTCCTGGGGGACGAGAGACCACAGCTTGTCGAGGTTGATGATGGGCTTCCAGAAGTGGTTGGGCTGCTTGTGGAAGTATCGCATACCAACCTTACCGAAGTAACCGGGATGGTACTGTCATGGAGTTAGCCAAAACCTCGTCCAATTCTGCGCTTCAATCGTCCTCTCTAACCTTGTCCATGTTGGTACGGTGGTGGTGCTGACCACCAGCAAGACCACGACCACCGGGGTGCTTGCGGTGCTTTCCGACACGTCCCTTACCGGCGGAAACGTGACCGCGGCTGAATTATAAGTCAGTCCATCTCAAGTTCGGTATAACATCGGTTTTGGCCTCGTCGGGTTCGAGAGCAGCCGCCGACAAAGGGCGATTATTGTGAGCTCCAGCGGTCTATCTCTGAATTTCCCTAGAGAAAACAGAAACGGACGCGGTCTCTCTCAACGACCAACCTCGTCGACGGCGAGGGGGATGAGGACATACTGCTTGCGGGTCTTTGAAGTACGGGTAGGCATGGTGACGGCTGTGGTTGTCGACTTGTCCGAATGTTCACAGTCGAAACTTCGAAATGGAGGGTGATATCCTGTAAAGCTAGCAAGAGCCGAAAATCTAGACGAGGGCAGAGCAACCCTAAAGAAAATGGCTGTGGGAAAGCGGGGCCGACTCGCGTTCTTTCCGGTTTTAGCGGGTCAGGTGATCTCGTGGATCGACCGTGGTGAGACTCGGTGAGGACCCACCAATGATGGACTCAAGGGTAACTGATGCTTTTGAGACGCGACTGAAGCGCGGTGACTCTGGTACTCAATCAGATGAGAGCTGATGTTATTTGATCGAGATGGCGCAATCTGAAGTGGACAAAGTCACGCGAGATCTTGAAAAGCTGGACTTTCATCACCCGTATACACCTTATGATGTCCAAGAGCAGTTTATGAAGGCTGTTTACAACGTTTTGGAGACTGGTAATGGGCAAGTTGGCATATTGGAGAGCCCGACTGGTACAGTAAGTGCCCGCAAAGGCCAAGATAGATATTTCGATACTGTATTGATTGGCTTGGAGTCTCCAATTCGCTATCCTATCAGGGATACTAACATCGAATAGGGGAAGTCACTTTCACTGATCTGCGCCTCATTAACATGGCTTCGCAATCACAAGTGCCATCAATTCGAAACATCAATCCAAGAATCAGCAGAAGCTTATAAGGATGAACCATCATGGCTCGTTGAGCAGCTTCTCCGCCGCAAGCGCGAAGAGCTTGTCACCCGCTGGGAGGATCGAGAAAAGCGTCTTGAGAGCCTTCGTCTTAAGGAAAAGGCACAAGAAGAACGCGCCCGTAAGCGTCGGCGGGTTGAAGACTTCGTACCCAGTAGATCTCGCATAGAAGATGAAGATGCCGAGTGGTTGCTTGATGATCCTGATGATCGCGATGCTGGACCTCAGGATGCGCTGTCTGGCTTGAGTAAAGAAACAAGGGAAGTCCTTGCGAGTATCGGCTTGGGAGGAGCGAAGAGGCCCGAGGAGGAAGATGATCTTTTGGAGGAGCCAATCAAGGTGCGAATGTCTTCGATGAACCGTAAAGTACGAGTAGTAACATTGATAGATCTATTACACGTCAAGAACACATTCTCAACTTTCACAATTCATCACCGAACTTCGCCGCCCCTCATTTCCACCTTCACTGCCAACGCCACTCGCCAAGAGCGAAGAGACGAAGACAGAAGCAGTAAAGCTTCTACCATTATCATCTCGACAGAGATTATGCATCAATCCCACTGTTTCACGCCTCGGGTCCGTCCAGGCCATCAACGACCGGTGCTCAGAACTTCAACAGCCAAAGTCAGGACAGAAATGTCCCTTCGTACCCAAAGAAGATCTGCTTTCGCAGACACACCAATTCCGCGACTCAGCTTTGGCCACACTGCCAGATATTGAGGACCTTCATCAACTTGGCAAATCACTTTCTGTCTGCCCATATTACGCATCGCGAACTGCCTTACCAGGCGCTGAGATCATCACACTTCCGTATCCTCTATTGTTGCAGAAGAGCGCCAGAGATGCGCTTGGCGTCAAGCTGGAGGGCAGTGTTGTTATTATTGATGAGGCGCATAATATCATGGATGCGGTGGCAAATGTGCATGCAGCTGAAATTAAGCTGAGCGATCTTGGAAGAGGACGAGCCATGCTCAGTGTTTATGTGAAGAAGTTTGGCAAGAAACTCAAGGGCGTCAATCGAGTCAACGTTGGGAGAGTGGGAAGGGTCATTGATGGTCTTAGCGAGTGGATGGACAACGCACTCAAGTTCAAGGTCAGTCTACCTATCCATCACTGGTGAAGTAACAGCTAACGTCTTCACAGCAAGAACATGGTATCGTGGATCCCAACGACTTGACCCGACCAAAAGGTATTGACCAGATCAACATGTTTGAGCTCATTCAGTACATCCAAGAGTCAAAGCTCGCCTTCAAGATCGAAAGTTACATATCCCATGTCGAGAGCGACGATACAAACTCTAAAACACCAAGATCGAGTTCACCAGTTCTTCATACCCTAGTGTCGTTCCTCATCGCCTTCACAAATCTCAGCTCTGAAGGTCGAATATTCTACCAAAAGATCAAGGGGCCAACCTCTGACATACAACTTTCTTACTTGCTCTTATCGCCAACCTACGCATTCTCATCTATCGCGTCTAGTGCGAGAGCAGTTGTGCTTGCAGGAGGTACAATGTCTCCGTTCGACGATTACAAGGACCACTTGTTCCCGTCACTGGAACCAGAAAAAATCACCACTCTGAGCTGTGGACATGTCATTCCTCCAGAGAACCTCTGTGTCTGGACGCTGGCCTCTACAAGACCTGGTGCGCCGCCTTTTGAGTTTAGCTTCCAGAAACGAGGCGACACAGAAATGATAACACAGCTGGGCCTCGCCATACTGAACCTATGCTTCTTAGTCCCAGATGGTGTCGTTATCTTCTTTCCCAGCTATGGATATCTTGATGAAGTGGTAACTGTCTGGCAAAAGAGTCAAGGAAACGCACAGCCAGTCTGGGATCGATTGGCAGCACGAAAAGCACTCTTCAAAGAGTCGAGAGGCGCATCAAGCGACGAAGTTCTTCAAGAATATTCCGAAGCTATCCTCGGCGAGAAGAGCAGCGGCAAAGGTGCCCTTCTTCTCAGCGTCGTCGGTGGTAAAATGTCAGAAGGCATTAACTTCTCCGACCGTCTCGGTCGATGCGTCATAGTAATCGGATTACCCTATCCCAACATCGCATCACCAGATTGGAAAGCAAAAATCGAGTACATCGAGACAACAACACAAAACAACCTCACAGCGCAAGGCGTAGCGAAAGAAGAAGCTATAAGTAAAGGCAAGCAGACAGCGAGAGACTTTTACGAAAACGCATGTATGCGGGCAGTTAACCAGAGTATCGGCCGTGCGATCCGGCACCGGGGCGATTATGCGGCGATAGTTCTTGTGGATCGACGGTATGGCACCGAGCGAATCCGGGGCAAACTACCGGGGTGGATAAGAGGGGGTTTAGTCAAGGACAGTCACGAGAAGGGCCTCGGAGGTTTAATGGGCGCTGTCGGAGGGTTCTTCCGAGGAAAGAAAGGCAAAAGCCAGAATCAGTAAAAAGCGATAACGGTAGGGCTGGATCTTCGTTACTCCCAAGTCTGGGCATAACGAAAGCTTTCAGACCACGAGACAGATTTGAGCTTGTACAAATATGGGAGCTTGTTTGTGGGTGGAGGTCGAGACCCTTCTTGGCGTGAGGATGGAGAAAGCGAATAGAGGAGAAGAGGCAGACTAGGGAAGGAAAGAAAACACAGGACCTTGACCCTAAGTAACAAAAATATTTAGGTAAATCTGGCCTGAGCTTAAGGGGCTCTTTACTCAGCTTGTTTTGACACCCTATATTAGGGTCCGGTCTTTTCTTGCTCCCCGAGGGCAGATTAGGCTTTTCCGCCACAGAGACCGTGCTTCTGATGGAAGATCGATGGACGGCGTGTTAGAAGGATGCAGAACATGCGTCGAACATTCGATATCAGGTCGTGACAAGGTTCATGTCTAAAAACACCCAAGACAGTACAGTAATTGTCTCACCTACAAGACTACAACCGAGAAGCATTCACCACAGTAATTAAATACGTGCAGAATAAAGAAGACATTACCTATTCATGAAGGGTAGATGCGGCAACATCAGGCATTTCCTGTCAAACACGCCTTAATAACACGCCTTGACTAAGTCGTCCGCGGTAAACCCTTCATGCGGCGACCTTTAGCCCGCAGAATCGCGTTAGCAGTCACACCAACACCGACTGCCATTGGCGAATGAATGAATTCTCGTTGGTTGATAAAAAATACTAGCGACATCTGAGAAAAAAAAAGGCGGAACCGGGTCCGGGACCGGGGTGACCGATTTATTTGCCCGTTGACTCTTATAAGACTCATTCTCCTCATTCTACCAAAGACATTGGCAGGTGGATAGTTCATCATACTGTTCTCTTATTGCTTCTTCTTTTTGGAGTCTTGGAATGGCGACAAAAACAGAACAGGCTCCAGAGAGGAGCATGCCTCCTGATGATGATCACAGCGATGTCGAGAGTCTCAAGGCCGCGGCTCTTTTCCACAAAGCTTTGCGCATGGGAAGAGTTGAGGAGAAGGGTATCCAGCCCATTCCCCTTGAAGAGCGCACCGTGACACGCTTTTACAACATTTTCACGGTCTGGGCGTCTATCAACTCTAATATCCTTGGGTAAGTTAATCGCTGCACCTTTTTATAAGCGTATACTCACAAGTGCAGTATCACTTTTGGCATGCTGGGACCATTGGTGTATGGCCTGAGCTTGAGAGACTCTGCGCTCATTATCCTCTTCTTCTGCCTCTTCTCAACTATCGGACCTGCTTATCTTGCTACGTTTGGTCCTAAAACGGGAATGAGACAGATGATTCAGGCGAGATATAGTTTTGGTCGATATCTTGTCTCTATTCCTGTTCTCCTCAATCTCGCCACCCTTACTGGTTTCATGGTTATCATCTTTGTCGTCGGCGGACAGTGTCTCTCTGCTGTATCAAGCGGCCACTTGAGCCCTGATGTCGGAATTGTCATCATTGGAATTTTATCGTTGTTTATTTCGTTCTGTGGATTTAAGGTTCTGCATTACTACGAGACTTATGCTTTCATTCCCGCCATCATCGCCATCACCATTGCGACAGGATGTGGTGGCTCTGAGCTTTCCAAGCAGGCTCCTCCTGCGGCACCTGCGACTGCAGCAGCAGTTCTCAGCTTCGGAATGATTGTCGCGAGTTACATGATTCCTTGGGCAGCCATTGCCAGCGATCTTACGACATATTTCGATCCTAAGGTCCCTTCGTGGCGCGTGTTTGCGTACAGTTACCTCGGTCTCGTCACACCTACCATTCTCCTCATGGTTCTTGGAGCTGCCATCGCTGGGGCTCTTCCAAATGTACCCGAGTGGTCAGAAGCATATGGCCAAACAGCAGTCGGAGGCGTTCTCGCAGCCATGCTTTCAAGCGCCGGTGGCTTTGGAAAGTTTGTGGTGGTTATCCTCTCGCTCACTCTGTTGGGTAACACTGGCGGTACAATGTACGCCATTACACTCAACTTCCAGACTCTTATTCCTGGCTTGATCAAGATTCCCCGCTACGCCTTTGCCATTGTCGTTACCGTAATCGTCATCCCCACTGCTATACGAGCTCAGCGCGATTTCTTCGTCAACCTCGAGAACTTTGTCGCTCTTATCGGCTACTGGTCTGCATCTTTCATTGGAATTGTTTCAGTTGAGCATCTTGTGTTCCGAAAGGGTCGCTGGGAATCTTACGACCATGCGATCTGGAACGTTGCGTCTGAACTACCCCTTGGTATTGCGGCCATCGCTGCGGGTATCATTTGCTACGCGCTCGTTGTGCCCTGCATGGCACAGGCTTGGTGGACTGGTCCAATTGCAAAGACGACTGGTGATATTGGCTTCGAGATTGCTTTTGTTATGAGTTCACTGTTCTACATACCCTTCCGATGGTTGGAAAAGCGCATGTCGGGAAGGTAATCAGGGTAACAAATATGGCCTCAACGCCGGATTGAGGATAATGAGTTGTATGCATAAATAGAAGGATTAGAGAAAATGTTAGCATAATTGGAACTACCCGAGTGATACATACTTATATGGTGAAGACTAAAGTTCTTCTTCAATACCCTTAAGCCTTTTTTCTTACAGTCATCATCATCCCATCCCTCGGTCTCCCGTCCAACCCAAGCTGCTGAAACGCCATATCTCCAAACACGAGATCAACGTTGGTATGTTTCGTTCTGGGCTCTCTACTGGGCTTTAGTCCCGCACATTCAAATGTATACTTACCCACAGTCATGACCACGACAATCTTGAGTATGTTCATTCCCATATTCTGGCCAGGGCAAGTCCTCCCATCTCCGCCAAATGCCCTAAAGTAATCACCGGGGATGGGCTTCTCTCGATTTAGCCATCTTTCTGGTCGGAAGGCTGTAGGGTCCGGATAGATGTGTGCGTCGTAGTGGATGGTATGCGCGTTAGCTGTCATGATGAGGCCGTTGGCAATAGGAAGGCGGCGGCCATCGCGGGTGGTAATTGTTGTTCCTGGAGGTGCTTGTTTTAGATCGGACCCGAGGGGGTAAAGTCTCAAGGATTCTTTGAGGACCGCTTCTGTGTAAGGGAGTCTTAGAAACATGTTTGGGTTGGCAAGAAGAGTGACTTGAGGAGAGGTTCCGAGTTGTTCAATGTGTTCTTGGTGCATTTTCTCGACGATATCAGGGTCGTTTGATAGGAGCATGAAAAGAAACTAATGTAGTAGAGTTAGATAAGTATGTTCTCAGAATAGGAGGGCCGACCTACGCAGATAGAGTTCGTCGACGTTGTGTGTCCTCCTAAAAGCATCGTTCTCAAACTACGGTAGAAGTTAGCTGGTACTGGCGGATGTTGAGAAGCAAAACCTACTTGCTCAATAGAATCTCCTCTTCGGAAGTAGAAAGCCATGAACGGCCATGCACACCCCGCTTCCTTTCCTCCAGCACAGATTGTGCATGCTCACGAACCAAAAGATCCATGATGCTTTTCGGGTTCTGCCTTGACGGAACGACTCCTTCCTGAACAATTCGCTCAAAACATCCGCTGACCTTTTCCCTCAGAAGGCCGTCAAGTCTGCGAACGATTCGACGTCTTTTCCATCGTCGGGGGATCTGTACCATTGGGCTGTAGGCAATGAGGGGATCTGTCTCTCCCTGAGCAAGATTCACAAGGTCCCTCAAATCCTCCAAGATTTGACTTCCCACTGTTTGAGAATACTGAGTCTCTCCAAGAGTGATTGGCGAGACTATGCCGAATACTAGTTTGGCGGCGAGCTCCTCCATGGAGAAGACGTCTCCTCCCACAGCTAATTTGTCCAGCTTCTCTTGGAATAGCATGCATTCGTCGATCATGATATTCGTCACTCCAAGGATATGACCCATCGAGAAAGCCGGATTGACAGCTGTGGCCATCTTCCTCCAATATGCGCCGCTGGCTGCTGCCATTGTTCCCTCGCCAAACATGGGCTTCATGAATACCGCAGTAAAGGGATGTATAGGAAGAGGTTTTGGAAGGGATGAGTTATCCAGCAGTTTAGGATCAGTAATCACGACAATACCAGGGCTTATAGGCCAGAAATCGAGATAGAATATTTCTTTGAGGTTGTATAAGCGGACCATTTCTGTGTAGAAGAGCTGCGGGTGAGTGTTTGTAGGCATCAATGCTGTGACTTGGCCAAAGACTTTGATATGGCCGAACAGCCAGCTATGGGGAGGTCCTGGCTATAAAAAATTAGTTGATTCAAGCGCATTAGTGAATTGTGAAATGAGGTACCAATTCTCGATAAGACCGGCGGTGATTGT
This sequence comes from Fusarium fracticaudum, assembly GCA_003353625.1. NCBI lineage: Eukaryota > Fungi > Ascomycota > Sordariomycetes > Hypocreales > Nectriaceae > Fusarium > Fusarium fracticaudum. The sequence goes on from PDNT01000007.1 coordinate 1,355,520, forward strand.
AGGCATGGTACAATATCACGATAATGAGACAGGCTGCCAGTGCGGCAACCAGAATTGGGACTGGCATTCGTAAAGGGAGCTCCGTCACCATGTTCATTGCAGCTATTTCGATCATGTTCAGAAGAGAGAAGAAGCTTGCATGAGATAAAGAGCCTCATCTTGAGGGTTCGCCATATCAGTCACGGATGCTTTTATACATGATTCCAAAGGACTTGGCTGAGATTGAGTTACAAGATTTAAATAGATTCGGGTTCCGGTCCCCCCAGTCCTAGAAGCCGAGCGCAATTCATTTGCTTGGACATGGCGTTCATACAAAAGGTACAAAGTGCAGTGCAACGACGTAGCTGTTTCATGGTGTTGATCTGGCGGTCAATCCGTCAGTGAAGATAATGAACGCCTTGTTGGCTGGGACATGACACAAAATCTCGCAATACACAAAATCTCAGACATGATTCAGCTATTGACATTTGCACGATCACCGGGGTTTCAATGACTACGATGAATTAATCCGAAGTAATTTATTCCGATCATCATCTCATATCCATCGCTACAAGGCTCTTGAGATTTAATTGGTGTAGCCTTGGTATTACTACACACTAACTAATCCATCCACCCATGACATCGTCCCTCTGCCTCAGATTCCCTGCCAAGAATTTTCACCTTCACTTCATCAACGCGCCCAAAATGTCTGGAAGTCTATGGTCAATCCCTCTCCAAACCACAAACTTCAATATAGTCGTCGCCTTTCTCGGCGGCTTCATATCAATTTTCGGCCTCGTGTCCTACCTCCTCAAAGAAAACTACTATCTCTCCGAAGCCCGTACGTCACCAACACCCTTGCATAAAGATCTCTTGGCATTGCTAAATCGCGCTTCCTTTTACAGTTATCTCCCTCTTGGCAGGCGTTGCATTTGGTCCTCATGGCGCAAACTTCATTCGTCCAAAGGACTACGCCGAGTGCGCCGAGTTTCCTGAGTCGTGCGATTTTGACCTCAATGCTATAACGCTCAACTTTAGCCGCCTTGTTCTCGGTGTGCAGCTTGTCCTTGCGGGCGTGCAGTTGCCGAGCAAATATCTCGTGAGAGAATGGAAGTCGCTTAGTTTATTGCTTGGGCCTGGTATGACTTGTATGTGGCTTGCTACGAGCCTGCTTGTATGGGCGCTTGCAGGGCAGCCGCCGTTTTTACATGCCCTTGCTATTGGGGCTTGTGTTACACCCACTGATCCGGTTTTGAGTGCTGTTATTGTGAAGGGAAAGTTTGCGGATCATAACATCCCGCAGGATCTTCAGTATCTCATCACTGCCGAGTCTGGTGCCAACGATGGACTGGGATATCCATTTCTGTTCTTGGCGCTATATCTCATCAAATTTATAGGTGCTGGAGCTGCATCTGGTGGAGCGGCCGATGCCATGGGACTGTGGTTCGGTATGACCTGGGGCTATACCATCCTTCTCAGTGTAATATATGGCGCTGTGGTGGGATGGGTTGGCAAAGAGCTGCTTCACTTCGCTGAGAAGCACAATTACGTTGATCGCGAAAGCTTCCTCGTCTTCGCCATTGCTCTTGCACTCTTCGTCCTAGGAACATGCGGTATGATCGGTACAGACGATGTCCTAGCCTGCTTCATCGCCGGTAACACATTCACATGGGACGACTGGTTCCGCCTCGAGACAAAAGACGACTCCCTCCAACCTACAATCGACATGCTTCTCAACGTTACCATATTTCTCTGGTATGGAGCCTACATCCCCTGGAGAGACTTCCATGACAACTCTGTTATTCCTCTATGGCATCTTGTCATCCTGGGGATTTGTGTCCTTGTGCTGAGGCGCCTCCCGTGGGTGTTTGGAATGCACAAGTGGATTCATCAAATCGAAGAGGTCAAGCAGGCTGTTTTTGTTGGCTTCTTTGGACCAATTGGTGTTTCGGCGGTGTTCTATCTGTTCATCAGCCTGGAGTTCATTGAGGAGCATCTTAGTGTTGATGGCAAGCCAAGGAGCGATGTCAAGAATCTTGGAGACCAGACACGCATCATTGTGTGGTTCCTTACAGTTTGCAGTATCGTAAGTGTCACCTCTCCCATCAATTGTTATTTATTCTAACAGCATCTAGGTCGTTCATGGCTTGAGTATACCGGTCGGAAAACTTGGCTTCCACGCACCCAGAACATTGAGCCGTGTTGTCAGCGAAAGTCTGAGCGATGCTCCAGTAGGTGGACGACGACGAAATATTCCCTTTATCGGGAGGTATCTCTTTGGACCAGATAAGAAAGACGCTCGTCCGGCTACTGGACCAATTGTCATTACTGGTGCTCAAAGAATGCGCTCAGAGCTGCCAGTCCATGCTGGCGATGAGACACCTCCGATAAGACGAGAGATACAGTTCGCTGATGAGGTGTGATAAAATCGCATCCGAGTTTCCTTTATCTGGCATATAGAATCACAGCGGTAGACAGTGTCATTTGATATATAGCGGCATATCTCATTAAGCATATCCCTCTAAATTAAGAAAATAAGGTGTATCACATAAAACGCGGCAATCCCTTCATCGTTTCAGTAGCCCTCTTACAGGGTGATGTCCCATCATATCTAAACCAGGAGCATAGCAGCGCCAACAACAGCACCTACGACTCCATAAGGTGCCATTGCAGCAGCAGCGTTGGTCTCGTCAGGGTTGGAAGCATCGTTGGTAGCAGAAGCATCATTGTTGTTGTCATTGCTTCCGCTACCCCCATTACCACCGCTGGTACCAGTAGCAGAAGGCTCGTTGGAGTTCTGAGTTCGTGTACCTCCAACAATGGTGGTGGTCAACTGAGACGCATCTGTAGGTCGAGTCGCATCGACTGAGACACCAGAGACAGCAGCTGAGGCGGCAGATGCGACATAGGTGGTAGATGAGAAACCACAGGTGAACATAAGGTTATCAATATCTACACAATTAGTACAGATCGTATAATTTATTGAGGGAACTTACCTTCGGTGTCATCACGGATATCATCGTCGTCGTCGTCATCATCTCGGTTGTTTTGAGCATTCTGGTGAATGCAACCGGCGCAGAGAGCAGCGACACGGCTGACGTTGAAAGAGTCGTTGGTGCAGACACACTGAGCCTCAAGACGATCTTCTTCACGGTCACGGTCGCCGCGGAGGTCAGTGTCGCATGTCTTGGTGAGTTGAACGATGGGATCACAGACGGTGTCGCATTCTCGTGGAATGTCGTCCCGATCGAGACTGACATCTGCACGGGCGAGGTACAGAAGGGGAGCAATAGCGAGGGCGATGGTTGAAGTGTACATTTTGAGTGATTGTGTGAGAAGAAGCTTTGTTGTTGGTGCTGCTGGGTTTAAAGTGTGAAGGGGTAGGTGAAGTTGTGAATGAAGCTGTTGATGATGAGATAACGAATTGAAGGACAACCCAGGCATTTATACATTCTCATCCGTCAACGCAGTTTCACAATAGGTACATTCTTACTTTCTTGGCAACTCTTATTGCATGTCACTTCCCGACGATCCCCTTGGCCAGCCGAAAGCCTCACCTTAATGTCGATTGATCCTTGCCTGCTTTCACCAAGCCACGGCAGTCGTAATGCCTGGAGAATATGCCAAGCAATTAAATCTACCCACCAATTGATCGTCTGCACGACTCAAAAGCTGCTCGTAACTGGCTTCACGATAACTCTCGTCTCCGCTTCTACGGTCTTGGCGGAGCGTCATGATTAAAGCGTTGGGCTGCCATTCTCCACTGCCAAATTTCCTGCTTGCTCCAAGACCTGGGGAACTTATTGTGCCAATGCTCTCGGCGAGCTTGTATTGACCTCGAAGCAGTTTGCGGACAAATTACAGGTATTGGGATTCCGTAGTAGAGGCATTTGAACTGATTATGCTTATATTTCTCCGGCGTGAAAATAAGCTTAAACTTTTTGGCCCTGCGTCATAAGTGACACACAACCAGGGTCGGCAGTTAACAAAGAAATTTGAGACAGCAAAAGATCAACAGACGCACGATGATCAGTGGCTGTTCCCCCCAGGCCACGCAATACCCCCTCCACTACCCCAGCTCCCGCAATTTATGCTTGACTCTGCTGTCGCGTGAGGTCTTTCCTCTCTGAGAAGCACATTGATCGTTTGTGATTCGTCTACAAAGGTTTACACCTGTGGCTTCACATTGGTTGAAGGTGAACTCAGCTGCCAAGACGATATCACAGCCTCGCTAGCCACGCGTTTCCATTCTATATTTAATAGCAGAGTTTGTCTTGGCGACTGATTTGTTTGAGCCCTATCGTGTTTGAGCCTTGTTCAACGTGGTGATCTCGAGGGTTTTCGTTTGGTTATGAGAATACACTGACTGCGTAACTTGGGAACACATACGTCTTGGCGGCGTTTTTGGGAAGGTCGTTGTGACGTGGCTCAGTACGTTGCGAAGACGACGCAGAAATGTTTGTCACGTTAAATAATGTATCGCCAAGACTGTTGGTTATCAATGGCAGGCTGAGCATGCTCATATCGCTTTGAGACGTGGTGATGAGGCGCAACGCAGAGAAGGGAAATATCGGAATGGAGGAAATCCTCGGGCTTAGAAGATGGGCCCGGATCGGCTTCTTGTGCTACCTTGATGATTATCACTGGGCATGAATCAGAATGCTGATCGATGTTCGTCTATTCACTATCATGTTTTCGTCAATTTAGCGGGAGGATGTTTGGTAGGAGACATGAGAAGAAGAATCGGGATGAAACGTTGAGATATCGCACTTCTTTCCGTCTCCCTCCTCCTCCTCCTCCTCCTCCTCCTCCTCCCCCCCCCCCCCCAAACGACTTGCACACAGATGTCCCGTTTCAACGCTGACCTGGTGATCTGCACAGCAATAGATAAAAACACTCAAACATCTGAATGGCGGCTCACTGCGCATCATATTAGCTTCTTGATGCCCCAATCTCACAGCAACTCACATTTGTCAATCTCGCGCCTATCAACACGTTCATTCTCCAAAGTCGTCACATCTTATGAGAGCATCAACTCAAGCAACAGTCTTATCCAACTCGGCCAAGACAATAGGCGTGTCCGATTCAAACCTGTCAAGCGGAATCGTGGTCATCTCCCCAGTCCTAACATACCCCAACTTCTCATACCACTTGATAAGGCTCTTTCTCGTATGCAGCGCATTCAACCCAATCTTACCAACACCAAAATCCTTCGTGAGATACTCTTCTCCATATGCAACTAGCTTTCTACCCAGGCCTCCCCGCTGCAGTGTCGGGTCGACAGCTAAGAGACACAAACGGCCGTAATCAGGGGCCTTTCTCATAACGTTGACGCACCCGATTATAGGACCGTTAGGGGTGTCGCTAGCGACCAGGAATTTACTGTCATTCGAAGTAATCCTGTCGGTAATGACGGATATGTCGATGTTGAAAGTTTCAGCTAATTCGGGAGATCCGACCCAGTCGATGTGAGCGTCTGTGAAGCGGAATGCTGCTTCGATGAGCTTTTGAAGACGAGGGGCATCATCCTCAGTGGCGACGCGAAAGTGTAAGTCAGACATTGTTGTAGGTGATGGTTTCTTGAATAGTGCTGAAAGGATAGTGTCAATTTGTTGTAGTTCATTCGATCGTATACGTGACTCTTTAAATACCTCATGTTCCTATGGTAATCACCAAGTCTTCAACCTTCAAATAGGAAGGTCGTCTAAGGGCGTCAGCTTGACGCGAAGGAAGCGAAAAACATGTCATATTAAATGGTTCCCAGTGCCGTTTAAGCGGCCTGTTGTAACCTGAACTGATCACTGATGGTTAGTAAGGGCGAGCCTTTTAATAGACAGCCCTACAAGTGGAGGGCGCAGGCAGTGGTGACATTCGGAGATAGGACAGCAGACCAATGGGAGAAATTTTTATAATTGTCTCAACTACTATCTTTGCGCCAATCGGTCTTAATTGTATTTATCTTCGTCCGTGAGCCTGTTGGCAAGAAATGCTATGTCAGTGATCAGCTAGGTTTCTGTTCCCGATCTGGCCTGTGGCGAAGCTGCTTACCCGAGACCTTTGTGATTGAGCTCAGCGAAAGGCACTTTCTCTGGCACATGAGCTATTTCCTTCCTAAATGTTGTGTTCTCTGTGAAAACAAAAACCACTCGCACATGATTCTTCGTTTCGAGTTACCCAAGTGTTGTTCATGTGTTTTCCCCATTAGCAGAGTGGTATCATCTTGATCCCTCGGAATTAGCTTCACTACTAGACGAAGAAACCATTGATGTAGTTGACGCAATAACAAGTGAGATCGTCGTTAACTTGCCTGGAGTTATCTGCCTTCCTACTCTCCTCGAACGATTACTTTGGGTCCTTGTGTCGGGCTTTCGGACCCATGGGAAATCCCGACAGTTTCACAACATGGCTTCAGTGGAAACGCGCGCTGTAGCGAACGCGGAGAATCGTCGCCCTTAGATTCCCACTCCAGGACTGATCAAACCCAGTTGAGGTCAATTGAAATTTCTGCTCCTACTAAGTTGAACATCTACGAGAAAACTCGTTTGTCATTGTGAGGAGCGTCCTATACAAACAAAAGCACATCAATTCAATTGCTTCAACCCTCACTTGGAGCCGTTGCCCACTTCAACTGCTCAATTGCAACCAACAAACATCAATGAGTCAAGCCCAATTACACAGCCCAAACTTCATGCAACTGAACATTTGATACATCGCAATTGTCCTATCGCTGAAGAGCAAAAACGGCGATCCCGATAACACATCTCACACCGTTCGGGTCCACGGGCCCATGGCCATAAGCCCCCGCTCCAGGGAATGCTTTAGCGCTAGTGCCCCCAAAATCCAAGCACACTGTACGCCCGACCTCGAGCAATATAAAACACCATCCCTCGTCCTCACTCTACTTCTCTTTCTTCATCAACACCAACGGACTCTCCCACCGTCCGCTCCTCCTCCTTCCCCTCTTTAGCCTAATCGGCCTCTCTGCACCTACAGGGGAGGCCAAGCCCCCTCTAACTTGAATCAATGGCAGTCACAGCAGCATCAGGAGCAAAGTGCGCCCGACAACTCGTCATGTCATGGTAGTCTCATCAGTGCCCCGGCGCCAGTTTCTGATTTTGGTCTCTTGTGCGACGTTTCTCCTTTCTTGGATCTTCCCCTTCTCGACTTCGACTTTAGCTCCCAAGGTGTCTACCAGGGAAATGATACGACATGGAATTTTGGTCAGAACATGGGAGAGGGATTGTTTGATCAAATTACGATTCCTGACATGAACGCTCTGGATACGAATACTCAACTCGATGTGGGAGATGGCTTCCTAGTTCAGAAGCAGCCTCTCATCACTGTCAACTCTTCACCACTCGAGCAACCTTCAACATCAAGCACTCCCCACCCTCCCACTACTACCACCACCAACAAATCTCCCTCTTCATCTATCCCAGGAACATCCACCTTCTCCCTCCACCCATCTCCCTCCTCTTCATCAGGGTCTTCGCGGAAGCGTAAATCGTCACCGGAAGACGAGGAGTCAGCTGTCACCCTCAAACGTCAACGCAACACCCTCGCAGCTCGCAAATACCGCCAAAAGCGACTCGATCGCATCTCGGAGCTCGAGGAGGCACTGGCTGCTATGACAAATGAGAGAGATGACATGAGACTCCAACTTGCCAGGAGAGAAGCTGAGGTGGATGCCTTAAGAGAAATGATGGGAAAGAAGTGATCGGAAACAATATCGGAAACAGGATGAGATGAGCAGGAAAGGAAATACAACACAAGAGTTCAGCATCATTGTTTGGTTTCGGGGCTTTGGAAAGACTTCTAGATATGTTACTTGTTAGCGAGGCGCATTTCGAATTATAATGTTTTTTTTTTGTTCAATCATTGAATGATAATATCTGTGATGTGGTTTATGTCATGAGATAATGATGCTCTTTTAGCAGGTGAGATCGTGATTGTTGATGGGCTTCAGGGCTCTTGACATAGAGAACTCAAATAATCTTGCATCAGTTTGCATTCATCTCAGTCATTTTGTATCACCACTTACATCAATTGCTTCGTTATGTCAAGTCATTTCAAGCAATTTATACATGCTTCTTTGACGCCGCAAACCTCCGTAGCATCCAAACACCCCTGGTGCAAGACTCAGATTCAGTCTATGTATATAAATTCCCATTCCACTATCTTCCTTTCCATGGAATGAGTAACTATGAATCACCGACAAGTTGACAAGTTGTGATAGAAGGACAGTGCATCACGAACACATGAGCACTGTAAGGACCCCGGACCAACGAGCGGGAGGTGGGGTGAATGCGAGGTCCTTTGTACGATAAAGGATGAGCCAGAATGAGTCATTTCGAAGATTTCCCTTTTAGGAAAGAGAATATGTACTCCTGCGCTGATCTGATCTGATTGGCTGGATCTTATCCTGTTCAACATGGGGTATTCTGATATCGAGAGATTCTTGGGTTCGAATCCTAAGACTGTCAATTGTCTTTTGCTAACTAGTATTTATTTTACGTGGAGACATGCTAGGTCTCGCAGTTGACTCAATAGCTCAACTACTGGGGAGTTGCGTGTAAGATTGCGTTCACAAGTCTTGAGCTACAATGGCTGGAAATCTTAGGAGTAACTGCCCTCTGTCCATGATAGACCAGTAACTGAACACATTACTCATCACTCCAGTTCCACGTTCCTCTTCTTTTACCTAACCTTTGTTTTATTGTCTGGGAACTACAATTATGCCTTGCTTCTCGCCACCACAACGCCAATCTGAGAATCATCAGTCTCAATCCGAGCCGTCACTGTCACAACAACATCCGGTATGGTGTAGTGGCTAACATTTCGCGCTCTCATAACCTGAGAGATCAGTACCGCGGAGCCCAGGGTTCGATTCCCTGTACCGGAGGATGTTTACATTTTTTGCTGTTATTTACGATGGCTCGGTCGGTGGAACATCATGCGACTGGCAGCATGGATGGTTATGAGGACGATAAGGTAGGCCGGCCTCCCCAACCAAGCTGGCTGGATACGCGGATAATCGGTAGTGCAGGATGGCTATTGGGACATTGTACACACAGAGGCCGGGCCGTGTAAAACACTCTCAGGAAGCAGTCTCGTGGATGCTCAAGGACAACGAAATGCTGGCCAATTTTACATCCCACGGATCTGCTTACCCATCTGCCTGCGCCTTGATTGTCATGGCGAGATGTCCTCGGTTGTCTCTCTCGACATTGACTGACCAAGTTTGACAAGAGTCTCCAGTTGCAGAGTAGACTCTTCTCGCCCGCCTCTTCTCCCTGCCCAAATTGTTGGTGGCACTCACGGATATTCCATTGACATCCGTCCTTTCCGAGCCCGAGACTACAACGATGACATCAACCGAGATCATGTCCTCATGTACAATATCTTCCTTCTCGACACCTTCTCGTGATCAGATGTGGGTTCGACCGTATCAAAAGTCCTCCGAATATCTTGGCACATCCTTCAATCCCTGACTCGACAAGAACATTACCCAAAACTCACTCTTTATAGCCGAGTGTTACTCGAGACCTACCTTCGCTGCCCTTTTGCGTCTGCTTGTCTCACACTGCTGGAGTAGAGAAGTTCACGGCCGTGATAGACCAAAAAAGGAGAACAGACCGCCTTCGCTCTTGAACGAATACGCTCGAATGAAACGCCACAACCTGTCACCTTACTCACCTCCGTGTTTTGACGGTTCGACAACATCACTGGATGACAGGCACGCCTACCACCCTTCTCCAAACTGATCAACATCACCAGCCACAAGTTCCCTCACTGCAACACCAGCATTGCCCAACCTTTCGCCACAACATCTCCTCCGCAGTGGAGAGAACACGGCTCGTCACGCGTCCGGCCGGAAGGTCTTTGACCTCACCTCACCGGCCCGTCCCATTCGTCGGTGCTGATACGAGGCCGGGCTTAAGACATGCGCCAGGCAAGAAGGTCATCCGAAGAGTAGCAAGGCCTGCCATTGGGTTTTGTCATGAGAGTGTCAGCAAACGAGGCTCTGGGCGCTGTGCTAGTCGTAGAGCGCATGACTGGTGCTATCGCAGACCTTGGAAGAGCCCGTGAGGCGCTCTAGAACGCCGGAGTTGATGACAGAAGAATGCTTTGTCGTTATTCCATACGATTGGTGTCATATCATGTGTTGAAGGCCAATATGGTGTTCATGAGCAACGCTAGATGATAGAGTGAAGCATGGTTGTAGCGATCCGGTTCCTTCGGGCCCTACTGTAACCATCAACATTACCATGAAGTTGTGTTGCAAACGATGATTTCTTGCAGGAACTAGACGTAGTGGCCGTTGCGATCGTCCTCAGGGTCTCTGCAGCAGGGAATATAGACAGGACCCTTGACGCAGGCGGGGAAATGTCACAACGCCGGAGACTTTTGACCGGACTGTGTACTCCTGTTGCCAAGTACAGCAGGATTCAAAACAATTCAGGCTTGGCGATACAGATGCAACGCGTCCAAGGGGGCGATAAACACCAAAGAGTCGTGATCATGGTGGGGGAGCAAGACTGATGACGCCGCCGGGGTTAGTCGGATGATGTGGGGCAGGGATCATGAGGCTTCTCAAGATGCTAGGTACTAAGCTGCCCATGTCAAGGAAGAGTCGATCTCATCGAATCTGAGGGTGTGATGACCAGGAATCTTCTTGTCTAAGTGGGAGTGGTTGGACGATCGAGAAAGCGAGTGCACGGGGACGGGTGGTGTATATTGAGTGGGTGTCATTCTGCTTAGCGCAACACCTGCCGAGCGCTTATTCCGGATCATGAATGAAAGGCTGCGAGAAGTTGACGTCTCGTGGTGTTGGTGTTTGGCGGTGACTCAGGGAGAGACAAAGCCAGACAGACAAGGTGAACCCAGCTTTGCGGAGAGAGGGGCGGGAACAAGCAGCGTACATTAGAACATTCGACAGGGACGCCACTTATGCGATGTGAAAGGCTGAAGGTGCCAAATCTGGGGACGCCAGCCAAGCCACCAGACAGCCAATATTCTTTCGGATGCAACAGCCAATACATTTGTCCAAGGCTGTCGTATATGATGAACTCGACCAACAACACAGAGGCTGTGAGTCTGAGGATCAAAGAAGAGGCAAATTTCCATGTCGTAACCCCGGTCTACAACTTCAGTATTTCTCGGCAGTTGATAACCACGAGAGACAAACATACGGGGTGTTTCGCAAAACCAAAAGCATCGATAGGATAAAAGATGGGTGTAGGGGAAATGTGAGAGGAACGAATCAAGAAAGGCGTTGTGATGGGGATGCTACAGGATGTAAGAAAACTTGAGACCTCGATCATAAGTGACAGAAATACTGGGACAAGTTTCGGATAATGAGGATAAATTTGGAAGACTTTTTGGCCAGTTATTTCAGCACCCTCACTAAAGGTCTCGAGTATTTGTCCACTCTTTGGAGAGGGTCCTGATTGTGGTGGTGGTGTTGATGATCACCCGCCTGAGACAACCAAGGCTGATCTGATGGCTTGACCAAGGACATCTCGCCCGGTCGTGGCGCAGTAGAAAGTAGTCTCAAAAGTTGGAGAAGGTTGCTCTCCTTTTCTGATCAATAATCGGGTACAGGTTCCTTGATTATAGAGGTCTAGAAACTGATCCCAAGACAGATGAAGCTCAAGCCTACTGGTTGAGATCTGCAAGGCCGAAACTCAAAGAATCCAATACAAGGCTGTTCCCATGCACAATCACCTGCGAACGCCTGCAAAACATAAACATCCAGAGACGAATCATCTAGATTCAGCACTGTACAACCAGAGCTGAAGAGGCAACAAGGATGTGTGATGCGATGAGGCAGTCAATTGGTCTGTGTGAATGCGGCTGCCACTGAAGGGTATGTACGCTGGGCAGACATAGCCAGCCATCCTGACCTGCGGAAGCTACCCGTACGATGCATCTGCAGACTAGTGATAAATACCAAGGCCTACAGCAGGGAAGCGCCATACATAGTTACCGGAGAGGATGCGCGGAGACAGCGGCATCGCGGGATATTTGAACATAGTGGAGATGGACAAGGCTCGGGATGGAACGAAACGAGCCGGAGGATGAGAAGACAGAAAGAAAGCAAGAAAGAAAGGTGCGGCTGTATCAGGGAGGTGTGGGTAGACCGGAGATAGCACACGCGGTGAGTCGGTAATGAGAGGTCATGTGGGAAAAGTGGTGATGATAAACAACGACACTCCAAGCCTCGCTAGATCCGGCTTTGCCCGAGCGATGACGATAAGTGTATCATTCTTTCAGAATAGCCTAAATGATGCTGAGACAAGCATAGAACAGAGAATCTCGGTTATGCGCGTTGTATCGTAAACAACGTCAGGCCTCGTCGTGAATGTCTGATGATTGATATAAATGGAGTTTTGAAGTTTAAGGGCCTACAAGCCAAACTGCACGGCTATTTCTGGATCAGGGACCCACCGACTCGACGCTCGGACCGTCATCTACCCCTCCTTACAAGACATCCGTTGCAAGTGCACTAGCCTGAGCTTTTGTCAGGGGGTCAAAGCCGCTGGAAACAGTTGATTGAGTTCCACCAGAACGGCGCCTCCAAGATCACGTCTTCCCGATATGTCGTGGGCTGGGCTGGACACTGCAGGAAATGCATACATGCAGATGTGATTGTGTAACTCGATATTATCCAACTTGATATCTTGTTGCATTTTGTCCTACCCCAGGGATGAAGTTATCACATCCAACGCAACAGGGGTTGTGCATGGAGTATGTCGTCAATGACTTACAAACAATGCACTGGGGTAGCACCGATAGCCCAGAGGAGAAGGACATGAATGCAATGATTCCACAAATCGAAGGTAGGCGTCTTAACACGGAGATATATAACATGTTCCTGTGATACGAATCTACTGCTGTGCGAGGTTAATGCCACACAACAAGTCATTTCCCCAAATGCATCGTCCAAGATAGGATTCAGGTGCAGAGACAACACAACAGAGCCGTTACAGTAATATTATCTGGTAGACGGCAAGCTGCGCAAGCGCAAACGCGTTGCGATCCTAATGGAGACCGCCTCAACTTGTTCTGGGCTGAGGCACTGACGCCAAGGGATTGTCGATGGGGAGAGACCCTGGTACGACTCTCTGTGGGTGCATCCTGGGCGCACATGGACACGAGGGTCAAGGGTCTGGTCGGCCGAGTTGGGGATAGTCCTCGATTGCCTTGATTGTAAAGATGACTATGAACGGTTGGTGGCTTGGGGAAATTGTATGTATGTCAGACAGACAGACAGGGATTTCCATTTCTGTACAAGGCCAGCCAACATCTGTACTGTACGGTCAGACACTACGGTACTCTAAGTCAACTACATGATGCGAAGATATCAAGCGGACCACGCACAACATTACGAATCAGTTTACAGGGATCTTATATCGTCATTATCGCGAGATGCTTACCCCCTCCTATTCAGAAAGAGGCAATGCAAGATCGTCAGGTGCGGAACCCTGGATATCCGGCTCTTGGAAGTTGTAGGGGTCCTGTCATGGTGGGCAATAAATCGGCGGGTGGCGACCTGTAAATCTTGGAGGACCCTTGACGAGCAAAGAGATACGAGCATTTCAGCTTTGTCGATATCCCCTAAAACGGATGGCTTTTTTCTGTCATGGATGTTTATTTGACATGGGGAATCGGCATGTGTTGAAGAGGGTGGTGTTGGTTCACACCTACTGGTGGCGATGGCACTGGCACAGGAATCCAGACATGAAGCTTCAACATCGACGGACTCAGGCTACTATATCGTGGCTAACATTCCAGGTTCGCTCGCGGGCTCTCTGTTGTATCCTATTGGAAGCTTGTTTCACTTCAGATTCTTATCCTAGACATGACTGGATGAGAAGGCTGGGATGTTTCGATAGCTCCAAGAACGACAAGATCCAGACCGGTGAGATGAGATCTATGATACTAACATGATGTCTCCTCCGGTCTCAAGTGCAACCCTAAGAGATGTATATATGCATCAGAACAAGTTATTCAGCACATCCATCTGCGTGTGTGACCCTTTGATGGCCTGATTCCTTCCCTTCGCTTGTCATCCAGATGGCCCTTTTGGGAGGGACATGTAGCAAATGAGATGCCAACCCATCAAGGGAGACATCAAATAACCTAAAAGTCTATTCTTCTAGCTTCGAGCATACGCAGCTCATACAGATACTTTTTCCCAGGTTCATGGGTTGAGGTTTGAAGAACACGGCGCATTGAGGCTAGGCTGACTCCCGGTTCGCAACGCTCCGCGCCAGTTTACCGGTGAGGATACAGTGAACTTGTGAAGTGGATGCTGTGATGGGATGTTTCAGATTGTCTAGAGTTGAAGAATTCCACAACCCATTGCTATCCCACCCTCAGCCGTGTCTGCACCCAGAGTAGAGAGGTGTCTAGGCGGGTGGGCCAACAGGCACACACGATGAGGTTTGTTTCGGGCCCGATAGTCAGTCACGTTGACTTTTTTCGGGTTGAATCTTCTGCCTAAGTCTAGGACGTCGAAGTGTAGGTCTGTAGGATATGGATGGCTGTCTGGTGGTGTAGGCTATGTAAGCAGAGGAGGCTGGTATATTAAGAGGCAGCCCTTTCCCACTTGAGACGTGTTGTCTGCTGTATTGTATGATGGCTCTTCCATTTACTTCTCTCCGACTTTTTACATTCTTTGATCCTTCTACGTGAGCGGTCACCTGAGATATCACGACCTCACAAGACTCAAAGCGACGTAGCATACCTAGCAAAGTTATAGGCCTTACTCGTCTTACACCAAAACAAGTATCCCGAGATATCCGCAGCTGGATCACTATTTTCTCATATAAGCCATCTGGAACATTTCCGGATATAGAACTGCAGAGTGGGAGGTAATTCCTTGGCTGACCCAATAAACAAAAGTGGCCTCATACAAGCGGATCGCTATTCGATGCGAACATCTGCACTGCATTGCCTGCCGAGTACAGTACTCGACTCGAGTGAGTGGTACTACAGAATAGGAAGTACGGGGTAGCATTTCTGGTTTACAGGGCATAACGCATCTAAACCAGGATCAGATCCTCGTTTGTCAGGTGCTTCTTTTTCGCCGCCATTTATTTCTCCTCAGCTCAGAAAAGAAACCTGAACTTGCTCAATTCGTTATCAACTCTTTTTTATTATCTTGCGCCACTCTAATTACGACTTACTCGCAATTATCTTACCGGTAGTGGAAACATATCCGCCGTCGCTGCCGGTTGCACCATCAGAGTCCGGGCACGGCGACATACCCCGTCCGAGGTACAAGCTTAAGCATATCATCACTGCGGGATCTCAAAGTCACTTTTGTCTGTTCACCCCTCCATATCTGTCGCTCGCTGCTCGCAAAGAACAGCCCGGGCCAGGCCATTTCCAGACTTGCAGAGGCACAGACAGAACAGAAGGAACATCATAACGCCCCCACCATTTCCCCATCACTCGCATTGCATCAATCGCGTCAGGTCTTCCAGGTTCTTTTACCCACGAAGTTTACCTTACCTCAGCTAAGGTACCTTGCTACGCCTAACTTTACACTGCGACGCCTAAAGTAACGCCCACTCGGCCACTCTCGCCCGCTTTCACCCACTACGGTTCATCGTTTGCCGCCCGCTCCGCCGCTGGGGGCTTCACTCAACTCGCTACCATTATAGCACTCTCCTCTTTGACTTCCCGACGTCCAACTCGGATTCTTCTAAACTCCCTCCACTTTCTTTTTATCCTTCCTCCACCTTCCCTTCCTTCGAACCTTGGACTTCGGCCCGCCCCCCGATTTCGCCCTCCATCGCGAATTGCTTCAACCCTCCAACACAAAAGTATCATGCCTGAATACCGCCACGCCAGGAGCGGTAGCCTCAGCGTTGCCAACGGCGGTTCACACTCTCAGGCGAGCGCTATGGCGAATACTCCCCGCTTCGATGGACCCCGAAGTCCCCCCAGTACGTTATGTTCACCCATTGTTGCTTTGCTTTGGTTTGCTGCGTGGTTGTTGCATGTTGCACACGACCCCCGCCAAACCTTGAATACCAAATGTCGTCCCTACTGACACGACTGAATCATAGATACGTCCCACGTTCCTTGCAAGTTCTTCCGTCAAGGTGCTTGTCAGGCTGGTAATGCCTGTCCTTTCAGTCATGATCTGAGCAACGCTGCTGAGAACGTCTGCAAATACTTTGCAAAGGTGAGTGCGCCATATCATGATCCATCGCCCGCTGCCAGCCGCATCCACCCCTCACCACGTCGCAACGTCCCCAATCTACAGCAGCACTGACGACCGTTTTTCAATTACAGGGAAACTGCAAGTTTGGTCCGAAATGCGCAAATATCCATATTCTCCCCGACGGCAGACGCATCAACTACGGAAAGAATGGCGTCACGATAGGCAATACTTCCGCCCTCGCAGGTCGATCTAACCCCACCTCCGCAAGCAGCAATCAATCCTCCACCAGCGCCCTTACCACCTCCCTCTACCGCGCTGACGTTCCAGCATACGCTTCGGCATATCCTTACGATGAACAAGATCAGCACTCTCTCGGTCGACAGCCTAGCCTCGAGAATGGCCTCCCAACCATCGATATGTCCTATACTGGATCCAACTACGGTTCTCCCCGAGACGAAGAGTCCTTGCGCTTTGGCATGGGACTTTCTCCTATTAACAACAAGGGTCTCTCTGTCCTAGATGCTCCTCTCCCCGCATCTTTCGATTCCAATGGCATCTCCAACGCTGCTCGCTTCCCCGCTGGTCCATGGCCATCGTCCGTTCCCAACCAATTTGGGATCGAATCGCCAACTCCTTCGCTCAGCAATGCTAAGGACTCGCGTACATCGGAGACACTCAAGCTTTTACACACTTCAGCATTTGGTTCGTCGGAACACCTCTTGGCCCCTCTGGATAGAAGCCCTCCTAACTCTCATCAAGCCAACGGGGAGGAGTATTTTGGCAGGCGAGCTATGCACTCGTCCCGCTTTACCAAGCCCCGAATGCTCAGTTCCAGCATGCCTAAGACGTCTGTTGATCGAGACTGGGAGCCTGGTTTTGCCTTTGGCGACGATGACGACAATCTCCCCGAGAACTATGTGCCCGAAAACCTTCAAGACCTCTTGACTCCGGTCGAAAAGGCTCGCCGTGGCTCTATGCGAGCTGACAGCGATGTCGAGGGCCTGAGCAAGTACGGCAGTCCCATCGGTACCAGCCCTAGCCGATGGGGACCGATGTTCCAGCGACAGAAGGAAGAGGAGGAAACCTCTCGATCTCTCCGAGGTGCCTCTGCTTTTGGTCACGTTGGAAGCCCACTCCGGAACTCTGTTCTTTCCCAAGAGATGGGAGGCACAAACGGATTCGTCCGTCCATCTTCTTTGCGATCAGCCAGTGACGGCATGTCCATGCTTTCCCAGCAACTTCAGCGAAGCCGTCTTGATGATACTGCTGGCAATTCTAGTCCTCTTCTCCACCCCGCGACCGCTCGAGCTGGCACTACTGCTAGTGCCATTAGCCCGATGAGTCCTATTGGCAGGGAGCGTGAGCGTGGTGGCATGGAACGTCATGTGTCAAGTGGTAGCATCAGCTCTTCTATGAATGGCCGGTTCACTACCCCGATCAACGAGGATGATGAAATGTTCCATATGGAAGGCATGGAGGAAGACGGTGAGCCTTCTATCAAGTCACCTAAGAGGACATCAGCTGGCTTGGCCAATGTCTGGAGCAGCTATGCTGGTGCTGTCGCCGGCAAGCCTTCCACCAATGGAACCAAGGGGGTTCCTGTCAGCGGCCGATAAGCGATCAGGCTGAAGGCGGAGGATAGCGTCTTTGAGCAACTGGTTTCAGTTTTATCAGCCAAGCGTCGGAGTTGGTAGCTTAGACAAAAAAGGAGGTGACGAGTTGATGAGCCATGATCTTGAGCGGACAACACTACAGTCGCTACGACATACTGCATTTCGCCAACAAGCTTTACGCTTGAGTGGAACGGACGAAAGAAAAATATGAGGAAGCATGGCGATTTATTATGGCCAAGATCAAAAAGGATATAGGATACACGGCCAGGAGTTTTGACATTTTCTGTTTTCATATATTGCTTGATAATCGCTATCATATCATGAACTGCTTTGGAAGGCGGATGGAATCTGATTTCTGCCCACTCAGTTTTCAGGCTTGATGAGGATAACAAGCAAAGCTGACTTATTGCTCTATGCACAATTGGTTCTTTCTGCTTGGTATCCTCCTCTTGGGCATGGTGTTTTGGGGAGGTTCGGATCTACAAAAACAATTGCAAATGGGGGTCAAGACCTCGTTAGATATATCGAGGCAAATCATGTATGAAAATAGCTGCATGTATGGGAGGATGCATAATGAACATTACGTGTTCACTGGGCCTGTTGGCACTGGATTTACTTAGTACCTAGCCATTTGCGGTGATGTAATGTTGATTCTCGGCAGATCTTTGGGTCTTTACGTGATAATGAGGCCTGCGTACTAGTCATGCTCCCTGGTGGAGATGTGATATCGGGGATAGCGGCTATGTGAGCTCTACAGGGAGCCGTCACAGAATGTAGGTAGAGAAATTGGGTGTTTCTATACACTATACAAAGCCACAGAGTAGAGATTCCACCATCTACCCTTCATCAACTCAGCGAACTCAATGCATCCCATTCGCCGTGTTCACTGCTTCACAGTATGAAAACCAGGGAACAGCCAACCGTGGCATTCCTTCGAGCAGTGAAGGAGGACGTCAAGCATACACTTCAAGCCGAACACTCGTCGCCAAGTCTTTCATTCAAACCATCTCCTCATCTCTCCTCCTGTAGCTCCCACCTCCACGCTCGTCTGGAAAACAATGAGCCGTCTCATGGTGCGCCGAGATTAAAAAAGAACTTGATGCGTTATATTGCGTTTTAATATCTTTCCTTCCACGACCGCCCCCTTCACAGTCCCCTGCTCGCTTTTTGATCGGCGTCTTTTAAATCCTTGCCGAGGAAGGATTTTGGTGGTCATGAGGGTGGTAATTTTACAATGAGGAGGGAGAAAGAGGGGTGGCGGTTTGGGAGATATACGTTTAGTTGGCGTCGGGCTGGTTCAGGATGTACTCGACAGCCTGTTGGACTGGGAGGTTGTTAGTACGGCGTTTTGGAGCTCAAGAGGGAGTAAGGCTAGATATACCGGAGTGGATGGAGTCGGCGTCCTTGTCGGGGATCTCAATGCTGAATTCCTCCTCAATGGCCATGACGACCTCAACGGTGTCGAGAGAGTCAAGACCGAGGTCGTTGGCAAAGTGAGCGCTGGTACCGATCTGCGGATAGTCAGATAAATATTCGAATCTTTTAGTTATCGAGACGTACTTTGGAGACATCGTTGACCTAAGACTATCGTTAGCTACTGATTTATCGGATCGGCAATTTGGAGGAGGATTCCTCGGTGAATCCATTGCCATCTCGGAGATGATTTCTCACCTTGTCAAAGCCCTTCAACAAGCTCATAATTCGGCCCTCGACCTCCTCCTTGTTGAGCGCACCGCCTGCGCTGTAGAACCGCACGGCCTGGAAGCTCTGGATCTTGGGGACGGCGGCGGTAGCGACGCGGGGCGCAACGGCGAATGAGCGCATGGCGGGACGGGCGGCGACGCGGACGGATCGGAGAACTGCTGATCGGAACATTTTGGCTGTATTTTCTCTTTTCCCGTGTATCGAGGAGGAAAGGGTCAATTGACGTCGGTGGGCGGTAGTGGAGTTTGGATGATGAGGTTGAAGGTGATGATAAATTTCTCGTTGCTACCCGGGTTGACTGGTCTGTTCCGATGGAGAAAGCTGAAGCTAAGCTCGGTTTGGTACGAGTCACGTGATTATGCCGGGGAATCACTCCGGTATACGTCAGCGAGGGAGGAGGCATGATTGAGTGATAGGGCCAAGGAAGAGGAAAGGCATTGAACGTTTGAGTTTGATGAGATTTCATGAGGAATTGAAATTGAGGTGAAAGTCAATTTGTGAGATGCAATCGGCAAGGTTTATGGTGTTTATTGATTGAAACGCTGGTTGTAGTCTAGTCAGCACAATCGAACTTGTCCCCATTGGTCTCTTTCAATCTGGGGAAACAACTGACATGAACACTGATGTTAGACAAGTGTACTGACACGTTTGCCCATTCTCATCTATCAATTGACAAATCGAAATGTTAATTCGATGCTTGATAGATTAAAGATAACTTCTAGTCTTAGTAACTTCCCCATGTCCTGCAGATAAGCCCATACCATACCGCTGCACCAGCCATCCTACATCCCCTACCCTGAACCTCCATCTCTGCATTCCAGGACCAAGCTTCTAATTCCCCCAATAAGCACCAACTCCCAACTTAGCATGAATGTCCCTTGTCTATGTTCCCCAGGTCAGAATGCAATCACCAAAAGATCGTCTACAAACGTTCCTTGTACACATCCAATCATGGCCCCTTGCTGCATGTTATCTGTCGCTTCACCTACCACAAACAGTCTGCCCGTGCCCCCAGGGGACTTTGTTTACGGGAAGCTGGCTGAGATAGGAAGGAGAGCCACTGGAATCCAGTTGATTCCCAGGGCCAAGAATTCCAACGTCGTACAGGAGATTCAATCAATGTCTGATTGATCGATTGTCTTAAGCTTAAGCTTAAATATAACCCTCTTCTCCCGTTATTGGGACTTCTTTACTCCTCATCCTTTACTGGTAGTCATTTCTTTACAACGGGTTCTAATCATGAAGCTTCAACTTTTGGCCTACGCTCTTTCGGCTTCTGCCTGTCTTATCCCCTCCGACTCAGTCCCCCACTCGGAGCGCGCTGCAGTCCTCGCCGCTAGACAGGCTACCCGCCCGGAACCCGATTTCCCCATTGGAACGGGCGATCGCTTCAAGAAGGGCACCATCGTCCCCAAGGGCCTTTCTACTTCAGACCGCAACCTCAAGTCCATTCTCACTCCCGCTGAGGTCTCTTCAGCTCTCGAGGGTCTTGCTAAGAACTTCAAAGAGGTTGAGCTCATCCGCCCCCCCTATAAGACCTACGAGGGTGTGAAGACCCTTGGTGCAAAGATTGGCAAGAACCCCAAGTTCTTCATCATTAGCGGTGCCCATGCGCGTGAGCGTGGTGGCCCCGACCATGTAGTCTACTGGCTGTCTGACCTCCTTCACGCTCGCAAGGCGGGTAAGGGTCTGAAGTATGGCAAGACTACTTTCACTGCTGCCCAAGTCCGCAAGGCTGTTGATGGCGGTATTGTCGTCCTTCCTATCATCAACCCCGATGGTGTCAAGCACGATCAATCCACCAACTCATGCTGGCGCAAGAACCGCAACCCCAAGAGCTCAAAGGGTAACCCTGATGCCATTGGTATCGACATCAACCGCAACTACGACTTCTTGTTCAACTACAAGAAGGCATTCAACTCAGGCATTGATCTGAGCTCTGTTGCCTCTGAGGATCCTACCAGTGAGGTCTTCCACGGTACTGGCCCCGAGTCGGAGCCTGAGACCAAGAATGTCGTCTGGGTCATGGACAAATACAAGAGTCTGAGCTGGTTCGTCGACCTGCACTCTTTCGGTGGTGATATTCTCTACGCATGGGGTGATGATGATGCGCAGACTAAGGACCCCAAGGAGAGCTTCGCGAACAAGAAGTTCGACGGACGTCGTGGTGTTCTCGGCGATGCTGAGACCTCTAAGACTAAGTACAAGGAGTACATCACCTCCAAGGACATCAACGTCCAGAAGAAGGTTGGCAACAGCATGAAGAAGTCCATGGAGAGCGCTGGTACCACCAAGTACGTCGTGCAAGAGGCTGTTGGTCTGTATCCCACTTCCGGAGCTAGCACCGATTACGCCCTTGGCCGATTTTACGGCAAGGCTTGTGGTAAGAGCAAGCTGCAGAGCTACACTATCGAGTTTGGCGAGGAGAGTGGTTCGGCGGCTTGTCCTTTCTATCCCAGTGAGAAGCAGTACCATATGTGGATGAAGCAGGTCGCTTCTGGTTTGACCGAGGTTGCTCTCGCGGCTGCTGAGACCAAGCCTGAGGTTAAGAAGTGCGCATACCCAGCTCCCAAATAAGCTGGAGTAGATCGAGCCTTTCGTAGTATATAATTAGTGGAATGAATCATGATTATGATGTTGACGTGCTGAAACTCCCGTTAGTGACCACAACACCAATAAACTGACCTCACCACACTGCCCACCTTCTTTCTGTTTGACCATCACTTCTCCCATCATCAGCTTCACATCCAACCAATTGAGTGACAAAGGGGCATTTTTGGACATCTAGATTATGTACACCCACCCATCCCTTCCGCCTGAAGCCTCATCGTATACTATGCCGCCTTTCTACCAAAAAAAGAAGACCTCGTTCCTACAATAGCGACGTTTCAAACGACCCGAGGCAACAAACAAACTAACATAAAAACCATGCTTTCCTCTTCTCCCTTTCCTTTTCGTATCGTTCATCGGTATGGTGAGTCGGCGCGGATAGCAGCTGCAAGCTCAGGCTCCCACTTGTCTCCGTTCGAGAGAAGCTTCTCTGTTGAACTGTTAGTGATGATCCGGCAAATCGGCCTGAACGGATTATAGAGGTGTTGGTACGCACCCTTGTTGTAAAGAAGCTCTTCTCGGGTTTCGGTAGCGTACTCGGCGTTGGGCGACTCAACGATAGCGTCGACAGGGCAAGACTCCTGGCAGAAACCGCAGTAAATGCACTTGGTCATGTCAATATCGTACTTGGTTGTTCGGCGGGATCCGTCAGCTCGCTCCTCAGCCTCGATGGTAATGGCCTGGGCGGGGCAAATCTGTCGTTTCATGTCAGCAAATTAGCTGCCACTCGAGATACGTGGTGTCGTACAGCCTCGCAAAGCTTGCAGGCAATGCACCGTTCTTCACCGGAGGGGTATCGTCGAAGGGCGTGCTCGCCACGGAATCGAGGAGAAATAGGGCCCTAACAGGGTCAGTGATTTGCGTATGGAGCTTCGTTCGACGTCGTATACCTTCTCGAAGGGGTAGTAAATTGTATAACTAATCCCTCGTCAGTCCAATTCAACTCCCTCAATACCAGGTTCTTTATAACATACGGTGGTCGGAAGAACTGCTCAAGCAGAACATACATTCCCCTCGCCATCTCCGTCATGAGGAAAAACTTTCCCATGCGATCGAGGGTGCTGTCCCTGTCCCAGGTCCACTGCACAGGCTTGCTCGTTCGGAAATTGGCGGGAGGAGGTCCATGAGGTGTCGCGTAGCTTCGCTGTTGGACCAGGCCGAGGATGCTAGCTCTGCTGGTGGCAGCAGAGGCGAGCTGGCGTCGCGCGATGAGTGCGTGGGCCATTGTGTCGAGGAGGATATTCGAGGAGGAGGGGAGATTCGAAGGAGTGTCAATTGACTTGACGTCCCGGGGTCAATTGAAGCGGACGGGCTGGGCGGGAGGCGAGGATTTGACGTGATGGATGTGTTCGGCTACGAAAGTTGCTCAGCGGGATTACAACTCTAGGCTCTTGATTGGCTGGAATAGTACTCGTGACTCTGCACGTGATCGACGTCAATTGAACTTCATCATCACTCAACATCATAACCCAATGATGATCGGTCATTAATAAGGAAAATTAATGCAATTAAGCCCAGTTTATCTATAAGTCATCCAATTGCTATATTTTGGTATTTCAGCCGTTTCCGTATAATCGTTACGTCGTCTCAATCCTCGCGGCAACTCCCTCTACGTAAATAGCTAATATCCGAACCACCAGCTTTACAAAAACGAAAACACAAACTCCAGAAATCATGTAGGTATCTCAAAAAATGGTTTAGATGGTCACGAGTTCCCTAAAAACTCTTCTCCCAAGCTTGCCACCAAAGGCCCATGTTGGCAGATACCAGTAGATCAAGCATCTTAAGTCCATCAGGATAGATGATGAGTTTGCCTAGCTTGGCTCTCTTTCCTCGGTTGCCACCGCCGGCTTTCTCCTTTCCAAGATTGATGTCGAACGGCGAAACCATGCCGTCGTTATCGTAACTGTCGCCTCGTTCGTCGCGGCGGAGTAACTTGTTGAAATGTCCCTGAAGTTGAGTCTTCACCTCCTCACGACCTTCAGCAGACTTGAAGAGTTCCGCTGTGGGTAGATTAAACCGGAGTTCACTCATGGGCATGCCGCTGCCACCACCTTGGACTTGCCCCTGACTGAGCTCAGCCAGAGGATTGCTTGGTCTATCATCATGTAGAATGTGATAGCAGCGCAAGCTGCGACCAGCAGCTCCTGTCCGGAACTCACACCTTCCGTTCCAGGGACTGGTAAAGATGTATCCCCGAGGTCTCAGTCCTGGACCTGGATTCATTGAAATCGCAGGTTCAACAGGCGATGAGGCCTCATTTGATTCGATCGATCCAACACTACCCTGTCGTCCATGTCCCTTTCCAGCACCGTCTTGTAGTTTCTCCCGCCAATTCGATGCCCAGCTTTTCCCATAGGCCATTGCAACTTGTCTCTGTAGCACAACACCACCGTCTCGTGGCTGAGTCATATCTGAGCCAGGGCCTGCATCGAAGCTCCGTCGCGCAGGCATACCACGGAACTTTCCATAGCCAAGAGTCTCGATCTGAACGTTTATGGGTGGGTTTCCGGAAGTTGGCGGTTGCGCAACGGGCGGCACGGAGGCGAATAGTGGGTTCGCGTCGTCCTGATCAGGTGGTGGTGCTTCACACTGGAAAGACGAAATATGTCCAACGTTCCACTGATTTCCTGTGCTGGGATCACGACGGATTAGAGCCAATGTGAAAGGCTGCTTTCCTTCGTAGCTCTTTCTAGGTGAGGGAGAGCGATTTTCGGTGTTTCGATTCGGTAGGGGAGGGCGGCTCGTCGCACGCATTCGATCGAAATCGGGACCTCCCTGGTTGGGAGGTGGAAGGGGCGGGAGAGGATGGTCGCCTAGTGCCGAGGCATTGTTTGATGTCATTCGAGGTCCAAGTGGTTTCCGGGCTACAGCAGGTTCCGGAATCTGAATTCTGGGGACGTTCTTCGGCCGAGGTGGCAGAACTGGGCTTTCTTCCTCTTGGTCATAACCATGTCGTGCTGACGCTTGTCGAGTATCAAAGGTCGAATTGACTGAAAGACCCCGTCTTCTCGTAGGGTCCTGGTTCTCGTTTCCGTAGCCAGGTACAGGAAGATGATCGGTCGGAGGAGGCGTCAATGGTCTTGCGCCACCAGGCAAAGGCTTCCTCTTAATATTCCGTATTGACGAGCTCTCGTCACTCGAAGATCGGTGCTCATCATCTCGTGGTGGACCAGCAGGTTCTAACGATGGCGCTTCGAAATGAACATAGTAGAGACAGCTGGCGACATCCTCGGCGGTAACGTTTTTTAGTTGCGGTTTGAAAGGTGATAGAATGACATCTGTGTTCAGAGGCGGTGTTAGTGTCAGACCCGGTGGGGGTTGAGAGGGGTGTTGTCTTACCTCGAGTGCCCGGTACTCTCGAGATATAGAGGGTAAGAGGGTCTTGTTTCTCCTGCGCTGGGTTGATAGGGTATTGAGGCGGATTGCCCGCGAGGTTATTTAGTGCTGTTAGAGAGCGAGCTTCCATTCTTGGATGTTGTATGTTGGAAAAGGTATGATGGACGTGGGGGCGAGAAGTGAGAAGAAGCGAGAGCGGGAGGTTGGCGAAGCAAGTAAGTAAATAATCCACCTCCAACCTCGTTTGTTCCGTGACAAAGAAAGTGCCGACAAAATATTCGCAGAATCGAAAAGGGAAAAACGAAGAGAAGATAAAAATCCGGGGTATCAATTAGATTCGAGTAAAGTTAAGGTATTAAGCGTTACGTTGGGCCAAAGGGGAAGATGAGAGTCTAATATCTAAAACGGGCAATGTGTAGCAACACTAATAACTGTGAGTGATGCGACGTGGCAGAAGAGTGAGTGAAGAGAAGAAACAAGACGCAGACAATCCTTGCGTATTTGGGTTAAAAGGATCAGCCTTGCCTTTTTACTCCCCTGCCCATTTATTAACTGCCTACCATTCATTAACGGGAACCTAAGCTGAGGGCGAAAACCCAACGTCAGCTCAGCATCGGGGGCTGTGCTGCGCCGTGCCGTGCCTGACAAGTAAATATTAAAAACGGCCGCCTATTTTTTGAGCTGTTGAATTCTTGGCAGGGTCCATATTTGATGTTCTAGATGCTTCATGCGCCGAGACGTTAGTGTAATTGCCTACGACTGTTGTCCCTTTTCATTGCTATTTTTTTTGTTTTTGGAGCTTTTGCTTCGTTTGTGATACTGGCACTTTCATGGCGATGGGCGTATTCAATGAATTGGAGTCAGAAAGTCGGAGGCTGTGGGGACGCGTCCGGAGTACGCAACGCACTCCGCGGCACTGCCGACGTCACTTTGTGGATCAGGGGTTGCGATGCCGGGCCCGAAAGGGTTCCGTGAGTTGAAAGTCTCGCACTGTGATAATGCAAAGACTACTGCTAAGCACTGTACCAACTACTTTATACACTGTCTTTAGGTCATCCTCATCTCTCGTAATCCAAGCCACCTCCATCTTCCTCTTTATTCTATTCTCAGAATAAACCCTTTCGACCCTGATTCTAATCACATGTTCAACAAGGGTCCATCCCCGACTCTAGAAACTGATCTTGTGCCATGCGCCGTCACTCAACTTCCGCTTACATGGGACATCCCTCCACAAACTGCCAGCGAATGACACAAAAGGCTGAGCTAGATAGTTGCAATGACGTATACTCTGCGCGCATAAATGCCAAGGGAGCGAACAGAAGTTTCTTTTTCATCTCATTTCTTTATGGCGCTCGGATCACCAAGAGCAACGCTACGATTGTTCTGTGGTAGGGACTTTTGATAGCGGACGATAGGTACATCATCAATGTGGCTTTGCTAATTGCTGTAACTGGAAGAATTTACTCGTCAACTTGAAAATTCGCCGAATTGCTAATAGTGTTGTTGCTAATCCCAGGTCTTGCTGTTTCGAGTCATGTTTGTAATGATATCCCAGTAGAATAGACTACCATGCCTGGATTCCAGTCTCTCCAACCCATTCAGGCTGTCCGATAACCTTTCCGACATCTTCATCTCTCTTGCCCTCAATAACACTCTGGATTAGCTCCGCACCAGTCGCTGGATCACCAGCTCCAGCCTTCTTCAGCACTTCGGGCTTTCCTCCAAGGCTCGTTGCCAGAAAACCAGGACTAATTGACCAGACTCTGACGCCGTCGCCCTTGAGGAGATGATGCCATGAAAGCATCATCATGTTGAGGGCGGTCTTGGATGATCGATAAGCCACAGCTGTACGGATCCCCTCCTTGGGCCAGCCCCGGGGAACCTCGCCAGCGAGCTTGGTTAAGTATGACTTGTGTGCGCCCTCGAGGGTTGCAAGGCCGGAGGTCAAGAAGAGGAGGCGTGGGGACTTCGAGGCAATGAGGAGAGGAGCAAAAGCCGAAGTCATGACTTGCGTACTCGAGACGTTGACGTCGTAGGACTTGTTGAACAGCTCGCGAGCTTTCTTTGGATCGCTGGCATCATTGAACGCATCAAAATTTGCGCCTGTAAGGCTTAGCAAAAGTGTAACGTCTAGACGTTGGGCAACTTACCAGCGTTGTTGACGAGAATGTCAACTCTTCCAAACTTTTCCTTCACATGTTCGAAGAGCCTCTCGATAGCTTCATCATCAGTGATGTCAATCTGAACCACGTCCAGACTGCTCTTGGAGCTAGGACATTCACGCTCTAGTTCAGCGACAGCCTTCTCTCCTTTGGTAGCATCACGGCTTCCGAGGAGAATATGGTAAGGCTTGGGCGAAGCGAAAAGAGCCTTGACAGTCTCAAAGCCGATGCCGGTATTGGCACCCGTGATGAGAACGATTTCCTTGTTGTCGATCATGTTGATGTTGATGTCGGTGTTGGAGATGAGTTCAGGTTTGAGTTGGGATAGAATGAGGAAGGGGGTTTGGCTTTTATATATCACATTGTTTTCTCTGTGCCACTGATTCACAGGCGCAGGTGTAATGTGCGGTAGTTACCCCAGTGCGACAAGACGGTCGCGATGAAGCGAGACTGTAACGAATGGGGTGATGTACGGGGCGGACTTAAGAACGCTTTCACGCGAGGATCTCCAATGGGGGAGAAGATCAAGATCATTGGCCCCCAAGGTGACACATGAAGTAATGTTTAAACTGGGTAGATATGCATGTATTCAAGGATCTGATAGGCTTTGAAGTAATGAAGTATCTTGGCTGGTGTATTTTTGTTGAAAGAAATGAGTATGTAGAAAGAAAGCTGTATACTCATTAAATCGACAACAATGGGAAGTGGTATTGGATCGATGTTCTCAGGACAAGCAATCTAAATACGCGTATCGCCAATCTCAAATCTCAAATCTATATAGACTTACATTTACACTGCTGACACTGATTCCTTTGGCAGCCCATAATCTTATCCGTAAATTATACGACCTCCCCTCCCAATCAGCACATTCAGCCTCAACTCTCACCGTCATAGACATCACTTCCACTTACACATATCGGCTCCCAGCGTCTTCTCGGACCTTTTTGTGGGACCTCGCGGCCGGAGATACGCGCGCTAAGACCCGGCGTCACACTCGGACGCGGAGCAACAAAATACGAATATCAACACCGAAGTCCGGCAGATCTCGCTAGTGCATTTACCTGATTGGGAATGTTATCACAGGGGGACGTTTGTGTGCTGGTTTGTTTCGCGCTAGTAAAACGGCGGAAGGTCTCCGCGATGGGAGAGATGCACTTTCGGGGTGACTTCCCGGGCTCTCGTGTCGGAGCGTCCTCCCGATGTCTTGATTGCTTTTTGTGAGTAGCTAAAGGTTTGAATCATTGAGATGATGCATTGCGAAATGTACCCCGCACTACATATTATAGCTAAACTACCCCGCGGTGCCGTATCTTTTTGCTTGATCCCAGCATCTTCACCGGCCTCTGTCTCCTCCATCTGCCGCTTGTCATCGCATCATGTCTATCAACAAAGTCCTCCTCGTCGGCGCAAATGGCAATCTTGGCTCAGTCCTTCTTGAAGGTCTAGTTGCCTCAAACTCCTTTTCCGTTTCCGTCGCCAAACGCGCATCGTCCAAATCTACCCCCGCGCACGCATCCTCCGTGAATATCGTCACGATACCGGATGACCTTTCCATTGAAGGCTTAATCCCTATCCTAAAAGAACAAGATGCCGTCATCGCTTCGTTCCCTTTAACAGGCGTCGTCGACCAGCATTTACGTCTTGCTGAAGCCTCTGCAAAAGCTGGTGTCAAGAGGTTCATTCCAGCTGATTTTGGGAGCTGTGATGCACAGAGTGAACAGGCAAAGAAGCTGTTGAAATTATATCGGGATAAGGACACGGTAAGGAGCAAGGCTGTCGAGCTTGCGAAGGAATACCCGGGTTTCTCATGGACATCGCTTGTCTGTGGGCATTTTTTCGATTATGGTATTCTCGATGGTCTCCTACACACGGATCTTGAGACCAACACTGCTGTTATCCTCGACAAGGGCGATGTCCCAGCCTCAGCATCTACACTCCATCGCGTCGCCGAAGCATTAGTCGCCGTTCTTAAGCGTCCCGATACAACCAAGAACCGTCTTCTATATGTTCAAAGTTTCTGCAAGACACAACTTGAGGTTGTAGCAGCGCTGGAGAAAGCTACAGGCGCAGAGTGGAAGAAGGAGTTCGTAGACTCGAAGGAGTTCTTGGAGAGGGAGGTTAATAAGTTGGCGGCGGAGTACAGCCACCATGCAATGGAGGAGATTGTGTTCGTGTTGGGGGCATTGGATGCTGAGTGGCCGAAGCGGGGAGATGCATTTGCAATGAAGGAGTTGGGACTGGAGGATGAGGATCTAGATAAGGTTGTCCAGAAGGTTGTGGATGAGTGGAAGAGGGAGAAACAGGAGAAGAAGTGAGAATGTTAGACGTTGGCTTATACCAAAGGTATTAGAAGGTTAGGACTTGCCTCGAGGCTGGTTTGCTCTTTGTGAAGAGCCATGATAGACCATGATAATCAGAAGCATTGACTTCGTTGTGTGCAGTGTTGGTCTCCTCGTTCCACCTATGTGCAAGGCGTACGTTGTGTTACCCTCTGACACAAAAAAGAAGGCCTCATTCAGTCTTACTACCATCGCATTGACAGACGAAATTTGCGGCGGACAACGACTCACATAGAGTACACAAAGCTGGACATACAGAAGCAGCAGAGGGAACACCGAGATACTCAAAAACAATGATCATCCCGCAACAACCAATCTAAATATAGCTTCACCCAAACCCAAACACTCACGACCCCAAATTGGCAATCCCAACATCATATCGCTCGTATTCCTTCCCCTCACATGAATGTCAACGCTCAATGCGTCTACCCAAGAGTGATCTTCAGGGTCCTCCTACGCCATCTTTTCTGCCCCCAAGCCAATCCACGTGCTTCACTTACATCACCGGCTGTCATCCTCATTCCTTCGTTTGGAGAGTGAGATTCTGTTTGGACTACAAAGATCGGATCGTCGGCAGCGATTGTGACACGTTTTGCAAAACCTCGTATTTCGGCCTGGGCTGACGATGTTGGTATTTTGAAGGTGCGAGGGTTCAAGTATAAGAGGTGACGATGTTGCTGCTGGATTGAGAGATGCTTCTGGCATCAAGGAGCCCCAGTACTACCAGAAGCACATTTTACTGCTGATAATTCTTCAACTAGAACACTATATACCGTCCTGCGTACCTTGAAACATGTGGTCTCTCTACTTCCTCACAGCCTTTGTCGCAATGTAATCCCTCCCTTCCATACCCAAACACATCCAACTAATACACTCAGCTCTCCTGCCATCGCAAAGAAATCCTCCAAGCCCTGCCCAACCGTCACAACCACTGCAACTCTCTGTACAACCTGCGTTGTCCCCGCCTGTCTCACTATCGAAACTATTTCCTCTCAGCGAAACTGCCCCTCCAAGGTCCCAACCTCTGGCACATCATTCCCCTGCTCCAAGTCAAAGTGTCCCAGTGGCTGCGCAACTTCCTATACCTACGCTTCAGCCTATGGAACTGTTACCAAGAAACCCAAGTGTCCTACCGTCACTGAAACAGCGACTATTTGCTCTGATTGTATCAGACCGATGTGTTTGACTCTGGAGACAGTGAGTTCAGTTTGCGGATGTCCTGAGTCGCCTGCTACAGTTACGACCAGCTACCCTTGCGGTGAAGATTGCCCTGTTGGTTGTGGGACAGAGTATGTAACTCCTACTGTTACGCCAAATTGCAAGAAAAACGAGGATTAGAGGATGAGGCTGGTAATGGGCCGTAGTGGTTGGTAAGTTTCAAGGGACAATGGTGTATTCTTTCTAGGACTAGGAGGAAAATATTTGAGACATGGAAGAATTGTAAGACAGTTATACGGTGTACTGGGTCTGGCGTGGGTCTTTGAGAATGTCAACTAAATGTTACCTGAATGTAAAACCCTTCATTTTATTGTAGCCTATAAGCGTCGAAGTACCAAATGACAATGTAGAACAATCCACTCTCTTTTCAAGAAAACCTTCCATCAATAGGGTTGAGATTGTCCAAACAACCTGATCAATCCCAAGTAAGCGTTCCTGATTATGGTGTTGATGTGTGAGACATACCTGCTACTAAGTGCCTGCCACTACGCCAACGTTGTCTGCCGCGAATTGGAACGCAAATTGCCAAACCCCATATTATGGTAATTCTAGACCTGCTATACCCGGGAATAAAGAATGCTATTCGTTGAAAGAGCCTTATCATGGAAATACTGTGAATAGTTGACAATGAAGAGGCTGGGATGGAACAAGAGTATATAAGACTTGCATAGCGCTTGGCTAAACATCATTATCAATCAACCTACTTACAACAACTACCACTCATAATATCGAAATCAAGACTACTATTCACACAAGTTCACAACGATGACTACAAGGATGCATCTATTAGTCCTCCTTCCCTTGGTCCTTCTCGCAGTCGCCCTCCCTCAACCTCCCCCAAAGTACATCGGCTGCATCGCCCAAACATCAACCTTCTCAGCAACGACCCTCCCCTCACCTTTCACAACTCATGAATGCCTCCAAGCCTGCGTCGCCAAAGGTAGTCTGGTCGCAATCAGTAGCGGAACATGTTACTGCGATAACGGTAGCGCATCTGCATCTTTCGATCTAGTCGATGAAACTCGCTGCACAGAGCTCTGCATCGCTGGCGACGAGACCAGCGGCAAGTGTGGAGGACAAGGCGTCTTGAGTCTGTACCAGATCAACAACTGTGATGGTGGTTGTGCGAAGAATGGAACTATTCCACCCGTGGTGCAGACTCCCTGTACGCTTTGTGGACAGGCGACGCTTGTTCCTACTCCTACAGCAGTTCAGAGGAAAGCTGGGAGTCCCTGTCCTTTTGAAGGATGTAAAGCTGCGCCAGCTCCTATCGCCACGCCTGCTGGAAACTCGACTGCCAAGATGTGCCCGTCTGGGGGATGCAGTTCCAATGGCCAAGGAGGGCAAAGCGGTAGTGGCGGAGCCGGTGGCCAAGGTGGAACAACAGATACGCAAAATGAATCTTCTGGGGAAGGGTCCAAGGCTGCACCAGGGCTTGCGAGCGAGAGCCCAAAATTGTACTCGCCAAGTATACTATCAGCTATCGCGGCCGTGATATTTGGGCTGCGATTCCTATGAGGGAAACGAAGGGAAAGGGAAGTGGCTGGCAAAAAGGAGAAGAATGGGCACATTCGCTTGCATATTTTGGAGTTTAACGGCTGGGCATGATTCATGATTTGATGGACACGGAAACGGGAACGGAAACGAAGGATAGCTTGCTGACTTTTCTTACTATAAAATACCAACTTTGACAATATGCTACGGTCTCCCAAATGAGTAGTGAGCCAGTAGAGGAAGGGTATTGCAAGATTGACCTCCCTACGCCTTCGGTGCCTCAGTCAGTGGCACGTAGCGAACTCCAAACAGCTTCTTCTTGGTGACCTCTCCATTTCCATCCTTCTCAATTCTCCAAACGTGCTGGTTGTAACCCAGCTTGTCATCATCGACAGGGATGAACATACTGTAGCTTGTTAGTATACTCACTCAATCAAACACGATCTCACTTACCACCCAGGGGACTTCAACTGCTCCAACAACTCAGGATGAATCTCCACGGCAGAAGCCCCGACATGAATAACATCCCACCCGGTCCCCTCATTCTTCTCTCCCTCTCTCGGTTCCTCAACCCATCCTTTCCTCCCATCACCAAACCTAAATCTCACCTTTCCACTCTCAAGCAATCTTCTTCCCTCCACACTCTTCAACATATTTGTCTCACCAAGTTCTTTCAGCTCACGGATATGCTCGAGACCGACTACAAGGCCCTTCTCGCCAACAAGCTCAGCCATAACGTGAGTCAGGTACCCAGATCCAGAACCGACATCTAGGACCCGAGGAGCCGACGATGTCGATGAGGGGAGAAGATAGCTGAGAACATGCTCGATGGCTGAGGCGTGCATATGCGGTGCGGATATAGTTGCTGAATAACCGATGGGCTGGGGTGAGTCTTCATACGGCATTGCTGGAGCGTAGTGAGCTCGGTCAACCTGGATGATCAGTATGAGTTTTGAGACGGGGACAGGAAGTTTACCTTGAGGAATGCCTCTTTCACTCGAGAGTCGGTAATGAGACCGTTCTTCCACATGTTCTCAATAAGAGCCGAGTTAGTGTCTCCACTGCATGTCCACGCCATGTTGATACTGAAGAGTCTCTGGTGTGTAAGTCGACAGGTGTTTCTATAGAGGCTAG
The DNA here is from genome assembly GCA_003353625.1 of Fusarium fracticaudum. Classification (NCBI taxonomy): domain Eukaryota; kingdom Fungi; phylum Ascomycota; class Sordariomycetes; order Hypocreales; family Nectriaceae; genus Fusarium; species Fusarium fracticaudum. Next base: position 1,389,292 of record PDNT01000007.1, read on the forward strand.
AGGCAAAGGAGGGGAGATGGAACGATTTCTGGGTGGAAGCCACGATGACGGTGCGAATCTCAGTGATGTGAGACGCTGTAGGAGAAATTAAGATGCAAGATTGATGATGAGCAATGTTTTACTGATTCTGGAGAGGAAGGCGTGAGTTGTAATGTTATCATCATAACCCGAGCTGAAGCCTGTGCGGGGCCGTTCCGTAATACGGGGATCGGCGACGGGTAACCCCACAGACCAAATCACCACTGACATTCACTAACAGGGGCTTTAATTTGCGAGATCGTTCACTACTAGGATAGTAGACTAGGGAGGAGGATGATTCGGGAATAGATGTTTTGATCCTTCGTATCGGGTTTACAATAATTTAGCTGAAGGACAGAGATCGAGAAGAGGAAGAACGAAGACTATTGTCTCATTTATCACGAGCCTTTTAAATCTACGTTTCTCAGGCAGCCAATCATAAATACAACCAAACTCATGTTAACAGACAGATATAGAGACGTATGAAACTGCGTGTGACGCGCCAAACACTAAGCTTGTAGTAGGAACCAAAATATCCTTCCCAGCCATCCACCCAAGAAACGCCAAAAGGAAAAGAGTTAACGCCTACGTCTCTCGACTGATGCGCTTCCATGATATAATGGTATTGTTGTACATATTCAAACCCGCTAATTTAGACTACTCGCTCGTTCGACTCTCCCTCAGCGATGATCGGTACACCAAGACCGCGATCAGGGCTCTGGAGGACGAGCTGCTCGTGACGTCGTGCTCGTAGAAACTCGGCGACGCTCTTGATAAGAAGGAACCAGCCGACTACCATGAGCACGTATCCCAGCCACTCGCCTCCACTAATGCTGCCGAGATCGTCGTCTGTTACGTCGCCTTGCTTAAAATTGTGGGAGTTGGGATCGGGTGGTGCGGCGTAGCCATCGGGGCCGCTCATCGCTGGGGGTTCGTCTTCTGAAACGCCTTTCATGTAGAAACCGTATTGAATGAGAGTTATGCCGAGACCAGCGCGAGAACCGTTCTTCGCAGCGTGGGTTGAGTGGAGAAGGTATGTAAGGAGGAAACCGACGAGCTGGAAGGATGTTGAGATCATTCCGTTCCAAACAAAGGAAAAGAACGAGCCAACTGGCATGCCGTCGATGTAAACCTCGTCAGGGCCTCCCATGCCGGGAGCGAGAATAGTCGTCTCCCAGTATGGAGGAGCAGCATCGGCCGCAGCTTGTTCGTAGGACTATTAAAGTTAGTGACACATACCCGAAGGATATTTATTTGGACAACATACCGGTGGTAACTCGTCTTTCTCAGGATCACTGTTCCCTCTCTCCGGGCGCGCAGACAAATTGGCAAAAACACCATCTGATCCAGAACCACCTCCTACAATTCTCGTTGACCTTGAACCGGACGGCGTTGGTACCGGAGCAGCCGGTTGAGCAGGTGTTGGTATTGTGTTGACATTCTCCATAGATGGCGTCGAGTTTTGTCGCATCAATCGCCTCCGGTCATCAACCTCATCGTCGCTATCGTCATCATCGTCAAAGGCATCGGCGAGAGTAGCATCGACCTGGCGCGTTGGTTGAGGAGAAGAAGATCGAGAGTGAAATGAGGGAGGTGGCGAGTGGGGGATTGGGTGAGAGAGATTGTTGTTATTGTTGTTGTTTCGGGCGTCAAAGTCCTCCTCGTCTTGACCGTTAATCTGAGACCTTGTTAGCATGTTCGGGACACCGCTGCTGATCGCGCGACTTACTCGTTCGTATCGTCCGGACATGATGGGCTAATCGTCTGGCGGTGTCGGGCTGCCTCCCGAATCCGCTTACCAAAAGGAAAAGATACGCGATGTCGTAGGAAGAGGAGAAGATTGAAGAGACTCGGGAACGAAGATAAAAGGCAGAGATGAAACCAGTGCGAGAAAAAAAGGAAAAGAGGATCTTCAAGGAACGACGGCGAAAGGGTTTAGTTTTGGGTTTTGGGTGTGCTTGCGTTGACTTTGAAGTTTGACGATTACGAAACAGACAGCGACAGGACGGGAGGAGAAAGCCTGCCTGGGGCGAGCGCCTTAGTCGATATGCGGACGGCGGCTGTATTCGGATTCGGTATCGACACAGTGTGAAATTGAACAGGGGATGGTCTAGAGGGGTCTTCAGGGGTGATGCGCCGAAGTATCCGCCCACTGAAACGCCGTGGCGCACTGTGATGCTACTTTGGCTTACGGAATCTCTTCATCCATAGGCGGGCAGCCCCTAATCAATGTTCAGGGGCACATCAACAAACCCAGATCTGAACGGTGTTCTCGAGTGCGAGTCTATGATGGAAGATCGTGGAAGAATGGCAAAAGAACTTGATTCATTCTTTGTATGACTCTTGACTTGAACTTGCAAGTGGGCTGTGTCAAGTAGCGTTGGATCCACCTCCACATTGAATCAGATCACGGGCTTGTCCTCATCAGGTTGAAGAATGAATGAGGCAATCCATTTCAAGGGTCTCATGGCAGCCTGAGGCAAATTGCGCATGACACCAATCATATGCCTTTCAATTACAGTCTCCCAAGAGATCAACACTGTGACGGGCGCACTGTCTCATAGAATTTCTCGATGGTTGACGTCGAGATATTCTGCTACAGAGAGATCCAGTTCTAGCAACGGTATCTTCACATTTCACAATGTCGCGACCATTATCTGTAAGTAATTGCCTACTACGGAAGTACAATGACTAAATATTCGCTTTTTCTTTGTAGCAAAAAATCTACTCCGACGTCTTTGCGCGCTGGCCAAAGCAGGCCCTTCGTCCCGATCACCAACTCCAAGATGTCCTAGGCAAAGCCGTAACCGAGCGATTCCAGAACTATAAGTCCTCCATGGAGCGTGAGGAGCTTCTTAAGGCGCGGGCGCTACAATTTCTTCTCCAAGACCGATATAACGACCGAGTACGTACCACGACATAATCAACACAATCCGGTGCTAATAAAAATGCAGTTCAAGCTCAATGGCAGATTACTCGAGCCAAAGAGCCAACCGACGTATTTTGCGGATCTAGTGAGGGAAATCGACGAGGCGCCGAATAGATCATGGTTGGAGAGATTAGGCAAGCGATTAACAGGAATGATCCGATTCCAATAATTGATGGACGAGAAAACGACTTGATGCATGGAAAGGGTCCTGTAAACGGACATTGGCATCTGACGTGTATATGTATTGTACTTGTACATTGTATCAAAAGCGATTCCCCGTATTTGTTCATGTGCCCATATTCAACGCCCTCTAGATCGCTCAGCCCTGTCTAGATGTACTTCTCATCCGGATCTATCTTGTTAAACCACACTTGGATCTGCTCATATGCAGTAAACACCAATCCTCCAGAAACTACCAACCTCGCCAACCGTGGCAGCGCACCGCTCCAGAACGTCAAGACACCCTCCTGCTTGAAGATAGTCGTCGCGCACTTGAAGCTGTTGCCATATGTCTTTTTCGCCTCGATACTCTGCATGCGTGTCTTGATAGTATCAAGCGGTTGTGTCACATATACAGTGATCAAACCAGCCAAACCACCAATTGCAAAAGTACCAACAGCACCAAGCTTCTCGCCAGGTGCTGTGTATGACTCGGCCATTTGCTTGAAGAAGTTGTAGGCGGTGAAGCGTGTTGCGCTGTTGGCAGCTTGTCGAGCGGTCGTGGGGACGAAACCTTGGAAGAAACCTCGGAGACCACGTTCGCGGGCGATGATGGGGACGGCGTGCAGGAAGCCGCGCATTCGAGGCTTAGCGGACTTGCGGTCGTCGATACTGCGATGGTAAGCTTGGGCCCTGAGGGGGAAGACGTCAACTTACAGAGTGGTCTTGATACTCTCGGTGGGAGTCACAGCAAGCAATGACTCTGTGACTCCAGCACCGAAACCAGCAAGGACAGTCCGAGGCCCAGAAAGATTGCCATTCTCATCGACTAGAAGCGCCTTGTACTGATCGAACGCAACGAATCCTAGCCATTGTCAGTCAATGCGACACACACAAGTTCGGGGAGCAGCATACGGATTCCAGCCTTGGCTGCGTTGCCAATGATGAGAGTGGTGCATCCAGCATACCACTGCTTGCCGAAAGGCGGCCAAGGGAGCTTCTGTCCCTCAGCTAACCGCCTGTTCAACTGCGACCTTGTCTTTGCAACTACACCAAATCAGTATTCTAGGTCCGTATCGACTCGACGGGTGAGTAAACGTACACTCGGCGGGGTATGTAATAGCTATACGACAGCTTGGTTAGCTACATCTTCAGAGTCATGTCGTGTGGACATACCAATCTCAATGGCGCCGGCAGTCGATCCAGCGATGATGGATCGCAAGGGTGTGGGCTGCTTCTTCCTTTCGCCTGTTTGTGTTGTCGACGCCATGATTGCTGTCCTGCCCGGTTATGGTCTGCAGATGATATTGGTGTTGACGGGAGTGGGAACTTTTTTTTGGGCGTGGGACGGGATGGATTTCGTCACTTTTGGCACAGACGGGAGCTGTTGGAATTTACACGTGCGCCGATGTCGCTGTAGTGTAAGTGTAATTACAGTGGTTGGCTGATGGACACGGGCGAGTGATGGAGTACTCCGCATATGCTTGGGCGCCGGGAGCAATCCGTTGAAACAGCCACGGATGCCTCCTTATTTTAGTAACAGATCCAATAAGGAGTGCTAAGTAAAGGGATAGCTACAGTTCATTTCAGATTCAAACTAAAAATACGGCGGTGTTAAGTTCAATCCGTCGGGTGTTACTGAGTCGGCATATCACGGCCCAAGTCAACTTCAACCTCGGCGTATGTTTGAGGCTACGGATACACGCCTTGCTCTAACCACGGCCCAGATCTTGTTTCTTTATGAGACCGCCATGAATGATTACGCAAAGACGCTTACGGCTTGCATACGTGTGGCGTTTCTGTTGTATGAGAAAAATATAGCTTATTGCTCATAGGACATTCTGTCATCGCTGGACAACTTGGACGAAGATGGTGATCAAGTATGGTAGTCCTCCAGGACAGCCTGCATTAAGCAAGGCAAGGGATATCGCACCAGGGAATCCCTAACGACACCACAAGCTATTATGGAGCATTTGGAATCGCTGTGTTCTGAAATGGAGGAACGAAGTGAAACGTCTGGAACCTGTGCAGGCTTGTGAGCATATTCGTTGCGAGTAGAAGTTTATGTATTTTCCTACGATAGCTTAACCATTGCAGTAACACTTCATCTAAATGCTGACCAACTCTACTGATGCTTCATTTCTCATACCTGCGTACTCATGTCGATTCCATCTACTTCTTCCTCCCCCATTTCTGCTCCAACCCAGCCTTCCACTCGTTGAAACTGGCCACCTTGCCATTAACCAACAATATCTCTCCCCTGTGCAATAATCTTTCCAACGGGGGCACGGTAAACCACTGATGATCACTCCTACAGATCAAATCATCTCTATGATCGCTCGTCTTGTTCCCCTCGCCCTTGATAACAGACATACACTTTGCATCGTACGTCTCCATGCAGTACTCACAGATGTAGTACTCATCCGAAGGAGGGATTAGATCAAGACATTGAGCGCAATTTTGGCGCATTGTTTGGATCTCTGGGAGTTTGGGCTCGATGCGTGAAAGGACGGGTGAGTCTTCTGGGGTAGAGGTAAAGACCTTGGGATCGACTTTGCGCATGGACTGGCTGAGGGCGAGAGCGTTTTCGATGTCGTCGGCGGCGATGAAGAGGCCAAGGAGGTTATCCAGGGCGTATTCGTCATTTTGGACATCATCGTCAGAGAGAATGTCAAGACTGTCGTTGATGAGTTGCCGAAGATCGCGGTCTGTTGAAGAACTACGACCAAGGAGGCGATTGAAGAGGATCATGTAGATGGCTGCGATGTTGACGTCTGAGCCGACCATCTCGATCGGCATGTCCTGGTTCTGATGCCGACTTTGCTTCTGCTTTATCTTCTCAAGATCTTCGAGCCAAGTGTCTGCTTCAGGCGTTCTTAAGCCGGCATGAAGAATACGCTCTTTGTACAGGGAAGCAAGTTTCTGGAATGCGAGCGCATAAGCCTGTCGTGTGGGAACGTTACCGCGAGGCCGGTATCCAAGTTGTGTTATACCCTCAAACAAATCCAGCGCAGAATCGATATCGCGACTGTACGTGTACGTTGCGCCAAGTGCGAGACGAAGATACAGAGCCTTGAGGGGATCGCGAGTTGCGGTTGCGACCTCAATCGTGAAGAGAAGAGACTCGTAAATGAAGTCTGTTTCACCCATTTTGCTAGCTGCCTTGGGGATCCAGTCTATGACAAGAGGTTTGTTATGGAACTCAAGCAAAAAGTCAACGAGTCTTGTGCGCTTGTGTTCTGTATCAGTGACCTCTTCTGAGAGTTGTTTGAGGAACTGAATGACAGCTTCATGGCGGTTCTCAGTGGCCACTAACTCGAGGTATCCGAGTTCAGGCTCGAAATATTCCTTACATTCTTTGCGATCCAGACCGACCAATTTGGCACTCTTCATCGCCTTGACGAAGTATTCGAGTGCTTGGTCAACTTTGTGGAGTTCTTCGTAACAAGTGGCTATGAGAATGTGATCCTTATACAGACGCCATTTGCAGCTCTTCAAGGCTTGCTCATCAAGCTTGCCGCTCGCGATACTCTCCTCTTCAATCGCTTCACACTTGAGAGTTTGTTCTAGAGCCTCTTTGAAGCGACCGTCACGCGAAAGACAGTATGCAATACGACCGCGTGTCTCGACACTATTATTGTCGAGGGCAAGAGCCTTATCGTAATGTCCCAGCGCCTTGCTGTGCATGTCATTCGTGAGGTATGTGCTTCCGAAGCGACGATGCCAGTGGGCACTCTCTGGGATCTTTGCCCATTCTGCTGCTTTGACGATTCGGCTCTCGACAGGGATCTCGGTCCAGTGGGTGTTGCAGTCGGACCAGGAGTAGCCCTCTTGCATGAATGCGATGGATTGGACAATCTTGAAGCAGAAGAGGGTGGGGATGTATTTATTGAAGTCTTCTGAGAGCCACGCTCGAGCGTAGAGGTCTCCGATGGGCTTGAAGATACCGGGGGATTCCTTGACGCCTTTGCTAGCCCATTCTCGAGCTTCAGGACTGAGAGAAGATTGGACATCGGGATCACCCATCCAGCGCTTGAGACCTTTCATGTTGGCATCTGTAAGGACATCAAGACCCTCGTCGTTCTTCTCATACATAAGAGTCCAGTCGAGAATGGTGTTCTCATCAGTGAGCATTTTGTGTACATACTCTCCAAGCTCTTTCTTCTCGGGCGCAGGCACTGTCGCGGGATCGAGAACAGCTAAATGCTCCTGCCAGTACCACGCGGCGTACTGCTTCATGGATTCTCGACCACTAGCACTGAGCCGGTATTTCTCAAAGGCGGTCTTGTTAGTGAAGATGGACAGACAGGTCCTGAGGATGTGAATGCGCGAAATGAGAGGATCGAAGCCAATGCCCGCACCAAGCTTTGAAGAGTTTTGTGTACTGAAGAACTCCTTGACGGAAGAGTGGAAGAAGGTAATCCACGTATTTGTCTTGCTCGATCGGAAGTCCATTTCGCTCATGGGGTCAAAAAGGTCAGAGTTAGCAGCTGGACTCACGCCACGTCCAGGGCTTACTCGCCCAGGGCCCAAAGCCTGAATCGGGCTCGTGCGACGCAGAGGAGACAAGTTTCGACCCAGGTCGGGACTCCGGCCGAAGACCGTTGGACTCTTGGGACTTCCACTTCGTCCTGATCCTGGACGACTCGCTGAACTTGAACGCCTTCCGGAGCCGAGATCGCCGTTCTTAATGCGCTGTTGCTTCTCATGCTCCCGAATGAGATCGTCAGTTGTTAAACCGTCTTCGCGCTCGAGTTCGAAGAAACATGCGTATTGACCGCGAAGGGTTTCTTCGAGGTGGAAAGGAGGATCCCCGAAACGCATGATTAGGACTGCTTCCAACTGCTCGAGGGATAGAACCTCTTCCGCGCACGCGACCCACTGGAGCATTTCGTTCAAGTCTCTCGTCTGATCTTCGTATAGAGTCTCCGAAAGGTTCTTGAGCGTTTGTCCAATGATACCGTTGATCTCCTTTGGATATGATTGCAAACTGGTGAGTATGCTTTGAGGATGTCGTTTACGACTGATATCCTCTAGCATGAACTTCGCGAGAATGAAGAGACCGTCGGCTTGCTTGATCATGGCGTCAATGATCTTTTGTCGAAAATCGGGAGGTGTGCGGCTCAGGTTACGAAGGTGCCAAACGCTATTCTCGATGTACAACTTGACATCCTCGGCGTTGCGATCGGGCGTGACGTGAAGGGTTGTGATGACTTGCGTTCCCCTATTTCCTGGATCGAGGGTATAGGTAACAGTCTCAGTCATGTACGTCCTTCCAATGAGAGCAACTTGGAGCGTGACATGTGTCGGTCTCTTGTCAGACTCATCATCCGAGCCCATTTGCTGCAGTAGTTCCTCGACTTCAGCAGAATCCGCCTCATCGATACCATCGAGGAAGATGTAAATCTCTTTCTGTTGTTCTTCTTGCTGGAATGGCTGGACAAAGAGTTTTCGGTAGGCGCTGGGGATGGTGCGGATCTCATCGATGCTGCGCAGATTCTTGAGAAGCTGTTTGGCGTAAAAGGGATCGCTTTCGCTTAGTTGGTAGGCGAGATCACGGAGAGCTTGGAGAACTGAACGTGTCTCGGGATTGTTGTCTCTGAAGTAGAAGTACGCAAGTCGCGAGATATGCTGTGTTCCCCAGGACACGAGTCTAGTGGTCAAATACGACTTGCCAGTTCCTGCGAGAATGTCAGTTGGCGTACAGAAATTGAGGTCAGCGACACTTACCGGCTGCACCTGTAATCCAGAGGAAGTTGGTCTTCCTATCGAGCCACGCTTTGAATCCACCATCTGTAAGGATCCAATCTCCGGTAGACTCCGCGCGTGACTTGTTGAACATAGCAAAGAAGTCCTCAGGGAACGGCGAAGGGCCTAGAATCTCCTTGAGTTTATCTTGATGCGCCGCGATAGTACGCTCACGGCCTTCCGACCTCATCTGCAACATTGTTTGGTTCATCTCCTCAAGCTTACTCTGCATATTCTCCGTCGTGAGATTGAGCTTATTCACACCTCCATAAGTATCTGCAAGAACCTGCCTCTCTTCGCCAATGTTAAGAGCCTTGAGCTTATCGAGCGCTTCTTGCACGGGCGTCCCTTTGCCGAACAATGTACGGAAGTAAGCCTTGAAACGACCGCGACGAACCTCCTTGGCAGCCAAGACGAATACTTCAAAAAGTTGCGCCAGAATAGTAACGACCTTGTTTCGCAATGCATTTCCCATCTTATACTGCACATAAACGTCCAGCCGCGATGTAAAGTCCTACAATTGTCAGTAAAGCCTCAAGCGGGGTTAATCGACATCACTCACCTTCAAATGTTCAAATAACTCAACGATCGTATCATACGCTGAGGAAACATCTCTCGCTGCTCCAATGAGATACGCAACAGCGCCAAAGATTCCCTCCGCTGGCGCAAATGAGTCTGCCGCAGCACCACTCACGATTTCACCGATGACTTCAACGGGCGTAAGGCAAGCCGCCATAGCGCTAAATATTGACTGCCGCTTCTCGCGGAATTTGGTAAACTGATCATTCTGCTTGTCAACTTGCTTGATTAGGTCTGTGACGTTGTTTATAGGCGGGTCAAGAAAATCGCCGAGTTTGTCCTTGGAGTCGGAGGAGTACAGCTTGCTAGCATCGTCGAGGATTTGCGCAAACTGTGCTTCCGCTGTGTCCTTGTCTTTGCGGACCGCCATGATGTCTTGACGGCCCTGAAGAGGATCTTTACGAAGAAAAAAGGGACTAGAATGAAAGAAGTTATGGTGCAGAAGAGAGGTGAATATAAAAGACGGTTGGCGTTTCAGAAATCAGGCTGAGATGGAAGCGTTCACGCTATGACTCGTAACCAACGAACTTGGCGGGGGCCAAAACGAATGATCAAAAACTGAGGTATCAAAAGAGTCCGAACATTAATCCCTGTAAGCCTGTAAGGGTCCGAAAATGAAAGGAGGAGGGAGGATCTGGTTGCATTTGCTGCTTACGGTGCATATTATACCATGCCTCTGTTGGTAAGGCTGAGCTGTGTGGTAGGGCGATCTTTGGGCTGTGTTGTTGTAAATCTGGGGCTACTTCTTGGCTATCGACTGAGGGTTCGGAAGACGGCATTTTCGAGAGTTGAAATGCCAATCACAAACATTTCAAGTACATAAAATAATAAGGAACGAACGTCAGCCTCGATGTGTCGTTAGGCGCTCGTCATCAAACGGGAGGCGTTCAGCCTGAGACGCTTGCTCATTGAATGGTTTCACCGTGTGTCTTGTAATTCTCCCCACAATCCACTCACATTGGGGGCTTGATTTGTAACGTGACCATCATTTGTGACTGGTTTGTTGTCTGGGTGCGTAATAGAAATGGTTGATCTTTACACTTACTATTAGGCAGCAATCTGTTGTAAGCCATTGGTTTAGGTACCTAGGTAGTTTACGATGCTCGCCCTTTCAGCCTTGTCTTTAAGGTGAGCGAGCGATCGTATCGGCACCACTGAGCCTTCAGGTCATTGCATCAGGCTGGACTACGAAGCCATCCGAAAGTGGACTCAAGATTCCATCGTAACCCTCCTGGCGGCCCGTCCCGCTTTGTCCTCTTACCGTACTTCAACTTGACTCTCTAGCTACAGTGAGACAGGCCCTTCATTGACCCTTAGGGTTCCTCACACGCCGTATAGCTATATGCCGTCGTTTCCAACATCAAGTAGTCTCCTCAAGAACGAATACTATGAGAAATACTGGCATTGCTGATAGTACGTGATTCATCTTTATGTTAGATAAGATGATTGAGATTGTTACTTAGAACCAGCAGAACGTAGCACGGGGTTTTACAAGAGTCAACATGGCCTAATACAATAAGAATGCTAAACTGAAGTATTACAACATATATGGAAATCTCTTAAGCGCTGGGCGACAGAATACAGGTTTAAATACCAGGGTACACGCTTTGTTACGCGACATGATATATGGAAGCCACCCCAGGCAGCAATAGCCTTTATTACGCGACCGCGCATTTAAGCATTCTGGCGAGATCTCTCAACCGAGGCATTCCAGTGTCTTTATTTCAGCAGTAAATAATACCTAAAAGTCATAAAAATAGTTAAAAAAAATGGTTTGCGTCTCTTTGATTACATGTGTCATCCTTAGTGCAGGGGCCATGCTACTATAGAACTGTTAGTAGGTGCTCGAACGCTGGAACTTAGGGGGGATCACTCTTACATCTTCTCTGTATTTTTTCAGTTGGACCATAGGCCAGCGGTGTACCCGCTGGCACAAGCTCTAGTATAGAGGTAGGTTATATAGCCTTAGAAAGTAAAGTATTTTCATTTAACATTTTTACTTGCATGAATTCCTACCATTTCTTAATTGAAAAGTAGCCATAGATGCCTGTCTTGCTTAGGCGTTGCTTAAATCCGTAACAATCTCTGACAAGTTGAATGAGATAATGTTAGCCAAGTTATTCATGTGTCTTCTCTCAAGCGCAACACCCTGAATTGGTGGCGGGTATATCTTCTATAAAGTGAAATTTGAAGATTGAGTGTTATTGCTAATATTATTAGACGTTTTTTATTTGTTCAAAATTATAAGGAGAGAGCATTAACTGGGTATTAGTATAGGAGGTCTTGTGCTTGCAATCGAGCGAACTTGAATGAATCAACAGGAAAAGAGACAGTAGCTGCGCAAAACGATAGGTAGTAATTCGCGAGTATTTTGGTGGTTGTGCCCTAAAACTCTCCTAAAAGCTTACGGGGCTTTAGGGTGATCGGCGGGGCATAAACAGGCAGCCAGCTGGGACGAGCTGGTTCAAGAGATAGATGTATTAGCAGGCGAACCCAATGACAAAGGGCATTTGATCTGATGATGAAATACATAGTAGACAATATTCTGGAACATGGAAGTATCGATCAAACACAAGCTAGAACAGAAGCGACAATGCTTCCAGGCGTTTCCTGAGCAACCCCAAGCAGCCCAGAATCCGACTCCTCCCACGACGGTGCAATAATACAGCGAGCTTTCCCTCCCTCAACTGCCTCATACAATTGAGCGACGGCCAAGTCAAGAATCCAGCCGCCTTCACCATTGTCGCGCTTCTTTCGCGCTCCATCTATAAGCTCACTCGTCGTTTGTTTTCTGACATCCCATTCACTTCCTGTTCCCTTCTGAAAAGCTTCCAAGAGCTCGTTCTGGCATGTTTTGATGGAAAGCACTTTGACGTGTTTATTCGCTGTTTCTTCAGGGCGTTGAAGGACTCCAACAACCGACTGACCTATGCCTTGGAGAGTAGTACCGGTAAAGTACTCTTCGCCTTGATCATAGATAATTGCACTGCGATTCTTGATGTCGAATCCCATAGTAGGGAACCGTTTTAGCGCCCAGTCAATGGGGTTGCCAGTCGCGATACTGGTCCAAGTAAAGTTGGGGTTCGCAGCAGCATGCTCTTTCGCACGATCGACACCAACAGTTCGCTGGGCGCGCACTGCTTCGAATTCAGGATAGCTTCTGAACTCTGGACCCCAGCCGTAGTCATCAGTGAGGAAGCGTTTGACACCAGCGGCGAGAGCAGCGTCTATCATGGTCGCTTGCAGACTGATGCCGGCTGGACCGACAACGCACACAACTGCGTCCTGACCAGACAGAGCTTGGGTAAGTGCATCTAGGGTATAGTCTGTTCTGATTACGGGAATTCCATCTGGAAATGTGGATATGGATTCAGTTCGGGTGATGATGGTGATATTGAAGCCCGCTTTAGTGAGAGCGGCAGTTATGGGGGTGCCGAAGTTGCCAGAGGCCTAGCTGTGTTAGTGGATATACTACTTGCACCATGGATGGATGTCTTACACCAAAGATGGCGACTGTCTTAAGTTGGGTGGCGGACATTGTATGGGTTTAGTGAGATTGTTGTGTGTAAATGAATGTTCAATGAATGAGAATGTCTCGATTTGGTTGACTTTATCCACAGTGCAGCCCCACCAGGCGGAATTCCGCCCAGGCTAACACTACCTGCTGAAGCTAACTTGAACATTCGATGAGAGCAATTCTACCAAACCCAGCGGAGTAAGTAAAACTTAGGATCTCTATCCTAAATGATGAAAAGACTTGGTTAAATTTAGTATATGCTAGTAGACTTTTAGGCCATCTTATTTTAACACCTTTATTTAAATTTAGTTTTCTTGCTCCCCGAGGGCATCCACCCTATCGATTCTCCTTTGATGGCTTCTTTCCATAGATGGAATAGCTAATTTCTAGTCAGATATAGGTTCTCGTGAAGTTTGAAGCTAACTTACAGTGGCCAATACGCATGAGTGTTTCTGTCAGCCATCGCCTTCCGTTGATGGACCAGCCAGAGATTCACTTCCTCAGGTGTCCATCCGTGAGCACGAGTCAATGGTGCCATAGTGAAGGCCTCAAGACCGCAAGCCATATTGGTATAGCACCAACTTCCGAGCAACTTAGCCTTTTTGTCTCGGGGCCAAGAGTTGATTGGCCACTTGAACTTCTCAACAACGACATCCTCAAAGCCGATGTCCTTCATGATGTCCACGAGAGACAGGATATCGAGGTATGGTCGGCCAAACATGACAGACGCTTCATTCAACAAGGCCAGAGACTTGAGCATAATATTGTCTGGGCTGAGACTGCCGTCATCGGACTTGATGTTTACATCGACTTCTTGGATTTCGAGATATCCACCAGGGACAAGGTTGCTGGACTTATGAGCGTGGAACATAAAAGTCCTGACTCGTACTTACTTGAAGCACTTAGTCAAATAGTCGCCCCAGTCTGCGATACAGGATGTCATGACACGACTGTGGATATAGTCAAATGGCTGACTGTAAGTCCACTCATCTTCGATATCATCGATGACAAAGTTCACGTTCGGTGGGACGCTACAATCGTTAGTGAAAGCTCATGCATACTCATACCGAGTCATACAAGTCTGGTTGGATTGGCGATAGATCAACCCCAGTTACCTAGACATCGTGTTAGAAGACAAGCAGTTGCCCTGAGAGGGCATAGTTACCTGAGCTTCAGGGTGCTCATCTGCATAATCGATAGCCCAAATGCCAGTACCTGTCCCGACATCCAGAACATGCTTAACATTGGCATCTGGCTTATTTGGTGGTGACAAACCGAGTTTATCGTCAAAGGTGAGCAGAAACAGGTTATGTTGAAGATCTTCGGTGATTAGCATATATGGTTCCCTTTTTGAAGGTGGCTTATCATACCAAGTCTCTCATTTTCAGCCTCATCATTTGGCAAAGCATATTCTTGAATGATGGGATTAGCATCCGAGCGTCGGGTGTGATCATTGAGAAGTCTTACTTCCGTCTTTGTAGGCATGATATGTCCTGCCATTCTCTCGGCGATAATTCAGGATCGAGCTAGAGACACTGGCGGTAGAAGACTGAAGATCCTACAAATCGTTAGTCTTTTAAGACTTTATTCTGTATCTCCATCAGGATCACAAACCTCGCCAAGGGAAGAGTCAGTATCTTCAGTCTAGTGATAGTCAGATATGCCTCCCTGTTTAGGTCATCTCCGCTTACAACGTCGTCAGGCACGATGGCTGCTGGATCGACTTCTTGAGTTTGAGCCATATCGAAGTAGAAAAGGGGTATTGTTTTATGGACTTTTACAAGAATCGTATCAGGATCTTTGGTCGCTTTATATGTTAGTCGTCCCCTGTCCTCGGCAAACTGCATGTTACTTGACTTCCTAACACGGATTTACCCGCTGTACCATCGGCCCATCGGAAAGGCATATGATAACTTCCAAACCAATGATGCTTCATAGAATTTTGGTAACCCTATTCAATTCATATCAGTGTTGTTGACGTGTCATACTACGGCGCGAGTTGGGAAATTAGGGTTGAACACAGTTCACGTGTATTGAAGCACCTTTTGAACCTGTATATGTTCTTCCCATTCAATCAAAGCCATATTATGCTATGAAAACTCTGGGGGAGCGCTAATAGTGTAGCCATAGTTCAATCTGCATCACGCTGAGACGATGAAGTCCTGTTGACGCACGTAGGAAACGGAGGACAGATACACGCCTCCCAAAATGAACTTATTCGTAAAATTTACTTACAACATTATGCATCGCGTATAATTATCTATACAAATTAAGCCATGTTCGATAAATTGAAGTGAGAGAGACGCAGGATCGCATAACTTGTTGCCAAGTAGTTGCTTACCGGCTACATGTTGTTTGAGAATTCCTATCTGGGTTTTATGGAGCCATATGTATACCCGACCCGAGAGAATTACTCACTGAGGAGTCCCTTTTTGTCTTCATATTTTTGGATCTGAAGAGCTTTATGCTTGTATTTCCAATTCCTTCTAGAGTCTTTAGTCACAGCGGAAGGCAGTCGAACCATCGTCAGCTACCGAACTTAGAGCTTGACTGCCCACAACACAAGTGACCAGTCTTGCCAGACTTTAGTTTCTGTTGTTTATCACCATAGGTTATAAGGGAGCTAACGTAATGTCTGGCCTGATGGGTTGCTTGGACTACCTAACACTGTTTGGGTGTCATTTCGTGAGTCTTGATTCGGGGAGAAGAAGCTTTGCTGAAGAACATGAGCTTCACTAGCTAACCACATAATAAAGTAAATAGAATACATATAATAAATACTGTATATAATTGTTTAAATGAGAGGCCTCGTCAATTTCGAATGCCAGAGTCGGCCCTTGAGGAAGCAGTAAGTCAAACAAGACGTATCTAAGTCGTTGAATAAAACTAAAGATAGCTTTTAGCCTAAATGGAACGAGTAAGTTTCATGCTAAACAGCAGCTAAACGGGTAACATGAATAACATAAGTCAAAATCATCGGTTTCTTTGATGATTGGACGAACAACGAGTTTTAGATCTACAAGCGGTATGTTTGGGGGTTGAAGAATGACCCCGCAAGATC
Organism: Fusarium fracticaudum; assembly: GCA_003353625.1. Classification (NCBI taxonomy): domain Eukaryota; kingdom Fungi; phylum Ascomycota; class Sordariomycetes; order Hypocreales; family Nectriaceae; genus Fusarium; species Fusarium fracticaudum. Next base: position 1,405,303 of record PDNT01000007.1, read on the forward strand.
GCATGTCAAGTTTGGGGGATGCTTCACAGACGCTGATTCATGGAAAATTACTAGCCTGGTGGACATAGCCCGGATCTGCTTAGCATCTCGGTATGGCATAACCGACTCGAGAAATTTATATAAATAGCATTGGCCATCATCCCTACGACTCTTGAAGACGATAGCCATCTTTACTTTTATCATAATCAACGATATCAATGGCTGAAGAATCAAGTCTGACGTTTACAAACCCGGTCATCCGGGGCTTCAACCCGGACCCTACCGTCTGCGTAGTTCCCGCCACGGACTCAACCCCAACGACGTTTTTCCTTAGCACTTCGGCATTTGAGTTCTTCCCTGGATGCGCCATTTACACGTCAACCAATCTGATTGACTGGAAACTCATTGGACATGCGCTCAATCGTCGAAGCCAGATTGACATGCGGACTGTTGAGCCTGGTGCGGGTAGTTGGGCCAGTACTTTGAGATATCGACCTGAGGAGAAAAGATGGTATTTGGCCAATGGCGTTTTCCACCGTTATCGACCAACTGTCGATGTAAGTCGTCAAGCCGAAGAGAGAAAATGAGATCAGCCTCTGATAACTATGAGCAGGAACGTATCTTTCCTAGAGGATTCTATGTTTGGACTGACAATATCTGGGACGATAATGCATGGTCTGACCCAGTTTACTTTGACAACCCTGGCTTTGACCAAGATGTGAGTAAATTACAGTACTTCTCGCACGGTAATGCTGATCGGACCAGTTGTTCTGGGACGACGATGGGAAGGTCTATCTCTCAACTACAATGCGCTTCGCCTGGCGAGACCCCAACTCGAAGCAGAAAGACTTTGGAATTCACATCTCCGAGATCGACATCTCAACTGGTAGAACCCTCACCGCCCCGAAAGTCATCCGAAAGTCTCCTCATGGGATTGCCGAGGGCTCTCATATCTTCAAGCGAGGAGACTGGTATTATCTCTTGACCGCTGAAGGAGGCACAGAAGCCGGTCATCAAGAGTGGGTGTTTCGAAGCAAAGACAGCCCATTAGGTCCGTGGGAGAGCCAGGGAAAGCCTCTTTGGTACAATGGACCCGATGAAGAAGTTCAGAGAACGGGACATGTTGATATCTTTGAGGACGGGAACAGAGACTGGTGGTCTGTCTTACTGGGTGTTCGACCAGTGCAACAACAGGGGACCTTTCTGGAACCGCAACTAGGTATTAACTAACCAGCTCTCTTTGGGATTAGAGTAAGCTAACTTCGATAGGACGAGAGACCTTTCTCGTCAAGGTTGAGTGGAAGAACGACTGGCCAGTCTTCAATGACGGTAAAAATATCACACTGAAGACTGAAGGAAGAGATCTTATCAAATCAGCTTCGAAACCAGGTCTTCAGATATGGAAGGCCGATCTTTCAAAAGATGATCTGGAGTTGGGATGGTACCAAAAGAGTAAGCCATCTCCTTAAACGGTTTAGAATCCATCTGACATATCCAAGACACCCCTATTAAGCAATGCTACACACTCACGGAGAAGCCTGGTGTGTTAAGACTCTATGGTAACTGCTACGACTTAACATCTCCTGAGGCACCGACCATGCTTCTTAGGAAACAGACTTCGTATAACCAAGTGTTCAAAGCAAAAATGGAGTTCAAACCTACAATTAGAGGCTACGAAGCTGGTATTGTTCTATGGTGGAGCCAGCACTCTTACGCTTCCTTGGGAGTTGTCGCTTCAGAAAACGACAATGGAAAAGTTGAAGCAACGATCAGCTATAAGGGAGCCTCTGGAGATGCGAACAAATTCAAGGTGAGTTACGAGAAATATCAATGAGCATAAGCTGATGCTGTTACTAGACTTCAGAGACAGATCTTGGAGGTAATCTCGAAAACGTTGAGTTGTCTATCCGTGCATATCCGACCAAGTATGAGCTGTATCTCAAGGCTGGAGGAAAGGAGTCAGAAGTATACACTGTTAACGCCAGTGCTTTGACGGTGATGCCACCCCACGGAGGATGTTTTACTGGAACAATGTTTGGAATTTATTCCTATGGCAAGAATCAGCCTGTATTAGATCCAGTAGACTTTTCATACATTAGTACAGAGGAGCTTGAGTAGCAACTATAGACAAACAAAAGTTACACTACCACTAAAACCTCTGTAATCAGGACCCTAAGAGAAGCAAAAACACAGAGCATCAGAAGCAAAAACTGCAAAAAGATTGATTCGCATGTTTAGAACATGTGGCGGACCTCTCCCGCCGGGAATTGAACCCGGGTCTCAAGCGTGACAAGCTTGCATACTGACCACTATACTACGGAAGAATAGCCGGCTTTAGCCGGTTGTAGTGAGGAACTGTGGTTGCTGACTCACAATGAAAGTATATATACCCAATTTATACAAAGCTCCAAATCGACAGTCTAGCTTCCGTCACAATTTGAGTATTTGTGCAATCTCTAGCTTGCACTGCACTGAAATTGTTGACCGAATGAATGACTTTATGTCTTCTTTTCATTTATATGCCTGTGTATATATATAGTACTTAAGCCTCTCCCCAAATCTCGTCGGCGATGTCTCGAACCAACGCAAGCTTCTTTTTCTCTTCCTCAAGATTAAGGGGATATCCGCTCTCATGAGTGCTGAATCCACACTGAGGACTGACAGAAATTCGCTGGAGCGCCTCCTTCTGGCTTTCACCAGTTCCCTTGGCCACCCAATCCGCTGCACTCAAAACACGCTGCTTCATCTCCTCCTTATCCTCCAGCTGAGGCAACTTGGTGCTAATAACACCAACGACGACATTCTTGTCCTTGGGCAGGAACTGAAGAGGCTCAAAGCCACCAGCGCGCTCGGTATCGTACTCAAGGTAGAATGTGTTGACATTCAGGTTGCGGAAGAGCTTCTCAGCGATGATGTCGTATTTTCCTTCAGCAAAGTGACGACCGCCAATGAAGTTGCCACGGCAGAGATGAATACCTGTGTGCATGTCTGAAGGTATCTTGGAAAGGCTATCGTTGTAGAGCTTTATATAAGCATCTAGGAGATCGTCGACGGTACCAATGTTATCAGAGTCAGCAGCCCAGCCATCACGGAACTTTTGGCTGCAAAAGTCTACACGGTGTCAGCTTTTGTCATCAATATTCAAATAAGTCAACTCACAAGCCATTCCAGGGTCATCAAACTGAACATTCCTCAGACCAGCCTTGTAAAGCTGATCAAGCTCATCCTGGTAGACCTTGGCAACATCCTTGAAGTACTCCTCGTCGTTCTTGTACGCCTCGGGAGTATATGCCTTGCCTTGCTTATAACGCATATGGAACCAGGCAGGAGTAATCATAGTAAGCTTGATGGAGCCCCAGTCCTCCTTTGGGACAAACTTCTGAACGAGCTTCAGCTCATGGAGGTTTGAAACAGACTTCTCGGGGCTGTGGGAGAGCTTTCCGCCAGCAATGACAGATTCTCCGGGCATGACCTGGCGACCAGTCTCGATCAAGCTGACGACGTCGGGGTGGTAAAGCCGGAACATGGAAGCATCAGCATCGGAGAGCTGGGTCGTTCCCTCAAACTCGTCCCACATAAGACCCCAGAAGCGAGTACGGGTGAACTCGCCGCTGGTCACGGCCTTGAAGCCCAGATCTTGCTGCATCTTGACGACATCATTCACAGCGTCGTTCTCCACCGTTTCGAGGCCAGCGTTTTCGGGGCTAAGACCCTTCTCACGGATCTGCTCTCTGACATCAAGAAGAGCTTGAGGCCGGAGCAAAGAGCCCATATGCTCAGCGCGGAAGGGTTTAAGAGTGGGTGCCATATTGTTGAATATTACCTATAAAGTTCAAACAAGCTTGCAAGAGCGAAATGGTCTTAAGAAACGCTTCTTAAATGATCTCAAGTCGATGAGGAGGGGCGTTTGCGGGGCTTCCCATCGTGGGGCGGGGGACCGTCCTAATAAGAAAAGGGCTGAAGGGCCGCGATCTAAAGCCATTCTTGTCCGTTTTGATCTGCCGTTTTCCGTAAATCCGGTTTATGGTTCTTGGTGGTGGGATTTGGAGAGGGGTAATGACCGGATGGGACAATGCCCGAACTGAAAGAGGAGATGCCCTGGGTTGCATTGACAGCTGGTAGGTTGATCCTGTCTCGGCGGTGACTTTGGTGGTGGTAAGCAGGAGGAGAAGACGCTAAAGATCTTCAACTGAGTGAGGGGGTTATGTTAGTATTTATATCCTATATCCGAGAACCTTGAGGTCCTGAGTCCAACTGAATTACTCGTAATACGTTTTCAGAGGTCAGCTATATTTTGATTAGCGTATACTTCCTTTTTTATCACACACTTGAGCAAGTAGTTATCGAATTGCTACCCCAGATGTGGCTCGGAGATTATTCAAGGTTAATCAAGTGATTACAGGCCATCAACATGCAGAATCCGCTCAGTGAAACCCGCCATGCATAGAAATCCGGGGAAGCCCAGGGATGGACCACTGAATGGGGAATTTTGTACTGGAAGAAATAATCGCCTATGCAGGAAACCCTGCGCGTCAATTAAAAATAGCAGACCTGCCACTTTGGGAATCACCATATTTCAGAAGCCATTATCAATATTTAGCAGATCAACAACATACTCAGGTACGAGGGTTCTCTTTTAATGTCTCTATCGTAGATTTTAACACAAAATGTTTGAATGGAGGTTGCGAGGACAAGATAGACAGTATCTGACAATGCCTTACCAGGCATACACGGAGGCATATCAGCTCAATTGGTGGCTGACAGGTGCATAATTCCACAGCCTGATTTGTTATCTCTTGATTCTGACAATTCACCGCTCCCAGAGTCCCTGGATTACACTCCATCCCCCGTTCCCTTTCTTTCAAGCTCGACGGAAACCGTTAAAAGTGCCCCAATTTCAACTTGGCTTTCCAGGAGTCCAAACCGTTATGGACGGCCTCTCAGTAGCCGCATCCTGCATCGCTGTAATCCAAGCTGCTGATCAGACCTACAAGATCATATCGCGATTTGTAGGAGATTGCAAAAACGCGAACAGTGACTTGGCCCCTGTGAGCTAAGAGTTGTCCACCTTGATAAGAACTCTCACACAGCTGAAGGATTTGGTGCCCGATGGTAGTGAATTCGCGGATAGTGACTTGACCAATAATATACAGAGAGACATCCAAAATATTGTCTCAAGCTGTTTGGTAGTGGCTAGCGACATAGAGGATGTTCTGTCGGGCCATGAAGGAAAGTTGGCTGCACTGAGTTGGGCCACCAGATGCAAGCGAAAAGTCGCGACATCCAAAGTGCTTTTGGAAACGAATCGTCGAGCTCTCAGCCTGGCTGTCGATACCATTACTCTATTAGTAATATTGGTTATCTATCCGGTGTTGAAGACTAACTCTTTACAGAGCCACTGCCTAGAATATTAAGCAGGATACAGCTAATATTCTAGATGATACTACGCATATGAGAGGTGATATTCACGACCTGGTCGTAAGGATCGGAAACCTCGAGGCGATGGTTGCAGACAAAGACCCCGATGATCCGCGAAATATGTACTGATGCGCTATCTCAACGATTTATCCTCCGTTGCTGGGTCTGTATGTGATATGTCGTCGAGGCCTGCGACCCCCGAGTCAGACACCAGCGAGTATGTTCCCCAGGAGTTCTGGTGAAATTTGAAGGCTGAAAATAATCAGAAAATTGTCGAAGGACATACACTCTCTTGATCCATCAAAAGATCCATCTCTTGGTGCGAAAGATACGAGTTACAGTGGAACAGAGCCTCCATCCTCCAACCCCCTCATACCAGACAGAATTTCAGGAGTACGAATCGATGACAGGTTTGCCACCGAATCCGCGGGTAACTCAACAGATAATCACAGAATGGCGTCCTCGATTCAGCCTCTCAGGTTTTCCATCCGTAACCAATTTCATAATTGAAACTATGAAAGTCGAGATCCTGACAACCGATGCCTCACTTTTTCTTGCGAGTATGAATACAGCTGCAGGTCGATTCTGGATGTTTGGAGATAGCAGCACTGGCGATTGGACAAGGCAGATGGACTGCCCAGATCCTTTCACGCCATTTCTTATTCTCCCGCTCTCCCCAAATTGCGCATTGTTTGTCCAGCAGACCGGTGGCGACGGAGCTTCCATTGTCAAGGTAGTCAAAACAACTGACGCTGAAGGAAAACCAAAGCTCGTGTGCAAAAGTGGGTTTCTCCCTCAAAGCAGAGAAGTCAAGAAAGGGCTTTTCACGTTCTCACGCATGGATCAAACTATCACTGCTATTCAGCACGTTGAGCGTTCCGCAGTCTTGTATACTTGGAAGCTCCATGGGGATTGGCTCACAGATGCCGATCTGACGAGACAGGTACAAGAGCCTAGAAAGCTCCTCCTACCGGAATATGACGGGAGCGATGAAATAGCTATTATTGGCATAGTTCCTGGGAATAGCACGCGTGTATTGGCTATGAGGTCTCCGAGTGATGCTCACCCTGAAGATTTTATAATCACTGGCCGGGATCTATCACGACATCATTTTGAACCCTTAAGACCCTACAGCCCAGCACCAGGGAGAAGAAACTATAGTTACGGGAGGACATATGCCATGGGGCAAGTTGTGATCTCCGAAGACAGAAAACTTATGCAGGCCAAGTCTTCAGTTGCTTACGGAGTAGTTATAGGGGAAACAGACTCTATGCATGCGATTCAATTGGTTGCGAGGAAACTAGATAAATGGAACACATTTTCGCTAAATTACGATCACTGGGTGTATATGGGCAAGGATACAAAGAGTGGCGAGAAGAAACCTAAGATATATATTGACAAATTCGAGCTCAGATGGCCTGAGGAATATCATCAAACTTGAGGGTGTTGGAGGATAGAGGATTGGCATTATGTATGGATCCCGTACTTTAAAGCAAGGCGTCCAATATACGTAAGGATATTCTCCAGTCCATTGATTTCAGAGAATGTTCTGATAAACCCGCTTAAGGTAGTAAATCTATTAGGTACCTGTATAGCTACTTCAGGCCGGTTTTCAAGATATTGTCAAACGTTATATCTAAAATACAAGGCAAGCTTGAAGTATATTCCTGAAGGCTGCTCCAGTCCCCTATCATTCGGTTGTCACTCAGAGAGTGTCAGAAGATAAATAGCGTTTTTCAGAATTTCTTTTCTGCTCGAGATTCAGCTGCCTCCAAGTATGTAGACTCACCAATTGGGGACCCATGTGTCAACAAGGGTTCTGAAATAAATCCCTCTGTTGGACGACGTAGAACGCAAGGCACATCTGTTTTGTATCTCATGGTGGCATGCAAATATGCCAAATCACTCTTGAAAGGAGGGGGTTGAAATGCTTAGGCCTCACTTTGACGAGTGATTGATAGGAGGATAAACTTATATGAGTCGTGCTTCTACAACAATAAGCTTCTGCGATGACTCCTTATGGCACCAATTTTCCCTAGGATCGGAGTGTAATCGTGTAATAAAATTTGCTATCTCTTGCCCATATTAGTTGTCCTATCCTAAGAGCTGCCGGCCGTCATTGGATAGGTCGTTTCAAGCGCAGCTGCTGACAAACGATGGGAAGGTCCTCGGACGATATTGACGAATAATTGATGAATTATGGGACTCGGGCTCATCTGGCCGGTTATTGAATGGGAACTGTTCCCGCAAGCGTGGTGTTGAGCGGGGAGGATGTGCTGATACGTGGGGGTCATCGGAGCTCATCCGGGCGATCAAATGAGTGTCAATTGGCGACCAGTCGCGATTCAACGGCCAAAGGAAAGATAGAAAAGAGAAGACCACTAGTGAGAAGAGAACAGCTCCAGTGGTAACTCAAAATATCTCCGACTTCATGGATATCTTCCGTGACTAAACCCGTTTATGTTCTCGTGTCCCCATCACCATCACAAACCCCACGTCGGTGGTCATGCTGAACAGAAAAATTAACCAGGATGTGCGGCGGCTGAAAAGCTGGGGTTACGTCAATAACAAGGCAAACCTATCACAACAGATTCAATGTCACATCTTTCTGAAATCTTGTAATCTGTAGGTATTTCCTCGTGTGGAAGGTCATCTCGATAAACTTGGATACTTTCAGTGGCTTCAACGGGTCGGGGAGTCCGGCCTTGAAAGACAGTGTTTGGTGTGACGGATCAACCGATCTGCACTGGAAGATCAATGCGGCCACAAATCTCGGGATCCGAGAAATCATCAAGGCGTTAAATTCTTTGTGGCTCTTACTTTGAACATCTATATAGTCCGTCTTGATCATCCTATCGCTTCAAGATCAGAACAAGACCATACGATGCTTACTCACATCAAATCGATGACTCCAACAAGTGACGCCATAAAATAAGCACCATCACTGCAACCCCTGTCACAAGAACCGTAGATCACCGAACGTGGCACGCGAGCCCCCCCGCGCACCCACCGACACCAGAGTGGAGTAGCACCTAAATTGCACCATCAAACCCCGCGACTTCGCAACCGCCGGGGAGTTCTTTTGTCTGGTTTTAATCCTTCTCGATATCAAGCCACTGACGATCACCTAACGCTTTCGTATAATATAACATAACCATGCCACCAGCCGAAAACTCGGAGGCTGGTCGTCTCTTGAAATCTCAACCTCGCGATTCTGCCTCTTACACCATGGCAGACCAAGAAGAAGAGCGCAAAGCCTACGGGGCGATTAATAATGATGAGAGGAGGAACAGTCTTGTCGACGCTGCTGATGACGAAGCAATCATTCCCAAGGGAGCTTTGGACCCGGTTTATGAGGCGAAAGCTCGTATTCTGAACCGTGCTGTAAGTTTTGTTTTCTTTGCTCATGCCGCCGTTGATCGGTGGGCGTTAACAATGTCAGATTCAAGATCTCGGCATGGGGCGGTATCAGTGGGAGCTTTTCGTCGTCATAGGCTTTGGCTGGGCGAGCGATAATCTCTGGCCAATCGTCACGTCGCTTATTCTTACACCTGTCGCCAATGAGTTCAGTGTAAGCAACCCACCATATCTCACCCTGGCGCAGAACATTGGTCTTCTTGGAGGCGCAATTTTTTGGGGATTTGGGTGTGATGTTTGTAAGTCGTCTCGCCAGTTGCCTTGGACTGATTATTAATTTTGGCAGTTGGGCGGAAATGGGCATTCAACATCACTCTCGGACTTACAGCAATTTGGGGCCTCATTTCAGCCAGCGCCCCCAATTTTGCAGCCATTGGCATTTTCGACGCATTGTGGTCTTTTGGTGTTGGCGGGAATTTACCAGTTGACTCGGCCATTTTTCTCGAGTTTCTACCGGCATCTCATCAATACCTCCTCACGATTCTGTCCATTGACTGGGCCATTGCACAAGTCATCGGTACACTTATCGCATGGCCACTTTTGGGTAATTATACTTGCGAACAAGATACGGTCTGTCGACGAAAGGATAACATGGGATGGCGATATTTTACCATTACTGTTGGTGGACTAACCCTCCTCATGTTCCTTGGACGCTTTGTCCTATTCAAGATCTACGAGTCACCCAAGTATCTCATGAGCAAGGGTCGCGATGAAGAGGCTGTTAGGGTTGTGCACACCGTGGCCAAGAAGAACGGAAAAACTTCAACGCTTAGTCTCGAGGATTTGAAGGCTTGTGAACCGGAGGGTTATGTCGCCCAGACGGATACCAGCGCCGCGTTAAAGCGATATCTGGAGAAGGTCGACTTGTCGCATGTCAAGGCACTCTTCGTCACGAGACAGCTCGGCCTCAGTACAGGATTGATCATGGCGGTTTGGGCACTCATCGGTCTTGGATATCCCCTCTATAACGCTTTCATTCCCTTTATCCAGGCGACTAAGGGTGCCGACTTTGGCGATGGAAGCACATACCTCACGTACCGAAACAGTCTCATTATTGCTGTTCTTGGTGTACCAGGCGCACTTTTGGGAGGATGGCTCGTTGAGTTACCACGGTTGGGGCGAAAGGGCACGTTGTCACTCAGCACCATACTCACCGGCGTCTTTCTCTACTGCTCCACAACTGCTACAACAAGCGATGCTTTACTCGGATGGCAATGCGCTTTCAACTTCTTCAGCAACATCATGTACGCGGTTTTGTACTCCTTCACGCCAGAGCTGTTCCCCACGCCTCACCGTGGAACAGGCAATGCGCTTTGTGCTTCTTGTAACAGAATCTTTGGCATCATGGCAGTAAGTCCGCCCCAGAGTCCTGTTACAGACCAATACTGACTTATGCAGCCTATTATTGCCATTTTTGCAAATTTGAAAACATCTGCCCCTGTATATACAAGTGGCGCATTGTTCATAGCAGCTGGACTCTTGGTATTGCTGATGCCCTTTGAGTCTAGAGGCAAAGCTGCACTATGAGCAGTAATGTGATACTGAATAGATAATGATTGCATGAATGGCAAAATACGAAGAGAAGCATTCTTTCAGGGTTACTGGTAAAGCGTTTTCGTGTACTGGTTGCACAGATTAATGATAAAAGACTGATATCAGTCATATTTCACTCTTTACTTCTTCTCATCTCGCTCCTTAACTAGATCTGTCTCAAAGGATAGTCCGGCCTCCTTTCTAAGTATTCCATACATGGAAGAAGAATCAAGAGGCCTTCCCTCGGCTTCAGAGAACTGCTTTGCCTCTTTCAAATGTTTGATGGCAACCTCAGCGACCTCCAATCTTGCTCCAGATTGTTCTGCAAGGGTAATTCCATGGCCGACGTCCTTAATTGCCAGATTCAGGTCAGACCAAGGCCGGTCGCCTCTTGCTGGCATGTAAGCTCCAGTAGTGAGTCGTTGGGACATGGAAAGTGCCAGAGGGCCGTATTGTTGCTCTACCAGGGCTTCGAGATTCTTGCTTCCGAGACCAGACTTTTCTGCTAGGACATGTGCTTCTGCCACGACTTCCATCATGCCAGCCGTAATAAAGTTTCTGTCTTGTTATTAGCTATGCTTAGGTATCAGATGAGAAAACCTACCCGGCTGTTTTCATCTTACTTGACAGTCTCACATCTTCTCCAACCCGAATCACACCTCTTCCCATGACTCCCTCTAAGTATGGATTAATCTTTTCGACGGCATCATCAGATCCAGCAACTATCCATAGAAGCTTTCCCTGTGCCGCAACAGGGCTTGCACCAAATACGGGTGAGGCGATGAATTTGGCGCCCTTCTCATTCAAACGGGCTTGAGCTTTGGCCGAAGAGTCCGGATGAACGGTTGACGTATCCGCGATGACTTTTCCAACTAACTGTTCAGGGCCTTCGGAGTCAATGATTGAATCGAGGGTTGACTCAAGAGCTGAATCGTCGCTGAGAGATAGGAAGATGATATCGCAACTTGTCACGAGGTCTTTTGCTGAAGGAGCAGGTTGAGCAGCAAGGCTCTTGAGAGAATCACCGCGAGAGATAGTTCGATTGTAGTAAAGAATATTGGGGGCGCCTATTGACTTCAAGTGTTTCTGGAGGTTTGTTGCCATGGGGAGTCCCATTGACCCCAGGCCTGTCTGGTTGTCAGCTTTCTGTTGCAACTGGCGAATGGTAAATTTACCTACCGATCCAGCCAATTCGTGGAGATGTCATATCGAATTTGACTTAAATTTCAGATGCAGGTATGTGCCAAAAATGTATTGAAGGAGTGAGTCCTACCCTTCGATCGGCGTATTTATCGTAAGCAATTAGATTCATGATGACTCAAACTGGACCCTCGGATCCGAAACCCCGCAGTCTCGGACCTTATCCCGAGTCCTTTCAACCTCTATCTATTGCTAATAGTTCTATTAGATGTTATCTTTAGAGTTATTATTATCATCAAAGCTATTAGTTATAGTATTATCTTTTCTATAAGATAGTTCGCCTACCCTGTTGCAAATTTAAGCAGGATAAACTAACAAACGCTAAAGTACCCCTTGAATGCTTCAGTTTATTAATTCCATTCTGGAGATTAATTTTCAACCAATCATAAAGCAATTCCGGGCGAATGGTTTAGTGGTATAATACTCCCTTAGCATGTTCTTTCCTCCGTGATAACACCTCTGGGAGTGGTCCAGGGTTCGATTCCCTGTTCGTCCAACGTCGGTGGTTAGATCCCACTATTATCACTCTTTTTTACACCTTTAAGTAAATCTGGACTTTTTGTTTTACGGGCTTAATACCTTGAATTTTATAAACTTTAACTATTGGTTAGGCAAGTAAGTACATAACTTGCTAGTAACCTAAAACCGAAAATCTGACATAAGCTTATAGAATCCTGCAATTATAAGCACTACGAACTGAACCTTTTCTTTATCCCTCATAGACCTGGATAAGACCTCATTACAGCCATTTGAACTTCGTCAAACTTCCCGTCGCCTCCAATCTCCCTTCAGATATGACTGCTATTGTGACAGCCGCAAGACCTGCCCTGGTAATCGTACCTGGCAACTTCAGCTTACCTCGCTTCTGGAGCGCCATCCAGCGGTCTGCTGAAGACAAAGGCTATCCCGTCGAAGTTGTTCCTCTTCAGTCTTCTCGTGAAGTAAGGATTGATCCTGCGCCAGGTTTGGCCGATGATGTAAAGGAGGCTCAGTCGGTTCTGAACAAGCACATCAACCAAGGAAAGGATGTTGTCATGCTCATGCATTCATATGGTGGCATGGTCGGAACTGAAGCAACTCGCGGCTTGAGTCGCACTGAGCGGGAAAAGGCAGGTCTGAAGGGTGGAATAACTCGCTTGATCTTTCTAACTGCGATCTTTGCACCTCCTGGCAAAAGTACTAGGGGGCTATACGAAGCCAACCCGGGCCGCTATCCCCGCCGCGAGGTTCGTGAGACTTTGTTATGTGATTGGAGTTGAACTAATTGTCACTAAACAGGGTGATTATCTTGTATGCGATGAAGAAACAGCTATGTGCTTCTACAGCGATCTCACAAACGGGGAAGGCTTGCCACTAGCTCAGGACGCTTCCAAGATTTCTCAGGCCGTTAGGGTCTTCGGCGATGAGCAGACATACGATGGCTTCCATAAACTAATTCCATCCAGTTATATCCTGACTAAGAAGGATGTGCTTGTTCCCGAAACAGCTCAGAGGCAGTTCGTCTCACGACTGGAAGAGAACGGAGGTCGACCTGTTCCTGTTTTTGAGCTTGATACGGGTCACTCGCCTCACCAAACAGATCCCCAGCTGCTAATGAGAACTTTGGCTAAGATACTTGAGAAGGACCATGGAGCCGAGTGAGGAGTGAGAAGGGTTAGTTTCGTCTCACAGCTATTCTCTTTGTCACACATCAGATGTTACTCAGGGACCTGAGAAACTCTTCCGCCTGGTCGTAGCAGAGTGAGACAAATGACGAACCATGGCGAGCTGACAGCATTTCAATAGTCGGCAGAAAGCTTAGTTGCATATGGGAGCCGTCTCTAATTCGTGTTACAACTTACGGCTGAATCAACGGGATATCCGCAGATAGTCCAGAATCTTCAGCTTTCCGATTTTCCCGGCCAGCTCAAGTGTACTACTTTATTGCCAGCCACATTTCTTAAGTAGCCTGTAAGACTATTGGGAGCTGTACTGTCCCCTGGCGCAAGGGTAGATCATGTCTCAGCGCCGCTCCCTTGCGTCTCCCCTGATGATCAAGAGTCATCACGCTTTTCCATTCGTAAATCAGTAGTTACCAGTTCTAAATCACGAGAAGAATTGATGTTGAGCCAGAGGAAAACTCGCGATTTTCTTAAACATCAATTGTGTTCTCGTATTGGAATGACTTGCTGGTGTAAGTCTCAACAAGGTGATGAGGAGGCAGGATGTTCACCGTCTCTCATGGAAATGCGCTGGAATATCGAGAACAATGCCATTTTAAGAAGTCAATTAATTCCATACTGAAAGGTAATCATCGAATATTGAACTTTGAGCTTCCCTATGGTATGTACTACCAGGCGCAATTGCTTCGATCCCTGGACCCATCCAAAGTGAGACATTGAGCTCGTCTACTCCCTTATCCATTCCAGACAACCCATCTCGCCTCCCTCAAACACGCTGCGATTCAAATCGATACACAAAAATTCCAGCGCGTAAAGGTTTATCTTTATTTTAGCGCGTTTCAACACCCTACTTGTCAGCTTTCCAACCACGCTCGTGAACGAGGCCCCGACGATGTGACTCTCCCTGCTTTACTGGTGCCTTTCCGCCACAGCAAGGCGCTGAATAGTTGAGCAACTGGTATGTATGACTGCCGACAAAGGGTTTTAATGGTTATAGAATTATTGGACGCCGTAAATCTGGACTTCCCAGCCACATGGGTTGACGTGTGAATAATGCAGTATCGATACGAAGATGCGCAACCTCTTTGTTATAGCGTTCCAGGCAGACTGAGTGGAGTACCACGCCATGTATATCAAGCAGGCCTCTTCTCTCGATTGAAGAGACTCATCAACACTCCGAACCAGCAGAAACAAAGACATCTTTCGTCTATCTCGACAACAAAAGTCTTCTGTATTTTCTTCATCCCATAACTCGACTCCAAGATGAGAACATCGCTGGCTTTTCTGGCTCTGGCAGCCACAGCCTTTGCCGTTCCCCAGGCCGTCACAGAAAATATTGCACCCAAGGGCAAGGCACCCAAGGGCTGCACCACCTCATATGATGGTCAATTCGAAGTCACAATCTTCAAGCCTGGTAACGAGAAGCGCGATGTCACCGAGGTAAGCAAGATCATACTCTCAAAGGTGACCATTGACTAACAGACAACAGCGATCATGCAATGGTGAAGGTGTTCTAGTCTTGAACCTCAAAGATGGCGTTCTCAAGGACGCTCAAGGACGAACTGGCTACATCTCCGAAAGCTACCAGTTCCAATTCGACAAGCCCGTTCAAGCTGGCGCCATCTACACATCCGGTTTCTCAGTCTGTTCCAACGGTACCCTCGGCTTCGGATCCTCCGCAATCTTCTGGCAATGTCAATCCGGCGACTTCTACAACCTCTACGACCGCAACTGGGCCGAGCAATGTGAACCTGTTGAGTTCGGCGTCATGCCCTGTGGTAAGAGTAAGAATGCCAAGTCTGCCCCTAAGAAGAGAATCGTGGGAAGCAGTGTTGTCGCTACCACTGTTGTAACTGTTGTCTCCGATGGCACAACGAGGGAAGTTCCTACCACTATTGCCGTACCCATGTGCCAGATTGGCGATGGACAGGTTCAGGTTCGCACAACGCCTTGTGATGACATGGAGATCCCTATCATTACTGCTGCTCCTGTCAGCCAAGTCTCGGATGGCAAGCTTCAGGTTCCCACTACGGCTCCTCCCGCGCCTCCTGCAGTTCAGAAACCTGCTAAGCCTGCGGATGACACGCCTGCTGAGGGTACTGGCGGCGATACTGGGGATAAGCCCAAGCCCGCTGGCGAGTCGAAGACCGCTGCATCTCCTGCTGGGAACGCTGCGCCTGACAACACAGGTGCGGCTCAGGCTGACAAGCCCGCTGGAGATGAACCTTCTGCTACAGGCGCCCGACAAAAGTCGAAAGCTACTAAGACTGACGACGAAGTGCTGGTCACTGACTCTGGCGTCCCCTCCGACACTGAGACTGAGGAAGCTGGTTCTTCACGAAGCACACGCGCCGTGAAGCCCTTCAAGCCTCAGACGACCGAGAGTGATGACTCTGGGGAGACTGGAAGCAGCTCCAGTACTGGCTCAGCCGACGCTGCGTCAACTGGTGCGGCTCAGTCCAATGCCTTTAAGATTGCCGCAAGCTTGGGCATGGTGCTTGTATCGGGCCTGTTTGGATCTCTGTTGATCCTGTAAATGATGATGGAAACGGGATGATTGATTGCAGTAATGATTGTATATGTTTTCTCGCATAAATGTGGTGTTCTGGTTTTCTCATGTCGGAGGTATGGGGTTGGTGAATTTAGACATCTCTTTACACACAATGAATCGCACAATAGACATGGATCACAAAGCTAAACGTACTCAAAATGCTGACGTTCAATTGCCTCTGGTTGTTGCTGCAAGCCAGGATCAGTGAAGATGATTCCTCATCATTACCCCACTATAACCGATGTGAGTGGGCCTGTTTTAGCACCACCATTAGTGTCAGTCACCTGTATTCACAGCGTTCTACGTAAAGCTTTGTGAGGGGTCTTTCACAAACTCCTTTCACTCACAATCCTTTGTAATTCACAAAATTCACACACAGGTTTACGTACGTGAAACAATGGACGACTCGTTCATAAGGAATCTCGTAGAGAATGTCAATCAATTGGCGCCGACATCAATCGCCATCTCAGTCGCGGTCTTGTTGGGCAGTCTCATCACCATCTGGCTTCAAAATGGCTCTTCAACACCGAAAGAGCTTCGCAACTTTCGACGACAAGGCGTGTCATCAAGCAATATGAATGACCAAACTCATTCCAAATACGACCTTCCTGAGAGCAGCGAAAGCAGTGGCCCAATTCGTGTCAAAGCAATCTTTGTGCATCCCATCAAATCATGTGCCCCAGTCGAATTGCACCGAGCGCAGCTCATCAAGAGTGGCTTTGTCTGGGACCGATGCTTTGCTCTAGCGACAGAGGTCAATCGTGCAGAATCAGAAGGAGGCCCAATATGGCGATTTATCAGTCAGCGGACTAAACCGCTCATGTCGCAGATAAAGACCGAAATATGGCTGAGGCCTGAGGGTCGCGATGCGAGATCGTCGTCCGATTCAATGGGATGTCTCGTCTTCAAGTTCCCAGACCCAGATCCTTTGAGTTGGTTTGACCAGCTGAAAACGCTGCTTTTTTCTCACCAAAAGGCGATTTCCGCTATTGTACCGCTGTCTCCTAGCGAAAATTATCTCAAAACTTATGGAATCACCATGAAGAAATTCGCCATTCATTCACGAGAAGCAGAGGGTTTGGATATGGGAAATGCACCATCAATTGCCGCTGCTCTCCCCAAACTCAAGCGCTTCCTCAACATCCCTGAGCATCAAGATCTTACACTTTTGCGCTGCACACCAAACACTCTCGTACCCACAGAGAAAAACCTCGCACCGTTGGAACACATCGGCAATCCAGCTGTTCATGGTTACACAGACCAACAACCCGTCAACGTGAACAATCTCGCCTCCGTTCACGCCGTTTCCGCCCTCCTCCCAAAAGAAAACCAGCCTCTCAATGCGCTTCGCTTCCGCGCAAATATTTGGATCACAGGCGCTCCAGCGTTTGACGAAGAAACATGGAAACGATATCGCATTGTGCCAAAACAACAAGATGCAGCCTCCCCTTCGCTCTCTGTCGTTTGCCGGACATCGCGCTGCACGTTGCCGAACGTGAATCCTCTCACTGGTAAATTCGAAACCGACAACCCGGAAGGTGGCAGAAAGAGAGGGAATGCGCAGCCAAGCTTGACGCTTGTCAAGCATCGAACGGTTGAGGATGGAAACCCAAGGGCTCTTGGGTACCTTGGCATGCACTGTGTGCCGGAGAATGCAGGCTTGCAGCAGGCTACGGAGAGTGTTGAGAGTTTGTACGTTCAAGTTGGCGACGAGATTGAAGTTCTTGAGCGCGGGGTTCATTTATACGGATCGACTGCCAATGACTACTAGCACCAACAAGTCTCACCACATACAATTACCACCAGCTTGGAAATCTCAAAATAAGAAACCTTACACAGAAACTCTCCGTTGCAAGGTCAGTGCTTCTACCATCGGCATCCTTGTCTAGCGCAGACGATCAATCTTACAAAAAGCCACACTCGATGCCAAGCCAACACCTGTGTTACCATGTAGGCGGTAAAGCCGTGTTGATAGGCTATCTCGCCCATGGTGATTGGGCAACGGGTGCTGTGCGGGGATGTATGGCGTTTTGTTTGAGTCTGGTTCTTGAGTCATGGTCGAATTCGCACGCTATGGATTGTTATTATTTCAGACTTGAAGGGAGTTTATCCTGGTATTATCGAAGCCATGATTGAGCAATTGAGTGCTGAGGCAGTGTCGTAGGAAATTACGAGTGCTCCGACTTCTTAGAAGTTCCTACTGAGACCTGCAGGACAGCTCCTCAGATATATTACCACAGTGTGCAGATCTTGTCTCAGCATACCTGTCTTGCTTGTGGCTTGCCATAGTCTGCTCACATTTATTTTCTTTGTTTGCCCTCCTGCATTTTTCTCGTCCTCTTTCCCTTTTGTTTTCCAATGCTTTGTTCCATTAATCCTAGGCCCTGCAGTCATCCTAATCATGAGTGAACCGGAGCCAACAGCGTTATGGCTTCCTGATGAGGTCCTCTTTGGTATCCTGTCTATGCTACAGGATAGTGACGACCCTGATGCACTTTCAACCAAAGAAGCAAGAAAAACCCTCTATAACGTCTCCTTGGCATCTAGGCGACTCGAAGGCCTTGCTCGAAGAGTCTTGTACCGACGCATTGATGCACGGTCATCAAAGTGTCTTCTAACAATTGGCCCAAACCCTCATCTGTGTCGTCTGGTTCGAGAGCTGTATTGCCCTTACGATGCGGAAGTGGTCGATTCCCTGCTACACCCGCACTTTCGAGATTACATATGGCTCCCATCTTCATGGAATGCCAGCTTCCCGGGTTGGCTCGAAAGTGAATATGGTCGGCAGCAATACTACGACCGGGCAACGGCCTTCTGGCTGCAGAGGCTGCCAAACGTCAATAGGCTCACTATCAGCCTGAACTACAACATGCAAGCCTTGACGGAAATGGTAAAAAAGAGCTTGAACGGGCAGCCAAGGCGATTCCCGCGGTTGACGAGAATCGACTTCAAGCTTAGTCCAAGCGGTTTACCAGCATGCATTCAGCCGAGCTTAATTCTATTCCAGCTACCGTTTCTCAAAACAGTGACCATCGATGACATGTCTGTTGCTAGAGCCAACAGCGAGGACTTGGAAATGCCAAAGAATGCCTGCAAACGACTTGAAAGGCTTGACGCCGACTTTTCATGGATCACACCCGGCAGCTTGCGAAATATGCTATCCGTCTGCGAGAGTCTCCGCTTCCTGGACATCAAGGTCAGAACAATGTTATCAACAAAGTGTGATCCATTCAAATACCGCCTCGGCGACTGGATCCAGCACTGCCATGCCTTGGAAACTCTTGACATTCAGATCAAGGCATCTAGGCGGTGGACGGACGGGCAGACTGGTGGGAGGGAGGTCCAGGAGCACACTTGGGCTGCAAACAACGTCGGATCACTCCAGAACTTGACTCGTCTGAAGAGGTTCTCTTTGAGTGTGGAGCTTCAACACCTGACGGTGCCAGGACCCTCTGTTCCTCCTCCCAGTCCGTCAAAGCTTGACTTTGAGCTCATGCTTCCAACCTCAATTGAGCATTTTGAGATCAAGAAGATCGGCATTCCAGACTACAAGGAATTTGTCACGAACATACGCGAACTACTCCAGTCAGAGCGGCTGAAGAATTTGTATCATGTATCCGTGGCAGCTAACTTGAAGCCGCATCATCTCGCACAACTGGGCTGGGAGGTACGATTGCGTAGGTCCGGCCAGTCTAAAAAGGTCATTCATTTGGTGCACGGAGACCGTGAGAAAAGAGTCCGATCATCGTATCATGAGTAGGGGTTCTGAGTCTTGGTAGGATTAACTTTCGGGCTCGTCTACCATTGTCATCGCGAGAGAGTCTTTAAAATGGTTGATGGTGGGTACATGCCATTGCGATTGGAACTTTTATATTCCCGTTTGTGCCTAGCTAATGGCTACTCTTGTGGCTGAGGAGCGATGGAAACTTTTGGAATGGGCATGTAAAGGTTTCTTGTATGCGCGATCCTCGTTAGTGTCCTGAAAGGCAAAGCGCTCGGTTCCCATCGAGAATTAGGTTGATGAATAAATGAGTAAGGTTTATAACATGGAAAGTAATTAGCCTGTTATCTTGGTCAAAGTAGCCCAAAAGTATTTCCATGCTCATGTATCTCATGTATCTCATTTTCTCGAGATTTCAGTGACAGCTAGGTCAAAGCTTCCCTGATACCCAGAGTCTTCAGTCAGTCATGTCCATGCTCGTCAGCCCACCTCGCCTGACTCTGAATCCACTGCATAGTCTTATCATTTGAATTCATCGAAAGCAATTCCGGATTACCTGTCGCGCCAACTAACGCAGTGAACAGGATGCACGCCCACTGGATGTCTATAACCTCCTCGAAGCGTTTTGTTTCGTCTGTAGGCATCTGGATATTGGTGAGATATCCCGAGAGTAGAGGCTCCCCTGGCTCGGTGAGATGTCGGAGTGCTTCTTCACAGGGAGCTGGGGGAGGACTACCTTGACGGTGGAACACATTGAGCTCTTCGATCCACTGTTGCCAGTCACTTCCTGGGCCGGTTCCATGGATGTCTATCTCTTGACCAAGACGCTTCTTGATTTGCGGCATCCATCGGAACTGCAAGGTGACTTTTGATTTGCTCTCATCGCACCGCTCGGTGTAGATGTGCCTGAATGAGCAGTAGCCTTTAGCCCACAGCTTGTGCAACTCTGGATGTAGGCACATCATGTTCCATACTTTATCAGTGCCTCCCAGCTCGTGTGGATTGCAGGCGGAACTGGTCGCACCGTTGATATTAACTCTGAATAAGCCAGGAGCGCGCATCTTGATATCTCCAGTCGTGTTGTTATGCTCCTTGGTGTCGTTCCAGGTGTATGGAATGATGTGGCTGACCATTGGATTTGCTGTGCCAAGTACAACACACATTTTGCCGTCGCGTTCCAGGCATTTGGCTTCTTCTTCTCTGTCGCGAACATGATCATCGAGTTTGAGATTAGTCCTAAAAATGGGCGTGTCCCAGGTAGAACTCATATAAGGATCCGATTCACTATCAGATGCTGGAGTCCCAGACCTCGTTGGAACGTGATCTTGGAGCTCCGGCGAAAGTTTTAATATCTGGGTTACCCTCTGTCCTGTAGTTGGATCTATGGTGTTTTCTTCGCCCTGGTGGACTAGGTCTAAAACATTTGTCAGCTTCTTACCCCAGTCACAAAGTCCCGGGAGTTTTCTCACAGTGCTTGCACAATGGTGCGATGCCATCGAGATACCGCTTTATGTAATAAGCTGAGGTGGGATGGTACGTAATGCCGTTGTGTTCGAAACGATACACTGAGAACACCCGGCCAGGCTCAAAATGATCGACAGGTGCCGTCAAAATAGTTGAAACATCTTCTGCGCGAATACGAAATCCCGACACCTCTCGTTGGATATAGTTCTCGAGCTGGATCGCTATCTTCTGCCGTTTTTCTAGTTCATCTGTGCATAGAAAATGATCTGGTGCCGTAAAAGCGCCATGAGGTGATATGTCCATGGTCGTCTTAGCAAAATTTGCCTGAACAAGCTGAGGAACAAAACATCGTGGAGTTGAGGGGAGAAATTCGAGCAAGCTGCAAATAATTTGCTAATTTTCCCGTAGCGATTTAAGTTTTCTCCCTGCTGATTTAAGCTCTCGGCCATAAATATGCTTCAACTGCCAATGACACATCTAGCTCACGATAAGTTGTTTTTAGGCAACTAAGTTCCAAGTTCTCTGTGCTGATTTAAGATGCGCAATCAAATGTCGATACGCGAAGCAACGAAGACCGCACTCTATCTAAGCTAAGAGTAGAATGTGAGAGCTATTTGATGGACTCATGAATACCCATACAACTCAGTTTATAAGTGTTCCATCACTTGTGGATGGCTTCCAAACCTGTGTGCCCAATCACTGGTCAGATTGCCTGTCGATATCCAGCACTTCAATGCGGGGAAGTATGTATCTACAAATTCTCTTGATACAACAACACTGCACTCATAGCGTACTTAGTCAACGCAAAAGCAAGCGCATAGCTTTCCTCCAGACCCAAACATGGAACGACACGCTAAAGTTGTCATGGCTCCACGCAAGCCTGATCCGGGCGACAAAAGCGTTTCCATTTTCCTCGCGGGAATAACAACGAGCACTGGCGAGCCTGACTGGCGAGAAGTTCTGACAAACGACTTGATGAATCACCGGGTGACAATTATGAACCCAAACAGGCCGGACTGGGATGTCACATGGAAGGAAGATTTCTCTGACAAGCGGTGGGAGGAACAGGTTTGGTGGGAGCTTGATATGCAAGAGGCTGCAGACATCATTGTTTTCATGTTCCACCCTTCGACAGATGCCCCGATCAGTCTTATGGAGCTTGGTCTGGCTGTCAAGTCAAAGTCAAAAAGGATTATTGTCTGTGCCCAGGATGGTTACAGAAAGAAAGGGAATGTTGAGGCGGTTTGTAAAAGATTTGGGGCAACACTTGTGAGCACAGGAAACGAACTTAGAGACGCCATCATTGCGACACTGGAAGATGGTCACTAATGATTGCTCTTCGGAATTTTGATCCTTGTAGGCAATCGAAAGAGGGCACTCATACTGAGGGTACGTACATATGGGGTATAAAAGAGGCCATTGATGCTCTACTTGCAAGTCTCGTTTCATCCAGCTGCTGCACCACTGAAATCCTAAATTGACCTGACTTATCCTAAGTTTACCTAAGTTTAGGCGTCTAAGCTTTAGTGGACATTCATGTTACCATCCATTTTTGCTTCTTTTCAATTTGGTCTCCCTAAGCAAAGACGAAATATATCTGTATATTTTTCTTGTCCCCATACCTTCACACAGCGCCCGACCACCTAGAAAATCAATTATGGCATTGGGATTGAATCGCCTTGCCCGTGCAAAACTCCGGACAAGGAAAGAAAGCATTGTGTTTAAGCTCAAATATCTGTCTTAGAGTTCGATCCTTTGTGATCTTGGGTCTACTTCTCTTTGTCTTCGTAGTATTCAGTGAAGGGGCGCATTCTTTGTGTTTGAAATGAGCTAAATACAACTTGACTCTGTCTGTTCAGGCGCATGTTCAGTCTTCCAACAATGGGGCATCAACGATAGGAGTATCACAGCTTGTTCTCTGTTGTGAACAAGAGAACACCAGTGCTACTAAGGCGCACATTTAAAGTCACAATGGCCTCCTATGTTTCCTCCAAGTATTGCACGTCTGTGATTCTCTCACTCTCTCTATCGTTTAACAAACTAACATAGTTACGCCTGTAAGTCTTCAAGCATGCCTGAGAACCATAAGGGCGCTACTGTCCAGCTTTGGCCTTGGCAGAAGCGAGCTCTTGAGAATGGACGTACCCCGCTGCCTGAAAGTCCAGGAGAAAGGCCCTGGCTAAACCTTTCACCAGATACCGAGATATCTGCCGCTCCTTTAACGGCTCTAACAAATGCAAGTGGCCCTAAAATACAAAGCTCCCACGACACTGTGGCGAACGTCATCAAATACTTGTTGAAACTAAACATCAGCTAACATCATTAACAGGTTGCCACACCAAACCAGCGCTGGTGGGCAGAAAGTGAGATGAGACGTCTCATTCAGCTGAGAAATAGCGGAGAGTCCTGGGCCGCTATCACTGTAGGTATTTAATCTCAAGGATCCAGAACGTAGCTAACTTCATTTATAGGCACAATTCCCAGGACGGACTCTTCAAGGAGTCAAGCAGACATACCGCAAGCGTCGGTTCGCTACTGAGCTGCAAATGGAGAAAGAGGCATTAGCAGCGACTTCTACCGGCCCGTCTCTTACTGGAGACGACGCTGAGAAGAGTAGTTAACCAGTGATTTCAAGATCACAACCTAGGATTAGTGGGTGCGGTCCTTTCCATGGTCCTCTCTCCTTTTGATTGATTGATAGTTGAAGCTTATGACATGTCAACGAAACCACTTGACGACCGGCTCTAGGGCGGCCATAAGCAACACGATTATACTATAAAGTCAGGCTCTGAGACCTGACAGCTTTGAGAAGTGTTGTAAAAGTTCTCCAGGGCGAAGAAATTGACCTTTTATTGACAAGAAAGAATTCACGGCTTTGTTTCGCAAAGTTGACAGTGTTGACACTAATTTCAAATCTCACTGTCTAGCTATTCGCTCTACTATCACTATCATTAGAACAATGAATCTTAACACATATACAATTGATCTACTATATTGCTCAAAAATCAGTAGCCCAAGCCTATCGTCACTGATTTTATTTGGCAATGTATTGGCACAGCAGAACAATGCCAGAATATGTACAGCCGGCACTGTCAACCTCACCGTCTATCTCTATAGCAAGATTCCACTTTCCCATTTTCCCTCCTCACTTCAAATCTCTCACTTCTGTAAAAGCGCTCAGTCTGCATAATAGACTCCACTCTACACACAATTCTGCAACATCACACGTGATACGATGCAGTCCTGGCACCAACGAGCGCTTACAAAGGGACGCACACCGCTCCCGGATAGCTCTGGATAACGGCGTTGGCCAAGCCAGAACTTCGCTGTCTCTGCAGTTGAAGTAAAGAACCAGGAGAAGAGCAGAGCGCAGGGTTCAAAATCATCAGCTAATTCAGCGGCTCAAAACAAAGAACCTGCGCGGGCCATGATCACAACAGTATATCAGGTGGGCCGATACTGTGGCCCCTTTCTAGCTACTAGGTATATATAAATATTCTCCTAGTCCGATAGGACAGTCACGCTTGGAAAACACGTAGATTTCCGGGCAGGTTATCGCAGTTCTCTATTACCAGATTCGATACCTCGAGCTCCGCACGGATCCAACTATGATCAGTCATTTATACTATTAGTCCTTCGCACACACGCAGTCCGCGACACTTTCAAGGCATTAAGTATGCGTGACACTTCAAAAAGCAACATACGATTGTCAGAAGTCACAAGCTTAACTCACCCAGCAAGCAAATCAACATTAATTGAAAACGAATAGAATACAAATTTGGCGTTAACTTTCAATTAAAATTTGATCTAATACGATTTGCGAGGTAGCTCAGCGAGAAAACTTTCGCTATGATGAAAGGCTTTATAAGTACTTTTCCATCATTAAACCTAGTCGCTTGCTTTGACTTGAAGCTTTCTGAGAATTAATACAAATAATAGTCCTTACCCTCCTAGAAATATATCCATTCTCAATTCATATCAACTCTCGCAATGTCTGGCCGTATCAAACCTTGGCAACGAAAGGCTCTTGAAGCGGGCCGAACTCCCCTTCCCGAGGCACCGGGCCTCCGCCCATGGCTGAGGAACTATACCGACCTTGACACATCGTCACCCGATGAATTCAGCGAGGGGTCCAGCAGTGGGTCTCCGAGTGGGCATGAGGTCCGAGGAGTAGGTTATCTCCTCAAATCCTCTTCTCAAAAGCTCCTCTAACTATGACAGAGCAATCCCCAGGAAGAACCTCAGTGACCCAGCCAGCTTTAATACAAGTATTAGCTGTGGTTCAAGTTCTAGAATTTGAAAATCCGGTTAGAGGCGGCGTTATCCAAAATGGGGTACAATCTTCAATTCCGGCACAATAGACTGCATTTTGTCACAATGCCCTGCCTTATATAACCATTCATTCACTTGTCTTTGAGCCAGTTGCCTACATCTTGTCAATCTACGGAAAGATGCAGCTGCCTTGGCAGATGGTCATTCAGGCAGTGACTGGTCGCTGGCATTCAAGAGAACAATGAAGATGCTTCATTCACTGTCCTTTGTCAGTGCCCACGGCATTCACCTGCGAATTTGCCCAGATTATCCCGTATATATAATCATTTCATGTCTTAGTATATTGGCTTCTTTAAGTCCCAGACCTTGACGTTGCTTTCTACAAGAACACCAATATCACTGTCCTGATCATTTTCATATACAAATCATGTCTGGGGTTAACAACGAAACTCCTCCTAATGCTCTGAAGCCCTGGCAAGTACGGGCCTTGGCGAAAGGCAGAACACCTTTACCAGAAAGCCCTGGTTATCGACCATGGCTGGAAACTAGCTCGACCCAAGACGTGTCTGGACCTGGACAACAAGCTCTGGTGACTACAGGATCGTTTTCTGCTTCACCTCCCTCAACTCCCGAGGCAGCCCTCCTCGTGTTGGAGGCTGAGACGGTAAGTGCCCGGTCACTTATGGCTATACATTCAACGCTGACATAGTCGTGAAATGTAGAACAGCAATCCGGGCTACAAGTTTTGGAACCAAGACGAAATGAAGCGGCTCATCGACCTGAAGAGAGAGGGGAGATCATGGAGAGATATCAGCGTAAGTTATTGTTCGACTCAACCAACCCTCCCACTAAAGTACTGATCTAACATTTCCCAGCGTCATTTTCCTGGGCGATCTATCGAAGCGCTCAAACAGGCATATCACAAGCGAAGAGCAATTGCTGAAGAACAGATGCGCCCGGTCGCCAACGACAAGGAAGATCAGCCGGCGGAGTGAAGAAAGGCGTTCAGATGGTGGATCGACGCGAAGTTATTCTCATAGCCAGTTCCCTTCTTGCTCTTTGACAAATGTCACACGTTTACGTGATGCCTCCCTGGCTTTTGATATCTTGCGATTCATGCTTTGTTCTTTGTTCTTTGTTCATCAAGGGCCCAGAAAGCATGCGTCTTTATCATTTCAGCTGCTCCATGATAAAATATTCATAGATATTGTGCTACTTTTTTCGTCTTTCACATGAGCAACCTTTCATCCCATTCACCGGTTACACTAACAGTGATGGGAATTGATGTTTCACTAGGTACGAGTAGACTACCTTATGCCAGTATGTTGGCCGGGTAAGATACATAATTCTACCCAATAGGCGTAATATTCGTCTTCTCGTTGGGGCTAGACTCGGATATTATAAAGGTTGTCATGGGCTCAATAGCCTTGATAACAACCTTTAAGTTAAAAAGCAAGTCATCTAGAGTTCAGACTTATTACTGTAGAACATCAAAACCGGAGCGCTCCAACAATTAACCGTATGTCTTTCGGCTCCACTTATCACCCACCGAACCTCCCCCACATTGTAGCGACCCTCTGAATACCGCGGGGTACGATGTTGCTCGAACTTCATCCCTCCTAACTTTACAAACCTCCCTTTGGCTTTTTCTTGGACAACTGCGGACCTATATTATACATATTCAATTACATTGTTTTGAATATCATTTTTTCCCCTTGTCTTAACTTCTTTATAAACTGCCACAGCTACCCACCATGGATGACCAATTTGGAGGACGCACCGACGATGATCTCTTCTACGATGACTTTGAACCTGTCGAGAGCGAGACTGTCGTCACCACTGAAGCCGTACCGGAATCACAGCCTGCACCTGTAGCACTAGTTCAGGAACCAACCGCTCCTCAAGAAAAGCCAGCGCCAGCGCCAGCTCCCGCACCGTCGGCCCCCGCCTCAAAACCTGCTGGCCTCTCTTCGTCACGATACGCCGATAAGCCAGCTCCCCCTAAACCCGCAAAGCAAGCTCCTCAACCAACATCTAACGCGCCTCCCAACGCTCCAACGGCTCCTCGCGAGAAGAGCAACCATAGCTCGCAAAATACTGCCGTTAATTCTGCTACTCGTCTTCAATCTGGCGCAAACCCGCGACAGAAGCTTACGGACCAGGAACTCGCTGCCAAGATGGAGAAAATGAAGCTGCTCAACGCAGAGAAGGCGCGCAAGTTTGAGAAGGCCGAAAAGGATGAGAAGGATCATGCTGCGGCGTATGCTCGCGGCATGGAGGAGGCTAAGAAGCGCCGCGCCGAGGAAGCTGAGCGACGTAAACGCGGCGAGGAGGATAAGCGCAGGCTTGAGGATGAACGTGCTAAGAACCGAGAACGGAAACTTAAGGCCATGGGTATGAAGGAGGGTGGATGGGATGAGGGCAAGGATGCTCTGGAAGAAGAGGAAAACAGACGTTTCCGTGGCGCGAATGGTGGTATTCGAGGATCAAGAAGCTCCGGTCTTGGTGGAAGTCGGTACGCTTCGAAGGATAATGAAGAACATGATGTGGATCGCTTCTTGGACGAGCGACATCGTGGTGGAAGGGGTAGGGGTCGTGGCCGTGGAGGACGAGGAGGCCGAGGCGGACGCGGTGGCCATGAAGGCGCACCATCAGCGCCAGTCAAACAAGCCATTCCCGCGGCTGAAGACTTCCCAGCTTTACCCGGTGAGGTCAAGAAGAGCACACTCGCACCAGCGAACGATAAGCCGGCTTTCGCGGCTGCAGCAGCTGGACCTCCACCACCACTGCCACCACCCACTGGTGGAAAGTGGGACGAAGAGATGGATGAGTACGATGAGCTGAACAAGAAGTCATGAACAAACGAAAAGAGATGGGACACTAGGGATAGCTTGACAGTGGAGCTATAAAAATACCATAGGTAGCATTGTTAGAAAGCATCAAAAGTCGAAGCGAGATTGAAAGATTTCTCCTCATTTCCATTTGCCTTTTGGCGCTGAGCTGCTTTTCTAGAAAGGGTATTATCCTGCTCTTCGCCAATTCTTTCATTCTTATTTCCCTCTATTTTATACACAGCGCCAAACGCCTGAACATCCCAATAAATAATTACACATTGATTACCATCCTCCACGGTATCCCCTTCCGCCGCGGCCGCTCCTATATCCTGAACCTCGAGGTCCTCGGGGTCCTCCAGGCCCATCGTCATCCATGGGCGCCCTCGATCGGCCCTTCATCTCCTTGGGGAAAGCATCGTAAGTCTTCCTCATCTGGGCATATCCCAAATGCATCTTTCCATAGAAGTGATCGGCGAGACGTCTGTCGTTGTCGAGTCGACTAAGGTAGGCACCACAAACGTCGCAGACTTGCAGCTTCTGGTGGCCTGAGGGACCAGATGTATCGGAGAGGGCTTTGAGTTCCTTTTCGCGGTCGGATTTGGATTGCGAGGCTTGACGGACACGGAAGAGCTCGTCTTGGGCTCGCGATACCTCGCCCATGGAGCCTAGGATTTCAACTTCGAGGAGGCCGTTGTTGACGGAAGCTGAAAGGTCGGAAATAGATTTGAGCTACGTAGGTTAATATCTTGTACTGCAAAATAAGGGATAGGGACGTACCAAAACATTGGTCTGGCGAATCTCATCAGGTGTCTTCTCTAATCGTCTCTGCGCAGCATCGATTCGGCGATTACAATCATCGATGTACTTTTGCAGATCGCGCATATAATCGTACTCGAATCCGTATTTTTGCTTCTCCCGATCTGATAAGCCATCGTACTCGGCTTTCAATCCTTCATTGTGCACCTTCGGACACGGTCCAATATCCTGCTTTGTGTTTGTGAAGAGATCGTGCGGACAGGTGCCTGCGAGGTAGGATCGACAGACTTTGGGGTCGGTGAGTGATAGTTGAGCGGCTCTTGATGTCGAGGATGCGCCCATCAGCTGCTCGAGCAGCTTTCTCTGTTCAGCGGCCATTGTGAATAAGTCGTTTGAAGATGTTGAAAGTTGGCGGGGCCTTAAGATTCAAGATGCGACGGCATGTGGAGGAACGCGCCGGGAAGCTAACTTTCTGCCGGTATCCACCGCCTACTTCATCGAATCCTCCACGTCGCAATAGCTCTCCAAGCTACGACACCAAATCGATCTCCCAAGGGCAAAGGTGCCATGCGAAGTCTTGATCGACTTCCTCACTTCCTCACCTTTTTCTTTCAACATGCGCCACTTTTTGGCCTATCTGTTACTGGCCATCACAAATGGCTTCGCGCTCACTTCTGCAGCTGCATCCGGTTATCACGAGCAATTGACGCTTCGACCTTTACCCCTGTCCCAGCTCCTAGCGAGCTTCAACTTCCGGGCCAATACCTCGATTGCCGATTTCGAAGCGCATAACTTTCGACTGTTTCCTCGATCTTTGGCTCAAATTCTTCAGTATGCTGGTACACGAGAGCTACATTTACGATTTACGCTAGGACGATGGGATGCTCAGTCGTGGGGTGCTAGACCTTGGGATGGAACACGCGAGGGAGGCACGGGTGTTGAACTTTGGGCGTGGTTGGATGCCGAGACTGATGAAGAGGCTGATGAGAAGTGGCTAACGCTGACAAACGCTCTGTCGGGATTGTTCTGCGCAAGTTTGAACTTTATCGATGAGACGAGGACGATTCGACCTGTTATGTCTTTCCAGCCCGATGGCGACCACTCGAACTCGTCGCTTGCGAACATGAGACTTCTACATGGCGTTTTGCCGCATGAAGTTGTCTGCACGGAGAACCTGACACCTTTCTTGAAGTTGTTGCCATGCAAGGGCAAGGCTGGAATTGCTACACTTCTGGATGGTCATAAGCTATTCGATGCCTCTTATCAGAGCATGGCAATTGATGTTCGACCCAAGTGCAATGCGGATGGGGAGTGCTTTTTAGAGATGGAGGAGACTGTTGATATGGTTCTTGATGTCAATCGATCCAAGAGACCTCAAAGTAGGTACCTTGATGCTATTGGATGACCCCTCTAACAATTCTAGACAACCCAATCCCTCGGCCCCCTCCTGCTCACGAGCTGCTCTGCGATACCTCCAAATCCTACCACTCTGACCACGCATGTTACCCTGCCGACAGCCTCGATGGTCAAGATTGGACTCTATCTCAAGTCTTCGGTCGCCCCATGAAGGGTACATGCCCTCTCACCGACCCTGGCGTTCCTCCAGTCTGTGTTCAGATCCCGCAGTCCCGCGACATCTACACCACCGAAGGCGCTCGCGAGATCCGATCTCAAAACTCTCGCTGCTATAGTCTTGATACGAACGCCGAGCTCACCCTTATGCTCGTCAAGCCCGAGTCACAAGACGAGGACAAGATCCTTAATAAGCCCGAGACGCCTCTTCTCTACGCTGATCGCAGCTTCAACGGCCACGGCCAGGAACACGGCGGTGTACAGGCCATCTTGAGCAACCCTGGTGACACCGACGTTGAGTTCGTCTACATGGAGTCGCTACCATGGTTCATGCGTATCTATCTTCACACCCTCTCGGCCCGCATTGCCGATTCACCTTCGTCGAACTCGAGCGATCTGATCAAGGAGATTTACTACCGTCCAGCACTCGATCGCGCAAGAGGTACACAGCTTGAACTCCTCATGCGCATTCCGCCACAATGCACCGTTTTCCTGACATACGATTTCGAAAAGTCCATTTTGCGATACACCGAGTATCCTCCTGACGCCAACAGAGGTTTCGACGTCGCCGCCGCCGTTATCACAACATTAGAGCCCAAGGTTCTCAACATCCGCACTACGACACTGCTGCTGTACCTACCCACACCTGATTTCAGTATGCCATACAACGTTATTATCTTTACATCAACGGCGATCGCACTAGCATTTGGAGGATTGTACAATATTTTAGTGAGGAGATTTGTGGGTGCTGATGAGGCGCAGAGCACGGGTTTGAAGGCGAAGCTGTTGGGGCTTGTCAATAGAATAAAGGGCAAGGCTGGGAAGCCATAGATATGATGTATGAGTTATTTTTCTTGGTTACAATGCAAGATGTTAATGTTACCTGCCCTAGCCATCTTCAGCTGGCATGGTCCTGCGATCCGAGTACATGGTCTTGGGGGAGTGGTCACCAATGATGGACAATGCCATTAAGTGTGTTCTCGGTCTTACCGTCTTTGCCACGTCGACCCTGCATTGTCCTTGTCGAAGCATCATCGGGCCGCGTCATTAGATCTGGGGAACGTGGACACGAACTTATCGCATCTCTGTTGAGGTTCCAGATGACGAGTTGAGGTGTACATGTGTTCAGGGTCCCGAGGGGAGTCTGGAGGGCTGTCAGTCGTGCTGGCGTCTCTAGGGAGGATATGATCGCCGTTGCCTTGGCCTTTGACCTGGAGAAGAGGTCAAATCTGCACGTGGAGGAGAAGACGAAGAGTCGAACACAACATTACTCTGGAGGTCAACAACACAACAACAGAGATTTACATAATAAGACTTATTTATGGCATATTCTGAAACATCTCTTCTTCGAGGCATCTCCGCGAGATGTAACCGAGATAAGAAGGCATCGAGTCGAGTAGAAAAGGTTCGAGCCTTCCTCCACTTGTCAATCACCTTCATCTCGTCCAATCTATCCGCATCTGCCAAGACATCCCATGCCCAACATCATCATCTTATAGCACTCAAGCTGCCAGCTTCCCGTATTCCATGTCAACACGTAAATGCGCCTTGCGTAGTTCACTGCCATGAGACTCCTCGCTCTGTTCCTCCTAATCATCGTCGTGGTGAATGCCTACTACACTCTCTCCGTCTACGCACCTTCGCTCCCCCAGATCCACGCGCGCATCATCAATGCAAGGAATAAAGCCTTCATCATCGGCGCTACAAAGCCCAGTACATTCTGCGGTCTTGAAAACGCCACTGAATGCCCTGATGGCACGTCCACACAAGTCGATGGAAATATGACTGGTCTCGCAGTAAGTCACATAGCCACTCACCAAACCCATGCTCACGACAGTAGGCTGCAGTTCCAGGCGGTCAATTCATCTTCGTCGCCCCCGACGGGATCATATCCTATCCACCCGCACACTCCGCCCTTCGACCCCCGGGCTCACAAATGGGGGGCTTCCAACGCGCACATGTCATCTCGGAGTGCAAGATGCCTGTCACGATACTTATGTGGTCCCCGGAGAATGCAAGTCCGGGACTTTGGGCTTGCCCCACGGCGAGAAATGTCCCAGTCACGAAGGAGGCGGTTCTCAAGGCAACCACGAGCACTTTTACGGGAAGTGGCTGTTTGACTGTCGAGGGGATTGAGATTCAGACTGCAGGGGATAAGTTCGCTGCCTGGGCTTATACGTAGAAGGTGTTTGGAGGATGTGACAGGCGATTAGTAGGATGATGTGGACGATAGTCATAGATAATATTATATCCCCAGTTGGCAGCTTGTTTCCTACTTTGTAACTTTGTCATATGTAGATCTTAAGGTCGTCATTGTACTTGGTCATGTGAATTGCAGTGTGCCCCTACTTGACATCAGTACGAAACTAGCCCCATTGTAAGGCCTTCAAGCCAGCCCCAACTAAGCAGTTGCTTCTTTCAGCACACCCGGTCAATATTACCCTCGCTTTTAATTTAAATATAGAGCTCCCGTGTCAGCGTCAATCTTGCCCGTGCTCGATGAAGTTTATGATGGCATACCTCCACTAGCCCTGCACCCCGCAACTCTGTGGCTGCATGATGTCCAGCTGCCGTGATAGAGCGTCTGACTGGGTAGTGTCTCGCCGAAATCTTACTGTTTTTGGCAAGAAACTTGCGTATGATATCGGAGATCTTTCCCATGTGTGTAAGTGTTTTCAGCCAAGACGCTGTGCGCTCCTTATATAAGTGATAAAATGACGACCTCCCTCAGGGAGCAAGACAACATCGGACCTTAATATCAGTTGCTAAAAAAAACTTAGCAAAAGGTCTTCTAAACTCATCATAATTATATCCTAAATTTATACCAAATTACCCAAGTCTTAATATTATTTAGGATCGAGGTCCCGAGTTTTCTTTCCTCCCCTCCTCCCACCAATATCCGATCACTCCATGTCAATTCACTTACTGCCAGAGTGATATTGTACAACATGACCCAAACTTCGACACAGACAGCTCAGCCTGTTTTCAGGCAAGGCTATCTAGTCAACGATGGACTTCTTGAATCTGGCATGATTGGGAAGCTTAGGCAGTCCTACCACTCCGAGTCGATCGAAGACCTGAGAGCCCGCTATGAAAAGGACGGCTATCTCTTCATGAAAGGTCTCCTCCCCCGTTCTGACGTTCTTGATTGCCGGGAAGCGTATTTCCGTTTCCTCAGTCCGAGTGGTGTTCTTCAACCCAACTCAGCTCCCGTTGATGGTATCTTCGACCCTGATAATAAGGGTGTCAACTATCCCAGTATTGGTGCCGGCCCTTTTAATAAAGAGCAGATCAACCCAGGTTCATTCGCGAGCCTTGCGGAGCAAGCTCATACAGAGGACTTTTACCTTGAGTTTTCGAGACATCCAGCCTTGAGAGATTTCGTTTCGAGGCTGAAAGGCTGGGGCGATGATACAAAGTTGCTGCCAAGGTCTTTGTTGAGGAATAATACGCCGCACAACAATGCAATTGGAGTGCATTATGATCAATCGTTTCTGAGATACGGAGAGCCTACTTCAGTGACAGCCTGGGTACCAATTGGGGATATTAGTCTTCAAGGCGGTGGGTTGATATACCTCGAAGACAGTGAGTCTTTTCCAAAGCATGGATATCCGCAAGCTAACCGTCCAAGGTGACACTCTGGGTCGAACATTGGAAGATGCATTCAACAAAAAGGCGAGGGAAGGCGGTATGACTGAAAAGGAACGTATCAACGCATTCAACAAGAACATGATGTCAAATGGTTTCTTGGAACTCGGCCCCATCAAATTTCTACAAGACAACGGAGGTGGCAGATGGCTTTTGACAGAGTATGAAGCCGGCGATGTTGTTTTTCACAAACCACATATGGTGCGTATGTGCGATAATGAGATAAAATTCTGCTGATTTTGTGTAGATTCACGCTTCAACTATTAATAAGGATCCCGAGAACCGAATTCGACTCGGAACGGATTTGAGGTTTGTCGATTCTTCGAGACCTCACGATACGGTACGTGATTCTTATACATGAAAGGTCAGACTAATCGTGAGGCAGAGATGGTCTGCGCCTTTTCGTCTTGACGATGGGCTGTGAAATGGTGAAACAAGGCTGTGGGTTCGACTTTTGACCACATATCAAGACTTTTCGTACGAATGGGACAATCAAGTCAGTTGCATCAACACAAGGAGAGATCATATGTATCAAGGGCATAAACATAACAATCGTTCTCCATTTCTGTTTTTGGATATCTAAATCGCTACTAAAGCAAAGACATAACCATTGTCGATTGATACAACTAAAATACAAACATGCTGTTACGCTCGATGCTCGTTAAACCTAAGACTTTGTCAACCACATTCATAATTCGTCATTCGTCAAGGCTACAAGTCAAGACGTACCTCCTGCACCGGCTTCACAGTGACGACCTTTGTCTTGGTCATCTTTCCTCCTCTGTAGCTGTACTGGAAATTCCACCCACTGCATGCAGCGCCGTGGTTTCCGTACCGATCCACGACGACGATGCCGCTCTTGAGATCGCCGTACTTTCGAATCATGCGGAGAACGGCATCCTCGGCTGCTTCTTTCGGTGAGAGGCCGTTACGCATTCCCTCGATGGCTTGGTAGCAAGGGAGGAAGCGAAGCATGATGTCGCCATCACCTGTGGCACCGCAGCCGCCAATGTCGCTGTCAACGTAAGAGCCGCTGCCAACGATGGGGCCGTCGCCGACGCGTCCGGGGATCTTGTGGGAGGCGCCGTTTGTTGTTGTTCCTGCAGCCATGGAGCCGTCTTTGTGGATTGTGATGAGAGAGAGGGTGTCGTGGCCAGTTTGTTTATTGGTCTTCATCGTGCTTGTTGTGAGGGTGGCGAGGGGCTTGTAGGGGCCGCATGTTGATGCTGGGTTTGGGCTGACGTTGATACGATAGTTGGGCTGGCACTTCTTGGCCTTCCAGTCCTTGCACAACTTATCCGAGTTTTTGGTAGACAGGCTTGTGGTCTTGAAGCCATTTTGGATAGCAAACTCTGTAGCTTGATCTCCGACGATGAGAGAATGAGTAGTATGATCGAGAACATGTCGAGCAACAGAAATCGCACTCTTAACGCGACGCAGGGCAGCGACAGCACCAGAATTCATACTCCCACCATCCATGATCATCGCATCAAGTGTAGTTTCACAGTTCTCATCAGGACTTCCTCCAAAGCCTACGCTCCCATCGCACTGCTTGTTCTCACACGTCGTGCCTCCAATTTCAACAGCGTCAAGTGCAGAAGCCTTCTTCCCCAGCGCGTTGAAGGCCGCATCCGTAGCGGCGGTGAAGTCGCCACCCCATGTATTAATAACAAGAGGAAGACCAGGAGTATTACCCGCCGCGAGTGTAAATGTTGACAGGGAGAGAACTCCCATGAAGATAGAGAGAGAAGGCATTTTGCTGGTGTTGTTTGATGACGATGGTGAAAATTGGCAGGGAGAGTGGCGTTTCTTATACGACGTTTCGAAACAGACGCATTTGATAAGCGTGGTACGGGCTGTGAACCTTGTAGGACGCTATAACCAATTGTTTCACAGACCGGCACTCGATAGCTAATTCAGCCTGTTTCAATGCAATGTGATAGTAGAGAAGCTGCAGGGATGATTGCTTACGCATGACCAACATGAGACCGTATTTAAACCCCTCATTCCAATCTCACATTCCATTCCAACCTCTCTTTTCTTTTTAAACTTCGATCTTTGTGAAATTCACATGCCAAGGGGAAAAGATTAACAGGACTTTTGCATAATAGTTTAATAAATTAAACCCGCTAGCTGCACCATTACAAGCTTATAAAATGGCTGCACGCGCTAACGTTGACGCTGTATCTGAATTCCTCGCTAGGGCTGTTGCTGTGTGCCATGCTGTGCGAGGGATACACAGTCTGGGATATACAGATCGCTGTGACACCGACTTTGCTCGCTTGCTCCAGGGATTGACGCATTCGGTGAAGCGCGTTGAGGGTGAAGAGGGAGAATACGAGAAAACTCTGATCGGGTTTGCCTGTGTTCAGATTGGTAATGACCTCGTGGTCCACGTCAAGCGTGTCTTGAACGCGTTCAGTGATTCAATTGATGTCGCTGGCTTCTGCAAGCTCTGGCCCCTGGACGATGTCACGGCGCTGAATGCACGGCTCCGTCAAGTGTTGCATCAATGCCAAGACACATTTCCGTCCTCACAGTGAGTTTAGTTGACTTTACTGGTTGCTCTCCAGGAGCTAACGGTGCGCTAACGTGTCGTTGCTAGTGAACTCTGTCTACCCTTGCTCGCTGATTTACAGCTCACAGGCCGTGAGCTCGAGTCTGACGAGACTGAGACCAAGATTTCAATTGAGCACGCGGAAACAAATACTCAGAATGATGCGGGCAAATCTCCCGGGCAGATCCCGGTTGGGTCGAGACCCCCGAGGCTAGCTCCCGTCGGACTCATCAATGACTTCATTCTCGAGAGTCTGTCATACAAAAGTATGCACGATCGCGAAAGTCAAGTCACTGAAGCACACGCCAAGACTCTTGATTGGATCTTTGACAATTCGCCCATCGATCAATCTCTGCGTCAGAATTTCAGAGACAGCTTCGTCTCATGGCTTAGCACCACGGAGCTGGGTCCCATCTACTGGATCACTGGAAAGCCCGGTTCTGGCAAATCTACTCTCGTGAGATACCTCTCCCAGCATCCAGTCGCGCTGTATCATCTTCGCAAATGGGGCGGGAAGAAGAGAGTCAATACAGCGGGCTTCTTCTTCTGGACCAGTGGATCTCAGCAGCAGAGGTCGCAAACTGGCCTGCTCCGATACCTCCTACATCAGCTGCTGTCTTTTGATCCGGAGCTCACTGAAAAGGCATTTCCTGATCTCTGGAGTCGCTTGCGTCATATGACAACCAAGGAACGAGTCAACTTTGCTCTGGAATGGACTGTCCAAGATTTACAGGCTGCTTTTCACTCTCTGCTCGATGCGGCCTTGCCTAGCGTGAACATCTGCCTCTTCATCGATGGTCTTGATGAGTTTGACGGCGATCATGTCCAAATCATCGACTTCTTCAAGGGCTTGACATCTAGATATGATGGAAAGTCACTGAAACTCTGTCTCTCATCTCGGCCATGGGATGTCTTTGAAATGGCATTCGGAACGTCTGTCCCAAACACCAAGCTTCAGGACCTGAGCTACGACGATATGTACCGCTATGCAACAGATACACTCAAGACGGATAGACAGATTCGAAGACTGATGAAGCAGAATCCTGAGTCGACTCACCTGTTAATCACTACGGTGGTTGAACAAGCTAATGGGGTTTTCTTATGGGTTAGGCTCGCAGTTGAGCGTATGCTCGTAGCATTTCAGAAGAACTGCGAGTTCGAAGTCCTGGAGACAACTCTGAAAAAACTTCCAACAGAACTGGATGACCTCTTCGAAAAGCTTCTATTCAAGGATCAGACATCCTCGGAGATCATGCAAACTGCCACTCTGTTCCAGCTCATGCGTGCCAGGGAAATCGTCGCGGACTTTATCAAAGATGAGTCCTCCAACTCACTGACAGTCTGGGAACTCGCTTTTGCGCTTTTCAAAGAGGACGATGTTACGGCTCTCGATCGTGAAGTGGTGGAAGTGACGGATGAAGAAATCCAGAGACGCTACGGAACGGCAGTACAGTATATCCAAGCTCGCTTCGCCAGGCTTCTGAACGTCCACGTTGCCAAGCCGATGGGAAATATGCGTGTAGCAAAGTTTCAGGACAGGCATGCCAACGTTGCAAATCTCATCGCGACCAGCAAGGTCATGTACATACACCGTACAGTTCGAGACTGGCTCATGGATAGCGGTGCAGGAAAACGTCTCGAAGCACTCCAGTCTGCAGAGTTTGACCCTCATCTTCGACTTTTGAGATCATATGTCCTTCGACTGAAGCATCCTCTCGAAGAAATCGAGCATCATCGCCGTTTGGATGAGTGGTATCCTGATATTGCACTTGCCATGACACACGCACGATATATCACCAACGATTCCCAAGGCCTTCAGCGGAAGTTCTTGAATGAGATGGATAAGACTCTTTCGTGGCTCTGGCTTGAAAAGCCGTCTGACCCGTACGATCATTGGGCAAAAAGTACATTTGGAGCTTATGAAATCAGGATGAAAGCGCCTCCTATTCATCAGCCTTTTCTGTGTCTTGCTACCAAGTTTGGACTGACAAATTATATCTGTCAGGAAGTTGAGGACCTGAGTCGTGAAAAAGAGACCATGGAAGAAGAGGAAGAGGACGGGTCTACACCTTTACTTTCCTATGCGACAGAATTTCTCTGCTCTCGTAACAAGACCATCTTCCCCATGTCATCACCCAAGCTCGTCTATTGGCTTCTCAACAACCCAACACGCATCAATCCAGGTCCCAATCATGAATACAAACACTTCATCACACGTCAGTCAATTACTCCATGGCTTGCTGTTCTTCGTCATCTTCGTGATGCAAAGCGGAGGGGATGGATTGAATACTACGATATCAACCTTGAAGGAACTGCACGTTGGGCCGAGATTGTAAAGGAATTCGTGCAATTTTCGGACGTCAGTGCTGTGATTGTGAAGGATATGTGGGATCCAGAGATCACTGCGTTGGGAGTCTTGGAGATGCTGGAGGAAACGTATGGTTCCGCTGAGGTACAGAGGATCAGGGTATTGATGGAAAGGAAAATGGTTCAGTAAACGCGTAACTCAATATCACTCCTACTTTCTCTGAATGACGCGTGTCTTTATTTCGATATCGTTTTCTTTGCCGTAAAGAAGATAGGAAACTGAAACACATTCAATGGTGTCTCAGATCTTCGTCCGCAAACTCTAGTAGCCTTCCTTCCGGTTGACTTTGTTGATGAAATCGTTTCGTCCCTGGCTCAGCCTCTCAAGGTTCAATCTAAAAATATCCAACAGCCTCGTATAGTAAAATGAGGAAGCAGCACTGATATGTGGCGTAATAGTCACATTCTTCGTACTCCACAGTGGATGCTGATCGGGCAAAGGCTCAGGGTCAGTGACATCAAGCGCCGCACCCTTGATCGTATCCGAATTAAGCGCCTGGATGAGATCATCGGTATTGACGATGGGCCCTCTCGCAATGTTAATCAAGAAAGTCCCCTTCTTACCGAGAATATCAAACTCAGGCTTCGAGATCAACCCCTTGGTCTTGTCGGTCAATGGCACTGAGATGACGAGGATGTCTAGTCCTGAATCGAGAAATTGGTGGATTTCTTCTTTGGATCCGCCGGAGAACCATTTGCTAGGGAATTCACCCTCTGGATCACCGAGGCCAGGAGGCGTGTAGGAGTCATCGCGGCGGGACTCTGGGGTGTTGCGAGGGTGAAGAGTGTAGGCATGGATGTCAAGGCCTAAAGCTTTCGATAGACGGGCTGTTTGACGACCAATACTTCCGTAGCCCAGAATACCACTTAAGCGTGTTAGTTAAATTCCGTTGTTAGGAAGCATGTGGTACTGACATTCGCTTGCCAGCTGTGTCTTCAGTATCTTCGGCACCCTGATGAAGACGTTTCCATTTTCCTTCATCTTGAAGCTTCGAGTATTCCTTTACTATCAAACTGTAAGCCAGAGTTTTAGAAAATAGCAATCGTACGCCCTACAGTGAAGTCGATGAGAGAGATAAGTAGTTATAATCCACTCCGCAATTTGAGGTCTATCAATTAGCTATGGTCTGACATCTTGCAAGGCTATCTCACCCATGAACTCCATTAGCAGTCGAGAATGGAATCTTTGTATCCGTAAAGAGGGGATCCTTGATGAGATGGTTGGCACCAGCGCTCGTGAGCTGAACGTATTGCAAATGCGCCGCCTGCTCTGGCTTTGGCAATAAGGTAGCAGTCAGTAAGACAGTAGTATCCTGCCACTCTTCTTCCTTGAAACTAGGATCGAGAGGTGCACCCCATGGTTGAATAAAAGTCTTGATGGTCAAATCAGGGAACTGTTTCTGAATAGCGTCGATGTGAGCCTTGGGTGGTTCAACGGTTGAGAAGATTATGGCCTTGTGGCCCTTGAGAGTTTTATTGTTGCTGATTCTGACGAGCGTCATGGTGAAGTTATTGGTAGTAAAGATATCAATTGGAAGAATGAGTTGGAGGATTGAACAGAATCATGAGTGAATATTGAGTCTGGGGGATGACAAATAGACCTCCATGGTGTTGTTGTCGTCAAGGTGGGGCTGATTGACGCCTTGAGATAAGGATGGATCTGAGTGGATTGGTATTGCGATGGGCAGGTTGCATGGTGCCGATGTTGTCATTATAGTCTCGGGAACGAATTGCAACTCGACTGTATATGGATTTCGAACCTATAGGTTCTGGGGTTCACAACGTTGATTGATTGAGTTTATGAGGCTGACTTGTCTTGAAATCGGCTACCCTGTACTGCCTCGGAAACAATGCCGAAATTACGCTCCACAGTCTGCTTGGTTATGATAGAACATTGTTGCGCTCATGCATAAGATCTAAATGCTCATAGTATGTTTGTATAAGCTTTGAAGAGAATCTATGCTGTCATGTCATGCCGAATTTTCACACTCAAGGTTCTGATCGACCGTTCGATTAATTACCACGAGGTGCTAGCGATAACATTCATTGTGCCTGAACAACCCTTCAGGCTCATGACGATGCCACCATGCTGGGATTCACTAAAATACTGGCCGAGCCATACTGAGCAGTTCTGCCATAGGGTCCATAAAGTCGAAGAAGCTAAACAATAGGCGCACTTTGCTGCGTTCCAATAAATGGAAATATTTGTTAGTTTCCATGCTCTCAGCCCAGCAAAACTCGGTGGCTGTGCCCACTAAACAGCTCAGCCCTACAGGCAGCCTACGCTAATATCATCCACTAACCCTGCAGGACCGTTGGCGGTGGCAGAGACCAGCAGCTGAAAACGCCCCCAATTTCCAGAACCTCGGAACGACTTCACACCGGCAACCCAGTTCCAAGAAGGCCAACGAAAGCAGCTGATTCCGCCTTGACGGCAGCCACAAATGCTTGAGATGACTTCAAATACTTACCCCTCCCCCTACCTGAGGTTGAGGTGATCATCATCCAACATTCTACGAAATGCCTCACGCCGTGCCACCAGATCTTGCTGCATTTAATGAAAGCCTTCTCAACCCTCTTCCGGCATACTCAGCCATCGACAATGACGACCTTCTGAGCCGAATAGAAGCCACCGAAAGGGTCGAACTTCCTATCCTCTACTCGCCCGCCAGTCGCGCCCTGAACTTCCAGCGTCTTGCCTCCAGTGCAGATAGGGAACCGTACCTCGAAGCACACCGACTCGAATGCGACATAGTTAAGGCCTTCTTCTCCGCTATCGAGAATGGCCACGATGATATCGTCGCCGATTTTATAGCTCGTGGGTGGGTGTCGCCCGATACTGCGAGTCAATGGGGCGAGACACCATTAAATGCTGCTGTGCGCGCGGGCAAGGTTCCCATGGTGAGCCGCCTCGTTGCTCTTGGCGCAAGCGTCAATGGATTCGGTCGCGCACGGGATGAGAATAGCACCGTCGAGCCTGCGGACTTGCCAGAGCGCACGCCGTTGATGGTCGCCGCTGAACGTGGGCACTTGGCGCTGGTCAAAGTCTTGATCGAAGACTACGGCGCGAAACACGACATCATTGCGCCCGATGGAGCGATCGCCCTTCGTCTAGCCGCCTCGAACCGCCACCGGGAAGTCGTGCATTATCTCCCTACTATTCGTGGCGGCGCGTGGAAGCGATGGGCGACCGTACATAAAAAGCAAATGGACCGAGCGCGACGGGCTGTCAATAGAATCGTCAAGTTCGTCAGAATCCTTATTTGGGATCTCCCCAAGTTTTTAGTCTGGGACGTGCCGAAAGAGATATGCCGGGCTGCTTGGAAGCGTCGCCATCGGGTGAAGACCTTCTTTAAGAATTTACCTGGTAAGGTCAAGGGCGCAATACTTGGGATACCTAGCACCCTGAAACGCGCTGCAACGGAGGTTTGGAAGGGCGTCAAAGAACTTCCGTCGCTTTTGAAGAGCTTGGTCAAAGCCACCTTTGAAGTATTTTGGAAGGTCCTGAAAGGCATACCTGGCGCAGTAATGTTTGTTCTCAAATGGATCGGAAGCGGGTTGAAGGGCATGGGCGAAGCCATTGTCAATATTTTCGTTAAGCTGTTCTCGCTCCTACACACAGCGACCATGGCAGTCGTGACTTTCTTGCGTGGAATCACTCTTGGGGATGTATGGAATGGCTTCTACCATCTCGTACGCGCCGTCTTCGTGGACGCGCCCAAAGCAGTCGTTGCATTTATGGTGGCCTTTGGCAACACCAGTTACGATGTGCTCAAGACAATCTTTGGGACCTTGGGTGAATGTATCTGGTGGCTATGCGCGGGTGTTTACTGGCTGATTCGGTATATTCCCCGTCGAATATGGACCATGATTGAAGCGATGGGGACGTCTTTGGTGAAGGCCTGGGAAGAGATCATGGTGTACTTCAATCCTAAGCGAATGTGATCAGTTACGTAGGGCTCTAGAATATAATTGCACGATATCCACTGCCGAGTCAATTGAACGGCATCAGCTATCAACACTAGCTACCTACCTCAGATGATCGATGATACAATGCGTCCCCTTCACAACATAATAATAATGATGATGATCTGGCAGTGGAGCCCCGGATTTTGGAATACAACAGGCTGCTTCAGGGCAGGACAAAATCAACCGCCGCGCGCGACGCTTCCATCTTCACAGCTGGCGCCGGTATCTCAAATGCGGAATATTTTATTTCGGGCTTTCTAATAGTAATATCCGTCCTTCTATGAACCCATTGATATCTGCAGGGCTGCGTCATTTCGACACACCCTACGATGCCTACGCGCAAGGATCCCAGCGTTGCCAGTGGAAGTCTCACCAGAAATCCATTCAACTCACATCGCCGATTATACGTTGAAGAAGAAGGATCAATCATCCACTCTCGATATTATGAATTAGACATTAAA
The DNA here is from genome assembly GCA_003353625.1 of Fusarium fracticaudum. Lineage (NCBI taxonomy): Eukaryota > Fungi > Ascomycota > Sordariomycetes > Hypocreales > Nectriaceae > Fusarium > Fusarium fracticaudum. Next base: position 1,448,683 of record PDNT01000007.1, read on the forward strand.
ACTGGGTACGATTATTAACTTTACCCTATCATCTGGCGTCATGATAATACATAAAACCTTCTCAAGAAGCTGTATGCGAGATCATATCATTTTGCGCATCTGCAGCAACACGGTATAATTCCATCGAAGCCACCCTAGACTTCGAGAACACGGCAATTAGGGACTTCTGCCATATTATTATTTCATTAGTCTATATGTGATCTTTACTATCATTCTTTCGTCAAGGTTCGGCATTTCCTTTCCAGCGGTCCATACCCATATTTCTAGCTTGACCCTGCTCCGGCATAATTAATGGTGTACTATAATTCCGTGTCATCAATCCATCAAGCAATCGGGTGCCACGTTTCTCGCGAATGCATGTCTATACTTGCGCCATATATCGGCTTTGCCTCGAGCTCCTTGCGCTCATCCTCTCAGCCTCAGCGTATTGGCACCGCCTTGAGTCTCTTGCCTCAGCTCTTTCATCATTACCCTCCCAACCCGCCTTGATCAGCCAGAACAAAGCCATTAAAGGTGTCGTAAGCAAACCTAGAACGCCGCCTAGAATCGCCTTGAAAGCCTGTGGTGTCCAGCGGTCTTTGTATCTCCAGTCCCCACCATCACGTTCTCCAACTGCCGTTAGAACCCCCACGCTCAGTGGCCAGAGGATAAAGAAGCCCACGACAGCGAGTATGAAACCTCTCAATGCCCCTTGCACGATTGTCGTAAGTACAGGAGGAACAGTGGATTTTCTTTGAGGCTCTTTCTCTTCAACTTCCGAGTCGCTTGTATCGGATGCTGGTGAGAGGAAGAATAACCATCGAAGCCACCGATGCGCGGGCTCAGGAACAAAGCCAATCGGCTGAACAGAGCGTTTCGAAAGGTCGTAACTGACGAGTCCCATTTCAACGAACCACGTGAGAATGCATTGGACGATAATTGTTACAGCTGCATCGCCTGATAGTGTGTTTGGCAGTTGAAACAACCGAATTGGGTTCTTGATAGTGTCTTGCGTGGTGTACATGACTATCCATTCTCATTAGCTTTTCATCTCAGACTACAGCTGTAAACTCACCATAAGCCAAAGCAAAATTCACACCCCCGGATAAAGCCATGGCGCCTATTCCATCAAGCCCAAAAACATAGAAGAGCTGATGCCCCGTAAACTGCAGACTCGGCTTCAGGCGCCCCTCGATGTCACTGTCATCTCCTCTCTGTTCTCGTTCCTCCTCGCCAAGGTTGTCAGGTTTCAGAATCCCGCTGGACCCCTGCAGGCCCGGCCCCTGTGTCTCAAGTTGCGCCGACGTGAGCATATCTTTTCCCTTATCAGAGACGAACTCGTGGAAACTTGTTTGGTTTTGTTCCTATTTTTCTGTCTTTCGCGGTTTTTGATGCAGGGAAGTGGGAATTTTTAATTAAACGTCGCCAAGCTGTTGAAAGGGGGTTTAGGGAGATTAGGCGGGAATTATGGGAAAGCTTGGACTTTTAGATGGGCGAGAGCGAGAAGAAAAAAGTTAGTTAGCGAAAAAGAGTGAATGCGAATACTAATCCGAGATACTATATTACGACTTTGTTGAGAGACTGGTTAACATGGTACCATTTTACACCGCAATCTCACGGAAGTCACGCGATTCTAGGGCCCTTGTTGAGAGTCGGTAGTTGAAGATTATGTGATGTAGGAAAAGCATAAAACTATACTGTTTGCCTAAAAGTTTATTACAATAGAGTGGACCAACTGTTTGGTGTTTTGGAGGGTTATCGTGAAGCTCTTACGGTTTCACCACAGAATACCACCACGATCGGTTCAATCGGCCCAAGAAGACGGCTTACAACGCACAAGCCGACCTGTCAAGGCCGTATAGATTGACGCCACCTGAGAATCTGGGTCCTCTCGTCTCCATCGGTTAATTCATCCGTTTTGATTTAATCTATCCAGCAGTTAATAGATCCATCTTCATTCGTCTGGACTTGTACTGTTGAGGGGATGTGTTGGAAGCGACGTCAGGAGAAGGGCATCGTCTCAGGATGACTGACCCAAAGCTTGGGCCTGCAAGGGTCTAGAGATGGGGACTTGCGGAAAAATAAACACCGTTGACGTGACCCCTGCGGCGCTAAAGCAGGAACAAAAGAACGCTTGTGTTTTTCCATCTTGTCTTCTGCCCCAGTTTCAGGTACAGCGGTTCTTCGGCCGAGATGGATTGACTGACTGCTCGCTTGCAAGACGGACTTGTCACTTCGCTTGGGACGGTGTTGGCAGTATTCAACTGAGTGACCGTTCTGCCATTTCTTGGCAATAATCAATCTTACTTTGGCCATCTACAGACTATCGTGAAGATCCAGATGCTAGCCTCGACTTATACCGTCGGTAACATGCGACTCTAAACTTTAAAATGTTATGAAAATCACTGTAATACTTGCATGATCTGCTCATATCTCGATCAATCATACCCATAAAACCACAGGGGCTGAAACCCCCTTGGCCAACACCATGCAACCCTCCACCACCCTCATCCCTGATGGCATATCGACCCGAGCATGACACCCCTGCCTCAATCTATCCAAGGCGGGAAACTGATCCGTTTAGCCATGAGGCTCTTTACCCTCCAGGTCAGGTCGTCAAACATTTATATAAACCGCCCTCTTCCTCTCTCCAAGATACTCTCTTTCTTTACTCAGGCTCATTCAGCAGTTCATTCCATTCACTTTTTGCTCCTTGCACATTCTTTCACACTTCTTTGACAGAAGTCGTTTCATTCATTCATTCACTCAAACCGCCAGTCGGATATTACCACTCTTTACAAAACAAAAGACCCAATTTTCTTACACAATTTCAAGATGCCTTCTTTCACCTCCAAGACTCTTCTCGCCGCCGTTGCCGGTGCCATGGGCGTTGCTGCTCACGGTCACGTTTCATCCATCAACGTTGCTGGCGCTGTCTATGACGGTTATGATGCTAGCTCTGCTCCTTACGACCAGAACCCCAAGACCCTCATCGCCTGGTCCACCACCGCTTCCGACAACGGTTTCGTCGCCCCTGATGCCTTCGGCACCGGCGACATCATCTGCCATCGCGATGCTAAGAACGCGAAGGGTCACGCTGCCGTAAAGGCAGGCGATCAGATCTACATCAAATGGGATACGTGGCCCGAGAGTCACAAGGGTCCCGTGATTGACATGTTGGCCTCTTGTGGTTCTGCCGGTTGTGAGTCTGTTGACAAGGAGACTCTCAAGTTCTTCAAGATCGACGAGGCCGGTCTCGTCAAGTCCGGTAACCCCGGTACTTACGCCTCCGACGAGCTGATTGCCAATGACAACGGCTGGCTCATCGAGATCCCCGAGAACATCAAGCCCGGTTCTTACGTTCTCCGTCACGAGATCATTGCTCTCCACGCTGCTGGCCAGGAGAACGGTGCTCAGAACTACCCTCAGTGCTTCAACCTCGAGATCTCTGGTTCCGGCACTGAGCTCCCTGAGGGTACCCTCGGAACTAAGCTGTACACGTCCACCGAGAAGGGTATCGTCTTCGATCTCTACAATAGCCCTACCAGCTACCCCATCCCTGGCCCTGCCATGACCATCAAGTCCCCCAAGGTTACCCAGGGCAAGCTCGCTGAGAAGTCCAAGGGTACCCCCACAACTGGCTCTGGCTCTGGTTCCGACTCTGGCTCTGCCGCCCCTGAGACCCCCGCTCAGACTGAGGCTCCCGCCGCTGGTACCTCCGCTGCCGCCCCTGTTGCTACTTCCGCTACCGCTGAGGAGCCCTCTGCCCCCGTTGAGACCTCCCCTGCTGCCCAGGAGCCTGCCACTCCTGTCCAGACCGAGGTTCCTGCCGCTACCAAGCCCGCCAAGACTGGCTGCAAGGCTAAGCGTGGCATGAAGGCCCGCCGTCACGCTCGTGACCTTATGAACTAAGCAAACCACTCAGCGTGGTTGTGTATGAAAGGTCTTTTTACAAGGACAAAAGCCTGTCTATCCTGAATGGGATGAATCTTTGAGTATTCTGCTGTATATATGTGACCTCGAGTCCAAGATATAATTCAATTACATTGATTATCATATGCTTGATCGTACCCAATAGCTACGTCACGTGTCTTAAAATTGTTCTCTGTTGGTGTTCTTGTAACGCTGCTAGCTCTAAACTTCGACACGGACACTCTGTTGTATGACGTTCCTTTGGCTCACCGTTATCCACTATGGAACCGAGCAACGTTAGTGTCTACAATATGTCGAGTAGCGGCACTTGTCCTACAAGTGTCCTTGTAATCTATCGCGTAGGATAGATGTGAAGAAGGGCCGGACTCGTTGAACTCTTTGGTCGCGTCTGTCTTCGCCTGCCTTAGACTCTGGTCTGAGTAGCCGGTCGTAATAATAATCTTCTAAAGTACTACAGTTTATGGAAAGTCTGTATGCATTATAATATGTCACGGAAGACGCTCGTCGAGAGTAATAGCAGGATGAGGCCAGGACCAGAGGGGTGCAACATCAGAGAAGTGTATTGCTAGGACTGAGGTCAAAGTCATAATCGTAAGCATGATTCTAACTATGTACAGAGAATATCAACGTATCGCATCCTAAAGGTCATTCGCACGCTTCCCCTTCTCCTTCTCGTACTCCTCCAACCAAGCCTTCGTGAAATCAACAATATCCTGCTGGGCCTTGGCAACAGCGGGAGGAGGCAGCCCGATCTCAGTGGCGTTGGGGTCCAGACCATTCTCATCCCAATGGTGAACACCGTACGGGATAAGGATGAATGGTTCGCTGGCTGTTGACTTTCTGGGAGCAAGACCGATCGCGTGAGGTGTAGCGGCTCTCCAGGGATCGTATTCACCGTCGATGAAGGCCACGCGTGGGTAGCTGAAGTTCGAACCACCAAGCTTGTTGATAGACTCGACATCAGGATCGGTTGTAATGTTGAATTGCTCTCGGCAGGGAATGGTGCTGAACTCAACATCGACGAGGCGAGAGACAAGAGGGAGTTGGTTCTTAGGTACTCCGGAACCAGTCTGCCAGTAACCCCATTGTGTGCATGTTTGATAGGTCCACTGACGTCCACTGGATGCTGGGTTAAGACTAGTGCTGCCATACATCTCGCGAATAGAGTAGCATTCGTTCACAGTCTGGCCTTGACAGCCTCCCTGCTTATCAGACTCAACGTTTGACCTCATGTAACCAATGTAGTTGAGGAAACGGTTCGTCAAGTACTTGACATCGTTCTTGTTGGCATGAGCTGAGAGCCACTTCTTGACGTAAGGAGTGAGAGGCCTAGTGCTGGCGTAGAGGAGAGCATCAGAAGAAACACTGCCGCAGTAGATACCGAAATCAGGCGAATCCTGCGCAGGATCCCAGTTGTTACCTTGCAGTCCTTGGATGCCGCGGGAAATGGTGGATGCGAAGTCATCGTCGCGTAGACCGAGCAGACCAAACGCAATCTTGAGCTGTTTCTTCTCCTCCTTGTCGCTGCCAGTGAGAATCTTATCGACAACTTGAGTGAGCTTTTGTGTGACCTTGGCGCAGTCGCCGGGTGCGAAAAGGCGCGCAGCCTCAAAGTACTTCCAGTAGTCGATGATGGCTTCGGTGACACCAGAAGAGGAGATGCCACCCCAGAAGACATCAGGGTAAATCTTTCTGGCGAAAGCAGCAAACGCACCAGCGTAGGATCCACCGTAGATAATGTAAGGTGTGTTGGAAGCGGTCAAATTGTGCTTCTCCAGACCCGGAAACTTGACATGCTCGGCAAAGTATGCTGTATCAGCGAGAGCCTGCTCAGTGGACAAGAAACGCAAGTTCTTTGTCTTGAGATCCGGAACTGGGAAACTGGTGCCATAATAACGATGCTCGAGGATGACTCCAACACCACCGGTCGCATTGGCCAGCATCTTCAGGATACCATGCTGTAGGAATGGAATTCTGTCCTCGCCTGAAGTCTCACCAGACGCTAGGATGATGACTGGCCCGCCCTCGCGATAATGCTGCGCGTCGAACCAATATCTCAAGGGGAACTTCTTATCCGAGTGAGGTTCATACTTGGTCTCATTGTGGAAATGATCGACGGGAACCGAGATATTATGAACTTTTATGGATCCAGAGTCCGAGTCAGCTCGAGCGGACAGCGCGGGGATACTGTACGCGCTTCCTCTGGCGGTGAGCGCCAAGAGGGCGGCGGAAGCGCAGCCAGCAAACCACATACTTTCTGGTGATGGCGATATATGTTGTTGTTTTGGTAAAGGTATAAATCGCGGGGGGCTTCGAGCTTCTCATATAGTTTTGCGATACGGCCAGCCACCTTCCTGTTTCAGGTTAATAAGAGCATCATGGTCGCACTGAAAAACATAAGTTCCGTTGCATTTGGAGCAAGGATCTCCATTTATATCCATGGGAAGGAACCTTTGTAGATTGATGAAGCACGGCATTTTTGAGCCGATTGTAACTCTTATCTGCGGCTGCCTGTTAGATAATTGATAGAGCAGCATAAACCCCCGCCTTGTCACTGTGGTGATGTGGCTAAACTCTCGCGTGATTCACGCAAAGTTTATCGGCGTTAACCGACAGATACACGCACGCTATATGAAGCCAATTGCCACCTAAGTTAGTAACATATACATGATTTAATAGTCTACACTAGATGCATTAGAATCCAAACAGATGACTGAGCCATTGCTCAGTCCTGGCAGCAGATACTCGGGCTGTTCCGCCTACCTATTCAGAGTTTATTGGCTCGCATGATGTTGAAACCTTCTAAAACTGAAGGCAACAGTTAAACGACGTCGCTTGATAAATACAACATCTCGCATGTACTCATAGATTGTGCATAAGCAGGAGATGATCTTTTACGAACCCCTATAAGAATTATCCTCGCCGAACAGGTAACGCAGAAGAGCATACTGGACTCATGCCACCGTAAATTTCCTCTTATCCGACATCCGTGATTGAAAGAGAGTCATGTATATTTGCCTTAACTGGAACAACCATACTTCTCACCGAGTTCACCGAAAACCTCCAGCATGTCAACCCTTCCAGTCACAGTATGCTCATCAGCTCCATACTCCTTGGCGATTAATCCACCCGGTAGTGACGATTCTATCATTTCCATAAAGTCTGCAATGCAATGCTCAGGGAGGATCTGTCTGAAGAAAGCCTCTAAATCCTCACCTTGCGCAAGACTTAGCTCAACCTTGTTGCCAGTGATTTCCTCAAACATGTCTCTTAGATCGATTGAACTGTAGGCACGGGGGCCAAAGATCTTGAGGACTTGCGGACTGGGACTTTCGAGATTGCTAAGCAAGTTATTGGCACAGACTTCGCCAACGTCTTTGAGACTGACGATCGGGATCTTGAAATATCTTGGAGCGATCCATGATGAGATTGTTGGTGGATCTCCCAAAGGCATTTGAAACATGTACTCAAACTCTTCCTGAAAATGAGTTGACTGTAAAATAGTCACTTCAGGTACAGAGTCTTTGAGAATCTTGTCGGTGTGATGATTTAAGCGGACAAAGCCCTACATCGTCAGCATCGACACGGTTGGCGACTTGGTTACTATTACTTACGATACCATGGTCATTATTAGACCCCAGACCAGACAGAACAATGAGTCTCTTGACGCCTGATTTCTTCAAGGCACCTTTGACATTGTTTGCCGTTTGCTTGGCCCATTCTCTCTGGTCGATGTTCTCATAGGTCGGCGGCGGAACATACAGAACGGCATTAGAGTTGCCGAAATTGAGACTTTCCTCAGACGCAACATCGCCTTTGACTGCATTGAAGTTTGGGTGGCTTGTGTACTCATCTGGTGCCTTAGAAGTATCGCGATAGATGCCACAGATAGTAGGATTGGCTGGAGAGGCCAGAAGTAAGCGAATGGTCTCTTTTCCAACCTTTGTCGAGGCAGGAAGAACAGTTATGTGAGCAGACATCTTGGAGACCAGGTCAAGTGTTGTGACTGACTCCATGCCTACGATTGTTGAGCTGGCTCACGTATGTTTATACGTCCCGAGGCCCGCATCAATACGGACACCAAGACATTAAAATAAGCGCATACCAATACATTTGCTAAATTTATCTATTCATCCAAAAGCCCTGGCAACTAAAGAGACTTGGCACCATCGGGATTGGGCAAGCGCACTTACTGAGTACATACGCTCCGCCAATTTACGGAGGTCATAAAGAGGATGACCCCGTTACCAATGCTTGCTCAATATCCAAGTTCTCTATGCCGACTTAAGGTCTCAGCCATAAGTCTCAACTGCGACTTGCTCAATAATGCCCTTCGTTCTTTCTGGGGACGGACCTCGCGTAACGGACGTGGCACATTACTACCTAAGCTCTCGCACAAAGCTGACAGGCAATGCATATAATTGGGAGAAGTCATGAGTGCAAGAATCAATGCACAGTGAAGTCAGCCACCAGATGTGAGGCTTGTGACCCCTCATTGACATGACCATATCATCAGCATACGACATATAGGGCTATTCTGCATTCCTCTTTCACTAGGCTGGCCACGATTCCTTCGTCTCGTCGCTGCTGCCGACCAGTTCGTCGAGAAGAGCATCAAGATCTACCAAACCTGCAAAAGGTTACAACAGATCTTATCACGTACCGGAAATTATGTGCAGTGAAATCCTCAGCCTTCAAAATACCATTAGCAGATTTCATGGCACGCCTGTTCGGAGACCGAGAGCTTGAAATTTACTACAGTGCAATGCAGTGCATACCTGTTGGCGACTTGTCCTTTTAGAAGCTTTGTAGGGGGTTAAGAAGAAGAGAAAAGAGGGTATGACTTCCGCTGTCGATACTTTGCTATGAGAAAAAAGATTTATTCAACAAAAGAAGAAACTAGGCTAAGCTCGAGCTGAGCAGAGAATTTTGAAAACGTAGCAAAGGTTTAGCGTTATGTATGCTCGTCATCTCTCGCCTTACTGAGCGGCCGACATCAACCGCTGATAGATCATTGTAGCATTACCGCTTAAAAGCCTCTCACAATAGGCTTCCGGGGTGGTTACTTTCATGTCGGGATAGAGTTCCGTCGCATCTACATATCCCAAGTAACGAGCGTACTCTGGGGTATTATACCCACGAATTCCGAGTGCGTTGAAGTATTGGTACTTCACTACCTCAAAGTAGTCGAACGAGTCCGGAGACGAGCAATCAACCTCTGCTCTAGCCACTCCCTCCATGACCGCGGCCTCCGATATCTACAAACCCAAATCTGATTAGTACAGTACATCTTTCTGGCTCCTCGATTCAGACTAGATCAGTAACATACGTAGTTGCGTTCAGTCTTCTCTCCACTGGCTTTTTCCAACATATCGTATGCTTGGTTCATTGTTAGGACCGTGTTGTAGGCGAAGACCATCTTGTTCAGGGTTCGAGGATCAGCAATAATGCGAGCTACCCATCTTCCAACATCCGGCAGATCTGTAAAGGCAGAGGGGGTATTTCCGGCACCTGGAATGCACCCTAGAGTGATTGGCAGCGCATAGTCAATACGGCCGGAGGGCAAGCGAGGTAGCATCAACTGATACCAGTAGCCGACATCGACAATAGTGTAAGGAAGTTTCACTTTCTTGACGTGATTGATCACCTGCTCTTTCTTTCCCATCTGTCAGCAGTAGCAGAAATATAATAATTGGGTGACATACAATATCCCTCAACTTTAAAATACCTGCTGGGGGCATAATCAGGGCGAAACAGCAAGGCAAGAAGCGCTTGACACCCGCGGCTTGAGCGGCATTGATGAGCGGGATTTGCGCCAAGAGGTCGGTAGCACTGATGGCTGAAATAAGGGTGTCTATCCCATCGAGGACTCGCGCGAGCTCATCCTCAGGACCACTTAGATCCGCAGCTACGACGTTAATTCCCTTCTCCTTGAGAGCAAGTGCCTCAGGTTTCTCCATTGAGGATGGGCGGACTAGCGCAGTGATCTCCTTAAGTATCAGGAAAGTTAATAAGATCCTTACGCCAAGAATGAAACCTGACGTACATATCGCGGCTCCGTTGACTCGAGGAGGGCGTTCAAGATTGAAGCGCCCGTCTCACCAGTGGCGCCAAGGATCGCGACCTTCATCTTACTGGTAAATTCAGAGCTTTACACTGAGAATCCTTCCTGCTGTGGTAGAGCAAATGTGCTAATGTTGCGACCGTTGATAGATATGAGGTTCTTCGAGGTCATACCAGTATAAATACCCGAAAACTAGGTCAAGTGCTCGTAACTACGAACTGCGGAGTGCGGACTATTGTATCCTAGCAATGTGTGCTAGCAACTTATCAACGGAAAGTTTAATTTTATGGCTAGCAAATAGTTGTATACATAGATGTCTGGACGGTGGACTGGGCGGCAGGGAGGATTGCGGACTTCAGAGTACGGAGCGGAGTTTTGGAAGCTACTACAGTCCACTGCAAAAGAGTCAAGCGTCAGATGGGAGAACACTGCACTATGATACTAAGTAATAGGCTTTGATGAGAAGATAATCAAAACGTCGGCCGGACGACCTGCGAAGGACTCGCTAAGTTCTTAGTTCTCTGTATTGATCAAAGCGCTCAGCCACGGATCTCAACTGCAATAACACAACACACCTGGCTTACAATTGGGAGAATACCATCACAAGTGGCTTGCAATCCTTTACTCCAGGATTGACTCATTAGGGCTGCCATTAATACTCTACCCGCAGAAGTAGATTCGCTTGAAAGAGTAAGTCGCTAAGTAGGCCTGGGCCTTGGTTATGAACACGCCTGACAACCTCGGTAATACTATATTCCACGATATAAAACACGAATTGATTCGGTGCTTCCAGAAACAGAAATTTCAGATCTCAAAGTGAACCGGGATAACAGGAACTGTCCAGGCCAAGACACATTGCAACTTCTATTTGCTGATCAATCACGTCCTTTTGTCTTCAGCATTCACAATCAGGTCTCGATACATACGAGTTCAGAAGTCGCTTACTTATAGATGTATACTCTCCTACATAAGGTAACTTGATCTTGTCATCTTTGGGAAACGAGGGCCAGTGGGTATGTGACCGCGTTGGGGCGGATTGTACATGGCGGATAAAGAAAGAAGGACAGCGATTTGAGTTGCGGCCAGTCATTTTGAGTCAGTTCGTGAGCAAGAAATTGATACCAAGTCTTTGATCCATCTTGAGGAGTCAATTGAACTGATGACGAAGTTTGTAACCCTGGCGGGTAATGTTGATCAAGTCGATTTAGGGCTCAGCGAGAGCAACGTCGACAACAAGGCAGAGCTACCATGTATTGCAGGCCCTTAGGGGCAGGACAATGGAGAACAAAATGATACCATTTAACAAATTCAATTGGATTGAAATTTCCTTGAAGACCAGTCTCTCAATTCTGACGCGCAGTTGATCAATGCAACCTTCCAAGACCATCGAACCTCGTTATCAAGATATCGCAAGCCGATTGAACCGAGGTCTTGGCGCACCGAGAGATCAGGGACTAATAATTTAGTACAGGGAAGTGGTGTTATTGGCATGGTAAGAGATGACGACGCCGCCGAGACCCTCATTTTCTTGGGTCTGACGAGCATGGGGCTTGGCATAACAAGGTTTGCATCTAACGGAGAAGCCACAACTCTATACTGCGTAGCATCCAATGGGCCCAGCAAGCTCAAGGGAGGCTTAGCCTAGGTCGGCCCAGCCATGACATCTGCCAACGCTCTGCGCCTTCCGGGTCACGGTTTGGAGCTGAAGTGGCGTCATACGGAAACTATCGATGAATCCAAGTTTATCCCCTTTCAACTGATTGAGGGTTGCATTGCCGAGATGGAGATGTCATACATGGCATTGAAGACTATATATACTGCCTCTAATTCCCTTTATCGCAATTCATTATCATCATCATCAATAACAAACCACTAAATACTACAACCCAAACTCTTCAGATACTCTCTACCAAATACCTAATCAACAAACTCTAAACACATCCGAGATCGGCAGAAGCTGCAACGAATTATCTCCAGAGCAATTCAGCAACAAACTCAATCAGCACAAAACCTACAACTCAAACCACGTCAATCACATATCTACACTCACAATGTGTCTCCCTTTCGGAAGAAGCCAACACCGCTATAGCTCTGGCGGCGGTGGCATGATGGGTCCTCGCCCTGTCAAGGTAGTTCACCACCATCACCACGGCGGAGGTCGCATGGGTGGAGGCATGGGAGGTGGTCGCATGGGAGGCGGTGGTATGATGGGAGGAATGGGAGGCGGACGACGCATGGGTGGAGGTATGGGAGGCATGATGGGCGGCGGTAGAAGAATGGGGGGACGACGATGCTAGGAGCAAAAACAACGATGGAGACGGGCTGGATATCGAGGCCAGGCACAGCGACAACGATGGAGGGGACGGACGGGTTAGACCTCCACATCCATGCCCGCCACAGAGACAACCATTGGGACCCCCTGTCTGTTGATCCCAGGTGCAACAACAACGATACAGACGGGGATAGCGTCCACGCCATGCACAGCAACAACAATTGAGATGCCCCGTACGCCATGGCCAGGTGCAGCACCAATGATTGAGAATTTGATACAGCCTGGAGGTCGATGTTAGAAGATTAATTCCTGTATTACTAGAGCGACGGTATGAGCCAACGACTTTGATGCGAAATAGAGGCATTCCTTCAACTTTATTGTTACGAAATCCATTATCATGCTTGCCTCCCTTGAAAACGATCAAGTGATGAAATTGAGTAGAGTATTACTTGCAGAAAAACCATTCCAATTCGACACTGGCCATAAAATTACCTGTGTCTCCCAGTGCATAAGTCACAACCTTAGGCCTGAAATTCCCCTCTTCGTGTTCTTCTTTGCATCCAATCCTCCGCCGGTACTTGCTGCGTAGCACAATGAATTCCTCCACCGAGCCTAGGAAGAATGCTCAAATCAACCTGAACAATTTCTCGATCTGGGAATTGCAAGCGGAACAAGGTGTAGGCATCATCATCAAGTTTTTTAATTCCAAAGCGCGGCATGATCAGGCCTCCGTTGGGGAGGTAGTAGTTGGCGTATGAAGCAACAGTGACATCGGAATGATTCCAATTCTCGCCGGGGAGGTCATTGGGATGAGGCTCTTCGACCTCAAAGACTTCCAATTGTCTTCCTTGGTGATCTGTTGCGTTTCTCAAAGTTTCCTTGGCTTCTTTGTAGGCTTGGATCACCTGCGGATCAGCACGTTCAGAAGGTCTGCTCAGAAGAACCTTGCCCGGTTTGATGAACCTCGCAAATGCATCGATATGAAAGTCAGTGATATCATAGCCTTTGACGCCGGTAAGCCAGATCACTTTGTAGATTCCAAAGTATTTCTTGAATAATCCTTCCAGTTCTTCCTTCGATCTGCCCGGATTGCGGTTCTCATTGATGATGGAGCTCTCAGTCGCCAGAAGGGCTCCATCTCCATCGACCTCAATCGCACCCCCTTCGGCAGTGAAGCCGGCGTCAATGATAGGTATGGTATTTCCCTGAGGCACACTTGCGTCTTTCTCATCCTTATGGTCTATGACTGAAGTTTCTGGAATCTGGAGATTCGCAGCAACCGCTTCATCACCAGTGGATGGTATCTTGGCTCCCCAGTAATTGAAATTAAGTTTGAGCCCAGTAGAACAGCCATTTTGCGTTCCATGAACAAAGACCGGTCCTGTATCGCGGATCCAAAGCTCGCTCACAGCCAGTGGTCGCACGGTGACGTTATCAGACACTGTTTCAGATGCTTCACGAACGTCTTCCGGGCGGGTAAACATTGTGACCGGCTCGAAGCGGGAGATCGCAATGGAAAGAGCCGAGACTTCCGCGCGCGCCTGCCGAAGGATATTCTCCTCGACAATAGATCCGGGAGATGGCCATGCAGTTAGTGTTTGGGCATGCTTCTGCCATTCCGGCGGCATGCGATACCCCCCAGAGATTCTCTGCATCTGGCCTGGATCCATGAAACTCTTGATTGGAGACTTGATGGATCTTCGAAAGGTTGTGAACATGAGAGTAGAGCGTTCTTGTCTCTGTCGTTCACGTGTCGAGGGGCTGAGTTACGGGAGGAGTCAGGCTTTTATTTATGTATTTCTTGAGTTGAAAGATGGGACCTGAAACTCTGCCGAGCTTTATCAGAACAGTAATAACGTCGCAGAACTTTTGCTGTGATATGGTCACATCATGAAGGGCGTACTGCCGTACGCCCCGGCGGGAGGACTTTAGGACTCATGGAGAGGTTTAGCAGTGTCACGTGATATCGCCCAGGATCTGGTAACACGTCGCGTAACCTTAGCTTCGGCTTATACTCCTTTCATCTCCTGCCTTCGATGCTCCCGCTATTGCCCCCGAAAATCTCCTCACCTTGGTCTGATCATGTCAACTCGGAGGAGCGCCAGGCTCCATGCTTTGCAGGACCGGGCGCCTACAAGTGCCCAAGATGACTCCGGTCCTGGCATGCCTAGCAAAACAGGCAAGCGTAAAGGAACAGTGAGCGAATTGCACGAAAAGCCCCTCGTCATCAGCAATGCGAAAAGACGCGTCGCCAACGATGATGGAAGGCCAGCTACAAAGAAGGCCAGGGCAGAAACTAGTCGTAAGAAGGCTGAAGAATTGTCCGAGAAGTCACCGACGAGTACAACAACTGATCTTCTTTGGTCATGTCCGCGAGAGATTCTGAACTTGATTTTGGACCATGTGAGATAAACGCCATCTACTACCAAGTTAGCGCAGTGCTGAACGCAGTCAGATCAAGGATACTAGAACGCTCGGGAGACTTAGCTGCACAAGCAAGAGTTACTTTGCCATGGTTGTACCTCGGCTCTACGAACACATCGATGTCTCTGTAGCTTATCATGCTCATATTCCCAAGTTAATCCGAACTCTTGAGCCTTTTCTGTCTATTAATCAAAGAAAACAACTCAGGAAGGAGGGCCAGTACCGAGGCCAGCAAGCAAGCTTTCCAAACGTTGTTAATCCTCAAAAGAAGCCTGGCTTTGGGGAGTACGCTCGTCAAGCCAGCCTTTTCATCGGCGACCCAGGGAAAAACCACAAGTTCATTGTGAATCGATATGTCGAAGAAGCTCTAAAGAATATGACCAATCTTGAGGTCGTCGAAACCTCCAGTATCACAGAGTATGCGAAATCTTCCATGCTACTAATTTTCAGGCTAACGTAATTTAGATCTATCTCCAAGAGTCTGGCAAGCCAAAAGAATCTGAGAGCCTTGAATGTTTCTGCCGGTAACTTGGGAGAAAGCGAAGCCAAACCCCTAGCAAAAATCAAAGATCTCAAACACTTGGCCATTCATCTGCTCGGTTTTGCTAGCCCCAACTTCCGAAAAGATAATACTCCATTATCCTTAATTCTCAATTCTCGGACAACCCTTCGGAGCCTGGACATAGAGACTGGATCGTTCAGCTCTGTGTTCTTGGATGACTGGCCGAAAGGCAAGAGCCTTACCTCACTTAAATCATTCTCTCTTACTGGAGCCACTATCGACGAAGACTTTTTGAACTCTCTGGCAAATGCTGTCGACTTTATTGCGCTAGAACAATTGAAGTTCGGCTATCTTTCACATGATCTCAAAATCTTGTTTGAGTACCTCAGCGATGTCTTCTCGAAGGCCCGAGATAATCAAAAGGTCGAAATAAAACTGCGCAATTTGGACATTGAAATGGGAAAGGAAACGTCTTTCGCGGTGCCTGAGGAGCAAGAAGCGCACGTTGACGCCAGAATCGATTTTATATCGTCTTTCGACGTTTTGACTTGTCTGGAGCTGCATGATTACGGCCAATACCGTCAAGAGATCACGGTCAACCCTGGCCTAAAGAGCTCCCTAGTCAGAGCCATTCTCAAACATGAGAAACTGACCAAGCTGAAGATATCCTACAGGGGTGTAACAAGTGGCTACAAAATAACGTGCCTAGAGCCTGACACGGTCTCGACCTTGGTTGATAATCTTCCACAGTTGAAGGTACTTGAGTTTATTCCAGAGCCGACCAAACTTGTAAGTACCAAAGCCCGTGAGCGAGGAAACATTGCTAATACAGAGACAGGCAGAGATTGCTAGAATAATATGCCGTGGCCGCAACCTGACAACCGTCACTCTTATCACAGGCGGCTCATGGTCGAGCCTCGCTGAAAATCAGGAGAAGGGCTTAGAGTTCTTGCACTCAATCTTTGAGCAAGTTCTGAAGGGAGATGTGAACAACGACACGGGAGTCTTTAAATGGGAAGACCATAGCAAGATCACGCGCGTGGCCGTGGATTGGATGATATGGGAAGTTGGATCAAAACTCGGCAAGGCCAAAAAAGGAATGAAAAAGGCAAAGAAGATGAGCGTTGCAGTTGGAAAGCAGAAGCGAGAGGTTTTGTACCGCGATATCGCGGATTTCGTTCGCGTTCCCCTTCTCAGTGGGCTCGGGAGCAAATGGGTGGACAAAGTAAAGAACGATATCAAATAATTTGGATAGTATAGCAGGAGACTAGATCTCAATAAGCCAGAAGCCCTTTGGGTATTTGGATTTGTCAACAGTTCGATGCTTCGGTAGTCCGAAGTTCATCAGTCAGCCACCGTCGGCGTTGATTTGAAGACGCGAAACGCCATCGCAATGCAGCAATATTTATAAGCAGATGACGTAACGAGGCACAACGATTATGCCACTCTGAACATTCATCTTTCTATTTAATTCTCACGATATTTTCACAGTCAGATATATCTTCTATCTATCAAATCATCCCTCAAATACACCCAACCAATTATCGCGATGTCATCCAAGTCCTTCTACGCTCTCATCGCTGGCGTCGGCCCTGGCACTGGTAAGCTTACCCCTCCTTTCAACTCCTCCGGCTTACTGATCTTCAACCAGGTCGTTCCGTCGCTCTGCGATTTGCTCAAAAATATCCAGTCGTATTGCTTGCTCGTCGACCTGAGAGTTATGAGAGTACTCTTGCAGATGTTCAGAAGGCGGGCGGTAAGGCAATCGGAGTCTCAGCCGACGTTGGAGATGCTGCGTCGTTGAAGAAGGCTTTCGAGACTATCAACAAGGAATTGCCAGATAGCCAACTCGCAGCCGCTATTTACAACGTCGGAAGCGGCGGCTTTGCTAAGAAGCCTTTCTTGGAGCTCACAGAGAATGATCTGAATGCCAGCATCGATGGATCCATGTAAGTTGTCCCGCCGAACTGAAGCTGCACTCAACTGACGACACAAGCCGAGCATTCTTCAATTTTGCACAAGCTACTATCCCTCATCTTCTTGAAGCAGTACAAGGCTCTCAATATCCTCCAACTCTAATCCTCACCGGTGCCACAGCTTCTATCAAGGGTTCCGCACAGTTCAGCACCTTCGCAGCTGGAAAATGGGGCCAACGCGCAATGCACCAGTCCCTTGCGCGTGAATTTGGACCAAAGGGCGTCCATATAGCCCATGCTGTGATCGACGGAGTGATAGATATCCCTCGTACTAAGCAATGGGCTGCTAATGACGGCGCCGAGGATGGAAAGATTAGTCCTGATGCGGTAAGTTTATCAGCGTATTTGGCATGAAAGTCACTAATGGAATATGTAGATTGCTGAGGCTTATTGGAATCTTCATACCCAACATCGCTCTGCGTTTACCCAGGAGATTGATATTCGACCCTACATTGAGAAGTGGTAGAAACTGCGTTGGCAACCTCATTAATAATCGTTGTCATTATTGGACGCGCAGAAGTTCCATATGGTCGGAAGACTTGACTGTCAATGGTCTATAACATAGCTTCGTCAGTGTTCTTAGAATTGGAATGAATGTCAATTTGTAATTACATCCATGATCTTATCCACGGCTATATCTCGCCCTTTGGCCGTCAATCACGGATCAACAAGCCGACCCCGCATTTATCGCCAGTACAAGCTGACATCACCTCTATTTAACTGCTTCCATGACTTCAGTTTGAGCACTTGAATAAAAGAACCATCAGCTGTTTAATCATGCCTTTCTACGAAGTCCACCACTCTTGTCCTCTCACACAGCACCAGCGTCAAAACTTGGCAACCGCAATTACGAGGCTTCACTGCGAAGCTTTCAAGACTCCAGCATTCTTGGTCCACGTACGCTTCCTCGCAGAAGACAACAGCAACAACACTTACTTCGTCGCTGGAAAGCCTCACCCTCTAACATCAAATCGAATCTCTGGAAACGTTCGCACGTCTGCAGCCCGATCGAAAGCAGATTTCGATGATCTCGGTTCTAAGATTGAAGCAGCTTGGTACGAAACGCTCCAAGTCACGTCTCCGCCGCAGAAGTCAACTTGGAGCAAAGAAGATGAGAAGAGTAGGTTGATTATGGTGAAGTTCGTACCTCTGGTCACGATTCGTGAGGGGGGGATGGCTGCCCCTCAAGCGGGCGAAGAAGAAGCGTGGCTCAAGGAGCAGCTGCCTCATATCGAGGGTATGGCTAACAAAGGCGTTGGAGACTTCATTGACTTCTGGAATGAAATCAAAGGGAACATGGCTCAGTGAGCTAATGCGGCAAGCATAAGAGGTTCTTGAAGAGTCGGATATGATGAAATTCGTGGTGAATAAACGTAATTTGGATCTGTCCGACAATATCCTGTTTATGCATCAGGCAAAACAAGAATCAATATGGATAGATAGCCATAGCAGTATCTAGGAAACTCAAGGGGAATATTACTACACCAAACATCTATTAGTGTTTCCTTCCCCCAGAATGTCATCCTGAAATCGCTCCGAGTGGTTACTGTGGCTGGTTGTGACTGGGTGGCTGTCTGAAACAGTGAAACGGCTGACGACTATAATCGGTGACGACAGCCATTGCCTAGCGAGTGGAGGGTTTGAGCTGGGAAGTATCGCAAAGCATATCCGAGCAGCTGTGAAGTTGCAATACGAGATTTCCACGAGGCCAGGCTTCAGGGCTGAACCTAATATAGTTGGTGGCGGCATCACTAGTCTTTGACGTGAGTTCATTGCCTGATTTCCTGGCTCGGTATCCGTTATTGGTAGGTTCACGAGCGGATAGGACGGCAATGGACTGATGGGCTTGTTTCTGATACTTTCTTGAGTGTTAAGTATAAGTAGCCCCGGGTTTCTCGCTCTTGTTAATCTGACCTCCAATGACAATAACTAATCTACGAATCCAAGCAAAGCAAACTACTTCACAAACTATGTGTCGCCTGGAAATACGCTGGGAAGGGGAATCGGATTGGTGGCTAGATGGACCTTATGGCTCAGTCAAATTCGATTCTGAAAGAGCTGTAGACCCGTTCGTCCGAACGATGTCCCAAGGCACTGATGCTTTGAAAGACCATCTACTTTCTGGCGTTGTGTTTTCGTGCACGGAGTCGGGAAATGTCGAAGCAGTAAACTTGTTTTTCGCTTTATGGCTCGAATCAGCAAATGAGCTTACTGTTGCTGGCGCCAGTACCTCTTTTCTTGCACAGGATCAGGGCGCAGAGAATATCATGAGCTGCCTTGCTCGAGCGGGACGTTGGCTGACTGAAGTTGCTCACCCAGAAAGTAAGTAATGAATATCTCTGTTGAGACGGCCACTAATTATCAAAGGTGTCGCCTACTATGTCAAGGCAAATGCACCTCGCGCGGCCAAGCCTGCAGACAAAACCGGCCCTCCTCCCCCCCCTGAGCGTAGGCGATCCAGCTACGACACGCTCAAATCAATTGTAGACGGTAAGAATCTTTCGCCGCATCACAACTCGCGAAAACATATAATAACCGTAGATCCAGATCCAAAGATGTTCGAAGCGGCCATTCAAGCATTGAAAGAGCACGGGGCCAAACCCAAAGTTGCTCCGTCTGCCGATCTAAAACCTCAGGATTCCAATGAGATAGCTGCCACGTATATCCTTACCTGGTGGAACCAAACGGGTGGCGACCTTCTCACTCTCCACGACGCTCGAGTGCAGCCGTCTTGGATCTTGTCTGTAAGGGCTATGCCAGACAAACATTTCCGTACTGGCTCAACATCTCTAGCATGGTTCTTTACAAATGGGGCCTGGGCACAGGGCGAGATGGATGGGTACTGTATCTGGTATGCACCCAATGGCTCCTGGTTCGGAGTCAACATTCATTGTCCTGTGCAGTTCTTGGGTATAGGCACTGCCCCTTATTACGAGGTCGCTTGGTCTGAGTGGGGGAAGGAGACGTTTTTCAAACCTGTTGATGAGCCCTTCATGTCTTTTGATTTCCTTCGCTCTCTTGGATATGATATTCAGATCAAGCCTCAGAGTGGACATTCCAGTATCATTGTCGATGTTATCGTTAACAAGACTTCATAAAACTCCAGTAATACGGGTTTTGGTTATTTGAGGGCTGGCACGTTATGTTCAGTGAATTCGTGACATATCAAGCTTCTGTTCAACCGTAGCTATCATATGACCGTTCGCAACGCCCGTGATACTATGGAATGCTTTGGCGATAATTAAGGACCAGTACAATACAATCGGCCTCTGGTAAGGAAGTCATATCCAGATTGCTTTGTTGGATAAACCCTCAAGTGCACTGAGATCTCTGTTGCGGAATCAAGACAAAAATGCCAGCAAGGTTAAAACCCCCACAGCAACGTCAACAGGGATCAGGACGCATGAAAAGGGGCGCCTTACCAAGAATGGTAGGCGGGGAATGATGGCAAATCTCCAATTGCTACCAAATCTTGACAAATTTCTGGGATACAGTATGACGGAATCCCCTATCAATCTGTACAGTATTCTTAATTGACCTTTCTTGTCGCTCTTTAAACCGATGTAATTGTTTTATTTCTTGGTTGTATTTCCTTTACCTTCGTCGCTTGCAGCTATAGCTCTCAATGGTCGCTCAATTGCACTCAACGCTGAGCTTCAATTGAGCACGTCGCCAACTTGGTGAGCATTGAGAATATGTCTCATCACTTCCATGTTGGCGCTGCTACCGGGCAGCATCTTCTTGATCCAATGTCGCAGGGAATTGGTATCATGAGAGATGTTGTTTCGCGCTGGTCAGAACTCGATATCACACAGATCGGATCGCTCATTGCCATTGCCGGAACAGTACCTACAGCTTGGAGATTTCTGCATCGCATATGGTATGAAGTCTACGGCACGATACGGCGTTTCTTTCTCGCATCAGTGACCATTCCCGGTGGCGATCCTCTCAACAGAAGTGTTGTCAAATGGATTCTGGCTAACCGGGAACGACACTATCGCTCATTTCATGGACGCACCGATATCGGACAGAATGGAGATCGCGCCGCAGCCCTTAAAAAGACAAAGCATTCTATCCAGTATTCACCCCATTGGAACATCAGATGGCTATTTTATGAGGGAAACCTTTTTCTTGTGACGCGCAGAATCGACGACTACAGCTCTTCCTTGTCAGATCCTAGTTATGACGGTATCGGGGGGGAAGAGATCACTGTGAGCTGCTTTGGCTGGTCGGCTGAGCCGATCAAGACGTTTATCGAATCATGTCGGGAGTACTCCGATCGGCAAACACAGTTTTTCGTGATTATCTACGCTCGAGATCGCTATGGTCTATCGTGGAAACCAAAGGCACGGAAACCCATTCGACATTTAGAGACCGTTCACTTCGACAATGAGACGAAACAAGAGCTTCTTGGCGATATTCGAAATTATCTTGATCCCAAGACACAGAAGAGATATCAGAGTCGCAGCATGCCTTATAGAAGAGGTTATCTTTTTTACGGACCCCCTGGAACTGGAAAGTCATCGCTGTCAGTTGCAATCGCCGGAGAGTTTGGACTGGATCTTTATGAAGTCAAGATTCCCAGTGTGGCCACAGATGCAGATCTGGAGCAAATGTTTCAGGAAATTCCTCCACGTTGTGTCGTCTTGCTCGAAGACATTGATGCGGTCTGGACGGATCGTTCAAATTCAGATAATGGGCAAGAAGGAAGTTCTGCGCCCAATTGCACTCTTTCAGGACTTTTGAATGTATTGGATGGCGTCGGTTCGGTTGAAGGACGCATCATTATCATGACCACCAATCATCCTGAGCAGCTGGATAGCGCATTGGTCCGACCGGGACGAGTCGATATGAAGGTTCTCCTGGGCAACATCAGTCGAAAGTCAGCCGAAGAGATGTTCATCCGCATGTTTTCTCCTGATCTCGGATGCACCTCGCATCTCGATATTGATGAGATCAAGAAGCTTGCTGCGGAATTTGGGAAAGAAATTCCTGACGATACGTTCACGCCATCATTATTGCAGGGCTTCTTTCAGTTGCATTTGGAGAGCCCTCAAGAGGCTGCTTCAACTATAGGAGCTTGGGTGAAGAGGGAGCTCGAGAAGAGCTCGGAAAAGGAGTTTGAGCTTATTACTGGCAAGAGAAAGCTATAGCGTTAACTTAATTTGTGTATTATGTACTGTAGATCATGAGCTTGTACAAAAGGGATGCGTTCTTTGACAATTTATCCATCCCATTCCTGGGCTTCGATAGAGGGTACTCTGGTTTCGGTATTGGCCTCTGATGTCTGACTGTCAACAGAATCAGGTAGACTCGTTCAAATGGCTTCTCGCTGCATAAAGGTCTGGAAAAATGAGGATATTCTAAAAGTATTGAAGACCGCCGTCGCTGTAACATGGCGCAGCACCAGCAGCTGACGATGATCTTGCTGTCTTCGCAGCGCTAGCGTCAGAGGCGGGTCGATCGCATCGCTCCATTGATACCCTTTTGGGATAAGATCATCACTTGAAGACAGGGCTGAAGATTGGAGCAACAAAATTGCAGGGGAACAATAAGACCATCTTAAGACCAATTGGGGAAGATTCACGCGATCAACTGTAAAACAAAATGCCCTGGTGGCTGTGCAACAGTGAGACCGATCAATCAAGTGCTGTCTAGTGACATCTGCGCCATAGAATTGTTCTCGAAGGATGCTCTAATGGGGTGCCTGGGGCTCAGACCTGGTTTCGGAGCGAGGAAGCTGACGACAAACGTCACTCTAGGCTGCATCAAGCCACGGATCCTATGTATATAAGTGCGTGTCGTTTCCTGGCTGGGATCTATCAATCGTCTCATCATTACAAACACTGCTACAGAGAAAAGTCTTTTACTACGAGCTGTCTGTTTCTATAAACTACAACTGCATTCCCAGCTTGCATTACCAAACGAAACAAACTTCTTATCTTCTTCAGTGCTTCAGTGCTTCAGAATTAGCAAACAAGTCGCTCATCAACATAAAGCACCCACTCAAACACACCAACCACCAAAATGTGTATACCACTCTTCAGAAAGAAGAAACATGATCAAGTCTACGATTACCATCCACAACCAGCCATGGGCTACTCAAAGAAATACGGCTATAACAACTACGGATACTACAACGGCGGCAAGAAGTCGCGTAAAAATGGCCGTCACTACGCCTCAGCTGCCGGTGATTTAGCTGGAGCTTGGGCCGATTACAGCGGAGGAGGTCATCATGGAGGAGGTCACAGCGATGGTGGCGGTGGAGGCGGCGGTGCAGATGGTGGAGGCGGAGGAGGTTGTTCATAAACTGATGTAATATTGGGCTTTGGAGTTTCATGATTGATACCTTATAAGATACTGACTTGGCGGGAGATATCGGATTTGTACAGTATTGTACTTTATTAGACCTGCACAACAACCTGGGAAGCGTTCGCAATTTAATCATATACCTTACTTTGATATGCACCGTCTTTCTGCTGTAGATCATACCATCTGGTGGCTCTGCCATGAAAGGAGTGGCCAAGCGTATGCACCAAGTGCATGATTATTACGCTAGAAACATCCTTGGCAAGTAGCTGAGATTACAGCTTGGCTGCTGAGCCTTGCTGTTCAGTGGAATAAGCTGACTGCTGCGACCTCGAATCGAAGCTATGGACTTATACTTGCCAAAACTCTTGGCAAAACAGTGCTACTGGTATTTAAGAATGGCCTAAAGTGCGGATACTCAGTGCTCAAGACTATCATTCAAATTCTTATGTTGTTCAAACACAAG
The DNA here is from genome assembly GCA_003353625.1 of Fusarium fracticaudum. NCBI lineage: Eukaryota > Fungi > Ascomycota > Sordariomycetes > Hypocreales > Nectriaceae > Fusarium > Fusarium fracticaudum. The sequence goes on from PDNT01000007.1 coordinate 1,472,608, forward strand.
TGGCAAAGTCATCTGACAACAAGCGTATCGTATCGGGCCAACACAGCAGAACTCTGAATGCCGACAATATTCACACATCTTTCATAAAAGTAAATATACGAGCGAAGCTATTCACCGTCCTTTATAACAATGTGTCTTCCGTTCTTTAGGCGAAAAAGAGATGAAGATGATTACTACGCAAACAACTACAATACTGCCAACAACGTCAATCAGGGAGCTGCGTACATTCGACTTCTTGGCGCTGGTCATCACTTCGTGGGAGACTGGGGTCAGGGCGGTAATAGTGTTGGGGGCGAAGGCGGAGGCGGAGGCGGGGATGCCGGTGCAGGATGCGACAGCTATGGTAAAAACAGTAGACAAGTTGGTTTGGCTTCTAGATAAGCCTGCTTTGCATCTGTTGGGGGCCAGTCGATCATTACTCCACAACCTCACATTCTGACCAAGATCTTCTGCATGTAGGCTGACAGCATCAGAGGCCAGCTTAAACCAGAAACGCAATAACCGATAGTTATGTTTGCTGCCGCATGATTTAACACCACTTACGGTTGCGCAGCCTTTTTAATTGACCAACTACCACTCGCTCGTCTCCCATAATTAGTACATGAGCCTGGACGGTTTCAGCAATTGTGATGCCAAGGGGATGCAATAAAACTTTAGACCTCTATCCTAGGTAGGTGACAAAAGGCCTTAGGTAAACTTAGGTAAATTTAGTAAAGTTTTAGAGGATCTTAGACTAAGTATTCTTAGTACCTCAGTTTAACGTTAGAAGTCTTCTTACACCCCGAGGGATGCCTAGAGCTCTGTGATAAGGTTGTGAGAGGTCAAAAGAGGCTTCAGCCCCCAGCGCTGCCTAGAGCTCAGCCCTGGCTTCAGGCAGGGATGACGCGCACAGTCACGTCATCGCTAATGTTGATCGTATGTTGTCGCTAGATATGATATATCAGAGAATGTATATAATGGCAATGATTATTCCTTTGGCCACTTCAATGAATAGCTGGCCGCAAAATTCCATCGCAGACTATCAGTGATCTAAAGCATCATCAATCACTCGGATTTATATCGCATCATTGAAGCAACACCCTCCATCATTGAGCACAAACAAAGCGATCTATATTCAACCCCAACCTAGAACAATGTGTATGACATTCTCTACCAGGCTCCAAGATCCTGTTGATCCACCTCCACGCTACCACAAGAACTATCACAGCGAGCACCCAGTCTCCAGCAGCAGTGCGTATTCTCGGCAGAGAGACCAAGCACGCACGAACAAAATCAATGAAATGAACGCCGCCAGCAAAGAGGCGCGTGCCAGAAACAAGAGACAAAAGACATCGTTCGTGTTTCGTAACCACGGTGGTGGAGGGAGTGCGCATCATCATCATGGGGCCATTGCTGGAGCGATTGCTGGTGGTGCTATGGGGGGAGGAGGTGGCGGTTCTGGTGGTTTCTGATGTCGTTTACATATTAATTCACGTGGTGCATCTGCCCCATGGTCACTTCAATGACTGACGTAAGAGTCGTTGCGGTGTTGAACTTTATAGTTCACCGGATTCGAATGCAGTAGTCTGGCAGGATGCTTCATCACATTGGACCGAGTCTCCCCACCACGAGTCAATTCAAGGAAGATACCACTCCGGTATCGCAGATTTCTCATTTAATTACATTTTGAAACTCTAATCGCATACACATATCTCTACCTTGATGTTCCTAAACCCTCTAATTCTCTGTGAAGACACTCTTGGCTCCTCCGTCAATAGCAGCCCATGCCTTGGTCAGAAATTCTTCAGGCTGGGTAAACTTATACTCGGGCAAAATTTTGTTCCACTCGTCGGAGACCTTCAAAGCACCATGCTTGATTCCGAGAAGGAAGCACTTGATCATATCCGCAGCAATCTTCTCTCGCATCTCAACTGGAATCGATGGGTGTTTGGGAAGCGGAAGCCATGAAGCTTTGACCGCACCAGCTTCGAGGTCCTCGCTCTTCAAGTACTCAACCTTGAACTTTTGGCCTGTTTAAATGATCAGTATCGTGTCCCTTTTATCTTCTCTTTTTCTTTTGGGCTGTCCGTACCTCGGATCTTCTCGCCGAGAGCAACAAGCTCATTCATCGTGATATCTGTGCCCTTCACACCACTGACAACCGGCCACTCTCCTTCGTATTCGACAGCTAGAGCAGTTACTTTTGCTGCATCTTGGGCTGTTGTGAGCGTTATTATCGCTTCACCATCGTCAATCAGGAGGGCTCGGCTTCCATGAAAGTTGACCGGCGTTTCAAAAAGGTTGACGTGCTTCGAAGACGTATATGGGTAGGTCATGTAATTGGTGAAGAGTCCAAATTGGAATAGCGTGTATTCAATAACCTACAGCCAAGCGTTAGTGAATTTTATGTGTTGCTAGATAGAGTGCAGCACCTTTTTGTCCTTGTTCAGCTCTGCGAGGTACTCGCGTGCAGACCTCTTGAAGTCATACCAGGGAAAGTAATCCAGGTTAGACCTGTCAGCTGTTAGCTATACACCAGTTAATGGATCGTTTTGACCTACGAAGCCCATTCACTTGGTGCAAAGCGCTTCACGCCCGCTCGGACTGCCGCATCGATCAACTTCTCCTGTGGCCCAGCAGCTGTATCACCAGGGGCGACAGACATGAAAGATAGAACTGTATGTACGCCCTCTAGCATCTTTGTAAGTTCTTCAACATTGTCGTATTTCGTCTTGAACCACTTCGCCCCAGGGGCAATTTCTGTTTCTGGCGCATCCTGAGATGTTAGTCAAGAAGTGCTAGTCCGGGAACATCGCATACCTTTCGAGACAGAATGATTATCTCATGTTTGTCTCTAGCGACGAGGGCATCCATGACCTCTTGGCCGACATCTAGAAATCGGTCAATAACCTCAATCGCAAATCGAGGATAAATAAGACCTACTGCCGGCTCCTCCTGCAATTGCGATTTTGACCATTTTGGACCCAACTTGTATGCTTTATTTACACTGTATGATACTCATACTTTTGACAATCATTTCACGTTCTGTCTCTTATATACTCTCTTGAACCCTGAACTTCCGCCAATCCGTAGGGTCGCCGCGTTCGTCCGCCGACATAGTGAACGCCGTGGTCTTTATTCCCGGTGCTTATCTCCGTCTTACCGTTTTAACACATGACAAATCCACCTCAAAAGCTCCGGGAAATCGGCGGACGAATGACCGGCAGAATCCTTCGACGGTCACCTTTTGTCTCTCACTCCGTACGCTGTCATACTTTGTCATTCTCCTCATATTATCCTACAATTCAATCATGGGAGAACACATATTATTGGACGAGCAGGACCCATTGCCTGACTCCGCTTCGGCGGACAATTCCGCGCCAGTCCCAAAACGTCGGAAGCTGCGCAAGGGAACAGTCTCTTGCTGGGAGTGTAAACGGCGGAAAGCGAAATGCATCTTCTCCGATGATCTCGGTATTTGTGACTCATGCAAGAGGCGTGGTACAGACTGTGTCAGCCAGGAATCTGAGAAGCCGCCTGAAGTTGGAAGCAATAAGCACATCGTGGATCGGCTTGGGGAGGTTGAAGCCTTGGTACAGCATCTTCTCAAGAATGCACAATCCGACAGGCCACTACGAAATGGTCTGGTTTCGCCGTCGAGCTCGGTATCGAGAAGACGAAGCGAGGATGGATATAGACGTTCAAAGTCACCCGCAGTCGTTAATACCAATGCCGCCTCAACGGATGATACTTCCCTCTCAGTATGTCAAGTATGAAGGCACGACAAAAGTATGATACTCACAAATGGCAGATCCACCCCATAGAACTTACACCACCGTCCGAGATATCACCGCCGCCTCACATCCCCGATGATCTAGGACGCTACGATGCTGTGTATCAAGCCCTGATATCTGCTTGGCCCAGCGTAGAAGACATGGAAATAATCATGAGCGTCCCGGTAGAGTCCTCACAAATCATCAGAGCAATGACATGTGCACCACCAAAGGAACGCGGCTCAAGGCTCCCATCTCCGTCCAGCTTACTTCGCTTGCCCTCACGTGGAGCTCATCCTGTCCTCGTCGCTAGGAAAATGCTCGTACTCGCCACCTTTCTCCAAGGTACTCTCATCTCGTCAGAGAAGCACCTTGAAAAGCTCAGCACAAGCTACGAGAACATAATGGCACAAATTGTCAAAGTCGCGCATGATCATGTCACCTGCAACGATGATCTAGTTTCGTCACTCGAAGGCATAGAATGCATCATGCTCGAGGCTCTCTATGAGAATTACGCAGGCAATCTTCGCCGATCGTGGCTTGCGGCGCGCCGTGCTGTCATGATAGCCCAGGTTTTGGGTCTCAACAAGGGCATTATTCCATCTTCAGTAAGAGGAGCTACCGTTGAACCAGACGATTTATGGTTCCGCGTGATCAACCTCGACAGATATCTTTGTTTGATGCTAGGTCTGCCACAAAGCGCACCTGACGAACCAGTTCACAACCTCGATCCGCTTGACTCTTACTCTGCAAATCGGAAGATGCAACATCTCTGCTCAATTGCCTGCGCCCGTCTACTGAGCAGAAGAGCATCTGGTGTTTTTGATCAACCACTCACGAGAGAGATTGATAAGTTGTTGCGAGATGCATGTACATCTATGCCGGCCCAGTGGTGGATCATGCCCAATTTGTCTTCTCACTATGACCTCGCCGATAAAATCCGCGAGACTCTTCGTTTCAACGATCACTTCATGCAGTATCACCTTCTCTTACAGCTCCATATGCCCTATCTATTGAAGGTCGATGGGGGAGAAGAGTGGAAGTACAACAAGTTGACAGCTGTAACAGCAAGTCGAGAGATCCTCACGCGTTTCGTCTCCGTTCGCTCAATTCCTCAGTCACGATACCACTGCCGCGGAACAGATTTAATCGCTTTCGTGTCATGTACAGCCTTAACTATCGCTCACATTCTTTGCGATGAACGACACAAGCGGATTGAAGAGCAGGGCTTTCACTTTCTCACACAACAGCGGTTGAGTGACCGTGGGCTTATTGAGCAAATACTAAAAATAGCACAAGATGGAGTGCGGAGAACAAGCGATGATATTTGCAAGAGATTAATGACCCTACTACACTATCTTCTGGCGATCGAGGATAACGTAACAGCTGGGGTACGTTATAGTGTTTCTTTTGCCGAAGAGTCGGTGAAGGATGGGAATTTGGGTCATCATGTCGAAGCCAGTAACGATGGGACAGCTCTCGACATTTACCTGCCCAACCTACCCGTGATTAAAATTATGAGGCGAGATCCCTATGGAACAGAAAAGCCAGCTATCACTCTAGAAGTTCCTTGGGGCAACATAGCATTGGACCGGTCTGGGCTAGGGAATGCCTCAGGAGATGGCCATTTGGCTGATCCTATACCTTCTTCATCAACAGATGAAGGAGAAGGTGTTAGAGCAGAACTAGATGGTCCGTCTTCTCTACAAGAGATCCCAGTGGCAGATACATGGACATTAGAGGGTTTGGATATGAGCTTTCTCGATAATTGGGTGGAAGGGCCAGTGTTTGTCTAAATGGCTGGTGATACCTCCAGTATTGGTGCTGCTGCAGAATATACATTTCCCTATTCCACGAACCTGTGCATGTCCACCTAACTATGTCGCTTTAGCTTCATAAGTCCATGAACCTTGATATCTACCCAGACCTCAGTTATGCTAATTGCCTTCCGCCTCAAGTGCTCTCACTTTCCTGCATACCTGGCCAAGAAGTTGTTGTATCTCTCATAAAAATGAGCGCTTTGCGATGTTTTGGGAAGTAGGACGGGGAACCAATGTGGCAGCCCAGCATAGCAGTGAATTTCCACGTCAACGCCGTCTTTCTTGAGGGCATCAGCGTAGGCGAAAGAATCATCTCGAAGGACATCCGTTCCACCGCATTGAATAACTAAACCCTGTTAGCCTAAGCATGTAAATCTTCGGAAGCTCTTACGTGTTGGCGGGAGCCCCTTGAATGATTCCGAAAGGAGGGGAGAGTGTCTGTAGTCTGGCTTCGCCTTCGGGACATGAGCATCTAAGACCGTCTCCATGTTTATTGTGCTCAGGACAGCGTCGTTGTGGTTTTGGACATAGCTGCCGTATTCATATTTATCCGTGGGAAAGAATTTGGGATGACACGTTGATGGAAAATGCAACACCTGGGCTATAAGTCCGGTCACACCGTCTCTGACGCAGTCTAGAGCGAGCGAAGCTGCCTTCAAGGTTGTCAGATTGTTGACCATAAGTAAAATAAAAGGGAGGACTCACGAGTTGGCCGCCAGCGGAGCCTCCACTAATTATGATTTTCTCTGGGTCAACTCCCAATCTGTCTGCGTTCTTCTTGCACTGGAATTGGTCAGCTGACTACCTTCGACGAGTTTTATACTATCAACTCACCCAGATGAGCCCGTCGTAACAATCGTTGATTGGTGTTGGGAAGGGATGCTCTGGGGCTCTGGACCCGTTAGCAACCCTTTCATATATCGTTTAGAGATGGGGTACTCACGCCCTATAATCGACACTTACGACGATAATGCCGGTGTTAGTCGCCGCATATACGTTGTCAACACCGTCGACTTCATGACGGCCAAGACACCAGCCTTACAAGTGTCAGCTAAGCTCATCGATCGGCTTGGTCCATACACATACCACCACCATGCATTCGATACATCAAAACAGCGTTTTTCTGAACATTAGGTGACTTGTAAAGTTTGAGCTCAATCATGGTTCCATCACGAGTAGGAATGTCGATCAGCTCTGTGACAACACTTTTGTAGCGATCAGGTCCCCCAGGCGGCATCACTGCGTCTGCATCACCAGCGACTGCGCGGACACTTGGAAAGTCGGGAAGGGAAAAAAGCACTTCATATGTCTTTCGGATGGAAGCTTCTACTTGTTTGTATTCGGGAGTCTTCTTCGAAAGATGGCCATATTTGGGAAGAGGCGTGAAAGGCGCGTTGAGGTCAAAGTAATCGTAGGTAGTTTTCATGTAACCCATTGTGACTGTAGAGGATGATCCTAGTTGGTGGTGTAATCGTGAAGGACTATGGGTTTGAGACAGGTTGAATAGATTTTAGAATACCTCTTGCTCGGAGCGTTCCCTGTTCTATGGTATTCCCTTCTTGAAGGGATTTTCTGGCTTTATAAAGACTTGTCTGCCATTTCTTTCTTATACCTCCAGTCTCCGCGGGCCCGAAAGCCCGTTCAATGTTCATTGACAGTAAATGATTCATCGCTGCCGTAGCCTATTATGGTTTAGTGTAGGCTCAAATCAGTGAGCCAATTACATCAGGTTGAGTAAACCAAGTTTGGGAACGACATTGTTATAGATGGTGTTTGGCAGAGAATCGGTGTACCTCTTAACTAACGGTGACCTTGCACAACGCCATGCAAAATAAGAGTTGGATGAATCATTCTAACAATCTGGTCGTGGCCTTCCTCCTACATAGTTACTTTGTTCATTCATTTTTTTCAGACTTTTCCCGTAGCTAATGACATTTTCGTGTGATCCAAAGCGGTGACTTTGGTAAGAAGTCCAGAAGACGGAGCTCTGTCTCCACTGTGGCCTTGGGTACGCCGCCTACCGACCTACCCTAGGTCACTTGTAATATTTACTTCAAATCTGTGGCTAGGAAGACAATTAATAAAGCAGTAAAGCCAGTGGAGTTTCTCAAGTACTTCATTCATGATACAAGTTATGTTAGCAATCGAATTATCTTCTTCTTTGCTTGAATGGACACGCTCTTTTCTCCGGGTTCAAGTTTAAACATCTGACTTAAATTGCTGACGGTGCCACAAATGGTACCTTGACCATTCGGTAGCAAAGAAGGAATACACGACACGTCATGGACACTATATTCTTCCTCTCGTGTCTCAAGCTTCATTTGTGAACTCTCAAGAGACTAGCTGGCACAGCGAATTCTGGACTTTGGCCCCAAGTTCAGGGCAGGCCCTTGAGAGGGCGCAAGTACTAGATACTTGTTAAGCCCCATCTCCCAACGACAAAACGCCGCGATCTACTAGAGCACAAAGTAGAAGTGACTTGGCTCGATCGCTGGACTTGCCATTGGACCAGGCCACCCAATGTCCAGGGTCATAGGGAATTGGATGGCCCGAGGTCCCTGAGGAGGCTCTCAGTCTCACCAAACATCGCTAAAGCCCAGACTTCAACAATTGCTCCGAAACAAAGTACGGAGGCCCAGATGTCTGTCGCTTCCTCATTGACCGCAACTGAAATAACTAATCAGACCAACTCTATTCGCTTCTCTATTGTACCGAATCGAGCCACCCTCCCCAATTGACTCGAGTCGCGACATTATCCCTCCGATTACGACAATTTAACGCGATGGTACGATGCGATGCGACGCGATGCCGAGAATCCACACGAAGTCTCAATTGACGTACCGAGTAGAATAGCAACATCAATGGCTTCCATTCATAGCCGTGCCATGCTTCCCTGGTTTATTCCTCGAGACAGCGCCTCGAGACAGCGACTTCGCTTTCTTGCAACAGTCATCACTCACTGGATGGAATCTATCCATGAATGCGTGTGCATGTGCATGGTTCCAAGCAGACCAGACAATAAACCAGACCTGGTGACCTTGAGCCATGGCCATAGTCGCATCCCAATGCGAAGTCGCGCGACTCCCCGACTTCACGATCTTTTTCTTCCAACTACCGATGTGACAAGCCTCTTGCACCAACCAGCATTGTAAATGAATAATGTCCACAGTCTGGTAGTCCAAAGCTACAGCACTGTAGTGGCTCGGAGTGGGATAATTGAAACATGCTGTCTTGGCCAATCATTAGCGTCGGAAGTTAGCAAAGCGCGATTGCTGCCTACTCCGTCTGACATGCGTCGTCGTGCTATAAATTCACGATCACCTCCCTCAGCCGATACCTTTACGTATAGTGATCTTGCCATTGACATGGTGTATTGATCTCGGTGTCAAAATGCCTAAATCTGCGAATACCGCAGACGAATACGATTTCGTTGACCATCAAGATACTGCGCTGAGCCCCGAGACCGTTGCTGAGCTGAGAGAATGGCTCCAGCCGACCGACTACCTCGCCGAAAGCTCAGAGTATCGTCGTCATCTGTTATCCCAGGCTCCAGGGACTGGACTCTGGATATGCGAAACAGAAGAGTATCGCAAGTGGCACGATTCTCCCGACCATGGCAGTCTCTGGATCAAAGGCGTGCCTGGCGCCGGCAAGTCTGTAATGGCAGCCAGTATGATTCAGCATCTGCGAACGACTGAGAATTGTCCCGTTCTATTCTTCTTCTTCAGAAACATCGTCGCTGCAAATTTCTCTCCACGTGCCTTGATCCAAGATTGGCTGGCTCAGTTGCTGCCCCATTCTCCCAAGCTGCAGTTTGCTCTTCAATCGCGACTCGAGGACAGCTTAGATGACACGTCGGACAATGAGCTCATTGAACTCTTCCTTGATGGCGTATCGTGTGTGCCCAAACTATACTGTGTTGGCGATGCGCTCGATGAGATGTCGACCGATAGCACGCCAATCTTGGAGAGGCTCAACGGTCTTGCGACTCATCGACCCAGAACATTGAAGTTGCTCATGACCAGTAGACCGTCTCGGACCTTGCAAAGCACGCTACGAGATTCATCCATCGTTCACATCAGCCTGCAGCAACACCTTGTGGATGTCGACATCCATTCATATCTCAATCATCGATTTGACAATGCCTCAACATTGGAGCATCATCGTGAGGCGAAAAAGGATCTCATCAACATGGTCGCCGGGAAATCGCAAGGCCTATTCCTCTACGCCAAGCTGACCATGGACCAAGTTGAAGATTCCCTTCGGTCCGATGCAGCTCTCAACATTGAAGATCTCGAGGCATCGCTTCCAGTAGGTCTGGAGCAGACGTACACAAGCATGCTGGAAAAGCAACGGGGAGAGCCTGGGGTTACTACAGATGTTCAAGTATTAATCCTTGAGGCTGTCATTCATGCATCGCGTCCCCTTCGATTGAACGAACTGGCGAGCCTCTTGAAGTGCGTTCGCCCTGACATCACCCAGCCCAACGCCTTCAAAAGTTTGATCGCAACTAGCTGTGGACCACTGATCGAGATCCTCGAGGATGAGACTTTGCAGGTCATCCATCACTCTTTCACGGAATTCCTACGTGGAGATACTCGCAGCACCTCCACTGTTGGCGCATCTGATTTCCCAATCATCGACTCTCTTCAGGCACACAAACAGATGGCCATGAACTGCCTCATTTATCTGCAGTCCGGATCACTGCTACTGGACAGCGAGCAATCCAACAATTCAGCTGTCGATCCGTCGGTGACATTCGAAACACCCAGACACAAAGTCGACCGCGAAGCGCGGTATTACAGGCGTGAACACCTTGGTATTCGAGACGAACATGATGCTTTCGAGTACAGATCAGCTCGCCTACAATATCCATTCCTCAGCTATGCGGTTGAGAATTGGCCATACCATGCCTCAAACTACGACGTGGATGATAGCGAATTCTTCAACACCATCATGGACTTTCTTAACTCTGGGAGCCTTTCGTTTCTGCGATGGCTTGTCCTGGAATGGGGATCAACATCAAGCGACAAAGGATCGCTCAAGGGGATTCCTACGGGTCTTCACATTGCAGCCTTTGCAGGACTAACTCAGTTCGCTTCTCAGCTCCTCAAGCAAGGTGTGTCAGTCTCGGCAGTTGATGCTCAAGAGCGGGTTCCATTGCATTGGGCAGCGACAAATGGTCACGATAAAGTCGCCGCGCTCCTCCTTCACAACGGGGCCAATCCCGATGCCGAAGATGGAAGAGGGCTGAAACCCATCCATCTCGCAACCTTGAAGAATTACGCCAAGGTCGTGACCGTCTTACTTGAAGCAGGTGTCAAACCAAACACGATAAAAACAAGAGAAAACCGAACAGGGCGTCTCCTAGGTGGCGAAAGAATCACAAAAGGCGAATGTTCTATATACTATGCCAGTAGAGGAGGGCACTTAGAGGTTATTACTGCCATGATGCCCTTCTGCGAGCCACAGATGCTAGAGCAGCTTCTTTGCCAATGCTGCCAATTCAGTCGAGCAGATGCAGTTCAAGCAATCTTGGGCAACTCGCCCGTCTCGCCTAATGCAACCTACGAAGGGGCGACAGCATTGTATTTTGCTTGTGCCATACCCGATGTCAAGATTGTCGAGGAGCTCATTCGCGCAGGTGCAGATGTCAATATGGTCTCCCAATGGCAATCGAGACGACGGATGAATGGCCTACGCCCTCAGAAGCGGGAAGATGCAACACCGCTACATCGCCTCGTAGAGGTCTGGGAAGAGAAGAATGATTCCGATAGCCAAAAGGTCCTAACAATGTTGCTGAAAGCTGGTGCTGACCTTGAACGGTTTGATGGTCGTGGAAAAACTTCCTTGGCCATTTCAGCGCAAGATCCCCGATATTCCGACGAAGGGGGGAATCATTTACCGGCCCTGAAGGCCTTGGTAAGAGCTGGTGCTAATGTCAAGGTCATTGGCCAGCCCCCGAATACGGACACAATACTGCATCACGTTCTTGAACACAGCAGGGACTTAGAAGCTATTAAGCTTCTGGTGGAACACGGGTGTGACCCGATGCAGAAAAACGAGGCTGGACACACATCTCTGCACAGAGCTGTATCCGAGACGGGCTCCTACAAGCCAGACACTAACTCCAGAAGGATGGATATCGTGAAATATCTCCTCAACCAAGGTGCCGATCCTTGTGGAAAGGATAGGTATGGAAGAACACCACTCGCCATTGCGATGTCCGGAGAATCGGATATATTTGAAGCCTTGTTCGAGAGGGCAACCGACAAGTCCGCGACGGAAAAGTGCTGGTTCAATCTTTCAGGGATAAGCGATGCAGACAGGTTCACCCATTATCTTGAACTTCTACTTGCTGCAGGGATCGATATGGAGATGGTGGATTCAAATGGCAACACTCTCTATTTGAATTGTGTACGAGGAGGTAAGGAACGATTGTGTATCCTGAAAGATCATGGTGCACGGACAGATGCCACAGACTCCAATGGGAACAACGCATTACATCGTCTCTGCTTCTACGGAGCGCGGCGTACAGAGGAAATGGAAATGTTCATAGAGGAAGGCATTGACCCTCTTGCCACCAATAATAACGGAGACACGCTTTTACATCTTGCCGCAAAGGAGTATGACGGTACAAGAGAATCTGCCGGTCTTCTTGCTTGGCTACTCAGTCTTGGTATTCCAGTCAACGCTGTCAACAATCAGGGTGCCACTCCTGTACACGTGTTCCAAACCCGCAGACGTACTGGGAGTACCTTGCTTGACAAAAAGCGCATTCACTTCCTGGATGTCTTGAATCGGAACGGTGAGGTCGACTTGCAGATCCGTGATAACGATGGGCTGTCACCGCTTCATCTGGCAGTCATGACATCAGAAGTTGAACTGGCCGAGCTCAAGAAACTCGGGCTTGATTTCAACTATTTAACTTCTGACTCACAAAACGTCCTTCATCTGGCATGCCGAGCTCGCAAAACCGGCATTGTTGCCCACATTCTGGAAACTGTTCCCAGTATAGATATGAACCAGCAAGATCAATTTGGCAGAACGCCACTTCATTATGCCTGCAGTTCTGGCGACCCCGAGATTGTTGCCTGGCTTTTACGCTACGGGGCTTCGACCTACATCAAAGCGAACGATGACTCTTCTGTCTTGCATGCTTGTGCGGATATCAGAATTGAGCAGAGCATATGGAACCTTCAAGCACGAGAGTCCCCATGGCTGCGAAGGCCATGCGTTGACCGACTTCGGCCTCGTGTTGCTAACGACTATCCAAGAGAGCCCTGGTACCAGGCTGAATACTCTACTCCTAAAGTTGATATTCAGAGACAGTCATCGCCAGCAGTTGCCACCATCATTGAAATGCTAGTTGAGCATGGTGTAGACCCTGGTTGGTTAGATGACCGTAAACGAACAGCCTTGGATTTGGCACTCTTTGCAGGATGCCCTGATTTTGCGGAAGTCTTTTCAGAGGACGAAGAACTATTCAAAATGGCTACAGTACGACTAGAGAAGGAGAACGACGGTGCAAAGGTGGAAGAAAGACGGAGAGGCATCAAATTACAAATGCTTCTGATGTGTCCGAAATCTTGCTGGGAAGTCTTACGTCGAGATGAAGATGGGTTCAAGAGCCTTATGGACAAACCTCAAACATTTCTTAGCCTCCTCTCCACCCAGGACGCTGCGAGATTAATGAATCAATGCGTTGAAACTGCACCATTGGCAACGGGAACTTACGAGTTACTCGAGCAAATTATGAGGCCAAGTAGCTGCCAGACTATCAATCACCTTTCTGCTATCGAGCATGCACCGGGACTCATCAAGTACTACAGCAACTATGAGAATGCAAAAGCAAGGCTCGAGAAAGAGATCCTCGAGGAACGGTGGCATCCGGAAACCCTTATGACTGCGCTAAGCCTGGCTTGCTCCCAAGAGGAGTCAAACATGCTCACATTGAGGTTACTCGTTGAGAAATTGAAGGTTGATGTCAACGCCAATTTTGCGTTGTCAATTGGCGACAGATACGACAAACGCAGTGGCGTAACCCCGGGTGGAACGGCACTGCATGTCCTTGCCGAGGCGAATCAACACTGGCAGTTGGAAGGCTTGAGGTATCTGATCGAAAACGGAGCCAACGTTAATGCCTTGTGCAAGGATGGACAGACACCACTTCATATTGCAGCTGGGGGGTTGGTCCATAAGAAACGCGATGTAAAAGGTCTAGCGAGGCTAGAAGCTGTTAAGATACTCCTTGACCGTGGAGCTGACATCAACGCACTTGACAACGCCAAATTGACTCCCCTACATAAGGCATCGAATGCACCAGATGTCACAAAGGAACTGCTCAGTCGAGGTGCAGACGCAACCATAGGGAAGGAAAGCCCTTTGTTTGAAGCAATTTTCGACCAAAACCAGGAAGTATTGGAAGCACTCCTCAAGAACGGGTCGAGTCCTGACATACTGAGTGAAGCGAAGCACAGTCGGGACGTGCATTATAACCTGACCAAGTCACGTCACGTTTATCCTGTGCTTTGCGCTGCATTCGCTGAAAAGCTCAATACACAAGTTGCCAACTCAATACCCTTACTACGAACACTCATTGGGCATGGAGCAAATCTCTATCTACCTTTGAACGATGATGAGACGCTAATTCATTTCCTCTTTGTGTACCCAGACTATGAGGTTATTGACGAGCTTCTGAAGCCGCTATGCGCGTCACAAATTGACTTCAACCATCGCAATCAACAGGGCCAGACTGTTCTTATGGCTGCTTGTAACTGGCGGGAAACATTGCCCGGGTTCTCTCATAGGCATTGGGAAAAGCTTCCTGCGGGACCTCCTGTACGGATACTGGATCTTGGAGCCGATGCAACACTCGTTGACAATCTTGGTAAGACAGCGCTCCACCATCTGCTTAGTAACCCTGGCTTGCCTGATGACACCATCATTGAGTTCATCAATCGAACAGAGGTCGCCCCGACCCTCTTTCAGGCAGACGAGGAAGGATACTTACCACTCCACTATGCTCTCCGACTATTGCGCCCTAGAGTCTGTGAAGCACTGCTCATGAAGGGGGCTGATCTGCTTCAACCCGACCCAGAGGGCCGCACAGCCCTCCACTATATAGCCTCGCAATGTCTTCTCAACACACGAGAACCTGGATCCCCAGGTCGACTGAACATCGAGCTTGGTGACGACTACTTCAATCAGTGTCATGTTCTATGGAAAAAGTTCATTGGCCAAGGAGGTTCTATCAATGTTACCGACAAAACTGGAAACACGCCTCTGCACACGTATCTCTCTTCGCCCCCGAGTAACGGTTATGGTTGTCACCCAGAATCATGTCATACTGACCACTTCATTATTCTGTTTCCGGAAGGTAGTGATATTGATATTTTTGCGCTGAACAAATCAGGAGAGGGAGCGCTACACATGATTGCAGGGAGAGAGGAATTTTATGTTACGGTTGAGGGACATGACAAGAAACTGTTTCTTTTGATGATGAACAAAGGTTTAGATCCACTGAAGGAGGATGAGAAGGGAAGAAGTGCGTTAGATATCGCGAGTGCTTGTGAGAAGGATGATATTGTCAGTTTGCTTGGGAGGAAGTGAGGGAAGTAATGAAAATACTAGGTACAAGTTCGAAGGTCCACATCTGCTGCTCTCCAATTTATTCCGTATACGGCAAAAAGTTTAAGCATGTCTAGCTTGCGACTTGTGCAGATTCTAAGACATATACGCGATAATCACTTCCTTACAGGGCTAGTCCACAGAGGGTTCCCGAATCTCCCCCTCTTTCAGCCAACATCACTCCTAATGGAATACATACGCGATTACTTTGGAGGCAAATCATTTTGCTGCGTATCATGAACTTTGTTATCTCACACGGGATCAGTAGCCGTGCCCCTCGGTCCGAGGCCCCGGCTTCGTCCAGGCTATAGTCGCACAATTGGGACAGTTGGCACTAACAATCATGGAGTGGGGGGGGGGACGAAGCCGAGTACCTTCGGGATCTAAGTATCCGGTGCATGTCTCGTCTTGTACGACAGACCGATAGTACATATGCAACATGATTCGTCTGGCGTTTTCATTAACGTTAATCAAAGTGCGGGGGTTGTCGAGCTGAAAGCAGAGCAACAAGTATAAAAAGGTTGAATCAAACCCTATTTCTCACTGCTTCTTCTGTCAAGTCTCGTATTGCTCTTCATTATTCACCATGGCTATCAACGGAACAAAGTCTCACCCTATTGACCTCAAGGACAACTATGTCCAGATCATCAATGGCGAGAGCGCCCCTACCCAAAAGTCCCACCAGGGTATAAACCCAGCGACTCTTGAGAAGAAGCCCCCAGTCCCTGTCGCCACCCAGGATGATCTGAATCGAGCTGTTGACGCTGCAAGAAAGGCTTATAAGTCTTGGTCGAAGGTTTCCTGGGAGGAACGAAAGCAAAAGCTGTTTGCTTGGGCTGATGCCATTGAAGCTCAGAAGAAGGAATTTGCCAATCTGCTTGTCTCTGAGCAGGGCAAACCTGTAAGACTTTGGTGCAGAACTAAGAAGAAGGAGATTACTGACGGCTTAGATTACTCAAGCTTCTGGTGAGGCCGAGGCTGCGATTGCGTGGGTCAGAGGTCAAGCCAGTATTGATCTTCCCGAAGAAGTCGTCGAGGATAGCGAGAGCCGCAAGATCATCACCAGATACACTCCTCTCGGTGTAGCCGCTGCTATTGTCCCATGGAACTTTCCCCTCATGTTGGCAGCCGCAAAGATTGCACCCGCTCTTGTCACAGGAAACGTCATCATCGTAAAGCCATCCCCCTTCACGCCCTACTGCGGCCTGAAGCTGGTTGAGCTGGCGCAGCAGTTCTTCCCTCCTGGTGTTGTTCAGTCACTCAGTGGTGACGATAGCCTTGGACCTTGGATTACAAGCCATGAGGGTATTGATAAGATCAGCTTTACGGGTTCGACCAATACTGGAAAATTGGTTATGCAGAGTGCTGCCAAAACACTCAAGCGGGTTACTCTTGAGCTGTAAGTATGAGTCTCTAGATGTGCTCATGGTAGCTAATACTTAGCAGTGGTGGCAATGATGCTGCTGTGGTGTTCCCTGATGTGGATGTCGAGAGCGTAGCTGAAAAGGTACGTTTTTGGCAATCAAAAACAAAATTCAGCTTTTCTAACGACTAATAGGTCTCTACACTTGCATTCATGAACTCAGGCCAAATTTGCCTCAATGTGAAGCGAATCTATGTCCACGAATCCATCTACGAGAAGTTCCGCGACGCCGTAGTCAAGCACGTCAAGAACTACAAGCTCGGCGACGGTTCGTCCGAAGGGACCAGCCACGGTCCTGTCCAGAACGAAATGCAGTACAACAGAGTCAAGACATTCTTCGATGATATCGAGAAGCAAGGCTGGAAGGTCGCTACGGGTGGCAAGTTTGATCCTGCGCCTAAGGATGGTTATTACATCCAGCCTACTGTGATTGATAACCCTCCCGAGAACTCAAGAATTGTGGTTGAGGAGCCTTTTGGTAAGTTCCTGGCGACACATGGTCTTCGAATAGCCACTGACATAACAGGCCCTATCCTCCCTATCCTTTCATGGAAGGATGAAAATGAAGTTATCGAGCGTGCCAACGATACCAAGCTTGGTCTTGGAGCCTCTGTCTGGTCTGCAAACATTGAGACAGCAGAGCGGGTGGCTAAGCAACTCGAGGCGGGAACTGTCTGGGTCAACAACCATTTTGATATCACTCCCATGGCCCCCTTCGGTGGCCATAAGCAGTCTGGAATCGGTGCTGAGTGGGGTATCAACGGACTCAAGGGTTTCTGTAATGTGCAGAGTCTCTTTGTGAGCAAGCTGTAGGTACTAGACTATGTATCTTAATCCAGTTTAATAGAGACTAAGTGTATCTCGACGAGTTTCATGATTTGATTGTGCTAGTTGTTACTCGGCTCCTTATAGCTTGACCTCCACTACCTGTCCACCAGAGACTGCCAGGTTGTTCTGTCCAGACGTAACAACATACAAGTTCGTTCCGTCGTTGCTGAATGTGGCACTACTAGGACCGGCAAGAAGTCGCTCTACAATAATAGTTTGTTTTCCTCCCTGGGTGATTTTCTCAATCCTATCCTGCCAATAAACAACATACGCGTTTCCATGTCGGTCCATGGCAAAGTCATCCGGGGCATAAGGGTAACCCTTTTCAAGTTTAGTAAGTACCTCAAAATTACCAAGTTTGCTTCCCATGTCATCGATCTTGAGTCGATTAAAGGACTGACGAGTTGTGTTCGTGAAATACAGGTAGCCGTTGAGAAGCTCGATTCTGTTTACACCAACAGGGAAGGGCCCTCCATGGACTAGAGCGAGTGCTTGGCCCTTGATAGCTACTAAGAAATGTCCAGTAGTCGTATCGATACTCAGAATCTCAACCCTTTCGGCATCGGCAGCAAGAATGATGTGTTTATGCCGCAGAAGAGCCAAGATACCGTTAACCGGCCTGTACTTAGACTTCTGAGAAACAGTGGGGATGGAGATATCACGGCCATCAGACTTGAGCAAGGAAAGATTCATGGTGTTGTTCTGATACATTCCGTCAAGCAAACACATCTTGGCCAACCTCGGCGATACCAGACAGTGCGTTGACTCCCTCGATTTTGAAAACAGGACCGGGCGCAGCAGGCGTAGCGTTCGGAGAGAAAGAAGATACCTTTCCTTCTCCGATTGTCGGCATGAGAAGATCCCCGTTGGAACGAATGGCGACATTTTCGATTCAAGTTCTTAAAATTCGGACGAATTCAAGGGCATTTGGTTCGGGTGAAGAGTAGTAAAAGGCTTCAGCACTGATGAAAGCGATGAGGCTTGCTTTGAGTACATAGCGCATGATGTATTCGATGTTGTACCAAATATTCTCACTTGAAATGGTGAATTCACACTGAGCCTGATATTCTTAGACTCAATTTATGAGGGTACTAAGTTCTGTCCGCTGATTTAAGCTCTCAGCCACCAGTCTCAACTGCAAATAACATCTAGCTCGCAACTTAGACATTGGCGGGTAAAGATTCGATTGACTTTGTGAGGTGCACGTAGAGCCCCTAAAAAACTTCTTGATCACACCAAAGTCTGTTTCTCTGCAATGGCTCAATGACCAGTGATAGTCACGGCATGCAATATGATGTTCGTATCTGCGATAACAGCTGATATGATGGCCATTTGTGACAGCAAAACGGTTCTGCTCTCGCGGAGTTCATGGAAAACAATGGAAGGTATTGGTTTGATTCATTTTTCTCGATTTGTCTTGTGGAGAGATCAAGGTTTGCCACCGAATCTAGATCTATCGGCAGCCTCTCACCGTGAGGATAGCCTGTCTTTGACAATCTCGGATACTTTGTTGATATGGGGTGATTCATAATTCACCATCACAGAGAAAGTCCCATTCGTCCACAACTGCATGCAATCGTCCATCGTGGTCAGCCCGATCCTTGTTGACGTGTTTCTGGGATAGGATTCAGTGTTTTGATTCGATAGCAAGGACAGTGAAGCAAATTAAACCTTGAAATCGACTTGTGACGATTATACAACTTTCTCATTGCGATAGGAACTTTCCTGAGTTCCCCTTTGGTCATCAAGGGGAGATGTCATTCGCTACTCCTGAACAGGGGTAAATAAGTCAAAATCAAAGTTCTTGTAATTAACTTAAGAGGAGACACATGACCTTGGAGGGTGTCTATAAATGAATAGTAGCCTGCCTGATCAGTGGCCCCATTGCATTGTCCTCATCGAACAATCCCCTCTTCCTCATACAGACAGAGACACCAACATCCCAACACGAAATCATCTTTCAACCCCTTCTCCCAGTGCATCTCAACTATCAACCAAGAATTCTCAGCATTGCATTCCAGTCTTTCCAATGTGTTGCGGAGGGTTTAGGAGCAAAGGGGGTGGCGGAGGTGGCGGCGGCGGCGGCGGGATAGCTGGGTCTGCGAACAAGTCCGGAAGCCCGAGATGGTCTCCTAAATTCAAGGAAACTAGCAAAGCGTCACTCGAAAAGCTCAGAAAGTCGGTGAAGGCTGACTTGGCTGCGAATCCTGTCAAGGTGAACAGGCCCTCACGGCCTGTTCACTACCCGCAATACAAAAAGCCTGCGGAAACAAAGCAGGAAAAGTTCTTTCGTGCCCGGGAAACGGCTCACAGAAAATCGAAATCGCGAAAATCGAGATTCTGATGGATCGGTGGCACTCTGTGGGAGCTAGCCAGGTGCACCTTTTCCGAATACACAAATCACACAAAAGAAAGCAAGGAATTCTTATGTTCTCAGCTGACATTGGTATTACTGGGACACCCCTCTTTCCTCTCTTTGGCTATTGACTTATTTTGAACCGTTCAGAAGGCAAGGGAAAGGTTTAGATACCTGATTGGGTAGGGCAGTTGCCTGAGGACTGGGACCCGACGATTTACTCTTAGGTTTAGGGTCTTCTGGACTTTGGGCAACTAATTGAATATGAACCCAGTCTTTACATCTGATTCATCGCGACAGACCAAGACTAAGTCGCGAAACGCCGCGTCCCTTGACAAGTGACTGATGTTGGATAATTCCGGACGCCGTATAGTAATCCTAGAAAGATTGAGCCTTGTTCAGAGCTAAGAAGCAGCTCTGAGGCCCGATTCAAAACTCCAAACTCTTGCACAAAGGTTAACCAAAGTAAAATTGGTCAACGATTGCCATCGAGTGTCCTTCTACAGAGAGACGAAAATGTGTCTCGTCACGACCTTTGAATGCCGTGATGTCGCAGTAATAAGTAAATGACTGACTCTGTTGTGTGCTGTGAGTGACCATTGTAGATATAGACAAAGCGTCAAAGCGAGGGCTCGCTGCATAAGCCATGAGGGACGCCTTCCACAGGTCGTCTCCGAGTTCCTGACAGCTATGGGAATGACTGCCGCCTACAAGGTTAAGCTTTAGGCTGCGAACACAGGTAATGAATGATAAAACGGCCAGATTCCATCCACTATACACTGAAACTTGTTAACTAAAACAAGCCCTACTCCATTACTCCCAGTATATATAAGTCTATCAATCGATTTCTATACAAAATGCATATCGCAACTTTTCAATGGAATCTGGTGTCAAATTAGGCCCCCTACAACCTCATCCACACTTCGGCTGCTCTAATACACAGAATCACAATCACTATAAGCATGCCACTTCCTCTCAAGGTCTGGCGGCATCCCACAGAACCCAACCGGCTGTTCAACTCCAGAACCTGGTTCCTCAGGTCGATACATGATGTCCTTCAACTTGCCAGTGCCGCGCAGCAATTGTATCATTTTCAGGGTTTTAGTATCCTTGTTTTCCGGGTGCAAGAGATGGCTGATGTAATAGCTGAGGGAGTATACGATACCTTCTCGGTCCGTGTATAGATACCGCTCGTTACGTCGCGCATCGTGCGCTACATCAAGAGCTTCCAGCATAGCTTGCAGCGCATCTGGTCCTTCCTCTATGGCGAAATGTAGCACACTCCTTCGTCTATTTCGCCAAGCCAGATCCGTCTTTTTAGCAAGCAGCTGCATCGTCTTTACCCTCCGCTTCTCAAAAGTACCCTCAGCGTTGGCAACCCTACACCAAGGGCGTGCCTCAGAACGACACGCTACCACGAGGGGAATCATCATCCCAAAAGCCTCGTGCTCGAGATCTGCGCTGTGCCATTGTAGCAGCCACCGGACAAATTCTGGCAGCGCGAGCAAAGCAGCCGTGTGTAGTGACCCATTGTTTACATCTTTACCGCCCCCTAGGGAAATGTAGGCTTTTAGGTTGCCTAGATAAAGAGCCGCATCGCTTAAAGGCAGGTCGGACGTCATGAGTTTCGTGGGATCTGGTGTTTTAGGTTTCTGACTCAGGTAGGAGAATGAACGCCCTGGAATAACAGACATTCTTATGTCTTTGCCATGTAATTTGAGGAGAGATTCGAGAACGGGGTTGCGTTTGGGGTCGAGCATACAGGCGAAAGCAGCTGATACCTGGGAACTGGGTGTCGAGTACAACAAATTTGCTAATCATCGTCAGCGATGAAATCGATAACAGCAACTCAAGGGGTGCTTACCATCATCTCCCTTGGCGACGAGAGCTAGCAGGGTTCTGTTTGATATCTTCAAGTCCGATATGAGCCCCCAAAGCAAAGGGGTAACCGGCTCACGTTTCCACTGTTTGCATAAAGACGCTGATTTCATCGTCCCTGCTGACACCCCGTAATGAAGCAGCGTTTGTACTAGAGTCCCTCCCTCGGGGAACTTGGCCATGGCCCTGTATAGGAGATTCGTGTCTTTAAGATGAGCTTTGCGTAATTCGGACATGCAAGTCTTCAGCCATATGACGATCTCCTTTTCTTTGGAGCAGTGTTCAATTAGAGCGAGAGTCACTGTGTCAACATTCGCATATTGACACATGACTCTGAGAGCGGCCTCATTTCCCGCTTTGCAAGCTAGGACAAAACACTTGGCGCCGTCTGCACTTGGGCTAGCTCCTCGTTCAAGGAGCAGTTTCATGGTATCTATGTGCGGCGCATTCTTCAACGTGTCGACGAGAGCTAGTGTGAGTTTGTCCTCGGTGATTTTGTGTTTGAGAAGACAAGTATATACCCTGGCTCTGAATGCGGGCTTCATCGCCGTCCAGGTTCGTACCAGGTCGAACGCTGCAGCAGCAGCATTATCGTCCTTGATAGATTGGATGAGTAGCTCAGTAATCTCACCTGATTTGAGTTTGAAAGCCAATTTCAGAGGAAGGAATTCCTTCAACTTCACATCAGCCCCATGTTTCAGTAACAGCTTTACTAGTCCCACGTCAGGTGTCCCTTCGTTAAGTGATATGATGAGCGCTGCCGAGGCAGTAGTGGTTGAAACCTTTCCAGTGCTGAGAAGGGCTTCGTAAATCCAGCGACGCCTCTCCACCGTCAAGGTGGAGGATACTGCCTGAGCAAAGCACTCATTTGCAGCATTGGCGGGCTTCACTTCGTGAACTAGAAGTGTGAACAACTCTTTGCTACTTGAGGTGAAAGTCGCCTTGAGGTGAGCCTCCGTGACTTCTACACCACGTTTAATGAGCATCAGTGGAACCAGCGTGGAGTCTCCATACTGCTCTACCATGGCACGCAATAAGCTGGAAGTTTCATCCTTCGTGAGACCTGGCTTGGCATCTAGTAACAACCCTAGGACAGATTCTTTCTGATTATCATTCAACTTGGGCCATCTAAATGCCGCAATGCAAGCCGTGCTGATAGAATCCCCGCTTGGTTGACGTGAAAGAAGCATCTCTAAAATAGTCGTGGACCTTGAAGAGATCGCAGCCGCAATACCAAGGGATTTGGTGCTAACAAGTGGCTTGTGGGCAAGAAGGATCTTGAAGCCTCTGTCGTCTCCTGACTTCGATAAAGCTTCCAGTGTTTCGTCGTATAGCACTTCAGACTGACCAATTTCCGCGTTACCAGCCTTATCGAGGAGGAGTCTCATCATATCAAGCCTCGCTTCTCGAACCTTAGTCTTCTTTGTAGCTGTGAACCCAGTCTTGAGAGAATTGGTCGATGTATTAACGGAGAGCAAAGTCTTCAACAGCGGCACGTCGCTCTTCTCCACGGCAAACTGTATGATCACCCCTTTCTGAAGGTTTATATCAAGGCCATGCTTCATGAGACATGGAACAATGGCTGCCATGTTTGGATGGCCTTCCAATAAGTTTGGTACCTCTGTAAAGTCTATCGCTGATCCATTCGATGCCTGCAGCACTAGCTCCAATGTCTGTGTGTTGGCAGTATTCACCTCAAGTAGCGACGGAAGAAGTCCCTTGACGACACCTTCTTTTACTGGACAGGCTTTGCAAAGAACCTCGAGCCTAGCGTAATCGTTCAATGTAGCTGCGTAAGCATTACCATGGTTATAGTTCGCATCTGCACCATGCTTGAGCAACAAACGAATAACATCCAATGCACGAGGGCTCTTGGACCCAGCAGCTACCAGAAGCGTCTTATCAACTCCTATTCCCTTCACGCCGTTCTTGAGAAGGAACTGGATGATATCGTGGGTAAGGGTCCCGCCATCTTCTGCGATGCGCGAAAAAGCCTTTGGGAGGGCTTCTGACAGGGACGCTGGGTGGGGATAGGATTTCCAGAGAAGCTCTATCACTGGGAGGGATGCTTTGTGAATGGCGAGGTGGATTACATTCAACCTGCCGTCTTTCCCATGCAGAGGGAGCTTATATTGGAGTATAATATTCAGGAGCTTCAGATCTGGGTCGGGATATTGGATGATGAGACATAGTTGTTCAAGCAGGGCTTCTTTCCATATGCCTTTATCAGCGAGCATTTTGACAGCCATGCGTCGAATTGATGGATCTGTAATTTTCATTGCGTCTGATAGTGCAGGAGAAAGCTCCTCATCACTAATATCTCCCTGTAGCAGGATCCTCAGCATCTCGATATCAGCAGAGCTGAGTGCCATTTGGATGGAGTTATACGTGATGGTTGCACCCATTTTCTGGAATGCATCGACAATACGATGATGACTTTTGGAAATCGCTTCGATTAACTTTTGATCCAGTGATTGTCCTCCACAGTGTATGTGATTTGCACTCAACATACCCAGAAAACGAAGTATCACGTCCTCTGAAGTGTCGAACCGGACAAGTGACAGGAGATTTGGAACGTCGTCTCTTCCTCTGAAGGCGGCAAGCATTATTCCGAGAATGGAAAAGTCCATTACGGATACAGCCTCTTCGATAGATGGGCGCACTCCGGCTTTGATCAGGAGGTTGATCATAGGGGTTCTTTTGGCCATGACGCTATTGGACATCTCCTGGCGAAGGGTGTGTACATCTCTCAGAAGATTTGCTTCATTCAGAAGGCAGTAGAGCCTATATCTTGTCTGGTAATCGGGGTTTCCTGATATGCGCTCGCATGCCTGTACGGCAACATTTTCATGCTCGACTCCGTTTCCTGTTGTGCTTAAGAAAGATGCAACACTAAAACTCTGAACGGGAAACATGGGAGGCATCATGGAGGTTCGAGTAGACAGGTATGAAAGAAGAACAGCGACGGCGGTAACATTGTTCGCATCAATGGCTTTGAGAAGATATTCCCCGGTTGCAATGTCTGGCCGATGATGGATGCATTGAAGCAGAATGGTTGTTTCGCATTTACCCAGGGGAGCCCCTTCGATATTTGCTTCCAGGGAATATTGCCAGTCCTCCACGTTCATACCCTTTGGCGCCGAAAGCAAAAGCTTTACAACATCGACATCGTTCTTGGCAACAAATGGTCGCACATAATCTTTGCAAATGGGCAAGATGCACGCTCCAAAGCTTAGAAGAAGCTTCATTGAGGGGATGCTGCGCCTGGCGAGCGCAATTACAAAGGCTTGATTCAACAGAATGGGCCCTGCGTTATAGTGACACAGTAGATGGATATACGGTATGTTTTCCTGACCCGTGACGGTACTCAACCAATTCGACAGTCCATTGTTTGAAGAAGTTGAACGGCGAAAAATGCTGGATTGCCTCTTTTGTAGCTTGCTGTCTTTGAAGTGCTCCCACAGCTCATCCAGCGAGTCAACGTGTACAGAAGCAAGCACTGCGTGCGCTACTTGCACATCAGGCAATGGAGCCATACAAAGAAGCTCATTGAGAGCCTTTCCGACCTCATGTTTTGTAAAAGTCCATCTCTCTTCATTCAGCTTCAAGCTTCTTCGACTCGGTACGCGCAAGAGATGTCTCTTCTGTTGGTCTGGTGGACGGTAGCCTGCATCGCTTGTCCGTGCTCTCACGAGCAATGCGCGTGCAGCACTGTGATGTTCAACGGTTGTTGAGGATTCATAGTCGATCGGTGAAGGTGTTTTGAGCGTCTCGATCGGGGAGGGAGGGGAGAGGCCGGCATAGCGAGAGAGGATATCGAGATTGGGAGTCAAGGTTGAGCCGACAGCGAGGCTTGAGAGAAACCCATTTTGGCTATCCATCCTCGAGCTGTTACATATCTAGTCACACAGGGTTGATGATGGACAACTTTGCTGTAGTCTAGATACACAGAGGCACGAAGGCTAGATACACAGAGGCACGAAGGTCATCTCGAAAATGAGAAGAAAATGACTGAGTAGCAAAACTACAATCAGCTCGGCCACCAAAGCCAAAATCGAGTCTGCCTTCGAGTCTCAGTCCAGGGTCCGAGGCCTTCAGCTCGCGAAACGAACCAATGGCTCTGAAAGTAAGGCACCAGGTGCTACGAAAATAGCAAATGGCGAACCCCTCTTCAGCCGCACGCAGACAGCCCGTCTGATTTTCAACTTAGCCGCTGGGCTTTGCAGCCACCAGGTGATAATCCGCCTTAGCTGCAGGAATATGTAGGCTACGTGTCAGGCAGTCATAGAGTGTTAATGAAATAAGGCTCCGATGGGGAATTGTTCTTCTTTTGTAATTTTTCAAGTAAACCTCGCCCCCTATAAATTGATTCAAATACTGAATACTCAAGTATATTCACCAGATTTTTCCAATTCCATTGTTACCAATGACTGGTATTTTGGAGCGATTCGCTGTTCGATAGATTGGAATCTCGTTCTGAACGACTGCTTTCATGAAATAAGGCTCTGGCCCCCATGGTCGCTTGGCCCCCATGTCTGGATGTATGGGGGCTTGCAGGTGGCTTGAAAATACAAGCAGTCATCTCTTTTTTCAGGTTAATTGGTGCCCCCCGACTCTGAGTACACAGGCTGTGTCTGGGTCTAGATCGAGTGGCCAGATATCTCGTCCGTCCCGTAAATGATCATAAACCGATGGCGACTCACTTCAGTCCTGCTACTCCGTTAAACTTTTCATCCATATTTACCATCCTCTGAGTGAATACTGCAACCTTCTTAATCACCATGGACCCACACGATCCATCTGCCTCGGTCAAGCGATCCGCCAAGTCCAACACTAAAAGCTCCAAAGACAGTATTGCCAGGCTTGCGGATGATCTTCTTCGTCAATCTCTTACACGCAAGCCTGACATTGCTGCACAAGAAGCATCAACACTGAAGGCCAAGACTCCGCGTTCCTCGGCAAGCATCACTCGCTCAAGCATATCAAAACCCAAAGGCTCCTCTGCAGCAGATGAATTGCTCCGTGCCTCTTTGCTTCGTGATGCTTCAGGTTCTGGACCAAGCGTGCCACCTTCCTATCGAACCCATAGCAATGTTCCAACTCCATCGTCAGTAAGCAGGGTCAAGGATAGCTCGACTACCTCTGCTGCCTACAGCAAGAGTCGGCTATCAGCACTCAAGTCAGAGGTTGCGCGTGCCAACGCTGCAGCTCCAGCTTACTCCAAGTCTGACTTGTTCAAAAGCTCATGCTCCACTGATATACTCTTCCTTCTTGACACGACATACTCTATGAATAGTTACATAGAGACAGCAAAGAATCAGATCCGATCCATTGTCAAAGAGATCAAAGAGGTCTTCTTAAACGAGTCAAATGTACGCGTCGCGGTGGTTGGATACAAAGACCATGGCGACGAGCCCAACATAGAATTCCTCGACTTCACTACATCTGTCACGGAGGTTTACAACTTCTTGGCCAGCCTTCAGGCATCGGGTGGTGGAGATATCCCCGAGGATGTTCTGGGCGGTATACAGAAGGCTATCAATGCCTCCTGGATGCAGCAGACCAGATGCCTGATCCACATCGCCGATGCCCCTCCTCATGGACATGCTCTACATGACTATGAGGAGAGTGATGATGACTACTACAGAACGGCCAGTGAACCCCATGGCCTCACACATGCAAATCTTCTCAGCCGCCTGGTCAAACTTAAGGTCAACTATGCTCTTCTGCGAATCAACTCATCTACCGACCGGATGGCCCTGGAGTTTGGCAAGTCCTACGGCGGCGGTTTCTCGGGGGCGGACGTCAAGCTCCATGAAAAGAACTCTTATAACATTGCGATTGAGGACTCGCTCATTTTGGCAAAGTCACGGGCCAAGAGAACAGCCACGAGTACTGGGCCCCTTTTCGAAGAACTCCAGCTCGGAACTGGATACACAGCCATCAAGCATTTAGTTGTGAGCACCGTCACGTCTTCAGTATCGCGTACAGCAAACCGCTTGACTCTGGCAATGAGGGGCGGGAGCCGCGGTGGCTCGCACATGTCCGGACTCCCAGAGTTGACTGCTATCTTGGAAGATGGCAGTATTGCCAGAAGTGTTACCAGCAAAAGCGTTGCTCTCGAGACCTCACCACCGCGCTGGAACACTCCTGGCTGGCTAGACAAGAAGCTCACCACGGAGGGCTTTTGTCTGGACTTGAGCGTCCATGGAGCTGATACTCTGGATGCAATGTTGGACAACGACGAGAACATCAAGCTTGGACTTGTCAAGCTTGATATCAACGCACGTTCCAAACCTTTCGCTGAAGGATCTCTGCGCGTGGCCGCGTATGCTCGCCCAGCTGCAACCACGAGCAAATTCGTTCTCAAGTCATTCAAGCACACTGAACACAGGCTAGCCAATCTAATTGAGGACATGCGAATGCAAGCACTTTGTAAAGCATTTGCGCTGGAGTTCAACGGGCTTGTTAAGTCTTCGCAGCCTATCGATTTTATAACGACGCTTTGTCTTCAGGACATGTCTCGTGGATCTAAGTCAGACGATAATTTGTCACTAGAGCCATTCATTGAAGGCGAGTACATCAAGTACAACAGCAACGGCGCCTATGTTCTAGAAGACGACACCAATCCATTCAATGAGATTGCCCAAGCCTTCTCGCATTTTACTTTTGAGCGCTCCTGGGGCCATTTTCTTGTCACGGATCTTCAAGGTGTAGGCAACTCCTTCACTGATCCTGCAATCCAGACCAAGGATCCTGAACGCTTCAAACTCGGTGAGACAAACCTTGGTGAGGAAGGGTTCAAGTTCTTCTTTGCCTTGCACGAATGCAAGGCGACATGTCGTCAACTGGGGCTTCTAACGAACAAGGAAATGCTCATGTCAGGCAAACTCGCATTCAGGTCGAAATGGCCTGCTATGGATCCCACGGTTTGCTGTTCTAATAAACTATGTCGCAAGATTATCCGACTTGCAACCGCTAACAAATCATCCGATTATCCTGAGCATAACTGGTGTGATGGGTGTTTCCCGCAGCTCAAGCTTAGTGAGGCGAAGGTGGCATGTGGAGGATCGAAACACAGTTTCCAAGTTTCCAAATTTTACCATGAGAGTCAAGGCGAGAAGACGCCGACTGTGTGTGAAGGGCATAGGGAGAAGGATGCGACTGTTACTAGTGTTGTTGGAGGTGGTCTGTGGGAGACTACCAAGTCGACTGAGAAGAAGGAGATCTTAGGCAGATTATGGTAGAGGTAGACTTGTAGGGTATTTGTTCAAAGAGATTAATGCATTGATCCAATCTAGCATCATTGATGTGATGCCACACAGAGATGCTCATTCGTTAAACATGGCCACGGTTGCATCCGCCTCCGCAGCGCAAACAACCATTACAACTCATCCCCTTGGCCATTTCGGAACAGCGCGGTGCAGTCTTGGTGATAAACATCTCCCCAGTAGAGTCCCTGTAACAAGAAAGTCGGCGTTCAGAGTTGAAAGCCTGGACCATCTCAGGCGCAGCACGTCGGACGAAGTCAGATTCAACCCACGAAGCTTCAGAGGCGCGGTATCCTGTCCAATGAACCCAATGTTCCTCACGTTCACCACCGTTCGGAAGATAGAAAACGCGATAGCCGAGAATGCAAAATACGTGACGCTTTCCTATGCCGGTAGCATACTCTCGACTTCCAGAGAGCCGCCAGAAATTGATGACGGCTGGCTCGTTGATCTTTTGTACATTGTCCTCTCTGAGCAAGATGGGCTGCATGTTGGGAAACCCGACTTCGAGGTAGACTATGTCCGGCTCTTCAACGTAGAAGTTGAGAATTCCAAGATCAGATGCAGCCTGAGTGTTTGGAAAAGGAAAAAGATCATGACCTGGGATCCTTTGACGAGTGACGTTGAGAAACTCTTCATCTTCGTTTGTAGACATAAGAGATGGCCAAGATATACCAGATCTCAAGAACGAGTTCCCAAGGGAAGAGTTGAAGCGCGGGAAGTAGTCGTCCGCTGGATCATCAGTCTCCATTGGCTGATATGAGGACTCCTTTCGAAGAGTTGGGTTGCTCGAGACACTGAGAACGTGTTGATCTAGAGGAGACACGATCGATTCGCGACGACGATAGCCTGATATCCTAGTTAATATTGCTCAAGCGCTATAAATATAGCACACTATTTACCTTGTGAAGCCACAGAGAAGTCCCATTGCGCAAGAGTCGCCCTGATAGCATCGGATGACATCGTGCCAGTGGTGATGGGTATCAAGATTGGGGTGAGGAAATATTAGAGAGGCAACAGCTCAGCCAGGATAGCCCACGGAGAATAGAGGGCAGTTGGGGACTTTACTTCAAGAAGTAGGAACCTTGTATCATTAGTAGGCAAAGGAAGATGCTCCTCGTTAATCATGGCCGCTGCTTATGGTCCGAGCTGCTCGTGCAACAGTTTAACCTGTATGCTCAGCAATGACAAGAGGAGTCCTTCGGTGTCATTGATGCAGAATCTACGGTGAGAATGGCGCTAAAGGTGAAACGCCAAACATTTGTTGATGTGTGGGTAGGCTTCTGATGATCACGTAGCGCAAAGCCCCATGCGACAGCACATCAATGCAAGAGTTTATTAGACCACCAATAAGGCTAGCCTTATCCGATCTCTTTTTCTTTAGACATCCTCAGGTATTCAGGCCCGGGATTCCTTCTCGGCTTGAACCGCTGCAACACCGCGTCGGCCATTCATTCTTTGAGAAAAGTTGGTAATCTCTTTTTCACAAGACGCGACTTCATCCTTGGCTGCTTCGTACCGAGCACGAGCATGGCCAAGACGCTCCCGAATATCCTTGAGATTCCGCTTCATCTGCCTAGTCTCCCGGTTGCGATGACGAGGGTGTCTCTTGCGCGCGGACTGCTTTGTTGAGGTGGTTGCCTTGGCACAGGGAGCTGTGCAGGGGCAAGGATGGTTAGTGTTTGAAATCTGACAGTTCATATTGGTGACTTACTAGTGTTGCGTGCTGATTTGTTTGGGTGGCCGTACATGCTCGCTTGCTCATTATCGGGAGTATTGGCAGGGTAAAGACGCTTAGGCAGAGTATTGTGCCGCTCCGGGCGAGAGAGACATTTACCCATGATCTCAGGGCGGCTTTGTCTATTTTCTTTTTCATACACTCTAACTCGAATGCAAAATCAAAAAGGCAGTTGTCTCTTGATGGTTGAGAACGGAGTATGTGGTAGCGAGGTCGAAGGAGATGCTACATATCTTAGTACGACTTCCAACACGTCACGTACGTGTTATAGCAATCTACACAAGATTAAGTCGGTAACCTGCTTGGGAGATCCCCTCATTTTTGCTGTAGTTGTTTGATGCACCCCGAAAGCTGTGTCTGTCCGCGGCAAGCTGCATATTCTGGCCCACATTGAGCGGGCATTTCAGTGTTTGCCCCAAACACTGAGAGATGACTTCAGCTACTATTCTCATCTCATGATTAATATCTAATTCCCGTAAACAGTTTCGATGGTGTCCACCAGTTTTGTCGCATATTAGTAGTTAATTCAACAATCCACGGCGAAAACTATCATGCGTTCGCTACCTCTCCAGTGGCTGAGATATTGATCCAGTGTACAGCCAATAATCAAGAATGTCACAGAACCTTCAGCATAGTCAGATGCATCATAGAGCACTTGCTGTGCCATACGCCATACTAACGGCGGCGTCGGTCTTCAAGTTTGACTGTGCCCAATCAACGCCTCCACTTGAGATCCTGTGCAACTCTAACCCGTGTCTGTCCGGCTAAGTACCTTAAATCCGCCTGTGCTACAGGCATAAGAAGTCCATGAGAAATTAACCCCAGGGATACAAAAAAAAGTCCGTGGCGTCCAGTGTTGAGCGTTAATATCCACCCCTGTTGTTCAATATCTCAACCACATCGGGCAGAAAAAGATACAACACATATAACAAATATCAATCAACTTCAAATATCTCTACAGTCAGCAACACAAACCAAGCCCTATGAGCGCCCTCTACAGGCCATCGACAATGTCTACAATCCAGGCCGCTATGGCCCAGCTTTTACCAGCCGAACGACAGGCTTGTGAAGGTAGAGAGTTGTTATCGCTCAACGCCGCTATCAGCCGAACGCTTCTCACTATAGAGCCTGATTGTCAACTAGCTTTTGAACTACGCAAGATGCAGATAAGCATCCGTCGTCATATTCTTGCTGCTCTCGTTGAAGAGGGGACAGCAGAAGCAGCTCAAGGCTTGAATCAACATGAAACGTCTTTTGAGGATATCTTGCCTGATCCCGACACCATCATTCCGAGCATCGAGCAGGAACTACATTATGACTCTACCGGACTATCCTCGCCTACAGTTGGTGGTACACCTGATGAGACGCCTGAGCAAAAGAGAGGTCCAACTGCCCCAATCATGACTGAGTCAGGCGGCGCAAGTGACGAATCTCCGATGGCAAAGAAACGGCCCGCTGACAATGAATTTGATTCTGTCGCTAAGCGCCCCAAAACATGGCTTAGTTCAATTACAAGAGGTTTTTTTACTTGAATTTGTTGTATTTGCACGAGCCTCAAGTCGGGCGGGTTGGTACAAAGGCCAGTGTTTTCGATGCCTCATAACCTTGTATGTTTTCTAAGTTTAAGTACATGAGCAGGAATATCGAACGGGCAGTAGAGGACAAAGGTCAGAAAGCCACCAGCTAGTCAACTACGATGTGCACTAGAATGGAATTAGGGTATCTACAGAGACAGTGGCAAGGGGATGCAATGAAACTTAGGACCTCTATCCTAGGTGACAAAAAGCCTTAGGTAAACTTAGGTAAACTTAGGTAAACTTAGTGTAATTTAGTAAAAATATAGAGGACTTTAGACTAAGTATTTTTGACACCTTAGTTTAACGTCAGAAGTCTTCTTACACCCTGAGGAGTAGGTAGACTAGTCCATTGGTAATTTACTTCCATGACATGGATCCCGTCCCTAATAATTCAAATACTATGATCGGATTGCACTAGTTTCTAAAATGAACGAGCGTTGGAGTTTGCTGTTGTGATCGAAGCTGTTTCTCGCATCCTTGACATAACCATTCAGCTATTCGCAATCGCGCTTTCATTAGCTGGAAGCATTTGCATCTCGGAGTCCGCCACTTCTTCTCGATGTCTCTCCCGATAGAAGTTCCTGAGAACATCAACGACTGTAAAAGTCAACGTCACAACGCCGACAATCAAGGTGGCCAACTGGTCCCTTTCACTAACTCTGATTCCCAAATCCGGTATCGTAGTGCTGCGGTCTCGGTGAATCATTAACATCGATGGCACAACCAGCATACCCGCGAAAAATATACAGCCTCCTAGAGCTTTCAGAGCTTCAACCGCATCATTGTAGTTCTTCTCGATCATTGACCAAACTAGCATGATGATGCCAGTAAGAAATGTTAGGCCAATGAATGCGGTGAAGAGGTAGATGACGGTTAACATCACTGGTAGCATCGCCTCGTAGAGCGCGATGAAGAAGCTGGTTCCTATATCGCCGAGGCTGAAGTGGAATATTGTGAGCATGAGTGAGATGTAGCCATAAGCCACATTTACTACCCAGCGCGCTGATGGCTTTGGTTTCCAATCCCGTGCATAGTCGGTATCAATCATGAACCCAACGATAAGAATAAGTAGAAACGGTGTTGCAGAATAGCATATGGTCAGCGGCCCGGTGATATCGACGACACGCTGGCCCAATATCACTGTATCGGGCGGAATATGATTCAGGTCGAGCTGCGTGGTATTGAAAGGGCCAAACAGGTCAAGATTGACCTCTGGATTGCGCAAGCAAAAGATAGCCAGTGCGCGTTGTTTCATCCCCAGCATCCTCATCGATTGCACAACCAAGTCTGTCGCGGCAAATACAGGATATGCCAGAGCTCCTAAGAGATCATTTGAAAGGCCTGGCTTCTTAGGTCCATCTTCGTCTGCTAGACAAAAGGCCCAGCTAGCGAGAACGGAAACGAGAAGCATGTACCAACAGTAGATGGTGCCAGGGCCGTACAGACCTGTCGCGTTGTTGTAGAACTCGGGGTTGTATGGGAAGAGTCTCCCTGTGTCTTGACGGATGAGGCCATCTGTAATTTGTAATTCTGGATGGGAGTAGTTGCACAAAGAACTCATGGTGCAATAGCGAAAAGGAAAGTTATCCGATTGCGTGAATTTCAAGCATATGAATGCTTTTTTCTTCTGCATAAGTGTGCTTTCAACGCCCTGAATGCCTCGTTGGGCTGAGCTAAACTGGGGGGTTGAAAATGCCTTGAAGTTGTTTAGCGCCGTGGCTGTTCAGGGCTCATGCAGCTCAGCAGCATGAGTGTGTCGATGTTGTGAGATGTAGGCTTCAAGCCGAGACTGTAATTAATATTATTCTCACGGTATGTTCGCTATAGTATATAAGAACTCCTTTCATTACCCAGCTTCAAAAGCTGCTACCTCAGCGGACTAGTCTACTCAACTCAGCTCAGCTGCCACTGATGTCTTGCTTCCATAAACCCTGGTATGCCTGGGCTTCTCACTCAATCCTCCATAATTTCTGATTTCCCGCATTGAACTCAACATCACTCCTGTGCTCCTCGAGACCAAATTCTGTAGTATTCCTCCTTCGGCCGATTAATATATAATTAATCTTCGAGATGAGCTGTTTGAAAGTAGGGACACACGCGTAGACAAGTGCTGAAGTGACTCTGCCAAAGCCCAGAGCTGCGGCCTGACGATATCCCATGTAATAAACGACCACGTTTCCACCCATTTTATCCGTACGATAGCAAGCGCGATTGAACCTGGCCAAAGGTCAACAAATACTAAATGTGATTTGAGGTATACTTACAAGCATCCGAGTCCAAAGACGGCTGAAAGAGCGATCTTTTGAGACTGACGGAGGTTGAGCCTCCAAATAACCGGCAGTGGCAAGATGGTTATTATGTTGGAATTTCCGCGCGGCATGAACCGCAATGTTAAATGTAGATCCATTCCATGTCGACCCAGGACCACCAACTTTGTTACTTCATTTAGGCTGTCAAGCGTCGGGTTATTGAGGAAAAGCGACAGATGAGGCTCAAAATCTTCAACTCGTATCCCCGAGCACAAATGTTTGCAGTAGGATCCATGCATCCTACGATGATCCATTCATCTTGAACAAAGGATCGTCTATCTGTGAAAGCAATACAGGGTCTTTATATGCAGTATTCTAGCTGCATGCGTTCGAGGACTAACATACAATGTAAGTGATTCGGCCTGATCGTGCTACGTTGTAAAATCGCAATTCGTCACCCTACACCCAATGACAAAACGCAGCCACCGATACTGAATTCGAGACCGAAGCGGTGGAATAATTGCCCGGCCAGTTAGTCTTTTGGTTCAGCTCCTCCAAAATGGTGTCGGTGGCTGATACCAACCATTGTCTTATTGGCTACACCTTCACAATGCGAAATACGAGCACTGGACAGTGTGATCCTCTAGGCATCCGCAATTACAGGGGTCATCATTGGATGAGAATTGACTTGCCATTATGAAGTTCAGTCTATATATCAACGGGGTTTGTCAACGGTCTATATCAAATTTCATGCTTATCAGTCTTTGTTCAACGATCGATAAACATGGCAACTACCACGAAACAAAGATTCCAAACTTTGTTCAACGATGATCCATCAGATGACAACAACAAAATCGAACTCTTCTCCCCGCTCGAGTCTCAACAACAGACCGAGATCACAGCATTCAACACCATCTCCCAATCCAATGTCGTTCCTCTGAGAAAGCTGAAGCAATGGCCGCGAGCTGTCATATGCCCTGCCTGTCGAGAACTCTCCCTGACCCGAGTTGAGCGCAAAATCTGTGGGGGTACCCAGTGAGTATAAACCTTGAAACAAGATATGCAGATGGAAGCTGACTAAAACTTACCAGTGCCATGGCTGCATTGATGTTTGCATGCACTATCGTTGGGGGACCTCTTGCGTATATCGGGAAGCAGTGGAAGAATACTGAGCATTACTGTTGCAGATGTAACCGCAGACTGGTGACCTGGCACTTCAGCTCTGGGACTGAGATTCATGTTTGGTGAATGATATTGCTGTATTGAGAATAGATGATTTATTGAGACCATATATAGCTGTGTTTTAGTCATGCAAGTAGCTCTATAGTGATTGCTCTTTTTATCCAGAGCTCAAATCCCATAGCCTCTTGAACTCGCTCTCCCTCTTCAGTAGCTCCCTCGGGTTGTCCCACTCGATAACCCTTCCTCCTCCCATCACAGCAACTCGGTCAAAGTCCACAACAGCACCCAAACGATGTGCAATAGCGATGACCGTGCATCCCTTGAACTCCTCTTGGACCACCTGTCGGATCAGTTGCTCCGACTTGGCGTCGACGTTGCTACTCGCCTCGTCAAGAAAAATCATCTTCTTGTTGGCTAGTACCGCTCTGGCAAGGCAAAGAAGCTGGCGTTGACCTTGCGATAGTCGCTCGACATCAAGGATACTGTCTAAGCCTCCAAGCCTCTCTACAGCCTCTTTCATCTTGAGACGATTGAGCACAGCGATAATCCTGTCTTCAGGCTGCTCACCGCGAGGAACTAGATTGTCGCGAATAGTAGTCTTCTTCATGAAGAATGGATGCTGAGGTACGACTGCCACGGAGGCCCGTACAGTCTGTCGTGGAATTGTAGTGATGTCAATGCCGTCAAACTTAATGCTAGAATTGGAGTCAACCTCCAACATCCGGAGAAGGCAGGCCATTAATGAGCTTTTGCCACTGCCACTGCGTCCAACGACACCGACCTTAAAGCCTGCAGCGATATCCAGACTGACTTCGTGCAGTACTGGCTCACCCAAAGTGGTGTATGCAGCTGTTAACTTTTCGATCTGCACGTGGCCATGAGAAGGCCAGCTCTCGGGTGGAGAACCGACCTCGCCAGGAAGGTTCTCGCCGTCAGTTGTGGTGCAGAGCTCTTTGGTACGACTGACAGCACCTAGCGAAGTCTCCAATTGCGTATAATTCTTGATGAGTTGCGTGAGATATTGCGAAAAGGAAGTCACATTGAGAAGAGCCATTGCCACAAACTTCGGCTCGAAATTGTCTCGAAGCTTAACAATGAGGACCATCAGGATCGTAGCCAGCGCTGCAACAGCGAGGTCAAGGACAACAGCTAGCCAGCGCTGAATACTAAAGAGGAGATAATATGGACGCTGAGATGCGTCGAGGAACTGAAAGTGTTGTTCCTTGAACTGCTTCACCCAGCCGAAGGATCTCACACTGGACAAACCTTGAAGGGTGTCAAGGAATTGTGTGAATAGTGGTGAATTTGCTTGTAGCTCAAGGATTCGGATCTGGCGAGAAGTTCGAAGGTAAAATCTCTGAAGCACTAGCGCAGCTGTCAGTAAATGTTGAAAAGGATGTCAGGAGTGAAACTTACACCAGCAGAAGAAAGCAAGAGGGGGCAGCGTCGCCACAAAGTATCCAGAGAACACACACATCAGTATAACAGACATGATGGTGACGCTGGTATCAATGGCCAGGTCAATCAATGCAAATGGAAGCTCGGTGTCTATGACGGACATGTCGCGGCTGAAGCGGTTTGTTGTAACGCCAACATCCATCCTCGAGAAGAATGACAATGGAGCATTCATAACTGTCCGAAGGAGCCGTGCATGCAGAACTTCGCTGCTCAAAGGTACCATGATAACAAGGTAATGCACAGCTGCACCCATGATGCCAATTATTGCAAGCCCAGCTAGCATAGCGTAGAGTCCAAGGTAGAAGTTGTTGACGCTTTGTTGAGTGATAACAGAATGACCAGTCCAGAAACTTAGCAATAGCTCAGTCATCTTGTGGGCCGCACCGAACATGACTGTGAGCGTCACTAACAACAGGACATGCCACTTGGGTACTGTGTTGAAATAGTAACCATAAGTAGCAAGTTCTCCCAGTGCTCTGTTAGCGGATTCAGTCTCTTCTTCTGGCCCTTGAGGTGCTGAAGTTGATTTGTCGTTGGCTTTCGAGGAGCCGCCGTCTTCCTTTGCAGCCCCGTTCTGCCGAAGATGTAAGCCACTGAAGTAATCAGTGTCGTTCTTGAGTTGCTCAAATGTGCCTTGATGCTGGACTGTGCCATGTTCACTTAGAGCAACGACGTGGTCTGCATATGCCAGCCGATGAACTATGGGATGTTAGTATGTTTCACTTCGAGCTGGCGGCAGCTGAACTCACTGGCGTTGGTTACACAAACAACAGTCGTACCAAGCTCTCTTAGCAACCCTACTTCAGAAAAGATCATCCTGTAAATATGCTCCTCTGTCGAAGCATCTTGTCCCGAAAAGACATCGTCGAGAATAAGCACTCCTGCCTTTGAGTAAATGGCCCTTGCAAGTGCAAGTCTCTGATTCTGGCCACCGCTGAGAGAAACACCGCCACTGCCCGCTTTCGTGGCGTCCTTGTCAGGCATCTCAACAATGTCCTGCTCGAGCCCACATGCATGGATAACTCTATCATACCAATCTTTGTGATACGTGGATACACCGAGGATGTTCTGTCGAATCGTCAAGTTCTGAATCCAGGGCTTCTGGTCAACAAATGCGATTCGGCGAGCGTCGGTATAGACGAATCCCTGGGACGGCCGCAACTCGCCCAGCAAGGCCTTCATGAGAGTGCTTTTCCCAGAACCCACGCTCCCAATAACAAAGGTGAAGTGAGATTTACGGATGGGGAATGAAATGTTAGTGAGGGCTGGTTCTTCAGTCTTTGGCCATCCGAAGCTAGCGTCCGAAACGATCATGAGAGGTTGGCCAATAGCCACCGAAGCCTCGTTAGAGCGATCGAGCAGCTCGATCGAAGCTCTGTCCTGATCAGGAGCGTGTGGCCCGAAAGTGCGGGCCTCTTGTTGGGATGGGCTATGACGGACATTAAGAGGTAAGCGGTGATCCTTGCAACTATCCGACAACAGAAAGCCCTGCATTCGATCAAAGCATGCAAGCGATGCCTTCATTCCAGGGATCGTTCGTATGAGTGTGGACATAGGGTTGGACAAAAGATAGATAAGCGAAAGAGAAGTATATGCCGAAGCCGTACTCAAAGGGTTGCCAGTCTCTTGAGATATGACCACATAGGTCGCAAACGTAGCGAGCGGAGCTATAGCTTCCATAGTATTTTCTAGAAGGCAAAGTCAGCGGCACATCGTTTTCCAAGTAATTGTAGACCTACGGAAGAAGACTCGCCAGCACATGAGTTTACGGAACTTCTTGGACAGGTCCAACTCATTGACTCGCAGACTTTGAACCATGTTGTTGAGAACATCCGTCAGGCCAAGCATCTTCACTTCCTGCAATCTTGGTCAGTGACTCAAAACGGCCGTCTTTTAAATGAGCTCTTACTTTCATTGACCCTAGCATCGAGGCAGTAACATCAATGCGCGTCTGGATACCACGAACCCACCGCTTTTGGGCGTTTGCGATATACTTGGCTATCATCAAGATACCAGTGGTCGAGACTAATCACATGTTAAAAGTGAACCTATTATCACTAGAGAGGCCGAACCTATTGCCACAACCATAGGGGCTAGAAATGCCATGCCCAGTTGTCTGTACAGGAGATATAAAGCCACTGCGCACTCAATAGGCGAAGCCCACATCTCGTGTATGCTTGCAAAGTTCATGCAGATATTTTCAGTATCGGCAGACATCAGTGTGACAGCAACTGCAAGGTGTTAGTTGTTTATCTTGCCCAAGAGCCCCGTTTTCTTACTTGATTCGTCAAAAGCCGTGATGCTCAGATCGAGGGTCTTGTCATATACTAGACTGATCAAGCTACCCCTGACTACGGTGACAAATCTAGATAGTTAGCTTTGGCTTTTCATTCGGCAGGGCTTTGATCTCACTGGTAAGTCATATGCCAGTAGAATGCCTTAGCGATCTTTACTATGTCAGTCTGGATACTACAAGAGAAATAAGTGAAACACAAACCGCCAGTCCAATGGAGACGCAGCACCACGCTCCCGTTAGACCCCATCCAATGGCTTTCTCTTCATCAAGGTTACTCGCAAACCCGATTGTTCTCTGGATAAGGAAAGGCTGTGCGTATGTGAAAGCCATCAAACAAAGACGTGATAACATTCCAAGGAGAAAGACTCTTCTAGACGACCAGATGGTGGACCAAAAGAGAGCGTTACTCTTAGCTTGATTCGCTGGGCTGTCTATCAGCTTTACATACCACGGGAATGCATGATGAACTCACCCGTGCGCCATGACTTCTCCACCTGTGCGAACAATCTCTTTCCCAACAGACTGTTCTCCATGGCATACCTGTTATCTCATCAGTCGGGTCATTGACCTGGCAGACGAATAACATACAGATCATGCTCTGTCAGGAAGTTAGAGAATCCTAATATCATCAGAGGGTTGATCCACCAGAAGACACTACGGCCCAGTATTCCGCTCGTCGTCTCTGGTGATAGATCGCGATACTGAGCTCTTAATATGGACCTTTTTCCCCATGCTTCAGATATGAGAATGAGTGCCTTGGCGGTGGTTGCTGCCGTGAATAACCTCGCAACTGCGTGTGCTCCATCTAGAAGCCATAGCGTTCTGGCTATAGCGCAATCAAAAAGAGCAGTGAAAAGGAGATAGACGTTGATGATTGTTGAGGGTCTCACAGAACGCGTATGCTCAACATAAGACAGTAAGGCCAATAAGAGTCCGTTCACAAACACAAGAGCTGCCGCAGCGATTTGAGGTTTAGATGTAGGCAGGGGTCCAACCGTCCAGTATGTCAATATCACGAGTTGTAGTCCGGTATACACAGTTATCAAGCCCTGTTGTATCGTCAGCACTATCTTGACTACAGCCTTCAGGCACAAACCAGTTTAATAAGAAGACGCGAATTCTCAACGATCTTTCGTGGTTCTCTCTTCAACCATAGCAGTCTTTGCGGGACGAGAGTCAAGAACAAAGCAGAGGGGATAATAGATAGCATAACATTCTCAAACAAGACAGTAAAATCAAATCTTCCCGAGGCCGAGGGACCGAAATCAGCTTCGGGCAGAACGTTTAGTGAAGAATTAGCATCCATAGTGCTCGTGGTTGAGTTATCTGTGCATCTTCGCAGCGGGCCGAGGGAGATTCATATCATGATCACTTAAATAGGTAACTTGGTCATCTCATGGTGAGATCCAATGACGAATTTGCCTAAATCAGTTGGTGCTTACGTGGGTGACTACGTTTTCATACATTATTCAACTGCGGGGAAAGAAGTTGATTGGTTGGTCAACCAAGCGATAGGACAAACTTGCGCCGTCTTACAGGGAGAAATAGGGAAGGATAGACTGGTTGTTTGTGATGCAGTTCTGAGTTCAGATAGATATTCGATATAGCCAATATTTAGACCCGAGGAAATTCGATGTGCTCGATCAATAAGATATGGATCCTGACTATTTGAATTACTCTGACCTACGAATTCTGTTTCTTGGGTCAATCACAATCAAGGTCTGTTATCAACCAACCTTAGCAAACCCAGCACTACGCTTCATCACCAAGGTTCCGCATACTCTCGATTATGGTGAAGTACTATCTCTCCTGATAGATGCCCATTGAACTTTGTGTAAATTAGACGTAAATATGAGCATATTCCGCTTCTCGGTTTAATTTGTTGGGATAAGAAGCTACCCGCGTCGAGCTGACAAAAGTTCCTCACCGCGTACCTGGTTTCGTCACCACCTTACGAAATCTCCACCAAATCACGATAACCCCAATGAGTCAAGAGTTTAACTTAACAACAGCCAACGTAAATTTCTTCAAATTCGTAATCTTACAAGCTGGTATATCCTTCCACCTCGCTTTCTTCTCTTTGAGAAAAAACACATCTGAGCTCCACAATCGCTATTTTCTAACTTCTTTAACACGTAACTACTTTACTCCTTGACAAGGACAGCTCTGTATCGAACCTTGCCCTCCTTCAAATCGTGCAGAGCCTTCTCAATACCCTCCTCGTTAAGAGGATAAGTCATAATGGTGGGCTTAATGTTCTTCCTGGCAGCAAAGTCAAGAAGCTTGCGAAGGCTATCGCGAGAGCTGACCAGAGAGCCCTGGACGCGAATACCCTTGAGAGAGAGCGAGGTCAGGGGAACGGGAGTAGACTCCAGAGCGGCAGTAAGAGGGTATATGACACCATCGGTATCAACAAGAGGAACGAGGCTATATCTGTTAGTTATGACGAATCAAGTGCTGGTGCGTTGCACATACCTGCTATAGTCGACATTTCCGCTGCCGCAGAGGAGCAAGTGCTTAACGGGCTTGAAGTCATTAGG
Source organism: Fusarium fracticaudum (assembly GCA_003353625.1). Taxonomy (NCBI): domain Eukaryota; kingdom Fungi; phylum Ascomycota; class Sordariomycetes; order Hypocreales; family Nectriaceae; genus Fusarium; species Fusarium fracticaudum. The sequence continues at coordinate 1,514,606 of PDNT01000007.1, forward strand.
GGCCTCGTCTCCAGACTTGAAGACAATAAACTCAGAGGCACCATAGTCCAGAGCCTCCTGTCTCTTGGACTCGGAGGAAGAGAAGACAACAACATGGGCTCCCTTGGCGGCAGCGAGCTTGATGGCAAGATGGCCCAGGCCACCAATACCCATAACACCGACTCTATCTTGAGAACGAAGACCGTACTTAGTCAAGACTGTGTAGACAGTGGCTCCCGCGCAAAGAAGAGGGGCGGCATCAGCGGAATCGTATCCATCGGGAATGGGAGCAACAGTCTTGGAGTCCCAGACAGCGCCGTAGGAGAAAGAGCCGTTATCAGTGTCAGAGAAACCATAGATCTGACGCTCACGGCAGTACTGGTCAAGGTCTGTAGCATGGTCAGTGTTGTTATTTCCTAAAACTCTGCGGCTTCTTACCTGTACAGCAGTTATCACAAGAGCCGCAGATCTGATGTGTGTATCCGAATCCAACTCTGTCGCCAACCTTGACGTTCTTCACTGAAGACCCAACCTCACGAATAACTCCAACACCTTCATGACCCAGGACAATTCCACTGGGCTGGTAGAGCTTATCCGTTCCACAGACACCAGAGTGGGTTGTCTCAATGAAGACCTCGTGGTTCTGGAGCTCACGCTCAACCGTGTCAGAGACAATCTTTCCCTCGGGGGTCCCTCGGAAGACCTTGTAAGAGACCATTATTGCGATGTTGTGTATGTAGGGATGTAGGGATGTAGAGATATAGAGATACGGTTTTGTGTAAAGATGGGGTATATGGCTCGACTCGAAGGGGGCTTCGTGGCTGGGCTTTATATAGAAAATGGTTGGCGATAGCTACGGTTACATAGGGCTATCGGACCGGGCGGAGCAGTCTTCCTCATCGAGTTGGCCGACCACGCAAAGCACGGATTGTGGGTTTGACTTTGGAATGAGCCTGAAGAAAGAGACCGAAGTGGGGATGCGAAAGCTTCTTTTTGCCTTGATATCGGGGTTAGCGAAGAGTCCGTCGTTATGGACATTTTCGCATTCCAAGTTTTACATGTTCTGGGGTGTTTATTTCTGGCGAGACTAATCTAGCATCACCTCTAACAACCAGCTTCTGCTTCTTCTCTTTTGTTGCACATTCGTTATGTTGACAACGGTAATGCTTCTTCACCGACAAGTTGCTTAAAATGTCCCCTTGCTGTTAACACCTACTTCGGAAACATCGTTGTCTTTATCCGTCCTGACCGTTTGTTTCAGGTCCTCGGGCCATTCACGTAACTTGTCCCCAGCTTTGTAATCTCAAAATAAAATTCAACCGTTGAAAATGGATTCTCGGACCGCTCTCGGTGGATACGGACCCGGTGAGGAGTGGATCATGGCGGAGCCGCTTGCCTCGGCACGGAAGTATTTTCCACGTGTACTAACAAGATCCATGACGATATTATTTCTAGAATTCCTGATAGAAGGTGCAGGCAAAGAAATCGTTTGCTCCGATCGGCGACCATGATGTCATGCGGTGAGATCCTCAGGGTCTTGAGTCCTTTGCTTTTCTCGTGAATCTGAGTCAGGATAGATTTGCTTTATTGTCTAGAGATTCGCATTGAATCATGTCGATTTCAATTTGACTACGCGTGAGGCCTAGATCAGTAGTGGGAATTAGTGTCGGATATGCACCACTAGCAGTTAGTCTCCGAAGCTTTGTTCAGGAGTGACGATAAGTTACGATAGACATAGATATCAGGCCATATCTTGAACGATTCTGGTGCCAGGGGTAGTTTGAACGACACGGGCCATGTTCGTCCGACATCTGGGAACCAAATGCCACAGATAACTCTCTATCGTGAGACTTGTCGAAATTGTTGGAATTCCCCGGTTAACTTGATACTCATCGGCTTTTTAACATACATACCCAGCCTCCTGATATCTGCAACATTCAAAATTCTTGCGTTCTCAGGCGATGGTGCTGACGAACAAGATGCATGATGCAAGCATTAGCTGTCAGGTCTGTCAACTTAAGATATCACTCCACAAACCTTGGTTCAGACATCCCCGAGTTGGCAGCTCTGTTAAGTAATATACATTCCGTTGCCCGCTTATGTCCTGCCATTCACCTGCCCGTAGGTAAGAAAGTAGACATCTACGAGGTAGTCGGACGGTATATTTCGTTCATCTCTCCAGAAATACATAAAAGCGAAGTCTCCTCATTGCTTCTTTCGACTTCCCTGAGTTCTCTGGACGTACGCGTTCACTGTGAAGCTTGGTGTCTGAGACTCAGTCTATCGATGGCTAACATGTTCAGTTACCATTCATGGTGATAGACTCAGTCGATATTGTTTTACTACTCGCCAGGGCTGTTTTCATCAGATGAAAACAGTGGTAGATAGTAGAGACCCAAAGAAAAAGTCTTGTATAGTGTATAATTCACAGTGAAAGCGCCCGGGAATGGCCTTTTGCCAGAATTATGTTAGCCTCATTCCGGCTCGTTCGAAGAGTCGCTGCAGCAAGAGATAGGATCTTGTGAACCCTGAGGCACCTCTATGAACTTCTTCCACGGCTTCGAAAGCCCATTATATCTGACTATTTGACGTAAATGGTGGAAGCGTAAGCTCGAGAATCTTCACTTTCCCAAAAGCAACTGTATTAAACTGCTCATTTCGTGGCGCTCCACATGTTCCTGGGTTACTTACCTCCAAGCAGAACACTGAAGAACTTACGGCGACAACAACGTTATGGAGTCACCGCTCAACTAGGTTAAGATATATTTTGAGGGGGTTCATGGTAGACAGTCTGCCTGTACAATGTGAGGCTGACTCGAGCGGTTCTTCTATCTCCCCGATCTTCCGTCACCTTGAAAACTTCACTTAGTGGTGATCTATCCTTGAAAGTGATATTGCGCAGTTCAACGTAGGCGGTCGATAACTCGAGACTCCCATCCACACCACGTACCAAATCCATGTAGCAGTGAGTCTATGGCTTAAGTGGCCAGTTTCCGGGTCTCACAATCATGGTAACGTATCTCACTACTCAAGTAGAGAAGTTGAACGCTGTTTAACCTTGGACTGGTTACCTGTTTGTCTGGGGTAATGATCACACCATCTTCGTCCATGGTCGTGTTTAGTGCCGGCAAATGGCATCAAAGACAAGACTTATAACTGAGATCTAACAGCAAGTATTGAGGGCAGATATAAAAAGGTTTTTATCACCCCGTGTACATATTAGGACTCTGGGGGTCGTCAGGCTACTCAGTATGTTCTCAAACTCTTCAATGTTATCCACAGTCACGAGCCAAAGGCATGCAAGCAAAAGTGATGAGTCATTGTCATTCATAAGCCATGGACAACTTCACCATTGGCATCTTCTCCCATATAAACACTAGAACTAGTCCAACATCAAAACTCGGGTATAGACACATCTCCTAACAACCTCTATGGCGATGTGATTCCAACACATGACAAATCTTTTACCATATCAAAACTCCATGAAACACCGTGATACCCAGATACACAACGATTAATATATAATAATAGCCAATTTAGTGCTGCTTCAACTCAGCGGCGGAAACGGCAGCGTCGACGGCCTCCTGCAAATCGAGATGGAAGAAAGGTCGGTTAAGACCCTGCACGGCAATGAGACGAGCGCTGGTTGGGTCTCTTGAGACACCCTTCTCGGAGCCAATGCTGTTGATTGAGTCGTCGACAGCCTCGATATCCTGCTTGATGGGGGCGCTCTTGGCCTTCTCATCGAGAGCAGCAGCAGTAGCAGCGCTGTCATCACCGCCAAGGTCGGCAATGGAGAAGATAGCCTTCCAATGTCCAGTGCCGTCGTGGGTAGTGCGAGGAGTGCGGAAACCGAAGCCAGCAGCAGCGAGAGCACGCTTGGTCCACCGGTTCTCGATGTTGGCGAAGTGCCAGTCGACGACCTCGGGAGCAGCGAACTTGTCAAGTTGGTTACGAACGTCAATCAGAGCCTGGATAGAAGTGACGTCGACATTGTTGACACTGGAGAAATCAAGGATGACGGCCTTGAGGATAGGTCGCTCATCGTTATCAACAGCCTTGATGTGGCGGGGCTCCCGGTCGTTCCAGGGACGGTCACCAAGCTTACCCAGAAGAGCAGGGTTGGTTCGTCGGCACTCCTGGAAGATGGTCTCGGTGAGGTGGTTGAGGTAGTGAGAGGCATTGGGGTAGTTGAAGCCCTCGGCAAATCGGTAGATGAAGACACCAGGGTAAGGGGTGCGGACGATAACCTTGGGGTTGGCACCGTTGCCGTGATCAAGAGGAAGGAAGCCAGCTCGGAGAGAACCCTCACCCTCGTCAACAGATCCAGGGCTGGAGGTACCATCACTGACGTTGGCCTTCATGGTTCGGACACGGACAACACCGAGGAAGCGGCCACGGGTCTTGAAAAGACGGAAGACGACGACAGCAGCGGACATGGCAATCGTAGTGTAGATACCGTTCTCGATGGAGCTGAAGATGGTGACGAGTACACCGGCGAAGAAGATAATGACCTCAAGGGGTGAGACGCGCCAGAACTGGTAGACAACCTTGGGAGGGGTGATGACATCTCCGACAGCGTGGATAATGACACCAGCAAGACCTGCGTTAGGAATGTAGAAGAAGACGGCGGTAAGGGCATAGAGAGCAAGCAAGACGACAATGGCAGTGATGACACCAGCAAAAGGAGTTCGGACACCAGCCTTAGACTTGATGGCAGTTCGGGAGAAAGATCCAGTGGCAGGATAAGCTCCAAGGAAGGGACCGAGAAGGTTACTGACACCAATGGCGACAAGTTCTTGAGAGGGGTCGATAACATAGTTGTTGACACGGCCGAAAGACTTCGAGATGGAGATGTGTTCAATCAAGACAACAATAACGGCAGCGGGAAGCTCAGAGACGAAAGACTTGATGATGGAGGTGTTGATCTCGGGGACAGCAGCGTGAGTGAAACCTGGAAGAGTTAGTCAATTACTGGATGAATTGTCAATAGCGAAACGAGTTCACTTACCACTGGGGACGTCGCCGACAATGCTGATGCGGGGCTTGGAACGGTGATTGATGTTCATGCCAGCGCTAATACCAACGTACAGCAGAATAACAAAGGCAGTTCGCAGTGTCGAAATGAAGAAGTACAGCTTAGCGCGCTGGGGCTGCTTTTTGGCCATGGTGCTGCAGAAAATACGGATGAGGTAGAGCATGGTCAGGGCTGACAGACCAATAGCAGCGTCGAGCTTACTGCCACCCAAGTTCTTGAGTGTGTCAATGATCACACGGTAGGTTGCCTGACGGGTGTTGACACCCTTGATGCCCATGAGCTTAGGGACCTGGCCAGCGATAATGTTGACACCGGACCCAGTCATGAAAGCGCAAATGGAAGGCAGAGGGATAAACTCAACGAGCCAGCCAAGACGAGCGAGACCAAGGAAAGTGACGATTGAGCCGACGATGACTGCAAGGGCGGAGGCGACAACATGACCAGGAACGTCGGGCAGGGAATCAGCAGCCTTGAGAACGATGTTACCTGTGACCTGGGACATGACAGCGACGGGCTGAAGAGTCAGTTAAGGTTGGTCAATAAGATTAAAGCGTACTTACACCGATGGTGATGTCCTTGGATGTGGCAAAGAACCAGTAGATCAAGACACCCATGAAGGACGAGTACAATCCATATTCAACAGGAAGCTGTGCCAGCTGGGCATAGGCCATGGACTGAGGAACAACGACAGCACCGACCGTGATACCTGCGGGGAGTTAATGTCAGCATATAGAGTCTCCCCGAGAATGTAACCGCACCGGGGAGTTAACTTACCAGCGACCAAATCACCAATGAACCAGATCAAATTGTACTTGCCAACCCATGACAAGAACGGGAAGAGGTTGTAAAAATATTCTCCAACAGCACGAGCGCTGGGTGTGATTTCTCGAAGAAATTCGCCAACTGTAGGCTCCTCCTCGATGTAAAGGTCGGCATTACTGATCGAAGGCGCCTTCTCTTCGGGTTCGGTGTGATCGGCACCGATGAACTTTTCCAAGGCCGTCTTGGCAGAATTCTTGCCGGGTTGAGACATGTTGGAACAACAATAGCAAAGTCAACTGGGAAAAAAGAACAACGCTCAAAAAAAGACGATGGAAGACGGGAGGTGAAATAAGATTCTTGGGTAGGTATGCAAGAACGGGGAGATCAAAAAGGTTGATCAGCAACGGCACAACGTGGGTATTTGAGTCGTCAAGACGTGCCGTGGGTCCTCAAGTCGGATTGTCGCTCGGTTGGTCGGGGGTGTGATGCAGCGCTAGCAAGACTTTCTCCTAGTTAGGACAAGTAGTCGAGGTAGCTATGACGACTGAAGGTCTTGGGTCTTCAGGGTCAGAGGGTCGACGGAGGGAAAGGGTGAGCCAGATCGACTCGATCTGTAGGATATATATGGGGTTAAGACCCGTTGAGGGAATTGAGAAGTGGGAGTGAGGTTGAGAGAGAGATAATCGAGAAGAAAGAGGCGAGGAAGGGCCACATATAAATTAAGACTGGACTGGCTGACCACCAGCGGCGATCCGAGTCCAAGGGCGTGTCGTCTGTATTGTTGCGAAGTCAATTGCTAAGCTGTCGCTATCGTTCCGTGGACCTAGACCTGTAGCTATCCTGGTCTGGTCTGGCCTGGCCCACGCGGTAGTGTCATTTCCTCTCAATTCAGCCCTTTTTCAGGCTTCATGCAATCGTGACCACGGCCCAAGTCCAATGCCACGACGTTTCTTTTTTTGCGAGCGGGGAGATGAGAGTCTCACTGCGTGATTGAACAGGGATCGACGAACGCCAAAAACTCTGGGCGCTACAGGCAATGCCTGTATCCTTTGTAGCCTGTACATGCGGGCTGGGGTCACATTGGAGGTCTCCTCGGACCCTCGTGCGGTGTGTCATTTCCTTCACACCCCAAGCTCTCTGTCCTCTTGTCTTGTCTTGTACCGCGTCAAGCTGCAGAATTGATGGAGGCAGCGTGGGGAGTTTGCGGCAAAAGCTGTGTGTCCGGGGCTCCATTAGAACCATTGCGTGCTGACCAGGATCTGAGCATGCAATTGTCGCTATCCCAATTCAGCTCCGCCAAAACTCCACCAACATTCGTGTCGTCTCCGTGGCAAGATCACATCTCTTGAAGAAGGGAACTCTCTCAGAGTTTGCATTATGCGAGGCTTCTAATGCTTTGGGAGGAAGATTGAACGAAATAACAAGAAGTCTGTGAATATTATGCGACCTTTCATTACCACGCTCAAAGTTCATGGAAAGAGTAAAATCCCTGCTAGATCTCGCGACGATATGGTCCCCGATTGCGCCATTCGAACTAAAGCCATTAGCGGTTTAGTTCCGCTCTCTAAGCGGTAGACGTTATTCCCGTTGCGGAATAGTGGAGTTGAAGCCGTAAAAGCTTTGATGGTAAAATGAGATCTTCACTGGATTAGAAATGGTCAATGAACTCATCCCATCGAGACACGGAGAAAATCGAGCGTGAAAAATGGTGCGAATTACCATATTTATTGTGTAGCGTACGGTATTGGTATCCATTGCTTACAGTGGGTGAGGGCATTGATCAAGATCCTTCAGGGACCTTCGGGGAGTTGGGCAGGTAGCTCAGGTACCCCTGTCTATGAGGTTTACCTCGCCGTTACCAGCTGAGAGCTTTTTGTTCTATGCATACTTCTATCATCCGGCCTCTCAATCTTGTCATGGCAATCACGTCGTTTTGGTGCCCATGTGCCCTTCAGAGATAATAAATTATCGCCCTGGATGAAGACTTTTTCGCTTTTCAATCTCTTCAATGACCCAATATTCATCATGATGGCCTCATCGGCCCATACCCCAACTCCCCGTAACGCCTCGGCCCCACTCCCCTTTGCTACCGGTGCTAACGTCCCTGGCGCCACGGGACCATGAATAACCTCGATATCACATCGCGAATGCCGATATTGCTGCAGAACAAAGCCCACATTGAAGCAACAAGTCTCTCATCTCCGAGGTTTATCATGAAGGTCCTTACCAGCCCTCCATGTAGTCCAGAACTGATTCTGGTGAGACTATTGCTCAACCATCACAACACCCATGCTCTACGGCCGAGGATTCAAGATGGGTCCCTATTTTCGGGGAGTCCAGTAACAAGTGCACATCCATCCTCATTTATCTGTTCGTCCATTCGTCAATTTCCAACACCCCTGGTCCAGCGCCCATCCCTTGTTGTCTTTCGAAGTGAGTGCACCCAGACAACTTTAGTTTCCCAAGGCTGCGGTTGCGCGGTCACACATCAGGTCTAGACTCGAATAAACTACAGCTACTGTGAGTCAAAGAGGCTCTAGATTGACAGCTTGGCCGTGATACACGTTGCCGATCTTCCGAGTCGTGTGTGAAGCTACCAGCGCTCGATCAATAGCTTCAACTTGCAAGTCGACACACTGGCATGGTGCAATATGGCAAGTCCGAAATCTTATCTGACGCAATAGACCCTTCCATATTGCTCATATTAGTGTGTCGCATGTGTCTTTTCTCATTTCGAGGTAACGCGGGTCTCCAATCTGGGCGATCATGGCCGCGTATTAGCTTGCTTCCTTCGTTGCAACATGGACCATCGCAACACTCTCCGCATAATACTCTCGGGTCATCGCTGGGTCGTCGGTCGTTTCCCGCCTTTTCCTTACGAGATCGAAACAGATTTATCCCGCGGTCGCCGGCTGCGTCTGCTGTTTCAGCTCAAAGATGGTTCCTTTCGTCCCCCACTCACGCAGGCACGCGAGCTGGGAGTAACCTCGTTGACAGTGTCCCTCTTTGTCACTGCTGCATGTCTTATTGGATCCAACCAGAACCCATGTTCCGGGCCATCGGGGCTCACCCGACGGTCCAGCTTGCATTTGGACGAATGACTTGATCAAGAAGCCAATGTACAGCAAGGCCTCACTTCATCCCTCCCGCTCGGGATCGTAAGCCTTCCGGCTTGGTCCCCCACGAAGGACGACGTCTCCCCGGCACAAAATCCGCCAATCCTTCCATATCGTTGTCTTGACCATCTCGATAGCAATTTGCCTCAGCAAACATGGTGTTTGAGCTAACGTAGATGAGGTTCAGGGGGTTGCTATTGCGAGGCTGCCGACGGCGGTCCTTCTGCCCCTTCGATGATCGAATTTGTCTATGCGTTGACGAATTTGCGACAGTTTCAGGGTGCTGCACATCGCACCTTGCGATCCAGGTCCTATGGCGAATCTTTCCAGATCTTGCGCACCATCAGGTAAGCTTATCCAGCACTATTTCTGTGTCCTCATAAATCTCGCCACAGTTGGTGGGATGAACCAGCCAGATCTATCCTTGTCGTGCGGTTGGATGGTGGTGGTCTAGTGTCGGGGAGTGTGCATTTGGATCAGTCTTAGCTCGGTGTGTTTTTGAGCGAGGTACGGTAGAATTCACTCTCATTGTACACGGTACTTGATCCCCTGCCAAGCGACGCCCACGTCTTCCTCTAGCGCAGCCGTTGCTTCTCCCGGGAATGCATCCTCCAAGCGGCGCCATCAAATGCACGCGAGCACATCCCGTTGTTCTGGGAGCTTGGCAACGCACTTAATCGGCAATACGGCACACAACCCTGCCAGCGGCTGCAAGGTTATCAAGACATAGTAGAGTTTATACGTGGGATTTGCAGTTCCAACTCCAATTCGGACGTAATTGGGTTCGGTCGTCGCTGGTCGTGGGCTTGCAAGATTCGTTCTCTCAGCTCTGATTGCTTCGTCAAGGTTCCAATTGGGCACGACATTATGAGCTGAACCTCTACCTGCCACTATTGGTTATCGTCCGTCGAATCGGGACGGGTTAAAGATCAAAGGTGGCAAGCCAGTAGGTATCTCATCTCGATAGTCAATTGCGTCGAAAGCCACGGCGATGGTGAAAGACGGCCATGCGAGTCCTTTCCATTTGTCGCGACAATGTTATTACGTCGATGGATGACAGGTCGATGTGATCGTCAGCGTGAATATCGGTCGGCTACTGGAGGTACCGTATGCTATGGGGCAACTGATCAACAATCTGGACAATCTAGATGTTCCCATGTCAGCAGAGTTCATTATGCTTAATTGCGTCGACCCACATACCACGTCCCTAGTGACATTCCATATTCGTCCATCCCGGTCATCATGTCGTGCCTCGAAGGTGCGTGGATATGGTGTAGGTGCTGCTGTCGTGGGTCGACAGTCTCGCAATGTTGATGTGAGGTTGGAAGAGGATTTTTCCCTCGCGCGGCTCAAGTCGCGTCCAAATTCAGGACCGTCATTTGTCCGTGACTTTGTTTCGGGGAGTTCACGGGGAGTCGTGACTGCCGAGCCTCTCTCGGGGAGTTGGTGATGGGTGGAGACTAGAGAATTCTGAATCTCGCTGAGGTGATTGGGACTGGGCACCAGAAATGGAGACGACTGAATGGACAGCACACCAAGAGTGACAATTACGCTTTCAGCCATTCTCGAGCCATTCTCGAGCTAGAGGCTCATTGACTGATTGACGACACGTTGGTGGCCGGTCGGCTGGCAGCGATCCAGTCGGCCATTGAGCCAAAGAGATGATTTTGGTGTGAGTAGCTATTGATAGCCCGGTCAGTACATATCACAAGGCCGTTTTTAGTCATTTCACGTTATCCTTTAGACGGCTGAGGTGACTTTTGGTGCCATCTGTGACGTCTTTGGGCTTTCTTTCCATTTGTCTCGTCACAATACTGCATCACCATTCTGCACGGTGATGGAACAACCTATGACTCCGAAAACCTCAGATCGACCACTCGCCATGCATCTAAGAAAGCGCATTAAATCTGGAGAAATGCCAGAAGAAGCCAGGCAAGATAGTGGGGATGTTAAAAAGCTATTTAGCCGTAGTCTTCTCTTGGTGTTGGCAGTATTGAGACGCGAGACTGTAGGGTAGTTCACTTATGAGTTATGACAGCAGTGAGTTGTAAAGATCCCATCAGCGCCCTTTTCTATTTTTGCTCGATTTTTCTAAATGAAGGCAACTATCTAAGTACTCTCCAGCGTCTGCTATGGAGATGACTGCGGCCTATAAGGTTAAGCAATGAACCTATTGTGGGATTATTAGAGGGAATACTCTGAGAGGTGATGAAGACCAGCTTCAGCCCTATGCCCAGCTTAGGATAAGATATTTTTACTTGAACAGATCTTCAGTAATTGGGAAGATTATGGCCATGGTAAGTAGCAAGCCGAAGCTAAAGATTTCCCGTTTGGCTACCTTTCAATTGTGTCATGCGACATGTATCATTGGAGTTCAATGATCGAAGTGACTAACTCATGCCAACCACCCGAAAACGGAGGTAATAAGAATACACATCTAGGTGTTTCAGCTTTCTTACACTAAACTGAAATACTCCCAAGACAGGGAAGTGATCCCAGTGACTCATTTTCTTGCCAAAAGGCGTCACCATTGCAATCTTTCCGATAACCGACATTTACCCATGCGTGACAATGATTCACCTACGTATCTCGAACTATTTTTCTCAATGCCATTTCTCGATCTACCGAGTAACACCATCCGAGGGACCTGGAAGTCATCGAAATGGCGGATTTTGTCAAGGTCTATACGGCCGTGCCAGAGCAGCTCTTGGCTCTTTTGACTAATCACCTACCCTACTCGCTACCCCTCCTTCGTCGTCTTCAGTTTACCAAGTTTGAAAATGGCCTACGAGAGACAGCAAGAGTTATACTGGTACCGGAATCTCCACTTGAGGAAGGGGTAGACTTTCCGAAGAGATTCACTGCGGCGTATATCGACGTCGGCGGTGGCCCTGACACGCAAACGTGGATATACTCGACTCTTGAGCATCCGGATAATGCCGACACTAATGACACGGCTATCTATGAACAGCAACTTCAGAAAATAATCGAGAAGAGTGTCGTGATAGCAAAGGCTTATGGGCATCCCCTCGTTTATGGTGAGGCTGTCTTGGTCGGAACATTGCATGACTCAGTCCGAGATCTACTCTCCAACACAGGCCGCGTTCAAGCTCGTGAAACTGGGGCATATGACAAATGGCTCTTTAAGTACGAGGATCTGCCAAAGGATGAAGTAGCTTTACCCGAGGGTATGCATTGGGGAACGGCGACAGACGATGATTGCCGAGTTGTTATCTCCCGAACCAATATCCCGAGAACAGTGTAGGTCTGATTTTACCCGACCGGAGTACTAGCTGACGCCAGATAGGCAAGTCCTGAGACGCATGCCAAGCTTGGTAATCAAGCTCAATGACGGAACGCCTGTCTCCTGGGCTTTCCTGGGTAAGTTCCCTCGAGCCTAAATCATGCGGCTCAACTCTAATTCGACTTAGGGTTCGATGGCTCACTAATCAGCCTCCACTGCGAGGTACGTATCTTGTGACCTCAAGACACGATAAAATACTAATAATGAGCAAGGAGCCATATCGTCGACGTGGTCTTGCCAAGACGCTTGCTGCGAAGTTGTTTCGTGAGAAGTCTCTTGACTTTGCTGATGATGGCTGGTGTTCTGCTGATGTGGCACCAGACAATGACGGAAGTCGAGGAATGTGCAAGAGATTGAACGGAAAGCCGACCTGGAGGGTTTCATGGTAAGTATCCGTATCATTATCGGGGGATTTGTGAGCTGATAATCTCAGGGTGTTACTGTTTGTTGGGGAGAAGCCGCCAAGTGAAACCAGTGGTACCAAGAACGCATGATGTACTCTGGGAGTTCTTGAGCAAGCAAAAGACTTCTCTGGACGAATGTTAGGTGCATGTGTCGCAGGTTTAGTGCCCAGGAACTGAACTTTCGTTGAAAACAGGCTCGGATAGATGGTGCATATTGACGGTTGAGACAGAGCGCAGAGTATAGAGAGAAGATATCATGAGGCGAAAAGTCCACAATTTTCGCATTCTGGCTGAATTAGTCATGCTGCCACGCTATGATGCATGCTACTGAATCGCCATTCACCCCGGACTGCACTCAGTCTTCTATGAGACGCATCGCTGATTATAGGATGTACACGGGGTTAAATCGAGGAACTTTTTTGCAATAAGGGACTATAACGAAGACCCACAATCACGTACAATATCCAGTGTTGATCTCGGATATTTTAAGACGATCGATCCGTTATCTTGGATGAGTATTCAGGCTAAACGTGTTCCATGGCGGTTGTCAGCCTCAACTGCTGAATTGCTCTAGATTCAATCAATGTGCAACCAGACTGTGTCATGTATAAGTATATTTGGGTCAGATCTACTGTGATTGACGTATGCAGTTGCATTCGGGTATTTGACTTTTGAATAGCCTGATATCGGGTATTCTCCTTGAAACGTGGAACTTGGGCCACACGGTTCTAGCTTATGCCAAGTTTCAGGTTGAGGATACTGCCGTTTGCCGATGCTGGTTCCAAAATACGGCTGTCACCTCGTTTCAACTGAAATTAATTGTGGAATACGAGGCTAAACGAGCAGATTAGAGCCGGAATAGTTGCCGTGGATTTATTGCTAGAGACGATATTCCACCTGACTGACGTTGATTGACGATATCGAGTGCAGCGACTTCTTTGTGCCAAGATTCAATATATCTTAGCTGAAGCTTATCTCATATGCCATCTCTGATGTTCGATCCTCGGAAAAAATACTGTTTGTAGACCTGAAACTTGGAACATGACGAGGCTGAGCGGAAAGCATGAATATTCGCTTGGCATCTAGATCTAATCGGCCCACCATCAGCTCAACGCATTAAAATCACCATCTCCCGGAAACATCAAAACAATCGTCCAATGGACGGAAAAATCGAGCCTCGTTCCTCCTTCATTAAAAGTCAAATCATTGTCCGATCGGGAAAACGGGCCGGCCCCACAAGTTGTTTCAGACCAAGCAACACCACATGTTTATTCGAAACAATAATACGAAGTGATATAACAAGGGTCTATTTTTCTATATCTATACCAACAATTTCGCAACAATGGTAGAAAGAACCATCCCTCAACTCAACACTCGTTTTCTATTCTAAGACACTCTTTTTTCTCTTCAAATCATTCATCATGGTTCACTTCACTTCCGTCTTCGCTGGGCTGTCGCTCGTAGCTGGTTCTCTTGCCGCGCCCTCCAAAGAAGGTCTCTTCTCCAAGATTTCCAAGCGGGCTGGTACTCCCAACAGTTCTGGTACTAACAACGGATTCTACTACTCCTGGGTATGTACAACCAAGATGCTTTTCGGACCATAGCTGACTTTATAAAGTGGAGTGATGGCGGTGCTGATGCTACTTACACCAACGGTGAGGGAGGTTCTTACTCCATGGAGTGGAAGGATGGTGGTAACGTCGTCGGTGGTAAGGGTTGGTCTCCTGGAAAGGCCCGGTAAGCCCGCTATAATCTTATACATGGCCCCTTGCTAATACCTGATAGAACCATCTCGTATGAGGGAGAGTACAAGCCCAACGGCAACAGCTACCTCTCCGTCTACGGCTGGACCCGAAACCCCCTCGTCGAATACTACATCGTCGAGTCCTTCGGCACCTACAACCCATCCAGCGGTGCTACCAAGAAGGGTACCGTTGAGGCTGACGGCAGCACCTACGAGATCTTCGAGACCACTCGAACCAATGCCCCTTCGATCGATGGCACTCAGACCTTCCAGCAGTACTGGTCTGTTCGCCAACAGCACCGCTCCACTGGTAGCGTCGACACTGGTCTTCACTTCGATGCCTGGGAGAAGGCTGGCATGAAGCTTGGCACCCACGACTACCAGATCCTCGCTACTGAGGGTTACTTCAGCAGCGGATCTTCTCACATGACCGTTTCCGAAGGAGCTTCTTCCGGTGGCGGCGCCGGTGGTTCTACTGGTGGTGACGCTTCCCAGGGCGGTGATGCCTCTCAAAGTGGAAACGGTCAGCAAGGTGAAAACGGAAACTCTTCCCAGCAGCCTGGCAGTGAGAACCAACCCCAGCAGCAAGAAATTGACACTGGTGCTAACGAGCCCTGCCAATAAGTCTAAGCACAAACCTTACAAGCAAGAGCCTGGTATCAATGTTAGCGTTCTCTCCTTCACGGCCGAACTAGCTCATGAATACTGACTTCAGCAGTGCGCTTCTATTTACGGACAATGTGGTGGCCAGAGCTGGACTGAAGCTACCTGATGTCATCGGAGCTGCAAGGGTGCCAGTGGTACTTCCCGAACTTCGACGACAGGATCGCGGGTGATTTGGAGTTAGAGCTGGAGAGACTGTATTCTTTCATACCCATTAATCCTGGCTCTTTAGTTGGGAAATAGTGGCTTGTATATACTTGATGTATAAAACATATTGATATCCTAAAACAGTAAAGTGGGAGAATTCAAGGATTGTTCAGTTTCCCACTGCTGTCCACACCTCATGATCACTCCTGCTGATGAACCGAGTTCGTCTACCCGTGAAATAAGTGTCGCCACATGGCGTAGGTAGGTTATGTTGAGAAGTGAGGAGGCGGTATAGGCGGATCACCGATCAGCTGTCGAGATGTGGCCACGCTTCGCAAGTGATGAAGTAGCGTCCGGCCAAGGTGCGCTCTTGCTGGATTTTGCGAGTTTCTTGGGGCTTATAGACACTATAGTTAAGAACTTCCTGGTGAAAAAGGGTGCATGGCTTGCAACAACGACTCCAGATGGCGTTTAGTCTGGCGTTCGCCGCCCAGGTTTCCTCCCCTTTGAGAAACAACGGGAGCCCAACCCAATGAGTGTTTCGGTTCCCCAGATGCGATACAGCTTTATAATGCAGAGGCCATGGCTCAAGAGTCCAACCCATGTTCTTCAGCAAATTTTGCCTGGTTCTGGATCCACTGCATCACTTTATCATCAGAATTTCTATCTGAGAGCAGCTGTGAAGTTCCGGCAGCACCGCTCAAGGCTGTGATAAGTATACAACCCCATTGCATATTAATTATATCCTTGAAGCGAGAGGCCTCTTTATTTTGCATTTGTAAATGAATTAGCTTTCCTGAATAGAGAGGTGCTCTATCACTTGTAGTGGCCTGAAGCCTTAGCCCATCGCGGGCTATTGGTGGCGGATTCCCAGAGATATGGAACTGGTCAATCTCTTTCAACCATTCTTTCAGATCATGGGACCCCGTACCAGCGTTGAAAATATCAATGTGTTGGCCGAACCAGCGTTTAGTTTGAGGCATCCACCAGAACTCCAGTATCACACATGACTCGTCATGTCCTAGAGATTACACTTCCAGGCATTTGAAAGCGAAGTATCCTTTAGACCACCAGTTGTATACCTGGGGGTCAAGAGAGACCATATTCCATGCCTTGTCGGATTCTCCTGGCTCATCCCAGTTGTGTAGGTAGCGAGTGCGATTTGCAAATTCACTCCCGACTAAGAAGGTTCGATTAGCCCCCAATTCGAACGTTCTGCAGATATGATCTTGAGTATCATTCCAAGCAAATGGTGCGATGTGGTATGCATTCGGGTTTAGTGCACCAGTGACCACGCAAACGTTCCCATCACGCGCCAAAAATTTTATTTGTTCGGCGAAGTCCATATTGTGTTTGTCGATTGTGGGTAGCTCGGCGGCTTCGAGTTCGTCGGTATACTCGGACTCGCTACCTGTCGAGCTTGACGGCTCAATGACTTGTAGTCTTAGCTTGGGTTCCGACTTGACTTCAAAAGAGGTCGTCTCATCAATATCCATTCTGGTGCTGCCATGGGATACAGTGCTTGGGCACGCGATAGACGGCTGGCTAAGTTGACCAGAAACGAAAGTCGCCCTGTGTCGTTTGCGTAAATGTCGAAGATCTTTGATGGTTTTAGCTGGCCGCCTACACTGTTCAGAGCAGCTGACTTATAATACTTGCATGAGGGCGAGATAGAATCAATGCATCTCTTCATTTCAAAATTGCCAATATTTGTTGACATTAACTCATTTGGTCCAAAAACCGGGAGCGGTATAGTCATGATTGCGGCGACATGTTCGGCACGGAGGCAGAAGTCTTTTGACCCTGGCCGACAGCAGCTTCGAATAATAGATTGAATAGTCTTGGCGTGTTCAATTCGTTCATCGATTTCTTCTAACGGAAGAAGATGAGATGGTTGAGGTTGCGATTGTCTAATAGGCACTGAGCGGGTCATAGTGGTGGTTTGTGTTTTCCTGGTCGCAGGCGTTTACTCGGCAAGCCAAAGATCTAGTCGACGACCTCGTCGATGGAAAATCCACGGATATGAGCGGAAGCGTTTCTGAGAGACTGGCTTCCAGAGAGTTTGGCGTCTGTTTGGGAGTCTAGTGCGTCCAACCTGATGAGCCATAGAAGGAACAGGTCAGTAAACTGATCAAATTTTGGGATGGGCACATCAATCAGCATGATCAAGATGGCTTGAACCCAAATTCACATGCCATTTATGCGGTGGCAATTATTCCTGGAGGTAAGTTTATCTGAAGTGAGGTGTGGGAAAGCTTGTTAACTTAGGTACCTTAGTCTAGCATTTCGGAGATGCTTCATTGCTGGTAACGAGCCTTGACAACACAGCAGGTTAGCGCAACAAACTACAGGGCGGGAAACGTTGCCAGGTCTTTGGGATTGACCAAGTTGCTTCTGGGGCAGTCGTGCTTTTTTTTTTTTTTTTTTGTTGGCAAGGCCTGTTGAGTTACTTGTCGGGGTGTTTTCTGCTCGTATATCTATTGGATGCGATGATCAAGGGAGCATTCAGCTCAATCCGCTCACAGTTTAGCATGATTATTCTTTGGGAGTCTTCTTCTTGGAAAGTCCTGTATATTAGGCTTTACCGCTATCTACTTGTTTGTTTGGTCTCTGGACCAATCCACCTGTGCTTCGTACTCTTCTGCTCGCAAATCACCAGTCCCTTGAGTCCATACTGCACAATACCCGGTTCGTCAGTCAATCGTAAACAGTGAAGCGAGACAATACCCTTTTTTTATGTCTGTTTTTATTATTTTCCTCTTTTTTTAGTTGCTTGTGCTTTGTTCGTCTGTATTATCCTCCAAGAGCGACGGTCGACTTTGCAAACGACCCGTACAGTCAAGTCATGACTGGTAGTCTTACACAACATCTACTGGTTGTCGTTGTCGTTGCAGGACTCACAGAGATTACCTCCGCTGAAAGTGACGACGTTGTTGCAACCGCAGTGGCAGGAGCACTTAGGGTTGGCCATGTCGACAGGAGTGTTGATGGTAGTAGGGGCCTTGGCATCAACGGGAACGACCTTGTAGAGGTTAGAGAAAGACATGATGAAAGATGTGGAAGAGTGTTTAGTAGAAGGCGTTTGTCTGATGGGTGTTGAGTGTCGATGTTAGGCTGTGAGGCTGTAAAGTTGAGAAGGTTGTTGGTTGAGAGATGAAAAGAAGGTTGAGAATGATCGAGGTCAGTCTTCAATTTATAGGCAATCTGGAGCCGTCAGAGCAGACAAAGCTTTCTGTGTTCTAGCACTGCCAGTTTGAATATACCACTGGCTTCCTGAGTGAACATCGGGCGCTGAGGTTGTTCTGGCAGTGGGTGTGTGTTCGCCAGGTGTTCAAGGCGTTGCACTCACGTCAAAGTTCTAGGGCTGTCTCTCCGATTATAGTAATGAACAAACAAAAGGCCAGCTCGCGGTCCCCATAAAGGGCCCGTGATTCATTCTCGTCCGTGGAGGAAGTCTTGACAAAGGCATCGTGAAAGGCAAGGTCTATTGAACAATTTCCCCACGAGCGAAATGATACAGGAGCAGTTCGGCTGCCAGTTTCGTGGCTTACTCAATAAGCCCACATCTTTCGTTCTCATTAAATATAACACTGGCACCACTTCTGACCAATCTCGCCTGAGATGAATCACAGACACTCCCGCCAGTGGGCTATTGTGCAGTCAAGGTCAAAGCCACCCCCGGACGTGCATTACTGAACGACCTTGCAACTGAAGATCGATAAAATCTGATCTAGAAAATCCTAGACCACTATTTACTGTGTCCAAATAGACCACTCCAAAGTGACTAGCCCTGAGTATTACTCGTCAAGGTCATTGAGAGAAGGTGGTCAGCCTGCTCGATAAATTGCTTTACGCGAAGTTTAGACACAGGGGCTCCTACCGCGAGCAGAACAGCGCAGAGAGGACAAACAATCCGAGTTGTACGACATAAAACTCGCGATGTATCAAATTGATGCTCAGGTGTGTTCAAGAGATAGCCTCCTTATCTATTCACTCTATTGCAAAGCGTAAATTATAGGCAACTTGCAAGACAACTTCAGATCTTGGATCAGGGTACCAAGGATAGTTTCCTCGGCCCAAAACTTCTCCAAAGCTATGATAATATTAACTAAGTCGTTTCATTCCTTAGGGTTGAGATCGCAAGTTCCCTTACCTCCCCTGGCCTTACTACATAGATCAAGCTACAGCATGGCACGTTATTCACCTGCATCATGTAATCATCGAGTTATAGCCTACCTACTTCAATCTTTGTACTTCAAAAAGCATATGTATCCAGGAGTGAAGCCATGCCTAGGCCCTCTTGTGCTTCTTTTGTTAGTTGCTGATTTCATCAGTTGATGCCGGATGTTGACGGAAATCCCACTGTCCATCTTTAAACAAAAGCGCGGCGAGTTTCGAAAACTGAGTAGTACTCTAGTATGCCCAATCGTGAGGCTCATCCTCGATTCCTTATTTGGTTTCCCTCTATGAAACCGACCTGTATTTTGGTAATTTGTGCTTTTGGTGAAGTGTGTTCCCCATTCGTATTGGGAAACATGGCCGCCCGTTTTGGGTGTATCTTCCACCAACCTGTATAATTTCTAGACCACGTAGACTGATGTTTTTATTGAAGGGGCCTGTTGATTCGAGGTCCATCTACCAGCACAGGCAGAATATTACATTGGAACCTTGCTGCATTTTGATCTAGGACTTTTGATCAAGGTTCATTGTTAGCTGTCCGCTTGTGGTGCTTTTGACAAGCGTCGGAATAAGAATGAGAGCTGCCATGGCATTACAGACAATACAAGTTTACTATACAGAGCTTTGCGCAGCACAAAGAGAGTATTAAACCTGGCTTATTGAAGTTTCAGGGAGATCCTTTCTTATCGCTCACCTTATTATTCTGCGGCTGCCCTAGTTATATCGCAGCATGAGTCGTCGAGTAGGTATATGAGGACTTCGCAACCAAGAGACCAACTCCACATTGTAGGAACATGTCACAACTTATCCTAAGATTAGATATTCCTAACCTACAGTGGACCATAAGTGTAGCCTAAAACTTTACCTGACGTTCAGATACTTTGAGCATGCCCTCCATTACTACTAAGCTTGCGCAGCCATCCGTATAGTATAGGTACACACAAAAGCAGCCGGACACTCAGCCACGGCGCATAATAAACCACTTACTGGGCCTTAGAACATCGAGGCGATTATTGACAAAGGTTTGTTCAATATTCAGCTGAATCAAACGGTCTGTGAGTAAACCTCTCGTACTCTGGGTGTAGACCGTGACCTGGGTCTAACAGCTACCAAACCTCTAAATCGCCGACTATATCTCAGAATTCGGGTGCAGTATGGTTAACCCATACCTCTCCGTTCTCACCATGAACATTGGTCAGTGTTGGGGAAACATGCATATGCATTGAGCCTTCGCGCCCTATAGGCCTCATGTCTCTTTCTTATGGTTGGTTGTTATCTGCCACAAGACCCCAATAGCTCGAATGTGTAAACCTGTACATGGAGTCATGTGCATAGCTCTCGATTACCCCGTTGCTAGGTGTGAGGAAGACCAAGATATTTAAACAACTGTATTCTGTAACTAGTAATGTTGGTATCCATGAGCAGGCGCAGCCTGTAAAAGATGATCCGTCTAGAGAGGGTATTTCATCCAGGTTTGGTATCTAAGGGGGAATTTTAAACATAAGCCACGCGAGAATGTCACAAAAGAAAATGCCCATCCAAAAAGTGCCGTCATTAAACAAGCAACCCTTCCGTTAACAAAGAAAAGCACAGGCCGTTATTCCGTCGCATCCTCTTACTTCCAATCTCCTGTAAAGTATGGTATCTTCAAAAGAAACGCAATAAACCTCCTCTTCCCTTCGCTAGTATCTCGCTTGGCACCATTGACGTGATTGGTGTGATAATAGTTCGATCATGTTTAGTCGGTAAAGAACTTGATGACGTTCTGTAGATCGCGCAGGCCGACACCGTGCTTGGGATAGCAGATATATATTTCCTCGCCGAGGGCACCAAACTTGGATCGGAATGATGCCTTGCGACGGAGGCCGAGACTGTCGACGATGGATCGGTATGTGGCACTAAGGAACTTGGCACGAATACCGCCAACATGCTCACCAGCGGTAAGCTTCTCGGAAACACCAGCGCCAAAGGTGACCTTTCCGCTAACGTTCTGAAGAGCGAAGCTCACAAGCACCTCGATGGCGCCGTTGACGGCACCAGGGAAGTCCAGAGCCCACTTGACCTGCCAGCCATGGCGAGGAGCAAGCTTGGCCAAAACGACCATGGACATGACCTTGCCATCCTTCTCGGCAGCAAAGTATCGACGGTGCTCCTGGTCAATCCAGGGGCGGACCTCAGTAAGGTGAACCTGTTTGCCCTTGCCCTTACGAGTGCCCTTCCATGCTTCGATAGCGGGGTTAGCACGAGAGATGAAGTCTTCGTCGGCCTTGACCTCGTGGATCTTGACACCCTCACGTTCAACGCGGCGAGCCTTGGCAGCAAGGCCATCGATCTGGGCGCTGTTGTGCTTATCAGCGTCGACACGCTGCTCCTCGGTGCAAGACAAACTTCGCCATCGAAGTTCAGAGGCAAGAATCTTCTGGACTTCAAAGGAGACCAGCATCCAGAAAGGTGTCAATCGGAGTTCCACAGTAATGTACTGAATAAAGTCGCGGATAACTCGAGCGTACTGGCTGCGGTCGCAGAGAGGATCACCAGTAATCATAGCAAACTTCTCGCGTTGGACCCAGCCAACAGCAGCACCAGTGGAGTGTCGCCAAATCTGGAAACGATCATCGAGCCAGGAGGTGTTGGTAGCATCACCGTAGTTGGCAATGAGTTTCTCGATGGGAGGAGGAGAGTCGGCGTGGTGAGGCTTGGTAGTGTCAGCCTCGGGGTGAGGCAGACCAGGGGCCTTAGTAGGAAGAGACTTGGGATCACGGTGGAACAAAGATGCATATCGAACATCGCCAAGCTCAAGCATCCAAGCGACGATTCGCTCAAGACCAAGACCAGCACCGGCGTGGGGAGGAGCCCCCAGCTCAAAGGCGGTAAGGTAATCCTCCATACCATCCTCGGCCATGCCAGCGGCAGCCATGTTGGCACGGAGCTCATCGACGTTGTGAATACGTTGGCCACCGGAGCAAATCTCCTGGCCTCGAATGAAGATGTCGAAGGATCGAGTCCACTTGGGATCTTCGGGGTCCTTGGCAGTGTAGAAGGGGCGAGCATTGGCAGGGAACTTGTCGAGGACGTAGTAGTCTGTACCGTACTTCTCGCGCACAAGCTGGCCAAGTCTCATCTCATCGGGAGTCGACAGATCCTCCTCCTCAACATCGCGTCCGTCATCACGGAGCATCTGGATACCTTCGCTGAAGGGGATGATGAGGGTCTCCTCTAGCCACTTGAACTCACCACTAGGCCATCTTTTGCGAATGACCTCGAGCTCTCGGGAGGCATACACGGTTCTGAAGACTTCCTTCAGGAAAATGTCGATGAATTGGATGACCTCATGATAGTCGGTGTCAATGGCCATCTCAAGATCGAGGCCAGTGTATTCCGTCAAGTGACGGTGGGTATTAGAGTTCTCAGCACGGAAGACGGGGCCAATCTCGAAAACACGGCCGAAGTCGGCAGAGATAGCCTCTTGCTTGGCGAGCTGAGGACTTTGGGCAAGGAAGGCACGACGACCGAAGTAGTTTACAGCGAAGACAGCAGCGCCGCTTTCAGTCGCAGCAGGCTGAAGCTTAGGGGTGTTGATCTCAACAAAGCCTTGCTCTTCGAGAGTGTTTCGGAAGATGCGGGAGACCATTGAGCGCACACGGAAAAGCGCTTGGTTGGAAGGGTGTCGGAGATCGAGGATTCGGGCGTTCATGCGGTTGCGCAGGGTCTCTGGGGGCTTGTAGTTGCTGAAGGGGAGGTTTTGGGCGGGGTTGACGAGGTGAACAGACCCGACGTCGACCTCAACATTGGAGTGTGTAGCCGATCGAATCGGCTCAGGAGGGTTCTTGAGGGTACCAGTGATCTGGACAAGAGATTCGGGGTTGATCTTTCGGACCCATGTGATAAAGTCGGCATTACTGGCATCACGGGCGAGAACACCCTGAACGGAGTGTGTTTGATCGCGGAGGAGGAGGAAGTCGAGGACCTTTGAAATGGGTCGCTGAGTCTCGATACGTGCTCGGAAAGTGACTTCGGTGCCAATGGGCAGAGTATCGAGCTGTGCAATTGTGTTGATCTCGCCAGGGTGAACAGGCCAATCAGAGCTCATGCTTGTTCGGCCGCTATCGAGAGAAGTGCGGCTGCTGGGAACAACAGCGCCGTTGGTGGTGGTGGTTGTGCCATCCATACTAGATCGAGCAGAATTGCGCAGTTCAACGGCGCTATCGCGCATGGTTTCGCGAATAGTTCTAGAGGGAGACGCGGAACGAGGTGACGAGAAAGCCGAACTCAAAATAGCTGCGGATGGTCTTGTGTCAATGCTCAGCACTGCTGAAGCAGGCCGGCTGGTCTCCGGGCTCGCCATATCGAGCGACGTCGGTGATGATGTCAGAGTTGTGGCTTTGGCTTGTGAAAGGACCGAGTCTATGGAGACGGCAGATAGTGGGGGTGAAGGGACCTGCACTGGGGCTGGAGTGAAGGAAGTGATTAAACGCGAAGGATTTTTAGGTGAAGAGAGAGAGAGAGAAGAAAAGGTAG
This sequence comes from Fusarium fracticaudum, assembly GCA_003353625.1. Taxonomy (NCBI): domain Eukaryota; kingdom Fungi; phylum Ascomycota; class Sordariomycetes; order Hypocreales; family Nectriaceae; genus Fusarium; species Fusarium fracticaudum. The sequence goes on from PDNT01000007.1 coordinate 1,538,460, forward strand.
AGGTAGTAGGCGAAGGGGCAGTTGCAGAAGAATTTGTGGTGGCCGAGGATCCTTTTAGACGATTCTTTGAAGGTAGTGTCATGCCAAAGGCTGATGTGACGGGAGCAAGGATGCCCGTCATAGTTAGGTAGCGTCACGAAGCGCAGGGCCGCGGACGGAACCAGGGCACGGGGGACAGGGATTAGAGGATCGGGGATTTGGGGGGTGATTTGGTTCTGATTGTGATGACGGGCCCTTAGCCGGGAATGTCTCAAACTGAATTGGATGGTTGGTTGGCTGGACTGCTCTCAACTGAGATGGAGGGTGTGGCACGGTGGGTCAGCCACACTTGAAAATCCTTGATATCCTGACTTGGCTTGCCAGGGACTGTTTCCGCAATACTTGCTTGAGTCGATGACGATCGAGTGGGCTGCTTTTGGTTATTCAGATTCCTTTTTGGTTGTTACTCAGGGACGAATCTTCGATTTGATCGTGGCTGTAACGAGGGAAGTCAATCAGGGGACATGTGGCTGAAGTCAATCAGGGTTGAGTCAACGGGTGGTTAATGTCTAATTTATGTATTAGTTGGTGTGAATGAGAATAGAAACACTAAATAGGAAATGTCGATGTTTATATCAGTTGTAGCCACCGCTATGAAGTCCGCACTTTCGGCCTCACGGAAACAAGACTTGCTTACAATGCCGTGAGAAGAAAAGTGAAAAAAACTTCATTGCCAAATTCCTATCGCTTACTCTAGCAACCACCATTTCGGGCTCGGCCCAGTGCATAAACCCGCGGCGTGGAGGTTGAGGATGACAGATGACTCGGCATTGCCATGTAACTCGTTCCGCGCGCGAGGGTACCGAGAAATTTACGGGTAGATCCAATTGCAGTTACAGGTCAGTCAGCGCCGGTTTTAGCTTCGGGTCTAGCACTAGGTAGCACCCTACTGTAGCCCTAGGACATGGGGCTTCGCTGATTCAAGCATGGCACGCCATGAGTAACGGGCCCGGTAGTGGCATGTGGATGCATATGTGGATGTAAGAGCCTCCAAGGGCGCAAAGTCCGAGTAATTGATTCCGTCACGATTTTTTAATGTATGACTCTCAGAATTTCAGAATGTCTAAAAATTGGTACAGAGTTTTACTGAAGGGTCAATGTGTCAAGTCGATCAATTACACTCAGCCACGAAGACAGTACCCCGTCAAAGAAGACGCCACAGACACACGTCTAAAGCCAAGGCCTTATTGCCGTCAGACGTTCAGGCCCCAAGCTTGGTTTCGCCCAGAAGCGCCCAAACAAGCAAGGGATGGTTGCCGTTTGCCGTTTGGGCATGCCTCTACGTACCGCCAGAAGTACCGGATACGTCAACGTGTGATACAAATTTAGGACAAGGCGTTAATTCCGTGACATCAGAAGGGTCGCTGTAGATTTCACAGCGCCAGTCTCTCTTCAGACTGTCCCGCCCCCGGATGCGCGGGGCTGCACGGAGCAGGTGATTGGAGCTCGGTGGAGATGCTCCGGAATTGGCTTGATAATACAGCCAAGACTAATGACATATCCTAAACCCATCGGCGATTGACGACTATCAAACCGTTGATTTTCATGTTTCAGTGTCCTTGTGTCCGTTTTATAACCTGTATTTCTGAATATTATTTCATCCAAGACTCTATAATGGCTACAACCTTCCTACTGACCTATCGATGGTGAGTAAGGTAAAATCAGGGGTTGATGACCAGGTTTGTTTACGAGAGATTGTCGGTAACTGACCTGACGTCAATCCAGATGAAATCAAATGTCAAACGGAATTTGTGGTGATTACTGTACAGTCGCTAGCCAAATCAAGAGAACATTCTCGTATCTACGGACTCCTTCGTGGTTAATAATTCTAGACTCTCGTCTCTTCTCTTTTTCCTTCGAAAAGCAGACCCCACTTGGGCGTTCCGCTCCCGCATTGACTACTAAAATGAGCCGGCTAAGCGGGAGACAATACGTCATAAGCATTGACTCTCCAACCTCACGTCACCTAACAACTTTGGTTGGTTCTGACCAGGTTTTACAGTTTTGTCTAAGGTTGTCTTGTCGTGTGTTACTTGCTTATCGTTTAATTCACATTCTCATAATCAATATCTCAAAATCACCTCAGTCTGTGGGTGATTTGATTACTACTGTTTGATAGCCTGCTTTTCCACTTTCGTAGGCGAGACACGTACTACTAATGACGGTCAACAACTTCAAACTGCTTACCCCCCATCAAACCTCACGCACGCACTCACATCAGCAAGCTATCATTATTTTTATTCCTTCTGATCAGCACTTCTGAGCCAATCCTTGCCCTTACTACGTCTCCTACCGCGCTTACAGAAATACCTACCGTACTGTACCGTTATTGTACTGTACTACATACCTAGGTACTGAGTCAACCACGTGTTGCACACAAATCTCCCCACCGCTTCTCCGTGACAGCCGGGTCTCGTCTTGGCTTGACTTGGATTTGGGCTTGGGCTTGGATTGTGCTTCCTCACTTTCCAGTCTCTCTTCTGCCGTCTTTTCCTGGCAACCCTTCTCGACCCCTACCATACCCAACCTAGCCCGCTGCAATCTGCAGTCTCACCCAAAAGCCATAATCTCATAGGCTGCCGTTGGTGTTCGCTGGCTAGGACCCCTCCCCTCTCCCCTCTTCGCATCTGATATGGAGACTGAATTCACCCCCTCTGAGTCACGGCCAACCACTCCGGAACCTCCGGGCTATGTGAATCCTCTCGAGTCCAGCTCTAGATGGTACCTGATCGCTCGCGCCCAAGCCATTCGTTCTGCTGCCAGTCTGGGTTTCAGTATCGCTAATCGTACGGATCCTCCTGCACCCTCACCAACCAAGGACATCTGGCTCGATGCTACCCTGTCCAAGGCTGATCTTAGCCGCGCCGACCGCGCCAAGACTAAGATCAAGGCCGAAGTATGGATGCCGCCCCGTCCCGCACTCGGTGCCCGGGCTGCCGTCATAAACTTCCACGGAGGCGGATGGATTCTCGGTCAGGGCACCGACGATGCCCGTTGGGCCGGTGCTATCATGGCTAATCTCGACGCCGTTGTCTTTACTGTCAACTATCGTCTCGCGCCATCTTGCCCCTTCCCAACACCAATCGAAGATTGTGTGGATGCAGTTCTTCAAATCAAGCATCGTGCTGCGGAATTCGGCATAGACCCTGATCGTATCATCCTGTCGGGGTTTTCCGCTGGGGCCACAAATGCCCTGGCAAGTTGGCTCATTCTCAACGACCCTGATCGATGGGGTTACAAGTTCCCTATAGAGCCTCCAAAGATTGCCGGCATCACTCTCTATTATCCACTTCTGGACTGGACCATCTCGCGTCCGGAAAAACGGCTTACATGTTCGAAGCCGGAGTTTACCTTACCCAAGGGTCTAACAGATCTTATCGACGCTTCCTTCATCTACCCAATCATTCCTCGCGAGGAACGTTGCGATCCAAGACTATCCCCTGGGTTGATGCCTGATGAGTTGCTAAAGAAGCTTCCTCCTATTCACTTGGTCTTGTGCGAGTATGACATGCTCCTCGCTGAAGGTCTCAAGTTCTCGAATCGTCTCAAGGCTGCTAACAAGAAGTTCACATTGCGTATAGTCGAAGGAGAGAGGCACGCATGGGATTGCCCACCCCCGATGTCACCGAAGGAGAGTGTTGCCATTGAGTATCAAGAAGCCGTGGAGACAATGGCCAGTTGGTTTGGACAAAAGTGCGAGACCGACACTGAATCCATGCGATCAATGAGACTGAAGCGGCCGGTTCTCAAGCGACCAAAGTACCTCTCCTTTAAAACCTGGTCTGGGAAGTAGTTGCCCCTAGTAGGGTTCTTGATTCTCGTGGGTTCGATTTTTATTTCTTTGCTGTACTTAGTTGTTTCCTTTTTCTTTCATCCTAGCGCGGCGCATGATGCGATTAATGAGACAAGACCTGGCAACATTTGAGAAGCAGGGCATTGGTTGGACATGATCGGTTTTGAGCGAAATAAAATGCTTCACATATACAGACATAAATAAGACAGATTTCCCGAGATAACGATCCAGGAACGGGTGGCAGTGCAAAAATAAGCATCAGGCTTTTGGTTCTTGTCAAGATCATGATCCAGCTACTACCAAGCGTGTAAGCCAACTTAATCCAAGACAAGCATTCCCAGCCCTGTCAAAAAGAACAACCTTCGGCATTGCTGCTTTCTGTCGTCTCCACCCCAGGTGTAAATCAAGACTGGGAACCAGGTACTTCGAGCAACGGAAAAGGTACTTGACAATAGCATCTGGTTTAAGGGATCCATCTCCGGAAGCGTCGGAGTTCCCAGCATTGGCCAGGTCGTAAACATGTGGCATTTTCACAAGCCCACGCCAATTGGTTGATATACCTACACTTGAACTTAATCACAATAGTGAAAACATGCATCAAGGGACTCTCAGCTTAGACTAGCTTCGCCTTACAAACGTTGTGCGGGGATCCTTGGTCAGCTGCTTATCTCTGCGTCTATATTCACGAATAGTGTGAGTCTGTCAGACGCTTTGTGTTGTCGACTGAGCTTGTGACTGAGAGTCAAAACAGTGAAACATTTCGTCGGGGTTTTGTCAATATGCCGAGATTCTTTCGCGATCCGGAGGGCCCGAGGATCCCGGGGGGAATATATCGGACTCCGGCATCGCGTTTACCCATGACGGAATTATCAGGCGAGCATTTCACGTTCAAATAGATCACAAAATCACGATATTTGTAGCTTTTTAATCAGAATGCCAAGATTGAAAGAATTGTCATCAACTAACTAATTAGCTAACTTTAAGTACCTAGCCAGGATAAGCAGCATCCACCGCCGTCTCACTCAGCGCCATCATAAGCTTCAAATTCTTAAACGCCCGTCGCCACACTTTACTAGACCCCAAGATCGGCTTTTTAGGACTTTCCCATGCCGTCAAACAGACATAGCGTTCGGCCGTTGGGTGGTGTACTCGGCTCCGAAGTGCCGATGTGGCTCAGGCGATCTGGGACGTGATCATGGCGATCTCTTGATTGTCATGACACAAAGTATAAGCCATATGGTGATGGTCTGCGGCGGTTCTTAGAATTTGATGTGGCTTGACAATGAAGTACTGAAGTTATGTTTGCTTAATGCCAAGTCTTTGGAACGAGTCATGTTTGAGGTGAAGTGTTGACCGTTGAGAAATTATGTCACTGACGGGGAGTTCATGATTCACTCAAGAGTGACTGAGTATGGAATCCGACTCGATGGACCACTCAGGCCAGCTGAAATCGCATGATAAACTTAACAATTAGCCTGTATAATACACTCATCAGTCGGTCTAAGTCCGCGTATTGGGTCTAGGGTAAGCATCATCAGAGCAACAGCCAAATATCGAATGTATGGTCATGCATGGATATTCTTTCTCGTTATTGTAATCTGAGACTGCAGTTATTATTATCGCAGTCTGTCTGACATATTCTGTAGGATAGCTTCTCGATGATGCAAGCATTCTCATCAATCAAGCCGTTTTCTCCAACACGTAACATATTCGTCACCAGCTCTGTCCAAGTCGCAGGCTGATACGCTAACATTTCTCGTACATCATGAATTTTTTTACCACTTGGCCTCCTTGCTGTTGATAAATTCCTTGAGGATGGCGACGACCTTGGAGAAGGAAGCAAGATAAGCCTCGAGATCGACCTGGACCTTCTCAGGGTTGTCACCAAGCTTGGCGTAGAAGTCCTTTCGGTAGGGAACAGCGGACATGGCAGCGCTGAAGATGGGCTTGACCATGAAGCTGTGGTGAGGCTTCAGAGTGTTGCCATATGCGTCGCGGAAGGATTCGGAGAGCTCGACGGAGGGGTTTTGAACGTTGTGCTCGAGGCCCTGCTTGGTGAAGTCAAGACCACTGAAGTTGTTAGCTAATGGGAGGCATGTTCAGGGAGGATTGTTCGTACCGGACGAGCCAGAGGCAGCCCTCGGTGGCAGTGTGCTTGCCAGTCTTGAGCTCGTTACGGACAAGGTCCTGGACGGTAGCGGACTCGGCGGGAGCAGCGGCGTGGCGAGCACGGAGCTTCTGCAGGTAGCTGTCAGATTTATTCGACGAAAATAATACGTCGCGGATGCTGTCGCGCGATGAAAAGGGGTATGAGTGACGAACCTCGACGTTGCCAAGGATATCCTTCTTAACGGGACCGAAAGCAACACCACCAATGGCATCTGTAGGCACAGTTAGTCATTGACTTCTGAGCAAAACCTCAAGACAATGCCGTACCAAAGATGGTGGTCAGAGACTCAGAAGCCTCAAGGAACTCAACGGTAGAGACAGCATTGCCGTTGGCCGCATCGACAGGGACGTCGGCGAAGGTTCGCTTGAGCGACTGGACGATAGTACCACCGGGAGGATAGACAGCAGACATGATGATTGATGATGGAGAAGTGAATGGAGAAGAGGATGAGAAAGTGTTTGGCGGGAAGAGAAGAGTTAAAAACGATGAGGTGTTGTTGAACGTTGAAGCGGTCAAGCTGAGCTGTCCCTTTGCGGGTAGGTTTAGACAGGGACAGGAGGGGTCTAGCTCAGGGGACCTAGTGAGGGGCTCGAGACGGTGAAGGAGGGGCATTCGTACAGTGTAGATAGATAAGATAAAGCTGGTGCGTGCAGCTGAAACAGGGGACAACAGAGCCAAGCAGTATTCTAAGATACCTGTGAAGGGTGTAGCGGGTTGAAGGTATTAATAGGGCTCATATAGAGTCCTCAAAGGATCACCCGTCATCCAAATAACACGGTTTTCATGGGACCTGCATCAAAGGGTCAAGTGAAAACACTTACACTCCGCACTGTGTTTCGGGGCTCGATTTAGTTGTTCCGTCGAGACCGCCTCAAACCCCACAATCTCCCATGTTGATCAGGGCGGAGGATATAGACGAGAGGCTCAATTTATAGTACGACATGGTAAGACTCTCAGTCGAGACTAGAAAAGAAATGGTTCTATGAAGGAAGTATGTGAAATTAAAATACATCCTGAGTGTAGGGATCCGCTCTGAAATGAAATGCCTTTGAATCATCAAAGCCAGCTAAGTATCTGTCTTCTGTGGTGTTGTGTTGACTTTGGTAGCTGACGACGCATCTTACCTACCTACAAGGCAAGGGTGTCACCATGAACAAAATAACAGTGATTCATATCATGTGTACGTTATCATTAAACTATCAACGCCAAAACATTATCCCATAAGTCATCCAATTACGTGTAAATAGACTCAGTCACAGAATTGACCTGCAATCCCCACTCCGCCATCTCAGCATCTTCAAGGAAGCGCAAGGGGAACCAAACCAAGTGACCCTTGATTTGCGACAGCTTCTCTCTGGCGTCTTCGGGGGGCATGAACTGGTCGAAGATATGACCAGGTTTGACGCCGCGCGGAGGAAGATATCGATCATAATCGTCGAAAGTCCTGATATGGTCATCTGGATCAGCGTGGAATAAGTGGCGGAATAGCTCGGTGTTCTTGTCTGCCTGGCTCGTCCACTTCTCCCAGAGTTCGTCGCTGAGAGGATCTTCAACAAACTTGTAGCTCTCATCTTGGTCGTAGATATCATTGTTGGGGTTGACGCTCGGGGGCATGGCGTTGATGTCCTGCGAAGCATCGTGGGGTTGGGGGGGCAAGAGACCCATGTGCTCACGCCAGAGATATCGACGGAGAGTTGCTGCGTGATAACCTGCTTCGAAGGGCTTTCCATCCATAGTACTGGGGATGAGGCGCGTGTCCTCCATGACAACACTAAGCTCACTGTCGTGGTCACCCAATTGACTTCGATCGTTAAGGTTACTGCTTCCGCAAATGGCAATTCTGTCATCGACCAGCAGCAATTTACCGTGGATGTAAAGCTCCTCCTGAATCCAGTTCCTGATCTCTGACTCAGGATCCTCCTCAAACCAAGACTCACCCTTTAAGCCTTCGCCAGTACCAGCCATAGCATGGTGTGCAACAGAGGAAGTTGTGTGAACTTCCTCCTTGGGCATGGCAGCCTCAAACTTCTTTCGTGCCTCCATGGTTTTCTTAATATCCTCATCAAGCTCCTTCTGCTTTTTGTCGCCACGCATGTGTTCATCGCCCTCACTATCCTCAGGGTCATATGAGCCGTGAATACCTTCGCCCATGATCTCCTCAGCTTCTGCACGCTGCACCTGTTGGTAGCTGATACCAGTCTCCTTCTCAGCCTTGATGATAGCAGGAGTCTTGTTAAGACGATCGTAAGATCGCAAGTTGAAGAAGAAAATGTACTTCTCCGGGTCTACGCCCGCAGTGCGGCATTGTCCAAAGATAGAGTGCTCACCCCGACAAATAGACTTGTACTGGTAATCCATAATAGCTCGCGTGCCCGTAGCAGCTTGCTCTCTGAGATCTCCAGCAAATCCAGGAATAGCAGGAATAAGCACGATGACGCGGAATTTGCGACCCTCTTTGGCGGCCCTCACAACGGCATCAACAATCGCGCGACCAATAGTATTCTTGATCGGAGCTTGTTGATCGCCTGTGGCAGTGATAAAGAACTGGTTCTCGATGTAAACGTAGTGCTGAGCCTTGGAGATGATCTCAATATACGCGTTCTGAATGGAGTGGTCGGTCAAGATACCACTACTCCAGTCGGCGCTTGATCGGACGAGCTGGCAGTTAACTGTGCCTTTGTTTTCAAGGTTTTTAGTGCTTAGAGGAGTATAAGGATGCTTAACGTATTCTCCGACAGGGTGCTTCGGGCGTTGTACGCCAATCAGGTCCTCATCTTCATTCTCCCTGTTCTCCAGCACCAACCAGTCGAATCTTTCGTCTCTCTTATATTTATCACGTTTGACGAAGTTCCATCGCAAGACAAAATGCTCGGCTACATCATAAATTAACTCAGAGCCTGTTTTGTTAGTGAGAAGCGATTAGAAGAATGGACTGGTGTACCTTGTATTCCCATAGCAACATCGTGCCAAGGCATTCTACCATAATCAGCCTTGCTCAACTCATTATCTTGCCACGAAGAAACGTTTTGAAAGTCCATGACCCGATTGTTATTAAAGTCTTGTCCTGGCCAGACTTCGTCTTGAACATTGGTGGGATGGACATCTGAAAGAGGGTGCTGGTGATTATCCCATCGTCCGAAGCATAGATCTAGGCCTCCAACGAATGCTTGCTCATAGTCGATGACAATGAACTTTTCATGATGAGCCCAGTAAAAAACCATGTCGCCAAAGTTCTCAAAAACGTTGTGATCGGGGTGACGGGCAATATGGATATTTCCGTGACCAGGCGTTCCTTTGGGACACAGCCTGTTCTCATGTCAGCCGGGCATTTCTATTGAGAAGGAATTCCTGTGACCTTCGCAATGCATGCTTGGTGTGAGCAGAGTTGCATGTCAGGGCTTGCTCGACCTCCTTGTACACAGAAATGTAGATTTGGACACCCTCCTCTGCTTTGCGTTTGAGCAACTTGTCGAGGCGGTACTCTTGATTGCTGTAAGGTGGGCGTCTGAGAAAAAGCTCAGGCGAGAGCCACCAATCGGTAATATATATCGACTCTTTGGCCTGCTCAAGGGCTGTGGACACCGCCCAGAAGTAGTCTCGGCCGTCTACAAACCATTTGACGATATTGCCATTGCGTATTGGGAAGTAGGAATTGAACCTATTGTTTTCACAGATCTCGGCTCGACGTTTATCTGTCCGTATCTCATGTTCTTCGTCGTGCCGGTGGTTCTTGTTTACCTACATGACTATTAGAGCTCAATGGTCTGAACACCGAGATTATCCCCGCTCATAGTGACTGCCATAAGAACCTAAAAGCTAATTGTAACTTACAATGTTTCCGAGCTTCCCTATTTTGTGTCTTTTGCAATTAGCATTGTCTGGTGGTGGGCAACGAATCAAGTCTGGCGCTCACTTCTGGTGTATCGCATGTACTTTTAGATTGTGTAGCGCAGCAGAGAGTCGGTTTCCTTTACTGGATCCATCCCCTGCAGAAGAATCTCGATGTGACATTGTGGCGATTAAAATCATACAGTCTTGAGTTGACGATGTCGTAGTGAGCAGATACGATGGTACATAAGGTATTTGGAGATGCTTCTGTTGATGACGTCGGCATCCGACCTTCGTTAGCCATATGCCGACTTTCCGTGCCAAGCTGCAAAACAGGAATTCGTTGTTACGACTTCGGACACTTCCCTGATTCCGAATTATGAGCGTTTCGCGCTATTTCAGATTTCAATTTCAGGTTGCTTTATTATTAATTTGAGCCTGGTGCTGCATGTTTTTTTAATTTTTTAATAAGGGCTCGAGATTAGTTATGCCTGTTACCTAAGCTTTTGAAGTCTGAATGCTCTACAGAGTATACTAGCTAATAGGCCAGTCACATGACTCAGCCACAGGATTTCTCACCAACCCAATTCAACAGCTGCACGAAAAAGTTTCCCATCTTCAGCCTCACGACGAGATCAGGATACTACATTTCCAATAGCACAAACACCCCCCCCTGGGAAAAAAAATAAACCTGTGCATCTCAATCTACAGACCAATCTCACCCTTCTGCGTCATTTCCAGATCTTCCTGCTGTTTCTAAGCACTAACTTGGAGCTGGCTGACTGGAATTCACCTGCCGTCTTCAAATCTGTGCCATCGGTACCCATTATGGCATTCCTAAGCTATACAACCTTGCTAGAGATAACATCCAGAAAGTCTTTAAATGGAAATAGCTCGATTCGGTTTTCCTTTTCACTGCCGCCATTGTCCTGAAGTCGCAGGATGATAAGCTGAAAAGACTACTTATTACTCTTGGGAGAGGGCACCACATTCTCTGACAGCTTCGAGCGGCTTCGACCATGTGACGATATCCTGAAGTCGAAGGATGATAAGCTGCAAAGACTACTTGTTACTCTTGCGAGAGGGCACCTGCATTCTCCGACAACTTCGAGCGGCTTCGACCATGTGGCGA